>OZ005653.1:242362901-243562901 GCA_963930645.1 Salticus scenicus
ACGGTGATGGAAAATAGAATGGATGGAATAGAAGAGAAAGTTATAAAGATAGAAGAAAATTTTGAAGAGAAAGTTATAAAGATAGAAGAAAATTTTGAAGAGAAAGTTTTGAAAATTGAAGAGAGTTTTGAAGAGAAAGCTATGAAGATAGAAGAAAATGTTATGAAAGTAGAAAGGAATTTTGAAGAGAGTGTTACGAAAATAGAACAGAGTTTCGAGGAGAAAGTTAAAGAAAATTTTGATCAGGAACTGAAAGGAAGGTTTTCAGAGATAGAAGGTAAACTGAAGAGAATGGAGGAAGATCTTGAGAGAAAAATGAGAGAAGAGTGGAGCGGAGAGGTAATAGGGAATGAACTGCAGAGCAAGATTCGGAATCTCGAAGAAAAGTTAGAATCCAAGCCCCAGGAAACTGAAAAGAAAGAGAGAAGAAGCCAGAATCACGAATTTATTAAGCTATCTACCTACGACGGCAGTTCCTCCTGGCATGTATATAAGACGCAGTTTTCCATCGTAGCTGAAGCTAACGGCTGGGACTCTACCGCCAAGTCGGTCCACTTAGCAGCAGCATTACGGGGAGATGCAGCCGAGATACTGAGAAATGTTTCTAAAGAAGAAAGGAACGACTTCGAGGCCTTGACTAGAGCACTGGAGCTACGGTTTGGAGAGAAGTGTTCTAAGGACTATAGTCGCTTCCAGCTAAAGTCCCGTTACCAGAAAACGGGCGAAAGTTTGCAAGAGCTGGCAGCGGACATTCAGAGATTGTCACACCTAGCATTCTCAGACTGCCAAGCTGACACTCGAAACGACTTAGCTCTTCAGTACTTTATCGATGCTGTTCGGGATCCAGAAATTCAAAAAGCGCTGAGACTCTCCAACATCAGAGACGTAGAATCAGCTTTAGGCTATGCACTTAGGATAGAGGCAGCCCAACAAGCCTCCCGTAAAGACCGCCATACCATGAGAGCAGTCTCATTAAATGATACGCCTGCTGATGAGAATGAAATGAAGAGAAGTTTCGCAGAGATCTTAAAGAGATTGCGCAACCTGGAAAATAACATAGAAATAAAGGATCGGAAGATAAAGTGCTGGGGCTGTGGAGGGGATGGTCATGTGAAGAGGAACTGCCCCGTACGACCAACTATAGGAAATCACCCGGCTTCACCATCACAGCAGGGAAACTAAGAGGAGGCCATCTCGCGGGGCGGAGGTTGCCTAAAATTAAAGAGCCCCAATTTACAGTATTTCATGTTTCATCGATGAGTGGCGGCGATAATGGACTTCACGTCTATGGCCAAGTCAACAACGCCACCTGCCGGATGATTCTGGACACGGGAGCCAACGTGACCATCATTAGAACGGATTTGGCTCAAGAACTAAAAGAGAAGATCATCTGGACGCCGCCCTGTGTTAAACTCCAAACTGTGACCGGAGACGAAATCAAAATATATGGAAAAATGAACTTGACCATCACTTTTGGAAATGCCAGTTACCATCATATGGCATATGTGGCTGACATAAGAGATCCTCTAATCATTGGAATTGATTTCCTAAGAAAATTTAACTTCAAATTGGACTTCAAGAATAATGAACTGCATTCGAGTTCGGAAGACATAGCTGTGTTCAATACTGAAAATCAAGACATTCAGCAAATTTGCCAGATAACAGCCAAGTCGGAAGTTTCCATCCCCCCACACACAGAGACAATAGTTTCAGGAACCCCTCCTACCAAGCAATTCTTCCGCTATGGACTGATTGAATATCCGAATATAGACAATAGCCCAAGAGGAGTTCTGGTAGCTTCATCTCTGGTGGATCTCTCCAAGAGTACTATTCCTGTGAGAGTCGCAAACATCAGCGATAAGGTCCGGACAGTGAAGAAGGATGAGGTGTTAGCAACCTGCACTCCTGTTACATGCATCAACCGTCCCACGCAATCAACAGCATCCAAGTCTTCAGAACAATTAATAACGGAATTACTAAAGAATGCAGAGTTGGGAAAGGAACAGAGATGTGCTGCGGAGAAGCTACTCCAAGAATTTAAAGACCTGTTTTCTCGAACACCTGAAGACGTCGGGAGAACGAACATCACCCAGCACAGAATTGATACAGGAAATCATCCTCCAATCAAACAACATCCAAGAAGACTTCCATTTGCTAAACAGGAAGAGGTCACTGAACTTCTAAGTGAAATGCAGCACAATGATGTCATCGAGCCATCAACGAGTCCTTGGGCCTCTCCCATAGTACTGGTGCGGAAAAAGGATGGTTCAACAAGATTTTGTGTGGATTATCGTCGTTTGAATGACATCACGAAGAAAGACAGTTACCCTCTTCCCAGAATTGACGACACATTAGACACACTTGCTGGCAATAAATGGTTCTCGACTTTGGATCTGAAGAGCGGTTACTGGCAAGTAGAATTACATCCTGATGATCGTGAGAAGACTGCATTCACCACGGGACAAGGACTGTGGCGATTTAAAGTTATGCCATTCGGATTATGTAATGCACCTGCCACCTTCGAACGCCTGATGGAGACAGTGCTAAAAGGACTTTCCTATGAAGCCTGTCTGGTGTATTTGGATGATATTATCATTGTGGGGCGCACTTTTGAAGACCATCTACGAAACATCCGAAAGGTGCTGGAGAAACTCAGAATGGCTAACCTCAAATTGAATCCAGGCAAGTGTAACTTGTTCCGTCGTGAAGTGAGCTACCTCGGCCATATCATTTCTGCCGAAGGTGTGAGAACTGATCCTGAGAAGATCTCTGCAGTCGAGAACTGGAGTCGCCCTGAAAATGTACACCAACTACGAAGTTTCCTGGGGTTATGCACTTACTACAGGAAGTTTGTCAAGGGTTTCTCAAATATTGCCAGACCACTGCACAAGCTCACGGAAGCCAAACAGAAGTTCCTATGGACAGATGAATGTGAAAAAGCGTTCAAGCGACTTAAAGAGGCCTTAACATCATCGCCTATCTTGACGTATCCACAGCCCGACAGACAGTTCATACTTGATACAGATGCCAGCCATGAGAGTGTCGGTGCTGTTCTGTCGCAGGAAATTGATGGTCAAGAACATGTCATTGCCTATTGGAGTAAATGCCTGTCTAAACCGGAGCGAAATTACTGTACCACCAGGAAAGAGCTACTCGCCATCGTAAAAGCCATAGAACATTTCCATCATTACCTCTATGGCAGAAGATTTCTGCTCCGGACTGACCATGCATCTTTAACGTGGTTGCTCCAGTTCAAGAACCCGGAAGGACAGATTGCCAGGTGGATACAACGCCTGCAGGAATATGACTTCGAGATACGTCATCGTAAAGGGACTCTACATGGTAATGCTGATGCCTTGTCACGGAAGCCCTGCTCGGAAAGCTGCAAGTACTGCTCTAGAGCCGAACAGAAATACCTGCCGATAAATCCGGTTGCCTGCCAAGTTACTGTCTCAACACCATCAGATCAAGATCCCGATCCATGGACTGACGAAGAACTTAGAAAAGCCCAGTTGGAAGATCCTGACATAAAGCCAATATTACAGCTGAAGGAGACGACCAGCAACAGACCTACCTGGCAGGATATTTCCAGATTTAGTCCCATTACGAAAAGTTATTGGGCACTTTGGGACTCTCTTCATATCAGAAACGGCGTATTATACAGAAAGTGGGAATCTGATGATGGGAAAAGCTTCAGATGGCAGATTTTATTACCAAGATCAAAAATTCCAGCTGTTTTAGAACAACTGCATAGTAGCTCTACCGGAGGCCATTTTGGGGTAATGAAGACTCTGCAGAAAGTTCGGGAACGCTTCTACTGGTGCAAGGCAAAGGAGGATGTGGAGAAATGGTGTAAATCCTGTGATGCTTGTGCGGCACGTAAAGGCCCGCAGAAACGAAGTCGAGGAAGACTGCAACGGTATAACGTGGGAGCACCATTTGAACGGATTGCAATCGATATCTTGGGTCCTTTGCCACGGACCTCCAGTGGGAATAAATACATCCTCGTCGTGATGGACTATTTCACCAAGTGGCCTGAGGCATATCCCATTCCCAATCAAGAGGCATGCACAGTCGCAGAAGTCCTAGTGCAGCAATGGGTGTCAAGGTACGGCACGCCCCTACAACTTCATACCGACCAAGGTAGGAACTTTACCTCTGATGTTTTCAAAGGACTGTGTGAACTACTCGGCATAGACAAAACCCGGACAACACCCTTACATCCCCAGTCGGACGGCATGGTCGAGAGGTTCAATCGTACCATCCTGAATAACCTCTCCCTTCTAGTATCAAGGAACCAGCAAGATTGGGACTTGAAGTTGCCATTGTTCCTGCTGGCTTATCGAAGTGCTGTCCATGAAACCACCGGCTATACTCCAGCCCAGATGCTGTTTGGACGTGAACTTCGTCTCCCTTGTGATCTCCTGTTTGGTTGTCCACCCGATGCGCCTTCATCGCCCGAGGAGTACATCCAAGATCTCCAGGCACGATTTGAGGACGTTCACAACTTTGCTCGGGAGCGAATTCACATTGCATCGGAGAAAATGAAGACAAGGTACGATCTAAAGGCTACGCAACATGAGTTTCAGGAAGGAGAGAAGGTCTGGTTGTGGAATCCTGTTCGACGCAAAGGACTCTCTCCCAAGCTACAGTGCAACTGGGACGGACCATACACAGTCTTAAAAAGGCTGAATGATGTAGTGGTGCGAATCACTAAAACACCTTCATCAAAACCGAAGGTGGTGCACTATAATAGGCTAGCCAAGTACCACAAGTAACGGTAAAATTAAAATTAAAAATACTTGTAAAATTTGCGCATGCGCACTGTAAATATTTGTATATAAATATTTGTACATATTTGTGAATTTTGTAAATATTTCCCACTTAATTTATATTTCTATGTTATCTTTATGTGCAACTTAGTTTTTGTGTTTTAGATTGTGTAAATTTGTGTAGTTTCGCCTCTTGACCAAGGGTTGCACTGCCCGGGACGTGCAGTCCTTGGGAGGGGGGCAGTGTTACGAAATTGTAAATAATTGTGTTTATTTTTGTATAAATTCTTTCAAAGAGGCTTAGTAAGTTGATAAAGTGCTAATTTTGTGCATTTCTAGTCGTTTTAGCGTTGAAATAGCCTTATTTTCCCTTAAAAACGCATTAAAAAGCCCCAGTAATGCACGTAATGGATTTGGCGCCAAATTTGGCGACTTTTCCCCACCTTGGCGATTTTTTTGGCGACCTTGGCGAGAAAATCCTTATATGGGATATACCAAATATGGAAGCTGTAAGTTGATTGGTTGACCACTTTCTAGAGTTTTCTCGAAAAATCTGGGCTCCATGGAACAGCATATAAGGAGCGCTTCCTCGCCAAGGGCAGTCAGTTCAGTTCAGATCTCAGCCAGCGTCGCTAGTGATTGCATTGCTCTTAAGCCTCTTTGAGAGAGACTTGCTTCAAGTGTTATTGGTATACAGTTTGTACTGTGGATTTGCTATTGACAGCTGTTGTTTAAGCTGTGGTTACTGCTTGAATTGAAGCTGATAATTGGTTTATTGACCTGTATTTTTCTGGAACTTTCTGTGAATAAATTACTGAATTTTTGTACGTTTGGCCTTTCATTCTCAGACAACTCACGAACCCCCAAGTACGCAACAGTATTTATCAGAATTTTACCATTTTTTCATGGTTTTTACCGGTAAAAACGCAGTTTTTACCATGTCCTGGTAAAAATTACTTTTTACAGATAAAACCCAACCCTGATTTAAATAAGTAAATAAATCCAGAATTGAAATTCAAATTTTAGGCAAGGAAATGTCATAATAAAACAAAAAAAATTATACTGTACATATGTACAGTAAAAATTTCAAAAATAAATTATGAACACGGAGACATTAGTAGGATTTTTAAAATTTTTAATTTCTTACTTTATGAATTACATTTTTAATTTAACTATTCATCTGATAATTGTTAGCAATGCTCCTGCGATACTCTAATCTCTTTAGTAAATAATTTAAAATAATTTTTTATTTACGCTAAATAAATAATAATAATAAATCAAAAACTACATTGTTTATTTTATTAGCCAAAGAACTTCCCAAGGAACCGCGTGACAATAAGGTTTAACTATAAAAATCGAGTTGTTTTCTCAGATTGTCACTGGCTTCTTTAAATTACGAAAAATTCTGTTCATCATTAATATCATTAATAAAAAATTAAAAATATTTTTTGGTTCAAGCATTAAAAAAAAAAAAAAAAATCAGAAATTACATTGCTTATTTTATTAGCCCGAAGAATTCCTACCACCGAATAAGTTAGAATCTTTAGAATTGCTGCGTATGTATTGCCATCTGATGACTAATTTTAATAATTTTTAATTATAAAAATCTAGTTTCTCACCTTATCATTGGCTCTTTGAAATCACGCAAAATTCAATCCGCGATTGTAATGAAATGCTCGCCCTCTGGTGGGCTAAGGTGAAATTACAATTAACATGCATAGCTTTCGAATTCATCTAGACGTCATTGCTTGCCGATGTTTAGTTTCACATATATTTATTGAATAAAAATGAATAAACCCGGTAAAAAAGATAACACTTACTGTTGTGTGCCACAGTGTAACTCCAAAAATAAAAAAATCCAGAATTAAGCTTCCATTTATTTCCAAATGACAAATTTAAAATTTCAGTTGCTTCGGCTAATGGAAGTAAAAAATTAATCCGATGATTTGAAACTAATATTTGTTCAGCTTCAGTTAAAAATCTACTTCCGATCGAACGTTGAATAAACTGAAATATTTTTTCCAAAAGCAATCAATTTTCCATGATGTAATGACGGAGAAATTATAGCCCGAATATTAAGTAGTATTACAAATAGAACAAAAATAAATACACGTGGCCATTATATTTACTAACAACAAGAACTGAAAAAGCACCATCTATCGATCATTACAAACGCGGATTCATCGTTAATATCTTTAGCAAATAATTTAAAATAATTTTTTTACGCATTTAAAAATAAATAAAAAATAATAATAAAAAATCAGAAATTACATTGTTTATTTTATTACCCAAAGAACCGCACGACAATAAGTTTATTAAATTTTAATTACAAAAATCGAGTTCTTTTCTCAGATTATCACTGATTTCTTTAAATTACGAAAAATCCTATTCGCCATCAATGTCATTTATAAACAAATAAAAATATTTTCAAATAGGTTAGAATCTTTAGAATTGCTGCGTATGTGTTGCCATCTGATGACTAAGTTTAATAAGTTTTAATTGCAAAAAACTAGTTTCTAATCTTATCATTGGCTCCTTTAAATTAAGCAAAATTTTATTCATCATTAATATATTTAGTAAATAATTTAAAATAGTTTTTTGTTCACGCATAAAAAAATAAATAAATAAATAAATAAGAAATCATAAATTACATTATTTAACAAAGGTTTGACGAAAATTTAATGACATGGAGAATATTTATCATTAAATAAATTTTAACCGAACAGGCTGAGACGAAAGCCGCTGCCATTTCGTGAAGGAAAGGCTGCACGAAAACGGCCTCTTCGAAATGGATTTCGCGCCAAAACGGCCGCGCCGAAACAGCCGCGCCGAAATGGGTTTCGCGCCGGGACAGTTGCGCCAAAACGGCGGCGCCGAATCGTCCCATTCCGATAAAAATATGCTGTCCCAAAAGTATAGACACCTATAAGTGTTTTTGGTTTTACGTTTATAAAAGTAACTAAAAACTTTCTTTTAATATTGAATTGTATTGCCACGACACTTTATAACATCAAATACACGTTGTTCCATAGAATTAATTAAACATTGCATTACAGAAGGAGATATTTCATACCACGTTTTGTCTATTGTGGTTTTTAAGTCATTTACACATGTATATTGCTTTCCATTTTCATATATTTTACGGTATAAAATCCATCATAGGATTCAAATCCAAACTAAGTGCTGGCCAGTCTAATAGTGTGATATTGTTTTGTATAAACCACGTTTCGTTGTTCTGGAGGTATGGATGGATGCCCCATCTTGTTGGAAAACACAGACTGGTCCTGCTAGCAAATCCATAATTGGCAGTAAATTGGTATGTAAAATATCCTGATAATCCTCTGAATTCATTTTTCTGTCCGTAAATTCTAGAAATGTTTGCCCTTTGAAACAAAACCCTCCCCAGGTCATTACTCATCCTCCGTCCTGTTGCCTGCTGAAACAGTTCTTCGTTTTTTTCTTAGGTCATACCAGTAAAATTTATAACCGTCAGCGTAGTCCAAAGTCCATTTCTTTTCCTCACTGGAGATGACAGAAAGCCACTTTTCACCGTATGACATATGCTTTCTAGCCCACTTTAGACGTGCATCTTTATGTCCCTGCTTTAAGCAAGGTTTTGCTTTCATTCTCCTGTAAACAATCTGTTTTGAAGCTTTAATTCTTCTGTGTACAGTACTTTTGAAATTCTGGAAGTTGATGCAATTGCATACACAGATAAATTATCTTAATAACATTCTATCATCACTTAACGTTGTTTTCTTTGGTCTTCCGACTCGCTTTCGAGTATTCCATGTTCCACCTGATTTCAAAACCCTATAAATACTGCTCAAGGATCTCTTTATTCTTCTTGATATTTGTACAGGATTTTGTCCTTGCGCTTTTAGCTGTAAAACCTTAATAATTTCATCTTTAGAAATTTTTTTAGAACGTGGCATTTTTATCGGAATACGCAGGAAACGTCTTTTCCGAATCACAAACAAAACAATACATTGAACTCATTAAATTATTATACTAAAAATATAGCAGACGATATTACAATAAAAGGAAAAATTATGCTGCATTTGTAGAAGCAGACGATAATAAAAATATTTTATTCTGTGAACAAAAATGTAAAAGAAAACGTGCAATACTGTATTGTGTTATACTTTTGGGACAGCACATTTTTATATAATTTCAAACCTTTGATTCTAATTGATATCAAGAAAACTGTGTATCAGGAAAACTGTTTTTATTTATTACCTATCTCACGAATTTTAATTGTACCTTATTACTTTTTATGCTAATGCAAATTTTACTGATTGTCTAAACTTTTGGGACACAGTGTATATATACAATCTATATAAATACAAATGTAAGTGTTCTTTTCTTCAAAATCTTTAAACCAATTGCTTTGAAATTTTGGCACAACGCTACAATCAAATACTCGCGTGTTCTCATTTGCGTATTTTTGTAAAATTTCCCCTTTCGCCTCTTCAAGGGCGAGAAGGGGGTCCAAAAATCCCGTTTCGAAGCATAATAATTTGTTCAAAATCAATCTCCGAATTTTTTCACCGATTGCTTTGAAATTTTGATACAACGTTGCGTTTCAATATGCTTTCAAAAGTGCATAAGTCTATTATTATTATTATTAAATTTCCTTTTAAGTTTATGAAGTTTCCCTATAATAATATTGGGTTGTCCGGAAAGTTCGTGCCGAATTTGAAGGGAGATTGAAACGCAACCCATTTAAATGCTCGTGGATAGTATATTTTGATACTTTTTAACATTTCTGCTAATTCACGAGTCATATAGTATGGATTATTTTCAATCAGTGTTTTAATCTGATCTTCATCTCTGGTAGAAGCCCTTCTCGGGCGTTCTTGATCTTAAAGATTGAAATCAACAGCTTTAATCCTAGAAACCACTTCCTCACACTTCTTTCAGGTACAGCATCTTGCTCATAATAAGCAGCACATACCTTGTTTGCCGCTTGTAAGGCATTTTTGCCTTCCCGGTAACAAAAAAAAAAAAAAAAAAAAAAAAAAAAACTTATTTCCTATAATGCATTTTGTTTGCTTTGATATCACAGGCCTACAAAATTGAAGTTGACAAAATTTGATTTGATGATTTTAGCTGAACTTAATGTTTTTTGATGTGCTGAAATCGAAAAGGCTATCTATTTTTCTCTATTACGTAGAGATTTTTGTCAATACAGGGTGCTGATCGACACAATTTCTTGCATATACCATCTTAACTATAGGTTGATTGGTTGGTTAGTATGGTTTTACGTCGCACTAGTGCTGCGCTATTACAATAATGGGTATCCATGATTAATTAACCATGAAAACATACTATAAAACTTACCATATAATTATATTGGAGGAAGAATAATGGAAGAAATTATATTGGTAGGCACCCTGTATTGACAAAAATCTATACGTGATAGAGAAAAACTGAGTTCATTTTCGGCTTTAACACACCAAGAAACAAAGATCAGTTATAAAATCAAAATTTTACATGTCGACCTGTGTATTCAAAGGCGTATAAAAACTGACTACAATTAAGGAATCGTAAGTAAATTTTTTTCGAAATATGCCTGAAGTACCGACTTTTAGAACATGTATGCAAACAAAAATCGGCACGAAGTTTCTAGACTACCCAATAATTTAATTCTTCAAACATAGCGCCTAATTTCGTGTACATTCAGTAATAGGCTAAATATGACATCTGTGGTGTTTTTCAGAAATTATAGGTTAATTTGAAGGAAATATGTGGATATATAAACAACGCCTCTAGATGTTAGGGCAATAAAATATATTTTGTCATTTCGAAAATTTTTGAATTCTTTTAAAAATTAGAGAAGAGAAAATCAATATTAAACATTTAAAATTTAAATACATATTATTCGAAGATATTAATAAGAATAACGATATTTATGAATAATATTAGTTATAGAATGCTTGAAATAGATATAAAACAATCATTATTTAATAAAGAGAATTGTAATTAGTATTATTCAATGTTCAAAAACGGAAAATATTTACACGTACCTTAAAATGTTATGTTGAAACTCGTTTTATCAACTAATCTTTTTCAATAGTTTAACAGATTCCTCTTCATATAAGGTGAAGAAATATGTATATATATATTTATAAAGCAGAGTTTAAGATTTACATTTTTTTTTTCTTCTGTATGAAACGTATCTATGACAATATATTCCTTTACACAAACAGAATTCGGAAAGGAAATAACGCTGAAAGAAGATATCTAAGTCCAAAATGTATGTAATGTTATCTATTTTCAGAGATATCGCTTGTTCATAGACCTGCTCTTACATTACAAGCAGTTTATAAAGTATTCACATTCTCCAACTACGATAAATTACGCAATAACATCTAAGACGAAAGTATCAAGGCATCAAAAGAATTAAAAAAAAAAAATAGATCTAGATACTAGATTCAAATGGAAAACTTAAATAAAAGGAAAGATAACAAGTGATTCTAGAGGTTTTATTTTTAACTTTATTGCAACTTTATCAAGAAACATATCTTGCCAGTAAAAATTTTTTATTGGAAAACTCCAAACGACATATATATATATATATATACAAAAAATAATTTTTTATATAGTTCTTTAAAGTCTCTATTCATTTTATCTTGATTCCTTCATACACTTCAGTAATGTTTATTGAAACAATTATTTAAAAAAAAAAAAAAAAAAAAAAAAAAAACTGAAAAGCATATCTCGAAGGAATAACTTGATTCTTTAATAAATCTAGCGGTATGTATACCGCGAAAAATTTAGCGTAAATTTACACCAATGATAGTGGTAACGACAATGTGACAAATGTGATGTAAATAAATACTAATACATATACTAAGGTGTTTTTCTTAAATAAAATTATACAATAAAAGTAGTTAATGCATTTTACATACATATATACATAAACATGTGCTTTAAAAATCTGAGAACCCCAAAATATTTCATAATGCATTCCTCTGTCTAATCATGAGACTTCTTTTTTCTTCAAAAATCTATGTTAAAATACATTCTCTTTTTGTTCCTCATTATTTGGCCCAAAATAGAAAATTCTTTTTTTATAAATGACATATTTCTGATTGGCATTTTGGCTTATAACACACGATTTTAACGGATAGTTCAACAATGATTTTTATAAATGATATATTGTTACAGTAAATCAACAAAAGAAGATTTCATAAATACATTACTCACATTAATGTATCTTTTAGAAAAAGAAAATTCAGTTCACGTTTTATTTCTGTACTGATAAGTATAAAGGATTTAAGTCCAAAAATGTCGAATTTGAGTTAATTACATAGTCAGACTCAGAAAAAAATTCTCTATCGATTGGTATAAAGGATTTAAATCCATGTCATTTAGTCTTTGAGAAAATCCATTGGTAAAAAAAGATTCAAGTCTGAAATTTAGCATTAATCTTTGGTATAAAATATTTAATTAAACTTTTCCCTTTATTAAATGATGATGGACAATCACTGAATGGTATAAAGCGTATAAACCAACATAATCCCTTTTTCCTAATAGATTCTGCTGATTAGTCTTTAGTTACTTTAACTTTATTTTTCGTCTCCTGCAAAAATCAAGAATATGGACTTAAATCCTTTATACTTATCAGTACAGATTTGATCTTATAAGTACATGATTATGAAAGGTGTATAAAATTACATTCATCATTATAAATATGTAATATTTGTTTTCATTTTTAAATAGTCACAATCAGTATATGTAGTTATAAATTACTTGTAATGACAATAAGTTGAAATTGCAACCAGTATATAATTGTACATAAAATCAAACAGTTAATATCTTGCTAGGGCTTTTCCAACCACCCAATACTTTCTCTAATTCTATTGCTGCTGCTAATGTAATATAGTCCTTGTTGGTTCCGCTTACGGTCTGTATTCCTACAGGTAATCCATTGACTAGGCCAGCTGGAATGCTTGTCGAAGGATAGCAAAGAACGTTGAAAATACTAGTATATCCTTGATTGGGATACTTTGGAATAGTCATAAAATGGTGAGGAGCTGGCTCAGGATGAGTAGGAACAAGAAGAAGACTACCATCATTCAAAAGTTCATCCAGCCTTTTTTTCAAGCTTTTGTACATCGCTAGATATTTGTAGTAGTCTGAATCTTTCGCCCGTCTTTCAATTTTAGCGTAATATAAAGCTTGGAGTGTGTGTTCGCAGTTCCCAGAAACCCATTTGAAAAATTCCACCAACAGATTGATGTCTTTTCCGGGTCCTGCGATGGCATCTCTAAATGGTGATGAGTCGGCTTCAAGAAGTTTCGATTCCCAAATTTCTAGGGCATATTTTAATTCTGGCATCATGATTTTAGTAGGTATGTTTCCATACGTATTTTCGAAGTAATCAGATGCCTAGTAAATGAAAAATAATTTTTTTAGTATATTGAATTAAATTTTTCTCGACATTGTATTAACATACATTTTAATTTATAAGAAATTATTATCACAAAAAAAAACATTTCAAGTTTAAGATTATAAGAGGATTACTTTGCTTTGAAATGAAAAAAATTATGTTTAAATGTCACATAAATAATAGTAATAATAATAATAATAATAATTGTTATTATTATTATTATTATGTACCGAAAAACAATCTTCTGATCAAAAGGATTTTTTTTTTTCAATATATATATAAGGGGCCCACTAAAGTTCATTCCTACCCTTTTAACTGCTAAAGAGCAGTAACTATAATCACATAAGTGGTGTCTTGGTATAGTAAAACGGCTATACACACACTGCTAGATGCAACCACTTACAGCGCTATCTGATGGAAAACGATGGAGTTATCGTTGCTATCTCGAAAATGGTATGAAATAGGAAAAAAATTAAAATACAAAGTTGCACAGTCTCATCAATTTACTACGAAAAGATATTTTATAGACATGGAAGGCTAAAAACAGAACGCTTAAAACGGGCACTTGTTTGTTCGAAACACAGTGACGTGAGGAAACGATCTTAGAAAGAAAAAAAAAACTAGTTATCACTATATACTTTTATTTTCTTTATTTTCATTGTTCAAATTTTTGTCCGTCAGCTGCAATACACACCTAGAGTCTTGTTTGAACTTTGTAGCATACATGCCACGCGCTAAGCTAAGCTACAACGTGTGCGATGCATAATTCAATGAAGGGTCCAAATGTGCATTGCAGCTAACAAACAGAAAGTTGAGCATCGAAAATAAAGGTATTTGATAATGAATAACTGTCTTTTCTTTTTAAGATCATTTCGGTACGTCACTCCATAGGAAACTGTGAACAAAGAAAAATCGTACTTTATGCATTCTGTTTTTAGCATTCATTTCTATAAAGTGTCTTTTCGTACTAAATCTATGAAGCTCGACAACTTTGTAATTCATTTTTCTTTCTATCTCGTACTGTTTCGTTACAGGAACGCTAACGTTTATCCTTTTCTACAAGCTGAAGGAAATATCATCTATTAGCTCATAGCCCCTTTACTATACCTAGACACCACTTTTATGGCTATAACTGCACTTTTTTAGCAATAAAAAGGGTGGGCACGGACTTTAGTGACTATACTGTATGTAAAAAGTGTAAGCAGAAGCGATGAATGGCTAGCTATTCTTGTCCTCTTACTTGTGATGTGCCCAATAAATTAATTAAATCACAAACAGTTTCTGAAAATTAACAAAAAAAAAAAAAAAAAAAAAAAAAACATTGTGAAAGAAATTCCAGGCACTATACAAAATAATTTTAAGAAAAACTCCAAATGTCTTGTTAAATTAAAACTAAAACTTTCCTTTTACATCTGATGTGCGAAAACTATTTGCATAATTTTTTCGTTATTATTTATATTCTATATAAATTCTATATATTCTATATAAATTCTATATATTCTATATATTCCATACATTACATTCTATATATTCCATAGAAGAAAGTACTGCATTCGTAAAATTTTCGTTTTTCGATGGATGTTTGAGATGTCCCAAGCATGATTTGATCAATTTTAGAAAATATCTGTCTGTGTGAGAGAAATAATTTTCTGCAAACTCCATGTAAATAACTTATGAAAAGAATTTCATGAAAACTTAGTTTGTACAATAACTATCAACTCTTGGTCGCTCAATAGGTGCACTGTAATCCTGGTTTATCAGAATTTTTAATATGGCTGAACAGGACAAAATTTCGTGTGAATGTACACAACGAGGAAATATTTTTAACCAATCATTGTGAAATTATAAAATAAAAAGTATTTATCTTAGTAATAGTCTTCCAAGATAAAATTTCTGTGCACGTAGGAGTATTACTTCCGCCCCCTTCCCCCTGTAGATTTTAAATATTGAATATGAGGGTTATCCCCCAACCCCCAAGAACGTGTCAGTACTTTTAACCCTTTCATTCCCCATGATTCCAACTGGAATCATAACATTTCAGATTTTCTTTCTTATCATCTAACACTCCCTCTGATTTAAAATGAGCAATATTGAATTCTATACATATTTTCCCGCCGAAAAAAATATATTTTAGATGATTTCACTATCCTTGTTGGTAAATGATAGTATATTTTACTCTATTCTGATAGGGCCGCGGTAGCCCAGTCGGTAGAGCGCCGGCCTTGTAATTGGAAGATTGCGAGTTCGGTACTCGAGCCGTCCAAAGACCGTCGTGTACACTAATGGTGGCTGGTGCACGTAAAATCTGTCGTGGCCGCAATGTCCTCCACGTTCCCATAAAAAAATATACCTCTGGGGGTCACCGAAGCGGGAGAGCCATCCCTTCAGCGGAGGATCAAAACTGTGATGGCATGTCTCCGGACCACCTCTAGGGGTGTGTCCCAGACCGTCGCCAATTGTCCATCTGCGCAGCACTAGTGCGACGTAAAACCCAACCAACCTCTATTCTGATAATAATATCTGAATCAGTTTCCTGTTTTGGGCAATTCAAGTAAATTAACTGTTTGAAATAGATTTTTATTTTATTTTTTAATGTTTAGAATTAGTATTTTAATTAATTGAAATATGTATTTCTTCCAAAATTTTGATATTTTTATTTATTGAAAAGTTATGATTTCAAATAGCGTCAGTGGTTATATTAAAAAAATAAATAAATACCTTTCAGTTGCTTTGTTAGCTATATTAATTCGTAATTTGCTATTACTCCTATTACTCTTATTACTCCTCATTATGTATTTATTTTTTAAATGTATTAGAGGAAGACATCTACACTCCACTAGAGAGACTTCCATTAAACTCAACCGGTCAATGAGAGTTTCTGTAATAATCTGTGGACCGATATTTGTGCTCTGCAGTGTACATAATCTTTTATTATTGTGAATTTTGTGGTTTATGTAATAGTTTTACTGGCTTTTTTTTTTTTTTTTTTTTTTTTACAAAATTTTCATGAATTATCACCTTTTTTTAATTTTTATTTTTTAAACAATGTTTATATTAAGAATTTTTATATTATGTTTGTATTATTACTATGTACGAGAAAATTTCAATTATTTCGTAACAATATATATACTTCATTCGGCGTAAAAATAAGTTATGTAGTTTTCACATTAGATTTTTTAAATTAAATTTTATAAATAAATTACTTTCTTAACAGCAGCTTTTATTTCCGGTATGGGGTTAAACAGGAATCCAGGAAACTGCTCCATATAGTATATGTTTATTTTCTGAAAATCAACCTGCAAAAAATATTATTATGTATAGCTTTTATTATATCAAAAAAATGAAAGAAATATTTTATAAATTTGAATTTTTAAATCCTTTTTTAAACCAGTGATAGTGTCTGCCAAGTTAAACACATTCTATTTGCAATATAATGAAATCTCTCCAAAAGTGTACCTATGTTCAAAAAAGTACCTTTGTGATATTTGGCACATTGAAATTTCTGAGATTTATATTAAAAGACTGTAACTATGTCATTGTGCATTAAAGCAGTAATTCCATATAAAGGGGGAATTAACCCAATACAGAATACATATTTTTTAATAAAATATTGCTTAGATCAAACAAATAAATAGTTTTATTCCATATATTAAAATATGACTTGTTTATTTCATATAATAAATCATAATAGAATACAAAGTGTATGGTTATTGCATTTTGTTTAAAACGAAAGTTTTATGCAGATTCTTATAAAGTACTTCGTAGAGTGTAATAAAGCGAATTATTATATCCAAAATGTACATAGGTATCATTTCATCGCTTTGGTATTATGCAAACAAGACAGTTTTATTTGTTTCAACCCTTAATTTTAAAGTTATTAGAAATAAAAAAGGTATAAGTCATTTATTCTGCAGTGCGGCTTTTTTTTTTTTTTTTTTTTTTTTTTTTTTTTTTTTTTGTCGTTTAGTGTATGTATTCTGCATTGGGTTAATTCCACCTTTATATGGAATTACTGCTTTAATGCACAATGGCATAGTATAATACAATGTTTTATATAAATTTTAGAAATTTCAATATGCCAAATATCACAAATAATATTTTCTAGTTCTGGCAAAGTTATAGGCTGCAAATTTCGAATCCTCTCCCCTCTCCCCCGCCTTTTTACAGACGAAACATTTTCGAGCGGATTGCGAATAGGACTATTTCCGTGTCTGGTAAAGAAAAAATTCTACTATATCCTTTGTGGGATTTAACTTAAAATTAAAAAAGATATGATTACTTACAGAATGATATGTTCTCATAGGAATGGATAGGAAATTTTGACAATTTGAAGTGAATAAACTTACCACAGACGCCGTGTAGTAAGGTGCATTATCATCTTGAAATACTGTTTGCGGAAACGTCCAAGATACCTCCAAAATAGTCGGTCAGGCACTACTTTTATGAAGATTGTGTTTTATTTCGAGTTAATTGATCCCTTGAAAATAAAATTTTGCCCGACTGTTTGAAAAGTTATGCAACTCCGTACCATAATGTACGGAGAATGTGTCACTGTTTTAAAAGTACAATTTTCATAAGTCGGTGATATTTTCGTTGTCAGATTTGCTAGTTTTCTTTAGCTCGAAATTAGTTAAACTTGACTCATCAGAGAGGACCAGTTTAGCCCAATAATTAACTAATTATTTTTTAATTTTTTTAGCCATCTGAGGTCTTGCTTTCCTAATTCTCTTCACTCCAAATGCATTTTTTTTTTATTTTCTGTCATTTAAACCTGCTTTGTTTAATAGTTGCTGCACTGTAGTTAAAGAAATTAGGCTTCTAAACTCTTTTTCTGAATCTCTTTTATGTTCTAAATGTAATACAAATCGATTTTATAAGCAATGGCTTTTTAACTTACGGTCATCTCGCTTGGATGAGCAACATGGCCGCCTAAAGCCAAATTTCCAGTTTAAACGGCCAAAAAATTTTATATCTTGCTAAAAACCATTTTACCAATTTGCGTTAATATTTAATTATTTTGCCATCTCACGTATTAAAATATGTTTTGATTTTCATTCAAAAATTAATACTTTTTGTGGCGTCGTTAACTGACTTATTCTTACCATTTTTGAAATAATTTCTAAATTTACAATTTTCATGACAATTGCATTTTGTTTTTAACACTGGACTCAATGCTAAAGTGTATGTGGAGGACAACATAATAAAATCTGTTCGAAAATTTGCTTTTTAAAAAATAAAATTGGCGGTTGTAGAAGGTGAAAAGGAAAATATCCAAGTGCGACTTTTTTTTTTTTTTTTTTTTTTTTTTTTTTTTTGTCGCTTAGTGTATATTTCTTTAATAACAATTTTTCATACATTTAAATAAAAACGAATAAAAAATTCTTTCTATATGATTGGTTTTTAGCCATAAAATTTGCATAATTTTCCGAAGAAATGTAACCAAGATTTGGCAATTTTTCCCTTTTCCTTAAAATTTTGACAACCACTGTAGGATTCTTCTTTGGAGCTTTTGGATAATACATTTTTCATATTTACTAACTTAAAAAATATCATTGAAATACATTTTAAGGTTTTTTAAAATTCTTATATATAAATACAATCATAGTTTAACAGTACTTTTTCTTTGAAATTTATTCTTTCTTCGCTCAAAATTTCGGCAAGTAATGGCAAATCCTCTGCGTAGCGGCACATAGGTCCTGTACCCATAAATTTGTCAACATCATCTCCTTCTTCTTCACTATCGGAATCGGGCCAGTATCCTTCATTGGATATCATACCTGAAATTAAGATAATAATTAGTTATTTTGGTCGAAATATAAATTAAATCTTAAACTGAGTCAATTTCATTTTTAACAGTTTCCAACAAGGTTGAAAATTTTTAATGACTTCGGTTTGTCTGTCCGCGCTCTGACCTTCGTAAAAATATATGGAATTTCTTGAAGCTGATATACGTTATTCAAGTTCACTATTGGATGTTCCCTATTGTAATAGAGCATATACACCTACTGGTTTATGTACAGAGACACCCGAAATTATTCCAAAGCATTGAATTTTATGAGAGGTATTTCTTTAACCATATTCAAATAATTTTGCACAAATCTTAATGAAATTGAAATATGCTGATTATACGCATAAAAAAAAGATGGTTTCTATAGAATATAGTATGATTAGCATTCAGATTTACAGAGCTGCTCAAAAATATTCTGTTACTTTAATAGCAATTATTGGAAATTTGCTGGAATTGCATTTTCTTTTACATTAAGCTTTTTTAACACTTTCTACATTTTTTAAGTGTAAATACAATTTCAATCATTCTGTGTATCTGTATGTCCGACTGTCCGTCTTCCTATATGCCCATGTGCCCAACTCCAGTGTCTGTAAATATTTTCAAAATTTCTTAAAAATGATAAAAGATATTGAAGATCATTATGAAATGTTCCCTATTTAAAAGGGCATTAATAGCTCTTGTACAACTGGTTTGTGTACAGGGACACCCAAAAAAGTACCAATGCATTGCGTTTTAGAAAAACACACACATATATATATATATATATATATATATATATATATATATATATATATATACACATAAATTAAATTTAAATAACTTTCTACTGCAAAAAATCATAAAAAATTCCTATTTATTAATAATATGCTAAAATAATATTGTGTATAGAATATGATATGCTTAATCTTCAGATTTACAGGGCTACACTAAAATATTCAGATACATTAAGTGTTGCAACTAGAAATTTAGGGCTGCATTTGATGGTGTTAAGCATTTTTAATACTTTCCAACGATGTTTAAAAGTTATTATGAATTCGTCTATCAGTCTGCCTTTCTGTCCTTCTGTCTAGAGGGGTCATGGGAGGTCGTTTTGTGACGGCTACGGTACAGGCGTCGTCCGACCTCACCTCCTCATGGTGACCCTGGCTAGGTGCACCTTTCGGGGGGTGCTGAGTTAATGAGGCGTCAGGGGCACTATCTAGCTGGTTGATGTTCCAGTAGTCCCCTAGTCAATTTGGGTCTATAATCTATATTCACCAACTGCTATAACAGTAATTAGCTCTGTAGTTTTAGGGCGGTGCTCCTTCCGTCGCTTGGAGGTTGGGGCGTTGTTTCCCTTTATGGCTGCATCCAACTTTTCACATCTGGCCCTGCTCCTCTAAAGCTGCCTTCAAACTCTGGCAACAAAAGTAGAGCGTCAAAGTCATAAATTATCCATTGTCCGAAAGTGACCCTTGAAATTTTGCACACGTTTACAATGAAGGACATTACTTTTTATTGCTCTTTTACAAAAGAGACCCAAGTCTCCATAAAGTCCCCATGCAGTTACCGCACTAGGAGGTTTGTGAGCGACGCCTTCAGCGAGCGTCGACTCAAATACCATATCAAAGGAATATGAAAAGAGGTCGCCGTTGATGTTGTTCTGAAGCCAGAGTTTGAAGGCAGATTTCTAGGTTTAAGTGTGTTTCTAGGACCGGTGAGAAAGCTAGGTCGAGCGTTTTTCAGGGGTCTTCTCCCTCCGCGGCTTTTTCCGGGGCTGTGTCCCTGGCTGTGGATTCGCTGGGAGAAATTGGTACGCCGCACAGTGGATCGAACAATGTTAAAATACGAACATAGGCCCAAAAATCAATCTATAAATAACTGATATTTTGCAGTCAAATAATTTAAAAAAATGTCTAAAAAATACAAATATGTGGTTATTTCCTCAATTACATGAAGTTTTATTATATATAAATAAGTTCAAAACGAAAACTTTCAGAAATACGTTTTTTCGATGAATTTCAGTGACTTTATTTGAATAGCCATCAAGTGGCACTTAAGATAACTATGAAAAAATACGAAATAAAAATACTTTTAATAATGTCCTAATAAAAGTTTAAGGTACTTCTGCCAACATTTTGTTGGTTTTTTATGTTGTGATTCACGCATGAAATGTGAATATAAAATTAAGACCAAAATTAAATTTATAAGTTGTGTAACTTTATTTGTCCAAGATTGTCCAAAATTTCAAACACATTTTACTACTCCCAAAAGTATACATTTTAATCTGTGAAAAGGATTTTCGCCACAAATCGCCACTTTTAGAGAAAAATAAATTTTTATTATTTTTACCCCCAAAATCGAGAAATTTATCTGAATAACTGTATTGATTAATGACAGAAACTATAATAAAATTTTTATAGTGAGAATATTATAGAATTTAGATGATTAAAATAAATTTAATAAATCAGAAATTACTTCTTATATTTTTTAAATATTTAATAAAATCATTAATTTTACTTTAATGGTACTGAAAAGTACCAAACAAGGGGGGGGGGGATGTAAATGGATGCCGTAATATGTCATAAAATGTTAAAATTAAGTAAATTTTTAACGTTAAATAATTAAATGTTAAAACTAAATAGTGTAATTACATATTACGATTTAAAGTAAAAGTTCCTGTGTTTCTGGAAAATGTTCCTTCCTTTGCACATTCCTTTTTTTCGTTCTCATGCTTGAAATCAGGGGGTAAGATGTTAATAACAAGTGATGTAGCAAATCTTCGTTACACGCTCTTCGATTTGTTTTTCCCGTGTGGTATTCTCTGTATTTACGAAACTCTTTATTTCGACCTTCGCTAGCTTCTTCTGACAGTTGTCCAATTGGAATAGAAAAATTTTCTATTATGTTTTTTCCATGAATCAATAGTTTGTGAACTGAAGCTAGCATATAGTACCACACATATTTTGAGACACATTGTTTCGCTGTTTTCAATGCAAATTTTCCAAATTTGTCTCCTAAATTTGCCTTCCAAAATTGTCCTCCTAAAAACAACAGAACCTAGAAACAACGTTTTTTAAAATTTCTTTGATAAGAATTCACTTTATTTGCTTATTTGTTTAAAAATCATTTCAGATAGCAAAATAAAACAAATAAAAAATCCAGTTCAATAAAAAAAATTCATTAATTAATTGATCGCATGCCTTCCATAAATCTTTAGTAAAATAAAGACAAAAGTGATTTTTTTCTTAGAGTTTGTCAGTAAATGCCTGCATGACTTTCTAATGAAAAACTACATTAAAAAAAGAAAGAAAAAAGAAGCAGTAATCTAATGATATATTTATCATTGTGTGCTAAATTAATTGTGTTACAAATATAGATTTTCTTCACGAAATTTTTATTTATTTTCTTTTATTCTCTTCTTTTATACAGCATTTGCTTTTTTACCAGGTATGTTTCTAAATACCTATTTGCAGCAGAAAAGTATGATACCACTTAACCTCTTTATTAAACCATTTTTTCCTCAAATGGCACATTAAACTATTTTCACGAATAAAAATTGATGTAAAGTAAAAAAAATCATTTAACCTATTAAAGGTAATTAATTTTACTTTTGGCACCTTATTCTCTTAGTCAATCGCATGCTTCTCACAACCCATTGTATTAGCATAAGCAGGATTGTCACAAACAACTACTTTTTTATTTTTTTTTCCCACTAGAATTATCAAAATAATATTCATACTGATGTTTTTCCATAAAAATGATACACAGGAATCGTTATTTAAAAAAAGATCAAAGATTAAAAAAAGTTCAAAGATTGTGTACAATTGCTTTGTAATAACATATTAATTGATAACATAATAGCATTTTAATTAGCATATTATAATTAATTAATCAAATGTTCTTAGTTTAATAACATACCTATGATGATTCAGTTGGTCATGATGTGTTTACGTAAGACTGCTTACAATTCCAATGATTTTGCACTGTATTAAAGAATAACTCGTTATTAATGAATTCGGGACCAATTGGGATACATTTTAATAATTTTATATAGAGTTATTCTCTGATATGGATTTTTTTTTTTTTTTTTTTTTTTATCAATCAGTTATTTTTTTATCAGGTAACAGAAAACAGTTTTCTGTGTATAAAATTGTATATTTTCAACCCCAAAAATCCAATATTCACATTAAATTTACCTAAAATAAAGACCTGGTTTGTTTCAAAACGGGTCAACTACACAATAAGTTGCAAAGGTGGCCAAATCCAAAATAAAAATTTGAATAATCAACCCTCCCATCACGCGCCCCTGACACCTTATTTCGAGTTTTCAAATACACTGTCCTAACGATTATATATTTATTAAAAAAAAAAAAAAAAAAGAGTTTTGGTCCATATCTTATTTTGACTAATTGCGGCAAAAAAAAATCAGCTTTTTCTCAAAATTTTACTTCGTACAGATGGCCTATTTTTCAACTAGACAGCACAAATATAGCAATTATAAAAATTTTATAAAAATAATTACTTGAAAAAGTACGAAAAAAAAAATATAAAAAAAAATAATAATAGTAATAATCGTACCTGTGAAATGTTTAATTACCATTGCTTGCGATAAAATATGTTTTATATTCAAAGCAATCTAACTTTCAAAAGTAATTATAAATTAAAATAATAATAATAATAATAATAAACAAAGAAAGATATCGTCTGCGGAAGAAAATACAGAGTTTACGACTCGGAGAGAAATTCTCAGTGTTGGCTAGTTTGGCCTACTGAAGTGTATAAAAAGTCATGTGGCTATTATAACTTATAACTGTCACATGACTATTTTTATGAATGGTCTTTACTGCACAAAAAGGTTGCCATTGTACTGTCGACTGGAAATAACAGGTTCATGAGCAGAATAGAGCGCTATTTCATATAAACTTGTATTATGGTAATCATTTCACTGAGAATAGTAAGGAAGTCAATGAAAACAGAATCGGAAACTAACCCCAATAAAATTAATTAAAAAATTATAATTAGGTGGGGCATTTCACCGTGTGAAGCAATAAATCAAATTCATTTATCTTAACATGATTATAGTATGTCCTGTAGTAGAAAATATGTGAATAAATATATGATGGGGAACTGATAAAAATCCACCTATACCAATTAGTTTTTTTTTTTTTTTTCCTTATTATTGTTCTTGTATTTCTATTTTTATTCTTTTTCCAACAATATAAAAATAACAATAATAATATTAAAAAATATTTATTACTTATCTACAATACTTTAAAAAAAAAAAAAAAAAAAAGTTAATCTTTTACATACCTGGTGAAGGTTTAAGTCCATAGACTCCATTGAAAGAGGACGGCATCCGAATACTTCCTGCAAGATCGTTACCAATTCCCATTATTGCACCTGCGTAAGCTAGAACAGCACCTTCACCTCCTTGAAAGCAAACAAAATGAAAAGCTTTTGTGAGACGAAAATATTCTTTTCCATTATAAAAACAAAACAAAATATCCTTTCCCGTAAAAATAATTAAAGTTAAACCGTTTTTGAAAAAGATCATTCAATATTCAGAAATGACTTCAAATTTAAAGTAATTTAAAATTAAAAAGTGTAATGGGATTTGCACACAGTAAAACTCTTTTGGATATACAAAGAAAATTGTCTAATTATTTTATTTACGATGTAAGTTAAAAGAAATTTTTAGTTTAGTAGTCGAGGTTCTTACCCATCGTATTTGTAATGCGCTGATTTCAACTCAATTTGTTTGTTGGTTGAGAAATAATTATGACTATTATAACAGAGACATTTGAATATATTGTTTTATCTACATTGGTAGTAATATTGTATATACTACTGATACAGAGAATTGTAAACGCATGGAAAAATTTGATAATTCAAAATGTTCGAAAAAACGGGCAAAGATATAATTTGTCTCAACATCAAGTCTGTTTTGGGGTGTTGCTCTATGGTAAGTTTTGCCCATTAAGATGCATTAGAATGGGACGTACGTCTGAACTATAGAAATGGACAAAATGATCTTCAGAAATCTGCGTTTGCTCTTTATGTAAATGATGTTGATAGTTAATTTTTTCGTATAAATGCCGTGTTTTTCTCGACGGTTTCCATTTATTTCATAACCATGGTTCTTGAAAATAACTCTGGCTCCAGTGTGCCATAAAAGTAAACTTTTTTTTAGTTCTATCGTGTCATGTTCACCCCACTCCTTTTGGGTCGTTTTCCTAAGCCCTTTTAATATTCTTGGATGCTGTTTTCTAAAGCTCATTTTGATAAACTATAAGCGCATCTGTTCATTGGAGGAGTGTGAGGCAATTTTACAGGCATTTTATTACTGTTTTTGGTTCTTTCTTTTCTAAATAAACGGCAATTGACTTAGACATGTAATTAGACACTTTGTTGTCCATATGAACTCAAATTTATAAATGTCTTTTCCATTTAAGACTTTTCTTATCTTTTTTTTTTTTTTTTTTTTGTCAAAAATTGGTTTTAAATATTCTGGTAATAGTGGAGTGAGTTAAATTTGACTTTATTTTTTTAATTTTTAATTTAGCGATAGTAAAAAAAAAAAGGGGGGGGGGGAGGGGAGAAAGAAAGAAAGAAAAAAGAAAAAAAAAATCTGCAATTATCATGAATTATTTTGGGAACTCTTCTGATCATTGACGAAGCTACTTTGTACGGACATTTTCATCCGTCGAGCAATAGAAAATCGCTCTCTTTAACAGTCACTTAAATATACTCCTTCTTCATCGAGAGTTTCCAGAAATTTCCATTTTTCCCAGGTGATTTTCATATAACTTTCTACAATTTGTTTTTCTTTCGGCAATATGGATGGCAAAAGTAGATGAAGTTCAGGACTAACCATTTTAATTTAAAACTTTTATTAATAATTTTACTTAAAGTGATAGAAAACAATCCTAGTTTTGATGTAATGGATCTTTAAATCGATGAATTTTCTTTTAAGATTATAGACTTCGCTTTCTTGACATTTACCTGTCCCAGCAGTTGCCAAGTAGTTCTTCTGTCGAAGCTACTAGACGGGAAATGTCGGATTTGATTTTAAGTTGCATTCGTTGACCTAGCCGCTCGGATTTTTTCTTGATTTCCTCATAAACCCGCCTAAATATGGGCTAAAACCCTTACGAAGAACCTTCCATTCAGAAGTGCGTTTGGGACCGTTTCAATACGGTTGAGTCTTAACCCTGAACAGAATGCCCTCCTTGTGGAGTCTAAACATTCTACATAAGCTTAGGACCCACATGCAGTCAATCGACCTTAATTCCTACACCATACCATCACCTTGATATTTAGCTGCCTTCGAACAATCTTCAAATGAGGTTTCCAGTTTTGTTTCATTTTAGTTCAGTGTATACCAAGTTATAATTCTGTAATGTATTCCAATTTGAAAAAAAAAAAAAAAAAAAAAAAAAAAACTTTGTTGTATAAAAATTTTATATTTTAGTTTATTACATTTGATTTTAATTGTTATTTTTTGTTAACATTTTAAGTGGAAGCCAAAGTGTATGATAAAATGTTTTGTCCTACATATTTTGTGTATCAATCGCCCATCTTCAAAAAAAGCTATTGTTTATTACGTTAGCTGGTTTCCGTGATCCGCTATAGTTAGCAGTGCTCGCTCAATACTGAAAATCCTATACCGAAGAGATAGAGAGTCAGAATCACTTGCGATATCTTCACGCTTCACACACCATGAAATCCGAAAATGACTTCAGAAAATTTTGTCTGTATATTTGTAGCGCTATTTTTGTCCGGGTATCACGTGAGAACGGCTGGACGGAATTCAACTGCGCTTGGCAGGAATTTAGGTCTTTACCCAACTTAAAATTATATCTATCAATTTTTTTTTTAATTCCCCTCTTCCCCCCCCCCCTCAGAGGGCAAAAGTCAAAAACACGTTTGTAAGCATAACACGGCTCCAAATTACTTCACAGTAAAAAAACTGCACATGAGGAGACTAGACAGGAGTACAAATAAAACATTATCTGCGAATTAGGAATTTTATTTTTAAGGAGGGGAGGGGGGAAATCGAATTTGGGGTGAAATTTCACAAATTCCTGATTTTTAGTAAAACTCTACCAAAAATTGAACAAGGATGTTGAAAAAAGGCAATGCGACTTCTATAGGATATTTCCAAAAACACATTTTTGGTTTCTTGTGGTTTGCGATTTTTTTTGTGGGGGGAGGGGTTTACGAGGGGGCAAAATCGAGACATCCCTTTTAGCGTTAAATTTGTCCTGTGAAATCTGTGGGAGCTGCGGTCACGAATTTCGGTTCTTGGATTGTTTATATGTATCCGACACCTAAAGTAATGGTTGGTTGGTTGGTTGGGTTTTACGTCGCACTAGTGCTGCGCAGATAGGCAATTGGCGACGGTCTGGGACACACCCCTAGAGGTGGTCCGGAGACATGCCATCACAATTTTGATCCTTCACGGAAGGGATGGCTCTCCCGCTTCGGTGACCCCCAGAGGTGTAATTTTTGATGGGAACATGGAGGACATTGCGGCCACGACAGATTTTACGTGCACCAGCCACCATTAGTGTACACGACGGTCTTTGGCCGGCTCGAGTACCGAACCCGCAAGCTTCCAATTACGAGGCCGGCGCTCTACCTACTGGGCTACCGCGACCCCCTAAAGTAATGGGATTTTTCGAAATTATCCCCGTTCCCCCCTTGGAGAGAGACAGAAGACAAAAACCCATTTGTAAGCATAACTCGGCTCCAAATTACTTCACAGTGAATAAATTGCACATGGGGAGAATACACAAGAGTACAAATAAAATATTATCTGCGATTTAGGAAATTTCGATTTTTAAAGGGACTTCCTCCCTTTAAAAGTCGAAATTTCCTAAATCATTTTTTAGAAATAAATTTTTGGTGGGGAATTTTGCAAATTCCGGATTTTTCAATAGAACTCTACCAAAATTGGAACAAAGATGTTGAAAACAGCCATGCGTCTTCTTTAGTATATTTTCAAAACATGTTTTTGATTTTTTGTGATCTGCCAATTTATTTTTATTTTTATTTTATTTTTTGGGGGGAAGGGGGGGCAAATTCGAGACACCTTTTTTCAGAGCTAAATTTGTCCTGAGGAGGAAATTAGGAGAGCTGCGGTCTCAAAGTTTGGTGCTTGGATTGTTTATATGTATCTATCCAACCTTTAAGAAACGGCATTTGTCGAAATTTCCCCCGTTTTTCCCTGGCGGACAGAAACAAAAAAAAAAAAAAGTTTGTAAGCACAACTGGGCCCCAAATTACTTCACGATGAAAAAATTGCACATGAGGAGACTAGACTGCTTCAGTATAAATAAAACATTATGTACGATTTTTGAATTCTTGATTCTTAACAGTAGGGAGGGGAAATATCGTTTTTTGGGGGGAAATTTCAGAAATTCCGGATTTTTTAGTAGAGCCCTACTAAAAATGGTACAAAGGAATTGAAAACAGCCATGTGTCTTCTTTAGAATATTTACAAAAATGCATTTTTTTTTGGGGGGGGTGAGGGGGCGTTACGAAGGAGCACATTCAAAAACCCCCCTTTTAGAGCTAAATTTGTCTTGGGAAATCTATGAGATTATCGGTCACAAAATTTGATTCGTAAATTGTTTATATGTATCATACACTTATTGTAACGTGATTTTACGAAATTGCCTCTTACCCCCCGGTGTCGGGGAGCAATAAACACGTGTAAAATCACGTTTTCCCGTTTGAATTCGCTTTAAATTATCTTAGAAGGGCAAATTTTGGTGGTGGATATTAATTAAGTGTACGCATTATGTACTTTAGTGGGATTTCACAAAACTTCGAACTTACCCGCTGGAGAAGAGGAAGCAAGAAGCGGGTAAGTTGCTGCCGAAGGCAGTGTGGACCTGGACTCCTCACGTTGCGAGCGGGAAAAACCACTACCGAACACATCGAAAACTTTAACTTAGGTTATTAATAATGATATGGGATTTTGACAATTCATTTAAGTATAGTGCCCAGCGAAGCGGGCAAAGCCTGCTAGTTGTATATAAGATTATTGCCAAGCTCACCACATATTAACCAGTGACGTCTCTAAATCATAAACAATTAAAAAATTCTTATTCCAGAATTTTACATATAAAAAAATAACTCTGTACAGAAACTGCTATTTAATAATAACTAGTATCACCCAGTGGTCGAAACTCGACCTTTTTTTTTTGCAAAGCGAGGTAAAGCAAAGTTATTGCCTTGTCCTAAACGGAATGCAATTGCAACACAGCTGCGGCAATTGTTTGCCGATATTCACTCTAACTGAATCAGCAGAGTTTTACTTAATATAACTATTTCTCTCTGTAGATGTTAGCCTTTCCTGAAATGAGAGAAAATCGCAACGTGAAAACGCCCCTTGTTGTGTGATACAGCCCAGAAGCTAATAGGTACCATGTCAAACCAAGGCCCAACCAAGTATCAAATTCTGTTAAATTAATTCGATTGGTTCATAAAGTACAGTGTTTGAACCAAAAAAAAAAAAAAGATATTTTTCAAAAATGGTCGAATTGAGTTCGGGAAATTTCAAAACGTGTAACTTTATCGAAAACCGAAAATCTAAAACTTTTCTGAATCTTATATTTTTTACTTATATATGCAGAGGAAAGAATAATAAATATACTTTTTAAAAAATAAAAATAAGTAGTCAATTTCACTTAATTAAAATGCAAGGAAGGTACAACTATAGTATTTCCCCTCAGCTAGATTTGGCGATTTTTCGTTGGCGCCGGTTTGAGCGATAACGATGTCGTTCTGGATTGTTTGCAATACAATATGGCAACCTGCATGCTGTTTACTTTTTAAGCCATAGCAACCAGCGTTTGGTCATTTTTTTATTACCATGCAAATTAATAATAAATTATAAACAAAATTAATCAATAGTACAAAATAAAATACGACCGTTTTATATAATGATTTGGCTAAGATTTACTATAGGGCACCCATTGCTTATTGCCATTGCCGATGTTTTCATCGCGTGATATGACGGTGATTCGAGACCCGAATCAGAGTATCGATACTTTTTTCTGTTGTATCGAAACGTAACATTTACTGATTCATGCATCGCTAATTAGGGGTATCCAGTGATGTTTTTTTTTTTTGGTTTTAATGCTCGCGAAGCGAACAAACAGCAGAAAACATAGTGACCGCGGCGCCATGAATTTTCACGCTTTTACTGATTCATGCTCCACGAGTTAGGGGCGTCCAGTGATGTTTTTTTTGGTTTTAATGCTCGCGAAGCGAGCAAACAGCAGAAAACATAGTGACCGCGGCTCCATGAATTTTCATGCTTTTACTGATTCATGCTCCACGAGTTAGGGGCGTCCAGTGATGTTTTTTTTGGTTTTAATGCTCGCGAAGCGAGCAAACAGCAGAAAACATAGTGACCGCGGCTCCATGAATTTTCATGCTTTTACTGATTCATGCTCCACGAGTTAGGGGCGTCCAGTGATGTTTTTTTTGGTTTTAATGCTCGCGAAGCGAGCAAACAGCAGAAAACATAGTGACCGCGGCTCCATGAATTTTCATGCTTTTACTGATTCACGCTCCACGAATTAGGGGCGTCCAGTGATGTTTTTTTCGGTTTTAATGCTAGCGAAGCGAGCAAACAGCAGAAAACATAGTGAAACATAAAAAAAATGTTTCATAATAATGAAAAGTATTGTTTCATGAGATATTGATTCGATTCACGACGTTGTGAACCGATTCGCAGTACCGACTCACAAACTGAATCAAAACACCATCATACCACGTGATCAAAACATCGGCAACGGCAATAAGCAATGGGTGCCGTATAGTAAAGCTGTTCCTTTTTTTTTTTTTTTATATATATATATAAATAAATGTACATATATGTACATTAAAAATAATTTTTTCCTTTTATTAAAAATGTTAAACGAAATTCTAATTTATATAATCATATTTTACCGGTAAATATAAAATAGCATTTAAACTGAATAACTGTATGGAATGTAAAATCATAACGAAATTCATAAACATCAAGAAGGTAAGTCAATTTTAAATACATATTTGTTTTGTTATTATTAGAAATAAGTTCAATGAATTATTTTAATGATGCCATTCTGAAAAACATATTTCGGTTTTGTTTACGTTAGAAATCCATGGCAACCACTTCAAAAGTAGAATTTACCCATAATCGCCAACGAAAAATCGCCAAATCTAGCTGAGGGGAAATACTATAGTTGTTCCGTAAGGAAATCTCAAAACGTGTAAATTCGTCGAAAACCGGAAATCAAAAGTTTTTATGTATCTTCTACTTGCTTCTTCTACCCACAAAAGCTAGCAATAAAGACACTTTTTTAAAAAATAAGTAGCCAATTTCAGTTAATTGAAACGTAAAGAAAGCTCAAAACATGTAAATTCAGCAAAAAACGGAAATCGGAATTTTTTCCATATCGTCTACTATGCAGCAGTTAGTAACAAATCCATTTTCCTTTTATTTAGTATATTAGTTGAATATTTATTGTTTAAATATCACCCTTTGAAATGAAATGTTTATGTTTACATTCGAAACTGGAAGTTTGCCATTTTTTTTTCTGGAGTTTTGTGATTTTAAATTAAAATTTTATCAATTTTACAGAAAAAATAACTCAATCAAACACATGTAGACAGTAACTTATATATAACCCAAATATCTGAATTAAAATCGGCAGATAATTTCCGTTATTTTTTAATAATTTTTTACAAAAAATCCAAACGATTAACATAGAAAATCTTTTTAATGGCTCCAGGGACAAACAGTGACGTCATCACTTGGCTTGCGTATAGTGATGCTACATTATACAAATTACTGTGTCTATGGTTTTATTTGAGCTTTATGAAATTGCCAGATTTAACAACTTTCTACTTTTAGGTATTTTTTAATGTAAAGGAATACGTGTATAAAAGGGAAAAATGGGGGAAAATGCATAAAAAATAAATGTATTTTTAAATATCTTCTTGACATCGCAAGAAAATAATATTTGTATTTGCACCTTCCGGCTAACCATACCTTTCGAATGATACCATTTTCAACCCTCTACTCCCATAATTAATATGTTAAAAAGGGACAACAAATTTTATGCTTGCCTATTAATATATAGATAATAATTATAATTATAAAAGTCTTTTTTTTTTACAAACAATATCTTTGCAATTACTTTAAAACAAAGCAAGCAATATGAAATTTCAATAAATAACTAAGAGGATACCTGAGCTTCCTCCTGCACATCTTCTGTTGTCATATGGATTGACAGTTCTGCCAAAAGGAACATTTTCGCTATCCCACCAAGTGCATTGTTCAGGAACATTTGTTACATTTATAGGAATTGCACCAGCTTTTCGATACAAAGATGAAGAAACGGCATCTTTTGGTGCTTTCCGATCCCTTGCAACGTAGATACCACTTGTTTGCGACATACCTATAGAAAAATATAATTTTTACCGCATGTATATTTTTATTTACTTAAAATATATTTAAAGGCTCATAACATCACTGCATCACAAATAAGCAGTGTTAAAAATTGATTTTAAAATTTCACTTATCCCACGGACTTCTAAATACGGAAATATAATTAATATATATATATAATTACTAGCAGGTCTATCTGGCGTTGCCCAGGTTGAAGTAATTGTTTATAGAATTTTGAAATCGATGGAGGAACTGTGCAAAAGTGCAAAATGGAAATAGAAATGCATGGCCATGGGACCCTTTTGGCGATTTTAAATATTTTCGGCCATTTTGGCGATGAATTGAAATGCCTATCGAAAATGTGTAAATGAAGACCTTGGCGAGAACTGTCCTTGATACTTCGGTACCAAATTTCAAATTTTGCCAAAGAGGTCCGTTACTAAAGCTATTCCATAACATAAAATAAAGTAAAATAAATTTACAGTTTTATAATATTTACAAGAGAGAAAAAAAAAAAACAATCTAATAAAATCCAAATTATAGCTATTTAAAATTAAGGTGAAAACATAAAAGAATCTTATAAGTTACACATAAAGTATCAATGAAAACTAAAAATTTTATTTTACTGTAGAATAGAAATTAAATTAATTAAATGAAACTTTTGCCAAATATCTATTAGAAAATATTTATTTACAGGCAAATTCCTGATTAAAAAGTGAACCAATATTCGTAGCGTTACTAAGTTTATTTCTTTTCTAATTTTTATTATTATTCACATGAAATTAAAAATATTTTATTTTATATCGTGAAAAGGAAAATAAACGTATATTTTATTTTTATTTTTGGTTTTGGATTCAAATAGTTCTTTCTTTTTAATCATTTAAAGTTAAAAATGGGGTTTTTATTTAATATCTTTTGATTTAATTATCCGATTGAACAAATAAATAAATAAATAAATAAAAATAAAATAAAATACAGCATTAGCTAGATTTTGTCCTTATAAATTGTCCTGATGAATCCTTATGTCTTTATTCTTAGCTTTAACATGAAACATTTAATTATTTTCAAGCGATAATGACGTCATTTTTACCAGACAAGATTATTTTTTTTTTTTTTTTTTTTTTTTGATAGAATTTTATTTCAGTTTCATTATTTACGTGTAAATGTATTTCTTTTCATATGAAAAAAAAAAAAAAAAAAATGGAAATGTAAATGTAAACATTTATTTATTGGCATATTGTCATGTTCAATATTTAATTACTGATGTCATAGCTATTATGAAGTTTTTAATTAAAATATTAAAATTTCGTACTAAAAATTTCTTTTATAAAAATAAATTATAGCCTATGTTATTCAGAGATAAAACAGCTTTTTATTGGTGTTTTTTTTTTTTTTTAATCGGTTCAATATTTCTAGAAGTATTCTTACATATAAATAACAAAATGTTAACTCTTTATAATATTACTATAGATAAATGCAAATTCATGTTGATATATGAACATGCTGTTATTAACCCCTTAACTGACCCAGACGTATATATCCGTCTCCCTAAGTCAATGCGTTAACTGAACTGGTCGTACATATTCGCTTCTCTGAAGCACGATCTTTTGTGTTGATCTACTACCAGTGAAACTAGCTCCGCAGCTTTGAAATGCAATGAAATGATCTTAAATGTGATCATGATAGTGTTTTAGATAGATTGACTTATTTCGGAGAAGAGGAGGATGGGAGGAATCGGAAAAGGAACGTTTCTGGAACAGTGGAATGCATAATGGGCTCTTCCCACCGTCGTCTGCTCAATCACGTGATAGAGGAAAACGAATAATCGAATTCTGAGAATCGAATTCAATTAAATATTGTTCTTAAGAACAAAAATTTTAATATTTCATATAAAGTAAAATGAAAGTAACATTGTGCATTTGTAAACAGTAGAATAATTGTATTTGTAAATTTAATAATTTTTAAAAAACATTTTATGTGTTTATTTATTTTTACCTATAAGAATCGATTTTTGTATATTGTAGTGTAACTGTAGCATTAACTGATCTAGCAATAAATAATAGCTTCTTGTGGAATGTTTATGGATTATATTTTAAAACGTTTTCATTTAATTTAATTGCATAAAGGTGTTATAATAAGTTAATTAACTTAGTTACTGGTCTAAATGGATTTACGCAGTACGATATTGCACTGTCACTGATTTAAGTACCAAAAATCAGAGTATTAAACATGTTCTTCATGAACATCAATAACAAACATAAACTAAATGGTGATTGTAAATGTATACGGCAAACAAAAGATGATGAATAATGATATGAAATGGATTAAAAATGATGATGTATAAAAAATAACACAGATTAAATACGATTGATCAAAAATAAGAATAGGAAATATGTTATTTCAGCAATCGCTCTAGATAAACAAGACTTTGTCTGCTATTTGTTTTTCCTCTATCATGTGACCTCTGACGTCAGGTGGGAAGAGCCCATTACGCACGCTTGTGGGAAAAACTGTGGCACTGGGAAGCAAATCTCGTAAATTTTCCTCGGCTGTTAAGGGGTTAACGACAAAATTTTTCGACATGAAATCATTCTGAAGTCAATAATTACATCCGTGAAAGTTATAACTGTAATTGATATAGTATCCCTATCAAGTATAGCTTCGGCAGATCAAAAGCAATATCTACAAATCTTTCGTTTTTCTTTTCTTTTTCTCTTTTTCTTTCCCTTTTTTCCCTCTTTTCTTAACTTTCCTAACTATTTGACTTTTATCTTTATTGTGAAATTGTGAAAACCATAGATATAGTAATTTATGCACATCTATCATCCCCATGTTATCATGTAAAGATTTTTGATGCCGGAAAAATTTTCTGGTATCAGCCATTAACCGCTATTAAAATTCGGCAATTGTAATACAATAAAATGTTGATGAATTTTCAAAATGTCGAAATGTTGCGTCTTTTAATTCTTCTAATAAATTTATGAAAAGAAATGGGATAAGTTATCGCAAAAGTAAATTACATTTGACTAAATTATGAAAAATATATAACTTTTATAATCAGTTGTTTTGTTATTATTATGAAATAAAAACTGTTTTGATTTTTAATGGAATATATATTTCTTTTTAAGTTTGATATTTTTTAAGATTTTATATTAGTAAGTAACACAGAATTTTCAAAATTCTTTTAAATATAGTTAGCTGCGACGCAGGTAAAGAATGCTAGTTTTAGTATATATAAAAAGAGTTTAACTTTAAATATTAACTAAATTAATAAATATAGTAAAAAAAGAAAAAGAAAAATTATTTTAATTTGTATCTGCAGTTTTTCATTCACCTTTAGCACATAAATTGTTCATAAATTTTATTTGCTAAATTATCTGTGTGTATTAACTCGGAGAAAGACGGCCATTAACTGGTCAAAATGGCCGTCTTTCTTGGAGTGAAAAGGAATAACTTTTTCTCCCTCCATGATCAGTTTATGTCTTATTACTATATCTATGGTGAAAACATGTTTATGCGAGTTCCCTTCCAAATATAGCTTTTTTTTTTTTTTTTTTTTTTTTTGGCAACGGCAAATTATACTTTGCATAAAATAGCAGCAAAAATACGTGTAAACGCGTTTCTTGAAATATCTCCAAAGCACAGTCTTTTATTTTATTTTATTTTTTGTAAATTTTGTCATTTATCTGCTTAATGCAGAAATAGATGTTAACCATCTGACTGCCGCTGACGGATATATCAGGTCACTGAGCAGTTCATTTTTTTTTACAATACGTTTAGTATTCGAAATCATATAACCATGAAGTTTAAGCTTAGTTTTTAAGTTTGAAGGTCAATTTAGTAAACATAAGGTTCATAACCATATATACATTTACATTTTTAATCTGAATTTGAAATAAGCATTATTCAGCACATTGAAAACCTGTGAAAACAATATTACAATTTGCCCTTTTCAAAGGCAGTCAAATTGTTAAGTGATTATCATGAGACTGGAATTATCGTGCTGATTTTCCCCTAGTGATTCAGCTGTGAATGATATATCGTAGTTTAATACAAATTATTTACAAAGAAAAAGTAAAAATATATCAATCAACTAATGTTATTATTACATTTACTGATTAATTTCGTCTTTTTAAATTCATTTCAAAATTCAATACACCGACAACACAGCTTTACTCTTCCAGCAAAGTTATACATTATATTCTCGATACATTATATTCTCGATATGTTCTATTGTGGATGATTGGCGTTAGTGTTTTACATTGTTGCACATTCAAATGAATAAATAAGCGGTTGAATGGGTTTAGCCCATCATACATTTGACGAAATGAAATTAATATAGACAGTATTATTTACATCTGGAAGAGAAATAATTGTAATGTTGCATAAAACATTAAATATGAATTCAAACAAAATGAGATTTCCAATTAATAAAATAAAAAAATTGAGTTGTGTTTAATTCTCATCGATTCAGACTCCACATCATTTTCCCACTGAGTGAGGTACCGGATGATGAAAATTATGACTAGGACATGTATAACGAACAGGTCTATGAATTATGCATCGTACACCTCGTGAAAAAGAGCAATTTTTTAAAATTAAAGATTTCTGTTTAGAATGATTTTAAAAATAAACGGGACGCAACTGATTTAAGTGTTCTTCTAAACTTTTAATAATTTTTTTTTCTGAATAACGTAGCTTGTATTTTCGAAAATTTCATTAGATATTCTGACGTTTTCCCCATAAAGTAATTCAGCTGATGTACAATCGAAATATACGCATTAAGTTGTACATAATCCTAAAAGAATGATCAGATGTGATCGTGTCTACCTTCAGTCACCAAAGCACATTACGGCAGATCTGAGTATTCTATGCCAACGCTCGATCATTAACTTGTAGATGGTATATACTCATACTGTGATTCGATTTCTCTTGAATCGAATGATCTTTTACAATTTAGGGAAAAATTGGGATTTGAATTAAGCTCCTTGATCCGTTGTAAAGATTTTAAGATATCCAAAGCGAAAAATCATATTTTTAAATAATAATCAGTCTCTGCTTCGACTCGGATATTCTGAATAGGTACTGCTTCTGGCCATCGAAAGCACAATCGATAATGATGAAACAATAGGAAAAACTTTATGATGTTGGCAAAGAATTTGTAATTACCTGATTTATTTCAGTGAAATATTGGCTGACGGTTTAATATTGTTGGTAGGGAAATGTACAAAAAACTATAATAAATTAAAATTAATTTTTCGCAGAATTTTTCTTTCATTCACAGGTATACTTATGAATCTACAGTATCATAAATCCCGACAGATAGCATTCCTTAACTTTCACGTTAAATTCCTGGATGGTAGGAACAGCACAAAACAAATGTATTCACAAAATATGAAACTGAGCATTTCAAATCTTGTCATGATGAGGTGTATATTTCAGATATTCCTTCCGATGACACCGTGCCCGTACAACAAAAGAATCAGAAAAGTAAATCCAATTTCTTAAGTAAATTTGGGTGTACACATTGTAAATATTCTGATTATTTTTTTTTCTACTTAAATTGTTTAGGAAAGAAAGAAAGAAAAAAAAAAAAAAACCGCGGACTTTTTCTAAATCTTCGATGAGAAAATTGATGAGATTTACTTATAATTAAAATACATTCAACCAACAAATTATTTCCATGAAGTGTAAAAATAAAAAATAGTACATACTACTTAAAATTATTCTCTTTCAAACTTTTAATGAATTACATAAAAAATTATTAATAATTTATTAGTTTTTGACAACTGACAAATTCCCCCAATAAATTCTAACAAATAATCAATACGTGAACAAGTTTAGATATAGCAAACCTCTGGTTATACCAAACTTTTTATCAGATCTGCCGAGGATACACTATAATGAGGTTCAACTATATTAATGTATTTCCAACACATGTTTCACATAATTTTAAGACAGAAAACTGCATCATTTACTGAAATAGTTCATAAAAAATTTTACAAGAAAAATTAAATCTAAATCATAAAAGATAGTTTTATTTTTGAAATTTACCCTTTACTCCAACACTTTCTTTGCACGAGAAAGGAACTCCCAGTAGCGGTGTTTCTTTTTTAATTTCATCTTCTGTTTTAGTAGTAGTGGATAAAAATACATCTACTTCCCTCGCTTCCTTTAATGCATCTTCAAATCTCTGATCGACGCATGCATTTACATAAGATTCAACTTGTTTTATGCGCTTTATATAAGCTTTTGTGACATCTTCAGATTTTAACTGAAATGTAATTAATACTATAAACATCACTTATATTATTCGTACATATTTATATTATTTCAATTAGTTTAAAATAATAGTTTCAAAGTAAAGGTTGGGCCAAAAAACTATGATGCCTTTTAAACTTTAATATAAAATCAAGCAAGTGGCGTACGAAAATGAGGTTTGCACTAAAATGCTTCTCAAAATTTCACTTAAGGAAAAAAAAAATAGTTTGAAATTTTTCTCTCAGATGGCACTACTTGTCCCTTACTTTTATTTATATAACGTTTCTTGTAGTTTTGCTACGGACACGCAGATTCACAAACTTGCCCCCAAATTCAAATGGACGCTGTTAAGGTTCCTTAATTAAAGATATTTTAAAAGATGCATTTTCATTGGTCAGTCGAAATGTAAAAAATCTTTATTTCCGACTTTCCCCTACCGAATCTTAAAATAGTAATTCAAATGTCCATTTAATTTAAGGATCCTTAAAATCTTAAGGATAACTCTTCCCCTATTCTTAAACTTAAAGATCGGCTGTCATCTTGTCTTTTATGTACATATACTGTGATCGTATTATTATTATTATTTATTTTTTTCAATAAAGTATGTAATGAAGTATTTTTCTCGAATCATTAATTATTCTGTCGTTTCATATGAGAATTTATAGATGCTTTATTTTCTGTCTCTATTAAAAAAAAAAAAAAAAAAATTGATTTTATATTATAAATTTTAGCTTTCATAATTTCATATACGCTACGAAATTATAACGATTTTTTTTTTTTTTTTTTTTTCGTGCTTTATATTAATATTTTCAATAATATTCAGTTTCTTAGTCATTACAGACCCCTCTCCTTAAAGATCGGTAGCTATATTGTTTTATTACAAATTTTCTTGAAATTAAAGCATTGCTACTTTTTTTTTTTTTTTTTTTTTTTTTCCTAGAAATAATTTAATTTATTTATAAATTAATTAATTTTTTAATTTATAAATATCAGTTTTCACTTGGCATGGACCGATTCATTGATATACTTTGATAAGGTGTCTTTTTACTTTCTCTTACCCATAAGGTAGAGAAAGTATTGTTTTTGGGTCAAATTTTAGAACGCGAGATTTTGTTATATTTACACGTTTTGAGGTCCCCTGAATACAAAAATCATGTTTTTAGCAAATGGTCTGTGTGTATGTCTGTTATCAGCATATCTAAAAAACAAATTATGGCAGAAAGTTCAAACTTGGTATTCTAAATGTGTATCATATAGGGATGCTACAGTAAGCTTTTCGTTAAGATCAAGCTAATGGTTTGTGTACAGAGACAATCAAGCGAATTCTAATACATTACGTCTATGGGGGAAATTGCAGGAAAATAGAGTTTAACGTCTATAGACTGCACTAAACCAAATGAAACGAATATATATATATATATATATTGTAATAGAGATAGTTAACTGGGAAAATTTTTTTGTTTGTGTAAGAGCCTCACCTCCCCCCCTGGGGGGAGTAAATTTTCATGATGGGTATCTTTCAAAAGAGCTCGCCAATACCTTTAAAACGAATGGTTGAACCACTGATCTGCGATAATTTCAAACAAAGTTATCGATTTATTTTACTTTTAACAAAAAAAAAAAAACTTAGAAAAAAAATCGTACTTTTTTTTTTTTTTTTTTTTGAGAATAAAATGGACTTTTTTTTTTATATTTGGTGTTATACTACTTCTCTAATATGGAAATCGTCTGCATTATCATGAAAGATAATTTTTTTAAATAATAATTTTAATAAATTATTTTTTAAAAACAGGCTTAATTTTTAATAACCGAATTAAATTCTACATAATTGTAGGTGCATTAATGAAACGGGGGGTTGAGGGGGCGGTAGCCCCCCTCACACAGAACTAATTATCATATAAAACTCTTCAGAAGCCTAATATGAATTTTTTAACATAGGTTTACATAACAGTACTCGTTATCTTACCTATTAATCTGCAACCTGTATTTATTATATTAAATTTCATGGTAAGAGAAAGTCGTGTGAGTGACACACCAGATTATTTATGCGTGTTTTTGTTTGAATTTGTAAAATAATTTTAAGCTTTGTAATCGTAAGAAAATATTTAATTGTATCGTTCGATTAAATGCTTAGTTATTCTCATGTTTATTTTTTTAATTTTTAAGCTTTGTTTTTACAATATATGAAAAACATTAACTTTTAATTTAATTTTTTCTTATGTATAATATTAGCCACGCATATATTTATCTTACAAATCCATTTCCTACTCAGTTACTGTTTTAAAAAAATGAATTATTAAAGTAATAATAGGATGGGATTTGAATTGCATGCTTATGAGTTATGAGTTGTTTATTTATTAAGTTAAACAGAATATATATATATATATATATATATTAATTTTGTAATAATTGTTTATTAGGGATTCTGAATCTTTTTTATCCTTAACTATAACCCTGAGCCAGAGGAAGATATTTATAATATCATCATTCACGCTAGTTGGTAGAATTTTGTGAGACATTATGTTATTGCTTTATGCATTTCAAGATAACTACTTGCTGGCTTTAAAACGAAGAATGCGTTAGCTTTAAAAAAAACAGAGATGAAGATCTAATTAAAGTATGTATTCGGTATTCCTAAATTATGTAATTTATTACAAAAGTTTCCTCGCATGTTCTGAATTGTGCTTTTTATTTTTAATATTCATACATTTGTTTTAGCATCTGTTTGCATATTTAAAATCTCTTTATTAACTTAGTATACTTTCTACTTTAAATTTTGTAATAACTGTATAAATATGGACGTCTCATTATCACACCTGGTGGAAGTAGTTTACAACTGTCAACCTGGTTGTTCATGCTAGGCTAGTATCAGTTTTGTAAGGCATTTATTGTTATTACTATGCCTTTCAAGATTACTTGCTGGTTTTAAAACTAAGAATGTACTGGCTTTAAAACAGGGAAGTGATGAAAATCTAATTAAAGTACGTATTCGGCATTTTTAAGTTATGAAATTAATTATAAAAGTTTGTTTACATGTTTTGAATTATTCTTTTTATTTTTTCTTTGCATATTTAAAAGTTAACTTAAACTGTGTATTAGTTATTTCAATTTAAAATTTATGTGTGTGTATATATATAATTATTTATTTAACAGGCATGTTATGTATTGCAATTACATACGAATGTAATTGTCAAAGGAAAAAAAAAGTTTATATTTTGTTATCGATTGTGTAGAAGCCTCAGTACAAACTGATGCTACATCCAAACAAAAATACTGAAAGATAATTGTTTTTAAATATTAGGTAAAAACTTATATACACGCATTTATGTACATTATTATTATTATTATTATTATTATTACTATTATTATTTTATTTTATTTATTTATTTTTTCTCAAGCTACTGTTTTTCATAACTGTTAAAGTGAGTATTTTGACATATTTTTTATTTCATATTTGTTATCAATTCTCTTTTAATTAAAACAAAATAGTTATAAAATTACATCTTTTAAAAGAATTATCTGACAAAAATACTAACTTTTTTATAGACTCGATGGAAACTTTAAAAATCATTTTAATAGAATTTTTCTGTTTCTGCATAATCAATAAATTAAAGTATCAGAAAATTATAAAAAGAGTAGATGGAAATAAACCGAAAATCCTGCATGAATCACATCTTCACTTTCTTGTAAAGTTTGTAATGTAACAATACCTAGCCTATATTTATGTGACTTTTAGAGAAAACTATGAAAAATTTCAACAAGCAAAACATAAGGTTGAACCCGGACTTCCCAATCTACTAGTTTTGAACGCAGAACCTCTTGGCTACTGATCTTTTATGTAGAGAGTACATATGAGTGTAAAAGTATTGATGCAATATGTAATTTCTTGTACTTTGATCTTCTTGCACAAAGATATTGGGGTTTTGGTTTTCCTGTATATGGAGCATATGGTATATGCAACACTAACTGCTGTGATATGGATTTTTGTGCATTTTTAGAAACATGCAAAGTAAGGTTGTCAATCAGTGAGATGTTTCTCATCTCACACCGTTAAGTTTTTCTCTTTGCTTCGTTTTCATGAACGCGTAGCATACACATATATATATATATATATATGCATTTTAGTAATTGATGCTATATAAATTTTATGCTTAGGGATATCCATTGGTCTCTTTTGTTTTCAGATATTTGCGAGAAATGGTTTTGTAAGCCCGATTGACTGCTTGAGAAACACAGACTTGACTGTTGGCTGGAGATCCTCCGTGGAAGGGCGGAACATAGCTTCTAATAATGTGAATTTTGGAGAAAACCATGAAAAATTCTAAACGGCTAAACTGACGAGCAAAACCTGAGATTTAACATGGTATTTCCTGTCTACCACTTCAAGAGCACAACCTCTCAGAAATTGATGGGCTTCTTGTGTTGTGAAGCCAGGGGTCTGTACAGAGGAAAATCCGGGTATGTTAAAGGACCCTTCACAAAATTTTATATCTTAAAAAAAAGACCCTTTATAAAACTATTTATCTAAAAAAGGACCCTTCACAAAATTTCCCCCCATAAAAACAGACGTTTAATAAATCTGATTCATTTCAAAATATCTTCTATGAAATGAACAGGCAATCTGAATAATTTTCTATCTGTTCGCCTCAAGTATTTTAAGCATGTCACGAAAGTGATGTCATTAACAGTCCCAACAGCAGATTTCTTATTCAAAATAGTATGCTAGTTGCTACTAGTTTACGCACATGTACAACATAAGAAATTAGATATGTTACTCTATATTAGGCTTTATGTCCTCATCTTTGTGGAGTATATGAACTACGAGGGATGTTTTTAAGCATTTTTCCGCTACTTCTAATGACATAAAATGTGATTAAAGCCTACCGATTGTTTTGTTTTTTCATATACATATGGCATACATATGTGCCAGTGTCATATCATGAATGATGTTTTGGGTATGATCTATACAAGCGGCTAGAAACACAGCCCGTTATCATGAAAAGTTCATTCTTCAGATTGACTATTGAAATGTCGTCATATCTACATTGTTTCTTGAAATAAGCAAAAATATGATTGATCGATAACACATATACATTAGACTTATATGCTTCACTCTAAGTGCGCTTGTAAATCTTCGCCAGATAAAGACGGATAGCATATATGACAGAATTACAATACGAAGAATTAGTAAAACACCCAGGACCAGCGCGGGAATCGAACCCGCTCTCCTACGCTCGTAGGCGATTAGCAGTGTGGTGACATAACCACTCAGCCACGGAGGTCCCAGCAAATGTATGATTAAATATAAAGCTGGAAATTAGCGGTCGCCACTCGCCACATGGCGACTAGATTTTTAAAAGTGGCGACTAAAGAAATTGCCTTTGGTCGCCACTGCAGTGGCCACTTCCCTTCTACCCATTCTTTATAAAATATACCCCATTCCACGGCAAACTTGGATTGCGCGGCGGCTTTTTCGCGGTAAACGCGCCGTGCAAAGCAAAGAATTCAGGCTGTTCTAAAATCTAACATCGCCACTTGAAAACATATTTCGGAAGTCAATTTTAATAGTAAACACTTAAAATTCTTCTACCCATTCTTTATAGAATACCCCATTCCAATGCAAACTTGGATCGCGCGGCGGCGTTTTCGCAGTAAACGCGCCGTGCGCCTCGAATTCAGGCTTTCTCAAATCTAACATCGCCACTTACAGACATTTTCGGAAGTCAATTTTAACAGTAAACACTGGAAATTGGCAGGTAGTCTTATTCATATACTAAAAAAAGTATGGCTTTTTTCCATTTTTCTATAAAAGTATTAGATTTTGATTTAAAAAAAATGTCAAAATGAGAGTTTCGGCCGACTTTCGGGAGACAGAGACGAAAAGGAAGCTCGTGAGATAATCAATCGGCTGAAACTCCGATTGTATTACGTTCGCAGAAAAATTAAAAACGTCATTCGACGCATTTTCTTTGTTATTTTATACCACTTTCTTTTCAAACTTGGCATTTCTATCCATTATCAACGGCCGTATCGCATTCAGTCATACGCGTGGTTTCAACTCCTGAGTCAACTCAACTCCTGAGTCAACTCCCTCTAATCTGCATAGCTTGGGACCATATGTTTTGTAAACTTTAGAATTTTGCAGATTATTGATCATAATTTGTTTAGTTATTTATTAATTTATTTTATTTTATTTTTTCTCCCCAGATACAAATGAAGATATAATAATAAATCATTAATGCTTCGAGTGAATGATAAAATAAATGCATAATTATTTCAAATAAATCTTAAATAAAGCGTTGTCAATCGGTCTTAAAGTTCAGTAGCTTTGAATCCATTATTTTTATCGATAAATAATTAAAATAAACAATTTTTTTAATGACCTATTAAGCATTAAGATAACTGAAACATTGATATAGTTTAAATGAAAATCAAAACACCGCATAATCATAGCATCTGGTTTCTTTCCCCCCCCCCCTTTCAGTTTGTGGTTTTAATTACACACACTCATGCTCTTAGCTAATGTAAACAAATACTTGTTCCCGTTCTGAGTCAGCAATATTTTGATTACGCAATGCCTAACACTAGAATGTTTTCTTTCTTTCTTTTTTTTTTCCTTTACTATTTATTTATGAGTATTGCATGATGAAGGATGAAGCGTGTGGTTCTCAAAGAAAAAAAAAAAAAAAGAAAGAAAAAAGAAAAATAGTTTTTTTTTTCTTTTTTTTTTCCAGTGTCTGCCACTATTCAGTTTTATGTATTTAATAAAAAATATTTAGTTTGGTGGTCAAAACTGAATTTGCGGAGCATAAACATTACTTCGCAGAATTGCGGAGTTTTTAAATTTTTTCGGAGAAACTCCGCAGAAATCGGAGCAGTTGGCAACCCTGCACTATATTCAAATGCTTCAAAATACTTGGAAACTGCTGAAATCGATATTGTGCAATCCGAAGATTGCATAAAAAACCTGCAACTGAATTTAGTTAAATTTGGTGAATCTGGCGAGTTAGAAAGCTCAGTACAAAAACATTTCCTTACATTTTTAACTTCATTGAAGAAAGATGATTCAGATAATGAGAATCTGATTTTTCATAATGTAATTTTGCACAAAGAAAAGCCAAAAAGAGCCACAAATCTCAATAGTAATAAAGTGCAAAATCCATTCAAGGAATTATGTGAAGGATCATGTAAAATAGTTCAAACACGATTTAACATTGATTCTCCCATCCTCAATGTTGCGAAAATATTAAATACAGCATATTTTCCACCAGCACTCACAGAAAATTTTGGGGAATCTGAAATAACAGAATTTTGCAAAATTTTCAACATTCCTGTTGAAAATGCAATAGTAGAATGGAAGGAGTTAAGAAGTATTTTGTCTGAAAATTTTAGACCTGAGATTAATTTAAGGGACTTGTATGACAAGTTAAAAACAACTGTATTTAAAAACATGGAATTAATGTCAAACATTCTTGAAATTATTCTAACTATTCCACCAAGTAATGCTAGAGTGGAAAGAGTCTGGAGTAAGATGAATCAGATACTGGATGACAGATCATTGTCTATGGATAGTGAAGCACTGCAGCATAGACTGCAAATTAAGCAAGCTAACCCTTACAGCACAGTTAGGCTTAACTCATCCAAAGTACATCTTAAGGACGTTTCTGGGATGCCATTTCATCCAGAAGACATCTTGGAGATATCCTGGGGAGGCGATGTGCTGTCTGGGAAGATAAATTTGGAAAATTTTGATCCATCTTCAGCAATTGATTTGTGGTGGTCTGATGGCATTAGATCCAGACGCCCAAATTTTAATAATTGAATCTTAATAATATAAAGAAATAGAATAAAATAGATATAATTAATATTAAGAAAGAATAAATTATGCAATTTTTTTTTTTCATGCACGAGTCCTACTTTTTGCATTAATTATTAATTAATTTCGTATTTTATTAGTTTTACAGGTTATAAATTTTTTTAATTTTTTGTGCACTTTGATTATACAATTTTATGCATTGTAAAATATTTTCTGTTCTTTTACTATTTTATTTTTCAATTATATGTAATTTGTTATGCCTAATCTGAGTTACACTGATGTACTACATACTACAGACCATTAAATTACAAAGTTGATAATATCTTAAAATTGATTTCTTTTTTTTTTTTCTATTGAATTATCATTTAATGATTGAGCTTAAGATCTTGTTTATCCTTAAGATGAATTAGTGCTGCTAATTTTAAAATATGTCAAAATTAACTTTTTAAAAAGTGACAGCTACAATATGTTACATTGTGAAATCTCGACTACAGCCACACTCTCTAAATTCAGTTAGAGAGGGGGATTATAATTGCAAATTATTAAAAATTCATTATTATTAAAGAAAAATTAATTTATAATTCATTTGTAACATGGAAAAAAAAAAGGAAAAAGAAACTTGCAAAATGAAAAAGTGTTATTAAAAAAATATTTTTTTTATTTACATATACTAATATATTTTCATGAATCAAAGATGTTTTTTTTTTTTTTTTTTTTTTTTTTGAAAAAGTAGAAAATCGACACCATTCAGGATAGTGAAGGGGCAATATAATCAGAATTTTTCTGTTATAAAATAATATAACCAAAAGAGCATTTTAAACATATGAATTTTGTATTGAATAGTATTTTCTTACATTCATAGTATAAATTATGTAAATCTATTCCCATTTCATTTATTAAAATTTATCAGAAATGTATTATTGTGGATGAGTTTCAAAAAGTTGACTACCTTAATTATTTTCTTAATGATTTGTCGAGACTGAACATTGAAAAAATTAAAGAAAAGAAAATTTTTATCAGCGAGTGGCCAGTGGCCACTAACTAGTGGCCACTAACTTTTTAAAAGTGGCCACTAAAAAAATGAAGGCTAGTGGCCAGTGGCCACCAACCAAATTTCTTAATTTCCACCTTTAATTAAATACCCATTTTAATGTACTGTTTCTAACTACCCGAGTGGAGCGCATCCAAAATGTCATTCATGAGACGCGAGTGATACGTGTGTAATAGTGGTTGCTTTGATATGAAATTTTATACATTTTGAAATTATATATAGCAAGGTGATAGTACTCAGTTTTTTTCTTTCCTTCATGCATACATATAGAGAGGGTTCATGTATGCATAATATTTATTCCTGCAATGCAGAAATTTGTTCATATATATCGTGCAATTATACATTTTATGTTTTTAATTTTTTATTTGTTATAATTTTGTAATTTTTAATGGTACTTACATATTAACCACATGCTATTGGCAAGATATTTATATACATAAATATAAATAATAAAATACACACAAATTTAAACATGAGTAAGAAATTTGTCCCTTGATATTGTAACTAGTATCAGTACCAACTATTACTTTGTTGTCACCAATATTTTTTACATACAACTTTGAGCCTGAAATTGTTTGCACCCACTGGGTCGGATGATGTCTACACCCATGTAAAAAACCAGAATTTTCTTACGTAAACAAGGGGGTATGAATGTGTTAGCTTAATATTTTGATAAAGTGTATTTTTTGAAATATAGATCAAGTCAGGTTATAAAATTAATAATTGTTATTGAAAATCTAAACAAATGTTTATATACAGAAAATTTAAATTTGCTAACTACTCTCAATTATTTATTCGTAAATAACAATAAATAATCGATTGTTCTTTTTAATCGATGACATTGTGAGGATTTAATGTAAAATGAAAGAATAGGGTTACTGTTTTCCACGCACTAAATTTTATAATTGTACTCTTTTTTTTTTTTTTTTTTTTCATTAATAACATTAATTATTTTTGAAGTTTTTAATACGCAAAATATATTCAAAACATTACATTCATCTTCTTTGAATATAAATGTTAGGCAAAAATTTATTTAACTCCTTCAAGTACGAATGCTTACTAATGATATAACTGTAAAATGATAACTATTTAATTCTTTAAATAAAATAAAATTAGTGATTATTTTTACATGCCATTTTCAAACAGCAAATCATTTTATGTTAATCATAAATTAACAAACGTTAGAGTAGTTTATTCATCTATCTCAACAACAAAATAATTTTCTGTTTCTATCTACTTTTACTTTCTTCTGTATGTATAAGAAGAAAATATTAGATTCGTAAACATTTTCGAACTCCAACTTTTGATAAATTTATACGTTTTGAGATGCGCTGAGCATGTTTTGACCGTAATAAGAAAGCACCACAGAATTGGCTTTTTAAAGTAATAATTAAACTAGTGGATCTGCAGATCAGGAGCCTCAACGTCCTATTTGCATCAGACATTTTTCAATAGGTCATTTTTATTTATTCCTTATTATATAATAGTATATATTGATTCGATCGACTTATTACCATAATCAGATACATTCCTGAGGGGGGCTGCCGCCCCCCTCAACCCCCCGCTGTATCTCTCTTTGTATACCTATTTGTATATCATATAAAGTGTTATGGAATTGTAAATAATTGCATTTATTTTTGTATAATTTTTTTCAGAGGCTTAGTAAGTCGATAAAATGCTAATTTTGTGCATTTCTAATCGGTTTAGCGTTAAAATAGCCTAATTTTCCTTTAAAAACCCATTGAAAAACTCCAATAAGGGAAGAAAAGGATTTGGCGCCAAATTTGGCGACTGTTTCCCTTCTTGGCGATTTTTTTTGGCGACCTTGGCGAGAAAATTCTTATTAGGGATATACCAAATATGGAAGCTCTAATCTCATTGGCTGATGAGATACGAGAATTTTCCAGAACAGTCTGTGTTCGATAGAATAGTATAAAAGGAGCATTTTTTTAGCCAAGGCGGCCAATCTCAGATCTGTGTCAGTTTCGTCAAATACTTGCTTTACGTGTTATTGATAAACAGTTTGTACTGTTGTTTTGCTGTTAACGGCTGTTGTTTAAGCTATGTTTACTGGTTGCATTAAAGCTGATACTTGGTTTATAGACCTGTATTTTTCTGGAATTTTCTATGAATAATTCACTGAATTTTTGTAAGTTTCGCCTTTCATTCTCGGACAACTTACGAACCCCCAAGTACGCAACAATATGTATTCTTAATAAACGACGGTCGTGTATTATTTCCCTGAAATTCATGAATACCAAATTTTATGCAAAAAAAAAATTACATAGCATATCGAAAATATTTTGCATAACCTTTAAACTAATTATCAATTCTATGCCCACAATTTTCAACAGGAAAACATGCTTTTAAAATTCTAATAAAATTTTATTATATTTGATGGGGTGTAACCATGTTAAAATACACTTTTAAGAAATACCGACTATAGACCGTAATAGTACGAAATTCCTTTATGTATGCCGGAAAAGTAGCCACAGTCATTATAAACGCTAATAATAAGAATAAACCTAATTAATTATAACTCATTAACTTTTCGAACTAATTTGACATCATTTGGATGATTACAGTACGTACTCGGAATTATTTTGTGTGGTCCCATAAATTATTTAGTCTATACATAACCTTTTTTAAGAGTAAACATGATTTTAAGCAACTTTATAATGTATGTTAACTTTATTAAGTTCAATTCAGCATAAACGCATTAAAGTGCGCGCTTAAATTAAAAAAATTGTCCATAGGGTCTAATGTTGCGAAATTCTTTCGTGTGTCTTTGTAAACGAACCATAAACATTGTATACACCAGTAAAAACTATTCAGCTTATTTTGCGTTTAAAATTAATAATTGTTCCAAATTTAACATCGTTTGGATGACTAAGTGACATTGTCAGAACACTTTTGTAAGGTCCTGTACATTAATTAGAAAGCTTAAGACCACATATTTTCTTCAAACAACATAAGTTTAAGCATCTTACTCACGTGCTCTAATTTCATTTTCTTCATTGCAAAGTAATAATATTAAAATGCGTTTAAACGAAATTCACCCCCATACGCCTTAATGTTAAGAATTTTTGCGTGTCCCTGTACACAGTTTATAAAAAATATATCAATAAAAATTATACAGCTACTTATATGCAAAGCTGGAACGTGTGCGCCAATTTGCAAGTCAATCGAAGGATTTTTTCGGTCGCTATTGCGGTACATACAAATTCTTCCCATAGGCCGTAAGGATAAGAAAAATTTTGGCGTGTCCCTGTACACGAACGACAAACGGAATACACACCTAACACTATACAGCTAATTCCGTTGGGCTCATGAATATGTGTACCAACTTGCAAGTCAATAGCGTTATTTTTGGGACCGCTATCGCGGTACATACAAATTCTTCCCATAGGCCGTAATGATAAGAAAAACTTTGGCGTGTCCCTGTGTACGAAGTAGAAATGGATTACATACCAAAAACTATACAGCTGATTTCGTGGGGCTCATGAACATGTGTACCAAATTTCAAGTCAATAGCGTGATTTTTGCGGCCGCTATCGCACGACAGACAGACAGACGGACGGACGGACCGACGGAACCCAAAATCCTTTTGAGTCTCAACAGAGGGCCTCCATTGACGTTTCGGAAAATATTGGAAGTCAATAGCTTGATTTTTGCGGTGGCTATCGCGGTACATACAGATTCTTCCCATAGGCCGTAATGATCGAACTATTTGGCGTGACCCTGTACACGAACTACAAATGGAATGCACACCTAAAACTATACAGCTGATTCCGTTGGGCGCATGAGCATGTGTACCAAATTGCAAGTCAATAGCGTGATTTTTGTGGCCGCTATCGCAGTACATACAGATTCCTCCCATAGGCCGCAATGATAAGAAAAACTTTGGCGTGTCCCTGTATACGAAGTAGAAATTGAATACATACCAAAAACTATACAGCTGATTTCGTGGAACACATGAACATGTGTACCAAATTGCAAGTCAATAGCGTGATTTTTGTGGCCGCTATCGCGATACATGCAAATTCCTCCCATTGGCCGTAATGATAAGAAAAACTTTGTCGTGTCCCTGTATACGAAGTAGAAATGGAATACATACCAAAAACTATACAGCTGATTTCGTGGGGCTTATGAACATGTGTACTAAATTGCAAGTCAATAGCGTGATTTTTGTGGCCGCTATCGCGATACATACAAATTCCTCCCATTGGCCGTAATGATAAGAAAAACTTTGGCGTGTCCCTGTATACGAAGTAAAAATGGAATACATACCAAAAACTATACAGCTGATTTCGTGGGGCTCATGAACATGTGTACCAAATTTCAAGTCAATAGCGCCATTTTTGCGGCCGCTATCGCGCGACAAACAGACAGACAGACAGACAGACAGACACAGCCCAAAACCGTTTTGAGTCTCAACAGAGGGCCTCCACTGACGTTTCGGCAAAAACTTTGAATAAATACCATAAAATGCAATAAACTTCCAACAATTGTTTTGGGTCGAAAGAACACATGACCCCTCATCATGCGAACAAAGTTGGCACGAATGGTGCAGTTAACCCTTTATCTACTGCATTATGATACAGACAAAAAAATTGTGTTTGAAGCATATATTTTTAGTTACTAAAGTGCACTATTGAAAGATATATATGTTAAAAATTATGCATATCTACTCATCATAATAATTAATGAGAATTTTGTGAGGTCGTACTTTAGTGTACCACTGGTACATAGAGGTCGAAAAAATTATTTCGACATGAAAAAAAGTGTAGAGAAATATTTACTCTTTATGTTCCTCATATTTTTTCTAAGACTAGTGGGATATTCTTGTAATAATATAGGAATTAATTATAACACGCATGAAGATCGTGAAAAATATCAAGCAAAAACAGCAGGGGCACTCCATAAAATCCCTTATGGAACAAAAATGGCTCTATGTATCGTCTAATGCTCTGTAGTGAGATTAAAGAGAGGTACATTTGTTCCATTCTTATAAATATCTTTGACATTTCTTCTCTAAATTCGATTTTATACTCTTTTTAAAGCAATGGTACTTTAAAGTACCGTCAGTAGATAAAGGGTTAAAGCGTTGCCGCTTTTGTTGCGAGTTTATTTAATTTTATGGTGTTTATTCAAAGTTTTGTAATTATTACGTTTTGACTAGTTTTAGATAAAATTTGTCTGCATGTGTCTCTGCATGTGTGTATCAGTTCGGGGACGCTGTAACTCAAGAACCAATAAAATAAATTTAAACAAACATCGTATTTACGGGAACTTTGGCCTAAGCTGCTGCTAATTGTATTTGAGATTAGTAGTTCAACAGGTGGCGCTGTCATCATGTTTTGTCATGATTTTTAATACAAAATTTCATATGAATGCACATAATGAGAATTATTTGTAAGTTTTTAATGTAAAACAACAACAACAACAGCAATAATAATAATAATAGTAATAATAATAATCAACCAGAAACTTTTTTTGTATATGTAGTCGTAACGCCACCTCCACCCTTTTCAGGCGATGGAAATTTTCTATATGGATATCTTTCTAAAGAATTCGTCAATAAATTTATAAGGAATGGTTGAACATGAGAAATGAGATAATTTGCTATCGATTTTTTTTCTTTCATCTTTAACAGAAAAAGAAAAACATAATATTTACTAAAATATCTTGAGTAGAGCACAAAATTGATTTTCTTTGGGCATTGCGTGTTATTGAATTTCGGGAATTTTGTTAACAATTCAGGGATGAAAATCGTCTGTATTCATCATAGAAAATAATTTTGTTAAGTAATAATTTTAATAAATACTAATATGTACTGTGTGGATTTGTATAAGAACATATAGAAGAAAGTTTTGTGGTGGCCACAACATATTAGTTTTATAATAAACTGTTAGATGTCACACTGTTCTAACACTGAGGAAAATATTTTCAGAAGGTGTATCTGTGTAGAAGGTCTTTTAGGGTCTACCATTAAAGAAGCAACTGAAATTTTCTTATCGAAGATCCTTTAAAATTTCTTGTCACTATCCATTTCTAACAAAACAAGAACAAAAAATGATGCCGATCGCTTTGATTATTAACATTTTCGAACTTCACGTACTCGTTGCGTCGTTTAAATTTCAATGTTCTTTTCTTACATTATCATACAACGGATAGAGAGAAACACAGAAAGGCAGACAAATAGACTAACTGAATTCATAATCACTCTTAAAGATTGTTGGAAAGTATTAAAAGGAGACTTGGCGCTGGATTATTAAAACCAGTAAAAAACTACAGCGTCAAAAACGACAAAGAGAAAAAATTTTGGGAAGCAGACAGCTGTTTCGGTAGCCTTTAGAGTACCGTCTTCAGTGCCTGAAACAACTGTCTGCTTCCTAAATTTTTTTCTCTTTGGCGTTTCTGACGTCGTAGATTTTACTGGGTTTAATTGTTGCAAGGTGTCCAAAATGCTTAACACAAATAGAAATGCAGTTCTAACAACTTCTAATTGTAGTCCTTAATGCATTTGAATATTTTAGTGTATCCTTGTAAATATAAACCCTAAGCATATCATATTCTATACAAAACATTATTTTAGAATATTAAAAATAAATGTCGATTTCTTCGTGATTATTGCAGTAGAAAGCTGTTTAAATGTGATTTATAAAAATGTCTTTCCTAAAACGCATTGGATTGGCATTTTGGTGGGGGGGGGGGATGTCTTTGTACAGAAACCAGCAGCAAAGCGCCGGTTAATCCCATTTTTAATAGGGAACACTCATTATGGGATTTAAATATATATAGATCACTTTTAAGAAATTATCAAAATATTTACGGGCGCTGGAGGCGAGCAGACGGACAAATAGACAGATAAACTAATTCAAGTCATAATTTCTCTTAAGCATTGTTAGAAAATATTAAAATGCTTAACGAAAATGAAAAGTAATTTTAGCTATTTCCTATATAGCCTTTAATGTATCTGAATATTTTTGTGCTCAGATCTTAATGCTAACTGTACTATATACTAGTGAAAACATTCTTTGGTGCATATGAATTACATATTTCATTTTCATTAAAATTTCTGCAAAGTAAAATTATTAAAATATGGTCGACCTCTCATAGAACTCAATGCTTTCAGATGTATTTAGGATGTCCCTCTATTCAAAGCAGTGGTTATATTTACACTATTTTTAATAGGGAACATTCGATAGTGAATTTAAATATCAATCTTATTAAAATTTGGGTAAAATGAATTTATTGAAATACTGTTTATAGAAATACCCATCATAAAACGAAATGTTTTTGAATAATTTCGGGTGTCCCTGTATACAAACCAGTAGTAATATAAACTCCAATTTCAATAGTGAACATCCAATAGTAAACTTGAATAATACATATGAGTTTCAAGAAATTCTGTGAATATTTATGGAGTTTCACGCGAACAGACAGGAAAATCGAAGTTATAAACACTTTTTAACTTTGTTGAAAAGTGTTAAAAATGAGCAAAATGAACATTTCAGTTTTTCATAATTCAGTTTTCCTGTGATAAAGTTGATAAATCTTAAAAGAACTTAAAATAAATAAATGAATAAAATAAGTTTTATCAAAATTTTAATTTAAATAACGATTTATTTAATTATTATTTATTTATTTATTTATTTATTCATCGGGGTTGAGGAAAATTTGCATTGCAATTGAAGTAACAATTAATTACAAATGACTATTTTAAGTAAATCAATAAACAGTCAATATGTATGTAAAGTAAATAGTGAACATATTCTCAATAAATGTCCTGTATATTGAATTTCCCAAAAATAACAGAATTATCACCGTGTTATCTCTTTTGTTTTTGTTTTTTGTATAAATAGCAACCTCCAAAAGGTACAAGATACAAAGTAGTAAAGTGATATTAAAATAAATATCTACGTATGGGAAAATTATCTTGCTTATTTGAAGATAAAAATGTTACTAAATGAATGATACTTACTATTTCACGTTTTATAAATTGTTGTACAAAATGTATTGATTAATAAAAGATTATAAGACAAAAGCAATTTATTTTATTGTTTTCCGTTTATTAATCTTTTTGTTTTATTTTTCGATAATTGAATTTTTTAGTAAGGGAATGTGGTGTACCTTGGACATAAGTGTACCACGGATGTATGTCATTTCTAGCTTTATTTATTTAGATACATAAACAATATCACATGCAGTTAAAACATTTGCTGTTAGGGGTTTCTGTGAAGTAATCTATGTTTTCTTGGAAGCTCAACTTTTTTAAGAGTTCTTGAAAAAGAAAATTCACATTGCAAAAGTAAATTATTCTCAGATACTTTTATGTATTTCTATACCCACACATACACTGTATATTCTAAAATGAGAGTTATGCATCATGAAGTTTCTAGTTATAACCCCATATGCTTGTAATGAAGTTAAGCCTAACCTGAACATTATAATTAGCAATTTCGTTTTTAATAACAGAGTGGTGTACCTTGAACCCAACACAAGTAGTGTACCTTGGACTGGTCATATTGTGTGGTGGATCAGAAATGCAGCTACAAGAGTTAACATTTGGAACTGACCTATCCAATTACAATCTTGATTATAAATAAGTGTGATGATTTTTACCAATAATCACAATATGGCTTGATGTAGACTTTTAAAAATTATTATTTAATATTTTCCACTTTTTAGACTCAAATTAGACTTAATAACAATATGATTATCACAGATTAATAATTTTGAAAAAAAAAAAAAAAAAAAAAAAAATGTTTATTTGAACTCATACGTGTGTATTGATTAATAAATAGATTTTCTTACTTAAAATTGAGTTTTTCTGTATCTTTTAATAAATAGTCCAAGGCACACTACCAATGGTGTACCTTGGACCTAATTGCACTGTTTTTTATGTTTTATTTTTTAAAATATAATTGATATAATTTTAATAAAATTTTGGAATAAATATTATGTTGTACATAACACCATACAGTATTTAAAAAAGCTATTTGTATTCAATTTTACAAAATTAAAATTCAATAATTACAAAAGTCAAATTGGAAAAGTCAAAATAGGTCCAAGGTACCCCACCTTCCCCTATTAAACGTTTATAGAAATCTGTTTTGTTAAACATACAAAAGTGTATTTCCATTGATTATCTATATTAAATAGACGCAAAATACATAAATAATTTCATTTTTTCTAACATAAATCGTGATGGTGTTAATTAATAATGCCAAATAATAACAATAATAATAATAATAATAATAATTTGACTTAAAAATCAAATTTCGCCTATAAAATTTCGTTTTTTTTTTTTTTTTTTTTTTTTTTTTTTTTTTCCCGTAAATAAAAGATTTATATTATTTTATACATTAATATAAAATAAAAAATGTTTATACTAATATTTATGTGTTTATAAAACAAATCTATGTAGTTATACACACAAAGGTGATGTTACCCTAAATACATATTTTAAACAAAAGTTAAATACAAAAGTTTTCTAATTACTAGCAACACAAATCACGGTAGGGTTAATTAATAATATTAAAAATGAATTTTATCATGAAATTTCGCTGTCGAAAATTCAAAAACATTTTTGTCAAAATTTTTGGGTTAAGTCATTTAAATTACAATTCACTAGAGTTACATAGCGGGCAGTTGACGAGGGTCTAGGATTCAGCCATATAAAGATGATTAAGATGCCATAACAATTTTCATTCTTCTCGAAGGGGATCAAAACTTTTAGGAAATGATAAATTTGTTAAACATTACTTACTAGTATAAAATTAGAAACGGTTATAAAATGTACCTCTTTTTTACGTATTTTCTCTGCTAACTGAGTAGCAGAGAGCAATAAAATTTTGTCTTCGATGGGAGGTAATTCTTGCTTGGCACCGAATATAATATTATAGATTGCATCCAAAAGCCAGAACGAAAATGGTCGTGTAAGTGTTAGAATTAATCTAACAATATCCATCAAAATCTTTACCTGGAAATAAAATTAAAATTTCTGATTACTTATTTGCATTAAAATTATTTCAATACTAATTTAAATTTAAATAATACTCTTTCTGAAAGTAAGAATTATTGTTTGAGCATATAAAATAAATCTGATTTCATTTTTGCAACTTTTTTTCCCCAAAAATAAAATAAAATTAATATTATCCAGTTTAACAATATTCCTCAAAATTGTGCAAATGTACAAAGAAAATAATATATGAGAAATGTATATTTATTATAGGTATACACAGGGCTCGTGAAATGCAGTCGCCTGGTCGCCATTGGCGACCAATATATAATAGACTCCCGTATAACGGGGGGATACGTTCCGCGTAATTGGGAATCGCGTTATAGGAGACATGCATTGAGCAGGGTAGAAAAGATGTCGTCATGTGCTTCCTTTATCTTACGCGTTATACGAGACTCTTTATCGCGTTGTATGAGTAATAGTCGTAGATTCGTAGATTTTGGTCGCGTTATACGAATTCACGTTTTGCGAGAGCGCGTTATACGAGAGTTTACTGCATTTTAACTGGCGACTGTGTTTTCAGCTTCAAGAAAATTTGACTTTTTTTTTTTTTTTTTTCAATATTTTGGTGGAAAAGTAGGTCCTCGAATTGGCTCCTATTCCACTCTCGATATAGTATAACTCTCTCAATTTTGATTCCCGCTCCTCTCACTACGTTTTAAGACACTTTATGGAAAAAATACATCACTAGATTTACACCGCTTTTCTTTATGCATGAGCATGTTTCACAACACGGTGTTAAATTAGTGCACCGTTTTAAGGAATTGGTTTACACTGCTCCTGTTTGCGCATGCTTAACAACCTGGTGCTGAACCAGTGACCGGTGTAATGATGTATCAATACCGATGATGTATGTGCTTGTGAAAATAATAAAGCCAGTTTCATGATATTAAATTTAAACAGGCTTTACTGATGTATCATTTTAGCTTAGTAAATATTTGTTTTTTATGCATAAAATTTTATTTCTATATTAAAGCAAATAAAAAAATAAAAAATTAAAAAAAAGGCGGAGGGGTATTTTTTACTGGCTACCAGTAAAATTTGCTGTTGACTACTTTTTTTTCCAATAATAGAATAGAGTTAATGTTATGTAGTTTAACAATATTCTTCAAAATTGTGCAAATATGCGAAGAAAATAATATATAAGAAAGGTATACTTCTTATATGATTATAAATAAGGCACGCAATGGAAATGGGAATTTGCTTATCTGTTTATTATAATCTATTAGGTTAGCAGGAAATTTCTGTCGTGTTTCACTTAAAACTCTTGAATCAGTTTTAATACCGTTTATTTACAGTTAAATAAATAATATGATATGCATTATTTGCAACTATTCAAAGTCATCATTCAGGTAACTTGTCGATCCTCTTATCATAGAATTTCTTATCCTTTGACCCTAAATATTCAACAACTGTCATGGAGACAGCTTCCGAAAGAAATAATTCTTTTTCCTTGTCAGAATTCTAAAGCGATCGGAATTAGATAGTAATCCGACGAAGTTATGAAATATGAATATGATGGATGACTAAGAATTTTCCATACAATCTCATTCAATCTTTATTGCGTCACTATTAGTATTTAACTATAATAATAGTATTTAAGTAGTTTATAGTACATTTAACCATTTCTATCCCACGACAAAGAAAACATCACCTTCCGCTGATGAAGATCTGGTTTTACAATAATTGTGGCGGATGGAGAGCTGACAGTTAGATGAAATAATTTCCACCTAAGCAATTACTGAAAATTAAAAAGACCTTTTTTCTCAAAATTGCTTGGTTAGTGTAGACTACTGGTTTAATATGTTGTTACCTTCAAAGTATACTCGCAATTTCTTTCGGAACTAAATTTCCCATTTTGTGACCTCTCCTTGTAAGTCGATTTTTGCCCGCCTAGCGGGTCATGAATGTATTTTTAATTTATTACATATCTTCTGTTTGAGTCTCAAGCGAATTTCATAATTTTTTTTATATTAATGGCATCATCTTTTACATATTAACACCTATAGGAAAAAAAAAAGATTACATGTTTAAAAAAATCGAAAAAATCATTTTATTATTACTTTCCGAATATACATATCTACGGAAAGTATTGTAATCATGTCAAAAATCCGAATTCGAGGTTTTGGTGTTTCTATACGTTTCGAGATCCCCTGAGTCCGTTTTCACTATTTTTACGATGATGTATGTATGTGAGTGTGTGCATGTGTGTGAGTGAAGACACTAGCGTCTAAACGCTTTGATCGAATGAGCTGTAAGTTGGTACACATGTTGCAAGTCACTGTAGCACGAACCCTATTGATTTTGGGGAACTGGCAATTGTAGTTTTTTACAGGGAGACAAAGAAAAATTCTTTATCATTATGTCCTATGGGACCAAAATCTTAAAAGTGCGATAGCGTCTAAACGCCTTATTCAATTGAGCAAAAAAATTATACACACATTATAGCCACAGTCACTCAATCTGTACAGATTTTGGAGAATCTGGCACTTATACTTTTTTTTACAGGGACACAAAGAAAAAGTCTTTATCATTATGGCCTACGGGACCAAATTTTAAAAAAATGCGATAGCGTCTAAACGCCTTATTAAACTGAGCAAACAATTTATACACATGTTATAGGTAAAAGTTGCATGAACTGCATAGATTTTGGTGAATCTAGCACTTATAGATTTTTACAGGGACACAAAGAAAAATTCTTTATCATTATGGGCCATGGGACCAAATTTAAAAAAGTGCGATAGTGTCTAAACCCCGTATTCAATTGAACAAAAAAATTATACACATATTATAGGTTACATTTTCACGATCTGTATAGGTTTTGGTGAATCTAGCACTTCTAGTTTCTTTAGGGACACAACAAATTATTCTGTATCATTATGGCCTATGGAGTGAAATTATTTAAAGTGTGATAGCATCTGAATGCCTAATCCGTTTGAGTTGAAAATTTATATACGAGTTATAGGTCACCATCACACAAACTGTATAGATTTTGGTGACTTTAGCACTTAACGAGTTTTACATGGACACAGATAAAAATTGTTCATCATTAAGACCTATATAGGCTCAAATTATTTAAAGCGCGACAACGACTAAACGCCTTATTCAAACGAGCTGAAAATTTATATATATGGTATACGTTACCGTCACACGAACTTTATGAACTTTAGAGAATCTCACTTATGGTTCTTTTTACAGGAACAAAATGCAAATTTCTTTATCATTGGGGCATATGGGCTTAAACTTTAAAGTGCGATATGCCTTATCCGATGAAGCTAAAAATTTATATAAATATTATACGTCACTGTTGCACTAACTATAAGAATTTTGGTGAATCTAGCATTTGTAGGTTTTTATAGGGACACAACGAAATATTCTTCATCATTATTACCTACGTTTTCGGTAAAATAGCGTTAAATTAAGCATAGAGTATTATATAAAGAAAAATGCTTAAACATCCTAGTATAATTTTCTCTTTTGTTTATTTAACAACTCCTCTTACTTTACTTTATCTACAAAACCGTTAATTACTCAATGTTCGAAAAGTCGAGTGGAGTCACGCCAGATTTTTTTTTTAATATTATTAAGTTGCTTATTATTTATTAAAAATATTTTAATTATTTTTAGGGTTTTTTTTTTTAATTTAACTAAATATTTGAACTAAATATTTCGGTCGTTTGCCTCACGACCGATATAAAAAACCGCCAAATCTCACACTTTTTGACGTACTTAATTTGTTTCAAATTATGAATTATATTTATTTTCTCTCAATATTGTTGCAAAGTGACGTCTATTTTTTTTTTCCCTAATGAATCATACTTTTTTCCATTGTTCTATTCATTGCTCTAAACCTAGGATAAAAATTCTTTTTTTTTTTTTTTTCATATCATTACATTATTGTAACTATGTTGTTAGCATTATCTCCAAGAAACTTGAGCTTTTATTATTAACACTTTCGCAACCGTTGACGTGAATTGACGTCATTTGAAAGTCTGTAACTCTGCCAGTAGGCGTTTCTTCTGGATACATAGGTTGCATTATTTCTTAACATTATACCCAATATTCCCATTTGTGCAATCAGTGCATTATGGATACAAATACTTTGATTAGAAATGGTATAATCATAATGTATAATAATTTATATTTTCAATATGAATACAGAAAACATTGATTTAAAATAACGTAATATAAAAGAATAACGCCCACGGGTGGCGCTTACTGTCAAAAAGAAAAAAGCATGCGGTCGGGACAGTGTTAAGAAGTTAATATGAAGTTATTTTTAACGACACTGTTAAAAATTTAAACAGGAAACCCACTTTAACCCTTTATCTACTGACGGTACTTTAAAGTACCATTACTTTAAAAAGAGTATAAAATCAAATTTATAGAAGAAATGTCAAAGATACTTAAAAGAAGAGAACAGATATACCTCCCTTTAATCTCATTACAAAGCATTAGACGATACATACAGCCATTTTTGTTCCACAAGGGATTTTATGGAGTGCACTTGCTGTTTTTGCTTGATATTTTTCCCAATCTTCATGTGTGCTATAATTAATCCCCATATTATTTCAAGAATATCCCACTAATCTAAGAAAAAATATGGGGAACATAAAGAGTAAATATTTCTCTTTACTTTTTTCATGTCGAAATAATTTTTTTTGACCTCTATGTACCAGTGGTACACTAAAGTACGACCTCACAAAATTCTCATTAATTATTATGATGAGGTGATATACATAATTTTTAATATACATATCTTTAAATATTGCAATTTTGTAACTAAAAACATATGTTTCAAACACAATTTTTGTCTGTATCATAATGCTGTAGATAAAGGGTTAAGTTAAGGCGAAAAGTAAACGGCGACATTAAAAAATCTATTTTATGTATGCGTTTTAGTGGTTAATATTATTTTAATTTATTATTTGCTAGAATACACAAGTAATTTCTAACATATTTTCTGAAGTAAAAATATTTATTACTTTCTTCTACATGTATAAGAAGAAAATACTGGATTTATGAAATTTTTCTACCTTCAGTTTGCGATAGATTTACACGTTTAGGGATATTCTGAAGACAATAAAATGTCTGTCTGTGTGTTACAAAAACCTTGTGGAAGCTTTATATCAATGAAAATTTAACAATATATTCTGAACATATTTGGCTAACACTTAATGGTAACATGCTCGGAGGTAGAAATTAAGAAAATAAAGTTACCGGTTTGCAGGACCAGAAATTTTCAGATTTCACTAGTCCATACATATTTTGACTGGTCCGTTCTTCCAGTCTATTATACTTTTAAAATATTTAAAAATTTGTAAACTGTTTTACTAAGTCTTTGTTTATTTATAAATTTACAAGACAAATATGATGAATTTTTGTAAAGTAATTAAAAATTACAAATGATGTCTTATATAAATAAAAAAAATTATGCTTTAATAAACGAGCTTATTGTGACGCATTCATTATTAAGAATTAAAAGAAAAAACAATCTGGTGTGAAACAACCACACGACTTCCATTACTCACTATTACATATATATTATATGCACGTTTTGGAAATAATGTGATCAAAGACATAAAACTGACCTAACAAATTAGGCACCAAACGATTTTCTGGTAAGAGAAAACTGATACATGTAAAGACATATAAAACAGATTTACACAGTGAATTTAAAAATAAGAAGAAGAAAAAGAATTCGGTTGTGCCATTTTTTTTGAAAAACTAATTTCCTAGATCTAAAACTGATCTACCTAATCAAGATGACTGTTAATTTTTCTATAATAACGACTTAATACATTAAAAAGGATATCTAAAATGGATTTATGCAACAATTTTCAAGAAAATCGTTTGAGGTGTTTTTGAGATATCAACTTTTTCCTAAACTTGGCATATTCATATATTGAATGGAAAACAATAATTACATACTAAAGGATATTTAAAAGGTGATTAATATGGCAAGTTTGAAAAAAATATGTTCAGCCGCTTTTAAGAGAACGCACTTGCGAGACCTGAAATTGAGCAATTTTTACAGGACGCCTATCAATTTTCCTAAACTAACCAACCAATTCATACGAAAACAAATCTAATAGGGTGTTTTTGTAGCAACTTTAAATAAAATCTTCGGAGCCGTTTTTGAGATACGGACTTATGGTCTCACTTCCGGTTCCCGATGTCCACTTCCAATTTTCCAATTTTCACCAAAAGGTGGAAAATTCATCTGTACACCAGACTTGTCTCAATTCTGTAATTTCGTAGTTTAATCTTTATTAGTTTCGGAGATATGATAGCCAGATTTTCCATATGCATACTCACACACGCACACACACACACACATACTGAGCAATTGCCAAAAAGTACTTTTTTGGACTCAAGAGACTTTAAAACATGTAAATCGGGTAAAAATTCGATATCGAATTTTCGAACCGAATACAATACTTCCACTACCTTCAGCAGTCGGGTAATGGAAGTAAAAAGGTTATAAAAGTGAATCAAATGAAAAATTACAGAGAATGGGTGATATTGACAATTATGAAGAAGTACATTTACTATTGTTATAATATACAAGTCTATGACAGATTTACGGCGAATTTTAGGCAAAAAAATTTTAGGCAAAAAATTTTAGGCACTTTAATTTTTTTTTGTAAAAAATACAAAAAAAATTAAAGTCTTTACTGGTCCAATGGACTACAAGAATTTATGTTTTGCTGGTTCATTGAATATTTTTGTGGTCTCGGACCTACGGATCACTGTTAATTTCGAGTCCTGATGTTCGTGTATTATTTTGAAAATTGATTTAATATAATATACTTTATTATATAATTGATTTAATACAATACAGTAGAACATCGTTTATATGCCTTTTGATTATACATCTTTTACATTTAAACGTCTTTTCAGTGAAGTCCTGATTCATTCCTGTTCATTTTAATGTTAAAGCTTTTCATTTATACACAGCTCAATATCGGTTATACGTTTCTTTTCACTTTTCTATAAAATTTGCAAAATTTCTACATCGGTCATTATTTTTCTGTTCTAAATATAAATTTTGATGAGTATGTGGACTATGATATAGATATCATGATTTCGGAATTATTCTCAATCGATGAACTAATTAAAAATGAATTTTCTGGAGCGAATTTAAGCGATACTGATCATGTAGAATGTAAAGAAGATTTTCCACTTTCCTATAAAGACGCAATGGACTGCCTTGAAAAACTTCGAACTTATTTTATTCGTCAAAACACGAGTGAAAAAACGTTTAATGAACTTAATTCAATTCACAAGGAAATTAGTAACATTTATGGGTAATCAGCATGCCAGGCGAGTATTAAAAGTTTCTTTTTAATGTAATTAAATAACTACTTGTACACTAAGAAAAAATTCTGTAACTGACATCTAGAAATCTAGAACTAGAAAAAATAGTCCCATGTCATCCTTATAAATTCTAGTCCCCTTGGAAAGTGAGTTCTAGAAGCCCCTATTAGAATTCTAGAGCGTTTGCCTATATTCTCGAGGGTAAAGTTACATAAAAATCTCTGCAAATAAGTGAGACTACAAGAGACGGGTTTCAGCAACTATAATCTTGGTTTATTACCAAATTCTAGAAAATGAAACAAGAATTTCTCGCACTACAAACGATTCAGAATATTTAGAGTATTCAGAATATTGTTTCACCATCTAGAAATGTATACATCTAGAAATTCTCGATAATTTCGTCTATTCAGTTTATTGGCGTGCCTTATGCGCATAACTCGGAAATCTATATTTCTAGTTAAGGAATTTAGAAAATGGCCACTTATTCATTCTAGAGAAAGGCGGTATATATTTTTTTCTCAGTGTATGGACATAAATCGTAAAGTATTTAATATTAAAAATACGCAATATCTATAATTAATACGTAAGATCTGTTCGTATTTCAAGGTATGTAATACAATACTCAATAAATGAGACATATAATTAGTACTCAACTAACACATTAATGGTATGATTTTCCTCACCTTTTAGTTTCCGAACATACATATGGAAGGAAAGTATTGTAATCATGTCAAACATCCAGCTTTCAGATTTTGGTGTTTCTATACCTTTTGAGGTCCACTGAGTTCAATTTTGTTATTTTTACGATGATGTATTTATGTGTGTGTGTGTGTGTATGTATGTGAGTGAACACGATAGCGTCTAAACGCCTTATTTGCCTGAGCTGAAAATTTATACGCATATTGCACGAACAGTTGCACGAACTATATAGATTTCAGTGAGTTTAGCACTTATACATTTTTATAGGGACAAAGCGAAATTTTATGATTATGGTCTATAAGCCCAATTTTTTTAAAGCGCGATAGCGTCTAAACGTCTCATTTGTTTGTTCTGAAAATTTATATACATGTTATAGGCCACCGTTGCACCAACTGCATAGATTTTGGTGAATCTAGCACGCATAGTTTTTTTTTTTTTTTTTTTTTTTTTTTACAGGGACACAAAATAATATTCTTTATCATTATGATGTATGGGCTCGAATTATTTGAAATGCAATAGCATAAAATTAAACAATGGAAAAAAATATTCAAACACCCTGTTGTAATTTTCGTTTTTGTTTATTTAATGACTTGTCTTACTTTAATTTATTTATACAATCGTTAATTGATTAATGTTTAGAAAGTCGAGTGAAGTAACTCCAGATTTTTACATTTTTTAACTTATTTTTTTTTTTCTTTAATTATTATATTTTAAATATAAGTTCTGCTATAAAATAATACACTACTTACTATCTTAAAAACTTTAATAATTAGTATTTTCAAATGAATTTTGCTTTTATGCCATTAAATTTGTAGTAATCAGTTTCATTTTTGGAGTGTCACTTATACATCTTTTAAGTCAGTTCTTTGAAAGACGTATAGACGGTACTTTACTCTGTATATACCGGTTGATCCAAAAGTCAGGACAAACTTTAAAAATAAATAATTCGAAAACGAATCAAGATACAAAGATACGGTTTGCAGCAAACGGATGGAAAAAAAGCCGGGTTTTGTGTGGCAAAGAAAAAAAAATAGTTCTGTTGGCGACCAACAGATGGCGCTGTCGTATTTCTGATGTAAGATTATGCAAAGCAACAAACGGTATAAAAAGGAACAACTACAGCAAGTAATGGTAGTCGAAGTTTATATGCATCGAAATATCGCATTCTCAGTCGCTACTTTAATCACGCATGGCCTCCAAGATCTCCCGATCTGACACCCTGTGACTTTTGGCTGTGGGGATTCTTGGAAGTCAAAAGTGTACCGCGACCAACCGGCATCACTAGCAGCACTGAAAGATGCCATCCGCCAAAATGTGTCTGCCATAACGCAAGAAATGCTACTAAATGCTGTGAACGATGTGGTGAATCATCTCACAGCTGTACTTCTGAATGATGGACATTGAACAGTTACTGTAGTAGTACTAATTAACTGTAATTAAGCTGACTTGTATGTTGTCAACATTTTTTTTTCATTTGTAAATCATCTTTTGGTGAAATAAAACACTATATCTGTTGGTCACCAACAGAACTAATTTTTTTCCTTTGCCACACAAAACCCGGTTAATTTTTCATGCGTTTGGTGCAAACCGTATCTTTGTATCTTGATTCGTTTTCAAATTATTCACTTTTAAAGTTTGTCCTGACTTTTGGATCACCCGGTATATGTATATATATATCATATACATAGTTATATGCTGAAACTTTATGCAAATTTTTAACATTCAAACAAAAAAATATAAATTGATCCGCAAACCATAATCCAAATATTTTTCGAATATATTGTTAAACAATAAAAATGTAAATTTGAGGGGAGGGGAGGGATTAAAAAAGAGTTAGCATAAAACATTTTTAATCTAAAAAAAAATAATAATAATAATTTTTATTTAAATGGCTTCGAGAAATTTTAATATGCTTAGTATTTCTATATTTAAATACATATGTATATAAATTTTCACAACTCTAAGGCAGTTATTTACCAAAAAAAAAAAAAAAAGTATGTTACCTTTAAAAATGTCATTATCCTATAACTATTCTCGAAATTTATCCTCTGATTAGGGGGGGACAGCGTTTTACAATTAGCGCAAAAATTTTAGGGCCTTTACGTTCCGTCATCCCGCCCTAAAAAAAGATGCTGCTGGACTTTAGCTTTTGTCGTTTGAAAAGTAACTGAACCATACATTGATCAGATACGATATCTGGCTAATGACATTTGCAAGTTTATCAAAAATAATAAAACGAAGATGTTGAAAAACATCTGTGTTTCTAGACATTGTGTCGTGGCAAAGACGGATATTTTAACATATTTAAAGGTTTCATAAAATATTTTAAAAAGTTATCCAACATAACTTTGTACTTTTCAATTTTATAATCGCAAATGGAACAAAAAAGCATAGCATTCAAATTCTTCTTATGATTCGGTGTATATAATGAAAATACACTGTTTATAAAATTTAAAATATATGCAGTATATTTATGTATTTATTTATTTTTTACTTTATTTTACCTATTCATTTATTACAAATTGAAAAAGTAAGATTATTCAGACAAAAAATGTTGTATCTTGATTTAAATTGGTTCTGATTAGCTTTTTGGATGTATTTCTCAACAGGCGTCACTGCTATTCTGCAATTATCGTACTTAAAGGAAAATATATAACTCAACTTCTATAGTATATAAGCGTACCATATTTAATATGTGAAATAGATATTATGTAAAAATCTGATGATTCAATTTAGGTGCACATCGACCGGCAGGTGACACTGCTATACTGCAATTCTATCTCGTTTATGGGAACTCAATGTATCTCAGGTTCTATATCATATTACAGTGCATCAAGATGTATATGTAAGATATACATAATAAAAAAAAAAAAAAAAAAAAAAAAAAAAAAAAAATGCTAATTCAATTTGAGTGCACATCAGCCTATTATACTTTTCTTTTTGATTTTGCACATGGTTGCACCTCAGTATCTACTGGTGAAAGTTGCACAAAATTGAGTAGATAAAGTTATTTTGAGATGCAAAGTTTATGAAATTTTTTGTGTATGTTAAAAGGGGCGTTGTTATATTGAACACTATAGAATAGAGTACTGTGATACCCGCATACGTATTCGTTTTAAATAGTTTAATTTAAAATATTGACCTCATAAATTTTTCATTTATTAATGAAAAAGTTTTCTAAATTATTAAATTAATTTAAATTTCTTTTAATAACATTTAATGAAGCAAAACTTAAAAATTAAATAAATAATAAAAATTAAAATTAAAATCCCGAGTAATGTTATACCTAATTCAGTTATACAAAATTTAAATAAAAATACGAATAGAAAATATTTGTAGTTAAATTTATGATAATAATAATAATGATAACAATGTTGTGTGTAATAAGCACGCGTCTTCCATTACTTACTTACTATTACTCATATTATATATATATATATATATATATATATATATATATATATATTTTTGTTTAACAGTACCTTCAGAAAACATAAATTTGACATAACTAATAAGATACCATAATAAGATACCAAACAATTTCTCGTTAATAACAAACTAATACATACGTCGTAAAGATATATAAAGAAAGGGTTTATACAGCAATTTAAAAGAGAGACGAAACAAAACCAGTAGAGCAGATTTTAAAACACTTACTTCCGAAATTTAAAACTAATTTACCTAATGAAGACACCTATGAATTTTCCTGTAGTAATCAAATAGTACAATACCGAAGAACTTTGAAGAAAATCGTTAGACCGGTTTTTGAAATACCGATTTTCGGTACCACTTCCGATTTGCCCCAACATAAGGCCAACTCATCTGTTCATCGGAAACCAATAATTGCATTCTAAAGGACATACTAAAAGAGAGGTTATACAGCTAGTTTGAAGAAAATTCGAAGAGAACTTTTTTAAGAAATACACTTGTGAAACCTAAAACTAACCTACTTATACAGGACCCGATACCTATCAATTTTCCTCACGTAACCAACTGATGCAAAAGGACATCTAATAGGTTGTTCATATAGCAACAACTTTGAAGAAAATCGATAAAACCATTTTATAGGTACGGACTGTTGTTTCAATCTTCGGTCTTCAGTTCCCACTTCCGGTTTTCTAATTTTCACCAAAATTTTAGAAAAAACATCTGTACACTTGACCTGTCTTAATTCTGAAGTTTCATTGTTGTTCTATCTTTATTCGTTTTATCTTTTTCCTTTACCTTTTTTTTTTTTTTTTTTTTCATTTTTAACCAAAAAAAAAAAAAAAAAAAAATAGAAAGAAAGAAATAGAAAAAAAAAAGAATTTCTTTAGATGTCGTCAAAAGAACACAAAATTGACATTCTTTCAACACTTAGTGTTCAATATACTTAGTGTTCTTTCAATACTTAGTTCAATTCCTCTGAAATGAAAATTATCTGCATTCATTATAGTAAATAATTGAAAGAAATAATAATTTTTATAATTTGTACAGTGTGAACTTGTGTAGGAAGTTATAGAAGAAAGTTTTGTGATGACCACAAAATATTAATTTGAAATAAAACAATGAAAGAAACATTAAAATATACAATAAGGATTAATGATTAAGATACATTATTATTTATTTTTAAATAAAAACAAAACTACTGTAAATTTACAGCGACTCTGGATAAACAATTCAAAATAATTACAGCAATTTTTACAGTGTAATGAATTTGTATTTAATAATAATAAATAAATAAATAAATAAATAATCAAAAAATAATTATATAAAAAACTACCGAAATTACTGGAAATCTATTATTAAATACAATCAGCTGAATGTTTTTCCGGTAATTTCAAGTAAATAAATTATGAAAAAAAAAAAAAAAAGTTACTTACTGCAGTCATGCTTGCAAATTTTTGCTGTACAATAGGTGCTTGCCGTAGACTATTAACAGAGATCTAGCTATAGAAAATAAAACAAAGATTAAATTAGGTGAAAAGTGAAATAATATGAATCAAACTAAAAATATTTAAATTAATAATGCTTCCACTCCTCATGTAAGAGCATTTGCATTTAAAAATATAAATAATGTAACTACGATGAGTATAACAACGCTGTAAGCACAAAAAATACTATTCATTATTCAAAAAAGAAAATTATTTTATCAATATTTTATCAATATTTGTTAAATATTATTAAAAGGAGATTTTGCGCTAGATGAATAAACACAAGAAAAAATCATCAACATCTAGAACACCAAAGGAAACAGTAAAATAACAGAGAGCTATGCTACTACGTATAAGAAAAAAATCGGATTTTACAATTGTTTAATCATCCAATAGAAACTGGCGGAATGTGATGGAAAAGCGAATAGGAAATTGAGAAACGGTGAGAAGAGCAGTTTTTGTTCCATACAACTTTTTGTTTTATAAACATTCAGACTTTTTTGGATGTAACTATTACAAATTCTGCAATCTATTACGAAACAGTAAAATGAGTAAAAACCTGAGGTCGTTTCTGGCAGGGGAGATGAGTTAGTTAGAAGCCTGATTCCCATGAACTTATTTCTACCAACAGATGGTTGAGATTGATTTATTCTTCAAGTTGGCAATTCGGGCAATATAGATTACCAACTATTCCATATTATTTGCGATTTTTGTAAAGCTTCAATTTTGATAATTTTTTTTAATACTGTTCATTTCCAATAATAATTCCAAAATAAAATATTTAAATTGCAATTATTCATGATTTTCTGTAAAAATACTACCATATTCCATATTATCCTTTAATATGGCATATGAGCATGTAAAAATAGGCATTCCATACTATTATTATTATTATTATTATTATCGTAACTATTTCATATTACCCGCATGGTTCGTTTTATTCAAAAATAGCTTTTTTTTTCCTTAACTAAAATTTTTGCATGTAAACTCTATTTTTTGCAACATAAAACCATTAGAATACATTGAAGACACTTAAAAGTATGCAATAGTTGAATCCACAATGATATAAAGTACTCCAGTTTATTACGGTGAGTTCAAACAGAAATGGTATTCTATATTCGTCTATTTTTCTCATGTATTAATTCATATAAAATATACAGGATGCCCCATAAGTCTGTAAAAATTCATAACTATTGAAGGAATAGATAGAATGGACAATATTCCTGTGACGTCACAGTAGGTAAAATCGCGGAACACGTGGCAGATATTTTGTAAACAAATTAGATTCAAGATGCCATTTTATTGTTACCCATAACATTTTCCTAAATATTTCTCCAGTGAAACTTAATAATCAGATATCTGTTCAAACAAGAACAAAAGAGAAATGTAAACAACTGAATCGAATGATAAAGTTAAGACTATTCCATATCGTAAAATTGCAGAACATTTTATGTATACACACACACACATATATATAATGAATAAAAGATTAATAAGAACATTTTATACACACACACACACACACATATATAGAAATCAAAGCTTAAATAATTTGAATTTCAATCACTTTAATAAAGGAATTTATTAAATGGAACATCCATTTAAATTTGTTAACATCGCCACAGTTCACATGGCAACTTTTAATATTACGTATGTTGATTAATATTAAAGTATATTACTAAAACTGGATTAAAAACAAAACAAAATTATCACTATATCACTCTTACTTCAATTTCATATAATCTGTAACTCTTAGAAATAATATTGCAAGATAAAAATTTTCAAGCCACAATGCTTTGTTATGGGAGAGTTGAGGATTGTTTCCCTAACCAGCTGATATTCTTGTAGCCTCGAACCCAAAGTGGGAATATGGTCCATTAACAAAACGTAACATGCGCACGTCTTCATATAAATCCAATACGCAATCTTATGAAAAACCTTTTATTATTGTTTTAATATGTTTTTTAATTAATTAATTAATTAATTATTATTATTATTTGTATTTTGCATCACTGATTACAATTGTGATAACCCAACGTGGAAATATGGTCCATTGAACGCGGTTTGCGAAAAATCATTCTCGTGAAGGAGGATTTTTTTTTTCTTTGTAAAGAAAAAAATATAGTTTAATTTTTTGCCGACGACAGATAAATACTTAAATTTTTCGCACGGATGTGAATGAAAAATATGAAAATGAAAGTCCTATAAATTGCACAGTTTTTTTATTAGAATAGTTTATTTCGTATTTTGCCTCCTCTTTGTGAGTGCATTAAGTGTTAATTGCGATGTTGACTTGGTGGATCAACCGTTATTGGTGAAGATGTTTTCCCTCAGGTAAGAACCGCCGACTGAAACTGTAGTTAGCAGTGTTATAACTCTTTTGGAAACTGTAATTTGTGGTGACGACGGACTTATAAAATATGGTTTATATGTCTACAAACACTTGCATTTGAATAAATACAGTTTTTCATGAAAATGCGTGATCTGGTCACACACAGCGCCCTCTATCGACAAATAGCTAAATTATTATTTTTGCTTCCCTATTTTTGCTATTTTTGCTAAATTATTTTTGCTATTTTTGCTAAATTATTTTTGCTATTTTTGCTAAATTATTATTTTGCTTTGTTTAAAAAAAAAAAAAAAACTTAACTTGAATGAATTTTTCGCACGTCGCGTTCCATTCTATCAATTCATTATGATAGTTATGAATTTAAAAAATCTCTACAGACTTATGGGGCACCCTGTATATATATATATATATATATATATATATACATATATATAAGTAGAGTTTAACGTTCATGCCTAAACATTGCACATTATTCTTTCCCCCCCCCCTTTTTTTAAGAAATTTATATTATATGCATATATAGGTGTTACTTTCTACTTTTTATTAAATTACGGAATGAAATACCCACTTGCTGGAGAATCGTCCTTATGCGTATATGTGTATTCTAATTTATAAGTTTTTTTTTCCATATGAAAGCATATTTTCAAAAACATTTTTGTTGGTTGGTTGGGTTTAACGTCTCACTACTGCTACACGATGGGCAGTTGGCGACCAAAAACATTTTGGACTTTGTTTTTAAGTAAATCGACATTTTATAAGCTCGACATATAAAAATTAAACTGGAGACAACCTAAAATTGATTTATTTGTTTCGGTGGTGATCGCATAAAATCAGGTTATCTGATTCGGTTCAGGGCTTTCATTTTGAATCAAGATTTAAGATGTGATGTTAAGATATTTTACATTAATACTAAACTTTCTGAAAGGTGAAATCTATATATCCATATTATGCTAAAAAACTTTATTTTTCAACAGAAACTTTAGAAAATGCAGGATTTTTTATATTTGAGATTAGTTTGTACATTGTGTACATTACTTTCTAGAGATATTGCATGTAATATTTCACTCGCTTAAAAAAAAAAAAAAAAAAGAAAAAAAAAAAAGATGTTAAACGATTTTAGAATTTGAGAACTAGAACTAAAATAAAAAAGATATAAACTTTTAACAAGGGCATAACTAAGCATATTAACTAAACATAACTGATAGTACTATTTAAATTCATCAAACATTCAAAGAAATTTAAATTATGTTGAATAATTTTTCGATGATAAGGAGAAAAAAAATCAAACATACCTATAAGAATTGTACAACGCTTATGTTGTCCGTACCATTTATTCCATTTTTCCAGTTGAATTCACCCCTCTTTTTTATGAAAAGAGAGAAAAAAAAAAGTACGAACAAAGAGAAATATCTCTCAGTTCCATGTGATTACAGTGGGTTGACAGATATCACTGCATGCGTGTTATAAAAAAATGTAGAGACAACACAATACGTATTTAATCTGGCACTATTCCAACATGTAAAAAGTTCTTTCCTCCTTTCCATCAATTAACTCTTTCTTGATTGCTTAAAATTGTGCTGACGAACATCTTAATAATGAAGTTATGCCACGGTCATGCAATATGACACAAGAAGAATGCATATAATAAGAATTTCTTCTTAGAATAAGAAGAAGGAGAAAAGTTGAAGAAAAAGAATCAACTACATAACATTCAGTTGAAAATGTTCATGAATAAAAAGAAATACAAAGATGTTTTCTTTCTCCTATATTCATAGAAGTTAATATTGGATTCGTAAAATTTTTTATCCCTTCCGCCGATGTTCAAAATTCTGGTGGCATGTCTCCTTACTACCGCTAGGAGTGAAACCCTGACCGACGCAAATTGCCCATTACGTAGTTGCGATGCAATGTAAAATCCACTCAACTCAACTTAATCATCGTGAAGATGTTCAACATCCGATTTTTCAGTGGTTGGTTGGTTCGTGAGTGGATTTTACGTTACATTAGAGCAAATTGGCGACTGTCTGGAACCCACTCTTAACGGTTGTCCGGAGACATGCCATTACCATTTTGATCCTCTACACAGGGGATGGATCACCCACTTTGGTGATCCCAGAGGTAATATTTGGAATGAAAACATCGAGAACGACATTATGGCCACGAGGGATGTTACGTGCACCAGAAAAAAATGTAGTGACCATATGACAGTACCTTCATAATATATTAGTATTAATAACTGTTACAATTACCAAATCACAGAACTATAGTTTATGCTAAATAAATGAGGATTTAAGCGATAATAAATATGATAAATAATTTCCATTCTACAATTTAGAAAAATGATTTCAAAATATTGACTGTCCTCGATTTTCAAAGACATAAGGCCACCATAGACAAATTCATTATTCAAAAGAATGTTCACTAAATTTGGGTGTATCTAGCCCGACTGGCGGCGTTGCTATCCTTCTGCGATTTTCAGCATGGCTATACCTCATCATCTGTTTTTTAAAATTGCGCCAAACTGCATATGTAAAATATTTAATGTGAAAAGCTAGGATTAAGTATTTGTTGATGCTAAACGGTTTATCGACGGTGTGTTCATTTTTGTTTCCTGTTGAAAAAACGCTTTCTTTCGATCCCACCCTTTTCCTGTGCTCGCGGATAATTGGGAATTTACTGTACATTAAGTGCTATGGTTAGAAATTGCTGGAATTGCACTATCATTTGTGTTAAGTTTATTGACCTATCCAACAATATTTAAGAGTGATTGAGTCTATCTGTCTATCTGTCTTTCTGTCTGTCCGCTATGTGATCAAGTAACAAAAGTTTATTAAAAGTTGAACTATGCAACTATTACGCACAGTTGAAAAATTTTAATAATCTATGCGCTCTGTGTGATTGTTATTCTTGTTTCACACTTTATTATGGTAATGGTAGAAAATGTTAATTCACACAAATATGATATTGAAAATAACTTTCATTATATATCTTATTGGACTGCGGTTTTACTTTCTTGCAAGCAGTCAACGATTGTTTACTTTAAGAATAAGATTCTTCGGTATAATGCTTCTTTTTGAGATATCCGTGTATTTTATTTGGGTGTATTTATCTGAAAACAAGTTAGCATGTTAATTAGTATAATACGGATTTATTGACAAAAACAGCCATATATCCGTAATGGAATTGCATAATAGAGTTACATATTTTTAAATACAGACAAATATTTCTCTAATAATATGAGAGCACCTCTACAATCTTTTAGGACATACACCTTGAGAACGACTCACAAGGGGAAGTATGAATCAGTAAAATTCCTATTGAAATCAAACCAAGCTTAAATTAAAGAATATGGTCGAAAACATAGGGTAGAGTGCAAATTTACTGCAACAAATCCCCTCTCACATGAAACGAGAAAACGACCCTAAAAGTTTTAGCTGTTTCTTTAAAAACTAACGAAACAGAAGCCGTTTGCCAGGTGGCGTGGGGCATGGTTAGAGTGCTCAGGTTGAGTGCGAAATGTTGTGAATTCAAGCCCCGATGGCTGCTAGCAATTTACTAATTTATTTTATATATATATTAATATATATGAATGAAACAAAACAAAATATTAAAATAAATGAATAATTTAGGGGGAATATGTATTAAATTTAATTTAAAAAAAGTAATATTTCTTTCTTTCTTTCTTTTTCTTTTTTTTTTTTTTTTTTCTTTTTTTTAAAGTTTTTCTTTATAATTTAAATAAATGAATAATTTAAGGGAAAATATTTTTCTTTATTGCTCTTTCCTAAAGTTTAATTAAATTTTTTTATTAATGTTTTACGCCAAAGCCGCTAGTTAGAATACTGATCGTCTGCTTTTAATTTTGTTATTTTTTACTCATAAAAGTCAATATCCTAATAAATTGTTACAACATTTTATTTCAAGTGAATAAATTTTTTTCAAATGAATAGTGCAACAGAAAATATTATTTTTATTGCATTCTTTTTTCGACTGCTTTTAATTGCGCTATTATTCATATGTAAAAAGAAAGAACTTCTACTTATTGTTATTATTCTGTTCATTCTGTTGGCCCTTGCAAAAGTGTATACATTGGTGTACATCTCTAAAATTAAAAAAACCTAGTTATTTATCCATTTTCAAAGCTAGTTATCTCGAAGGAAAACCCAATAATTTATAAAATGTTCGCGATATGTGTTTCAATGTTGAGCAAGATTATAATAAAACTAATTGTGAAAAATCTTTTATACGTTATTCTCATCGTGAAAAGTGCTTATGCTTTGATCATTTTCTTACTTCTAATCATAGTCATTATAAGCTTGAAAATAAATTCGTAAATTTAAATGTGTTTTTTTCTTCATAAAGAGGTAATTTTACCCTATATATTTCTTGTATCTTTATATAGAGTATCTTTATTTATTTTTTAATTCTTAATTAAGTTTAATAATTATTTTCTCTTAACTTATTCATTTATTTTAATGTTTTGTTTTATTTCCTTAATATTTGGGAGAAATAAAAAAAAGGGAAAAGAAAAGGAGGAAAAAAAAGGGTTTGATCTCACAACCTTCCACACTCAAACTGAACACGTTGAGCACTACGCCACGTCGTCTTACTAACTGCCTCTGTTTTGTTAACTTTGATAGCCACAGTTAAATCTTTTAGGGTCATTTTCTGGCTCCATGGAGGGTTGTTGCAGCAAATTTGAACTCTAACCTATGTTTTCGACTATGCTCTTTAAATTACGATTTGTTTGGTTTCAGTACGAATTTCACTGATTCATACTTCTCTTGTCAGCTAAGGGGACACATCACCTATCATTACAGACAAACAATAGATTGGTTGGTTGGTTGTAGGATTTAAGGCCCATTGACTATGAAAGGGTCCTAGGCCTGTGGGGGGGATGCCAACTGTGAGTATCTTTCTAAAGGGTCCTAGCCCGTATTTACGCGAGTTTCGGAGAAAACCATAGAAAACTCCGAACGGTTAGGTCAATGAGTGCGACCTGGGATCGAACCCGGCACCTCCCATTAACCAGCTTTGAGTGCATAACCGCTCGGCCGCTGGTACGCCCTCGACAGACAGTTGAAATTCGCAATTCAAATTCTGCGTTTTCTACTCTTACTAGAAGTACAGAGTGGCCATAATTAAACTTGGTTGTAGCTGTAACTGTAGCTGTAACTAAAATGCGAAGTCAGCAGAAAAGTTGTATATAGACAATTTAAAGGATGCACTCAAAGATTTTCAGAAAAATAAATAAATAAATAAATAAAAATTCCGCTAGGGAGGCATAGATCAAAATGCAAATAAGCTATAAATTTATAATACAACCAACTTTACAGATATTTTTGTTATTTTTTAGAGACTGATAAGCGGTATAAAACATATTGTTCAATGTGGGCCTTATCATTAAGTTAAATAATCTGGTGTGTCACCCACACGACTTTCTCTTACCCTGAAATTTAATACTATAAATACAGGTTGCAGATTAAAAGGTAAAATAACGAGTACTGTTATGTAAACCTGCGTTAAACAATTCATATTAGGCTTCTGAAGAGTTTTATATGATAGTTAGTTCTGTGTGAGGGGGGCTACCGCCCCCCTCACACCCCCCGTTTCATTAATGCACCTACATTTATATAGAATTTAATTCGGTTATTAAAAAATAATTCTGTTTTTAAAAAATAATTTATTAATATTATTATTTTAAAAAATTATCTTTTATGATAATGCAGACGATTTCCATATTAGAGAAGTAGTATAACACCAAATATCCAAAAAAGCCCATTTTATTCTGAATATTAAAAAAAAATACGATTTTTTTTCTAAGTTTTTTTTTTTTTGTTAAAAGTAAAAAAAATCGATAACTTTGTTTTAAATTATCGCATATCGATGGTTCAACCATTCGTTTTAAAGGTATTGGCGAGCTCTTTTGAAAGATACCCATCATGAAAATTTACTCCCCTCGAGGGGGGACTTCCCCCCCAGGGGGGGAGGCGAGGCTCCTACATACACAAAAATTTTCCCCCAGTTAACTATCTCTATTACAAAAAATATATATTCGTTTCATTTGGTTTAGTGCAGTCTATAGGCGTTAAACTCTACTTACCTGCAATTTCCCCCATAGACGTAATGTATTAGAATTCTCTTGATTGTCCCTGTACACGAACCATTTGCTTGATCTTAACGAAAAGCTTACTGTAGTTTCCCTATATGATACACATTTAGAATACCAAGTTTGAACTTTCTGCCATAATTTGTTTATGAGATATGCCGATAATAGACAGACACACAGACACACACACACACACACGCACACACACACACACAGACATTTTCTAAAAATGGTCAAATCGTGTTCTGCAACTCTCAAAACGTGTAAATCCATCAAAAATCCGAGGTCGAAAATTTTTACGAATCCATTACTTTCTTCTATGTTCAATAGAAGAAAGTAATAATTGATGAATTGACTTTTCTTCTACATTTTTTCTCCTTTTTTTTGTGAATGCTGTTTCTCTTCAACTTGATAAACAAATCTCCTTCCTGCCCAATAACCAACCCAAACAAACGCTGATGCGGCAACTATCAGTTACATGTTGTTTTTAAGTACAGCTGGTTTTGTGATTTATTGCGCGCAGTCAGAGATTATAAGTGTGCGCGTGTGTGTAGTATTTCTTATGCATGGAAAAATTCAAGAAAAAGAATTTCACTTGTTAATATAATGTATAATTTTACTTCAAATATATTTTCGAGTGTGTTTATTTACATTTTTTCAACAAAATATAAAATTGCTTAGATCTCTCTTCATCTATCCGCTAAGTTCCTTTTTAAAAATATTTTTAGAATTCCATAAAACTCATATATGTTATTACAGGTTTTCCAGATTTATTGTAGGAAGCTTGTCATAAAAAGTTGTACAGGTAGCACAAATGGTTTCAGTATAAAAATTCATTAAAAAAAAAAAAATGTTGATACATTACAGTCTAGGAGAAATTTCTTATCAGCGCACGCAAAAATTTTTATACAACGTTAAAAATATAAATCAACATAGATTTTAAAGATGCAATAAAAAATGTTTCCAATCAAAAATAATAAAATAAATATTTGTGATTCATTTATTAGCGATGCGTAGAAGTATTCTCATCCGTTACGAAAAATTGATGGGGGAACTATTTCAGTTTCGTGAAAGTGAAATTATTTTTCTTACTTGAGTTAAAATAATAATTATTAATATTATTATAAATAAAATAAAATAGTTTGTTATGGTCACCACTTTTTTTTTTGTTTATAATGGTTTATAGAAATTACATATTTTTAAATTTTTTTCCTGCGATGAAGGCAGTCGATTTCATTTTCATTTCAAAGAAGCATACTGCACTAAATTTCGAAAGAAAATCAATTTTATACCAGAATCTGAGAAAATAATTCTATTTATTTTTTTTAAGTATTTTACTTTCTTATATGTATATATTATACTTGCCAACATACTAATTAATATTCCGTAGTATTGTTAGCCCCGCCTTCTTTTTCACACCGGTATCTTTTTAGAGTATTTTTTCTCTTATTCAATCGTAATTGCATTTGGAGAATATTACTCTAAAAATTTTATTGGTGTAAGGAAAAGGGCGGGACTAGCAAGACTACGGAATATTAATTAGGATGTTGGCAAGTATGGTATATATGTATAAGAAGAAAAATTTCGACTTCCGGTTTTCGATGTATTTTCATGTTTTGAGATTCCAGAACACGATTTGAGCATTTTTAGAGACGCTGTATCTCACGAACGAATGGACGAAATTTAACCAAACTTAATATGGCCAGGCCATGATTAAAATCTTTCCCGACTACGTTTGTGGATCATTCACTCAATACATAGCTCTATATTTCTACTTCTTCGTAATTTTCAGTATGACGCAGTATAGGAGGAAATTTCATATAAATGTACTAATGATAATTAATTTTTTAATTTTTAAAATGAATTTAAAAAAAAATATTTAAGTAACTAACAACCAACCAGATTTTTTTTCCCTGTGAGGGACTAAATTTTCAGTGCTTGTATTTTTCAAAAGAACTTGTCAGTACCTTTTAAGTAAATAACTGAACCAAATTTGTGCTAAATTAAAATAAAGTTATAAATTATATTCAATTAAATTAAAAAAGCATTTTTAAAGATTTTGGCACAAAATTGATTGATTTTTTTTTTCCGATATTGAGAAACATTGTTCTAAGATGAAAATCGTTTGCATGCATTCGGGAAAATAATCTTATCAAATTATCTGCCCAACGCGAATTTGCATAATACCCTTTAAGAGCGTAAAAACAAACGCACGTTTTCAAGCAAAACTCTGCTCCAAATTATCTCAGAAAGGCGATTTTTTGATGTGTCGATTGGTTATGTGCATATAACATGCACAATAATTGGGATTTTGCTAAATTACTCCCCCGCCTTTGAGGTGGGAGGGGCAAAAAAACTTTTCAAGCTTAAATCTGTTTCAAATTACCTTAGAATGACGAATTTTTGTGCATGGATGTTAATTAAATGTACGCAACATGCACTTTAGTGGGATTTCACGAAAAAGTTAACTTACCTGCAGGAGAGAGGGAGTAAACAGTGGTAAGTCGTTGCGGGTGGCAGTGGGAACGTTGCGAGCGGAAAAACCACTAACAAACGCAGTGGAAACTCTAACTTATGTTTCAACTGGTTTCAGTTTTTTTTTTTTTTTTTTTTTTTTTTTTCGTTTGAGATTTTACTTATAATGACATGAAATTTTGAGAATTACGTAAACTGTATAGTGGCCAGCCAAGGAGGCAAAGCTTGCTACCGTTTTAAATAAAGAATAAATAAGTGGCAACAATGGGGGGGGGGGGGAAATTTGTTGGTTAATTTCATTGTGGTTATAATCAAGATTTTCTGTTTTCTTTAACAATGATTTTAAATAATGTTTCCAACAATGGTCTATAATATGAAATTTATTGTTGCGTGAAAAAATTCTGTGAATCTTTCACCGATTTCAATCTTTGTATGTGAGTTATTTTCAACGTCAAAGTTTTAATTATATATTGATTGCTGTAAATATACCGAAGTGTGTTATTTTGTGATTCTAAAATGTTTCCTGACGAGGTAATTCACATCAAGTTTATTCATATCAGTTTTAAGCTAATATTTCCATCGGTTCATATCTTTGATGTCTAGACGTTCAGTACTGTTAGATATTATTATAATCTCTCTCATTGATTCATTAGAATATTCTCGATTAATGAATATACAGTTTAAGCTAGAGGGTACAGAGTTAGTTTAGGTTCCCCAAAACAACAATTACGTTTTTGTTGCTGTTTTGGAGATGAATTAAAATAATTGTCGCTATTGCATAAATAAAAATTTTGGCGAGAAACATCCTAGCTACTTTAGTGCCAAATTTTAAATATCACAGAGAGGATCTTATACTACTTTTTTTCAATATTCATAATATGTACATATATGTATATATATGTGTGTGTGTTCTTATTAAGAGAGAGAGAGAGAAATATCTGTGTGTATTTATTATATTTTATATTCTTAATAATTTTTATCCTCTTCTGTTTCCTCTGGTTCCATTGCCTTGTCATGATGAAGTAATACATAGATAAAATATAAGAACTGGAATTTATGAGTAGCAAGGTTAAGGAATCAAACACAATAATCACAAATAGCATGAAATGAAAATTAGTCAAATGTAAATTTATAATTAACAGTGTCTGATAAATACAAAAAAGTAATATAAATAACTATTAGGTGTACCGGAAAGTTCTGTCGTTTTGAATTAGAATACTGACATCGGAAATTTATCCTGGATAAAATTTAAGATATTCTTAGGTAACTTATAAGATGGTTATTTGTAAAGTACCATGTAAATACTGTTAAACAAAAATTTCCGGTTTCATTTTATTAATTCAAAATGACATAACTTTCCGGTACACCTAAATATCCAAGTACAACACAGTTAAATCAGTATTATCTTTTGTTTTATACCACAAAAATTCATACTGATGTAACTATGATGTAACATCCAAAAGACTGTTTCGAAAAATGGACTTTAAAAAAATAGTACACCTTGAGAAAGAACAACTGCAGCTGAATTTAGACTATACAATACATTAAAAGGTTGATATAGCTAATTAACAGCTAATTCAATGAATGTAGAAATAAACGAGCAAATAAATATAATACCAGTACATACAGGATGTAATAATGAATAATTCAATATAAAAGTAATAAAAGGTACAAATTTAAGGCACAGAGGTAGCCTATTGAACATGATGTATATATAATATATAATATCTATTTCTATATAAACTTGTTTTGTATACATATGTTCTGTATATATATAAATTTTGAGGGTCCCAGAAAAGTGTCTCCTGACATTTTAGCTGTAAATTGTATTTAAAAAAATGAAGTTGATTAGAATCGAATCATCATTTCCGAGTTCTTAACATCGTATCACTGATTCATTCGCCCTTCACATCGTAGAAACTTAAATATCGAATTATATCTAGTATATTGATTACAAAATAAAATGAGTGAACATTACCTAATCCTAAATAGTTGTTTAATTTTATTAAGGTTACATTTCATATTTCAATTTTCATGCAATTCCATGGTCTGTCCGTTGCAATAGTCCAAGTAATACATGTTTATGCAAGTTTATATGAAATGGGCCTTATTCTGCCATATTAAGAAAATTGAAAATTTCGAATAACTTGCGAAATTCTCAAAGAAGAATGTTTATAGTCAATGTCAGTATCATATATGATATTTTAAAGCGGGTGAATATATTCAGGATGAAAATAATCCTCATAATACACGTTTATGTAAAATTTTGCCCTATTCCCCTATCTTGAGAAGAACGTAAATTTTATATAAAAATCGCAAAGTTTCCAAATTTGAAAACAAACTGGGTTTTCGCCAGTGTCATAAATGATATTTTAGACTAACAAACACATACACTGACAAACTGACTAACCTACGAATGGATACCACATCAGTTTTGTAATTTTCAGTTCCCTCAAACCCCAAAATGTGTAAAAATGTCAAGAAGCTGGGGGTCGAAAATTTTCATGAATACCTAAGTACAGTTGTCCCCATTTAATCGGGTAACGGATAAACGAATACCCCGCTTATAAGAATATAAAGTTATAGAACCAATTTTTTTCACATAGAAGTAATGTTAAATTTCCTCGTTTACAACGCCACCCCGCTTAATCGCATAAACACTCAAGGTTTCTCAAATAAAATTCCTTTATTTCTGGGCAAGTTTTTCCTCTCATTCTCAAAAAAAAAAAAAAAAAAAAAAACCGTTATTCTTTTAAAAACCTTACATGCTTTTTAAACATGACACGGTATTCCTGCCGAGGCGATATAAATTGTTTTGCAAAAGCCAAATTTATAAAATCAGCAACTGATGAGAAAATTTGAAATTAAAGTACAAATTATCTCCAGGATATAGAAATCACAAGTTTTCAAAGTTTTCAGATGATTGAAAAAGAACTTTATGAACTCATACATGTGGATAAAGATGGAGAAACAGAAAGAGATGAGTTTAATCTTCCAATAAAACCTTTAAATGAAAGTGATAAAGAAAAGCAAGCAAACGATAAATGAAGTTACAAAATCCTTTAACATTATCCTTCGCCATTTTGAGTCTCATAGAAGCGATTATAATCTATTTATGTGCTTTAGTTAAAGAAATCGACAAATGTTTAGCTAAGTCTATGTTAAAATAATGATTTTTTTTTGTTGTTAAAAGTAAAATTGTAAGTACACTTTATTTTATATTTATTCCAGCATTAATTGCATTTATAAAATACTATAATATTTTAACTTAGTAAAAGTTTTGTTAAATATTTAAATAAGAAAGAGGTATCGATCATTTATCTTTTCATATAAGCATAAAACCATTATAGTTATACATGCAATTGCGTTTCTAGTCTTCCCTGCTTAATCGAATTTAATAGAGTTGGAACGGTAGATATTCGTTTAAGCGGGGTCGACTGTACTTCATAGCTGTAGAATGATAGGGATCGAAAAACAGAGATTAATAGTTAATATCAGCTTACAAGTTATTACCGAGAATATTCCGTTTAATACAATGTTGGCCATTTATTATTATTATTATTATTATTATTATTATTATTATTATTATTATTACTTTCTCTTACCCATAAGGTAGTACTCGGGTGCCTTCGGGCGGGGCGAGTTACAAGTATCTTACCCATAAGGTAGAGAAAGTACTGTTTTTCAGTCAAATTTTCGAAATTGAGCTTTCGTTATCTTTACACGTTCCGGGATCCCCTGAATCCGAAAATCCTGTTTTTAGCGATTGGTCGATGTGCCTGTCTGTTATCAGCATATCTCAAAAAGAAATTGTAGCAGAAAGTTCAAAAATTGGTATTCTAGATGCGTATCATATAGAGATGCTACACTAAACTTTCTGTTGCGGTAAAGCGAATGGTTCGTGTACAGGGACACACAAGAGAATTCAAATACATTACGTCTATGGGGGGAATTGCAGGTAAGTAGAGTTTAGCAGCTATAGATTGCACGACACCAAATGAAACGAATATACTATATTTTTTTTCATGGGTAAAAACATGTTTCATGTAGAATATGGTACAGAAATCATTCACTGTTCGTTTATAGGGCTAGACAGAAAAAAAAAAAACTGGATTATAATATGACAATACTTTAAAATGGATGGAAGTGTACTTTAGGTTGTGCCGTATGTTATTAATATAGGAATATATTTTTATATGCACCATGTGAGGTGTAATAACTTTCAGAAGATATACAGAGCTGCCAACAATTACGACATAACATTCTTTTTTATTTGTTAGTGGAAGTGCTTTACTAAAACATTTTAGCATGTCCAGGAAAGCTACTTCAGAAATTGAAATTATAGCCATACGGTAAATATGGCTATAGCCATACAGTAAATAATGTGTTAGCCATATGGTATTTGATGTAATTTTTAAGCTAAATATTCGTCGGTTGTTTTATACATATATATGTATGTACACGTTTTGAGGCTTCCTGAATACCGAGGTAAAGATTTTTAGTTTGATCTTTGTCTGCGTCTGTTAGAGTAAATTAAAAACAAATAATATCAGGTGATCCAAATGATGTATTTTGAAGTTAATACGTTTATTACTAGAAAAGTTTGTTAAAGATTGATAAGTTTCAAGAAGAATTTTAAATTAACTTTTGAACGTATTAACAGATTAGAATTCTATATAAATGTAAACACAATAAAAAAATTGGGGAGGGGGGAGGTTGAGGGTGCAGTAGCTGTTCACATAGAATTATTTGTCAAATAAAGCTGTTTCGAAGCCTAATTTGAATTGTTTTCCTTAATCTCCAATCTGTACTTATAGTATTAAATTTCAGGGTAAGAGAAAGTCGTGTGAGTGACACACCAGATTATTTTTACGCTCTTTCTATTTTCTAAAAAAAAAAGAAAAAAAAAAAAAAAAAAAGAATAATTATGAGAACCTAATTTTTTCATACCTTTAGAATGATGCGGAATGAAAATGTAATAATAATAATAATAATAATAATAATAATAATAATAATAATAATAAACTGCGCAGTAGATAAAAATAAATATATAAAAATACTGAAAGATTTGACTTTAAACTTCTGACAAACAAAGAACATTTTTAAACTTATATTATTATCCTCTATCGATTTAGTCCAAAGTGAAATTAGGGCACCAAGAATAAATTGAATTTAAAGATAAATACTTTGGATTATCCTGTATCATAAAATGCTGCAAAGAACTTGAAACTTTAATACATAGTTAAATATTTGTATGCTTATTTGAGGGAAATGCATGACCATGTAAAGAGGTATAATTTATTTATTAGAAAATCATGTTTTTTTTTTTTTTTTTTTTTTTTTTTTTTTTTGCTTTGTATGTTTTATGCTTTATAAGAAGAATGGATTTCAGCAAAATTTTACAAAACTTGAGACAAAATATTAGAGAATCATTATTCTGAAATATGAAATGCACACGTATATAATTTTTGCTGAATTATGAATATTTGTAATGAGTATTTATTTATTTATTTTTTACTGTGCATGCAGGAAGGACAGAATATAGTTTTATTACATAGGTTGAACGTTCAATGTATTGGTAAACTTATGTAAAAGAATAGGATAAAAATTAGATATTTTTCAGAGTTAGAATTTTATAAGGGGTTTTTAGTGATTGTGATCCAAATTTTAAAATCACTTTTCAAAACTTCATTTTTGTGAAAAACCCCTTATGGACTTATAACTGTAACATTTTATTACTAAGATTTGGCAGTTCCAACGAGTTTTTTTTTTTTTTTTTTTTTTTTTTTTTTTATAAATAAGGACTTTTCTAACGTAACGTAGGTTCAACAATTGAATCTCAAATCTAAATATGCGTCTTGTGAAAGTCCCTTATGAAATTTCCACTCTGAAAATTATTTGAAATCTTGCTCATTGTTTTGCCGATTACTTGCTTACTTTTTTGTCAAGTTTTCAGAAAATTTTGTAAAATTTTGCTGTAATTCATTCTTGTTAAAAGCAAAAATCAAAAAGACAAATTTATATACACTCTGTAAAAAAAAAAAAAAAAAAAAAACGCACCAAGAAGGAGTTATCCGAATGGGACAAAAATTGGGGAGAAAAACAATTGATTACAGTTACAGAAAATTTGAATGATTTAATCAAGAGATAGGCCCTCACAAAGTAAACAAGTCACTAATGCGTTGGTCCACTTCTGACCCTTATGTACGTAGTTATTCGTTTTGGTATTAATTGATAGAGTTGGCAGACGTGCTCCTGTGAAGTACCGTGCCAAATCCTGTCCAATTGGTGCGTTAGATTGGCAAAATCCCGAGCTGGTTGTAGGACCCTTTTTATGATTTTCCAAACGTCCTCAGTGGAAGAGCGATCCGGGCTGAGCTCAACCCCCCCCCCCATCTCTATTAAGGGTCTTTCAAGTCACTGAAGTACCAGTTGCACGTACGATCGACGATAATGATGAATTGGAGCTTTGAGTACCGCTTTGCGATTGACTGGTTCTCACTTTCAGTCCTCTCTTTAGGCCGACCGCTTAATCCCTGACGCTGTGTTCAGACATGGTTCTCCCATTCCTGTCAATATCATCTAATAGTGGTACCGCTCCTATCCAATTGTCAAAAAATTTGTAGATTAGATCAACCGGCTTCTTTGAGCCCAACTACACACCACCCTCAAATGCTGACATCTGCTGAGCATGTTGTTTGTGCAACTGTATGCGAGGCATAGTTACTGTCTTTCTGAGTAGACGGAATAAAATATTCGAAGAATTTTTTTTCTGGAATCAAAATTTTTTCATTTTTAATATTCTGTCAATTGCGCAATTAAGATGCGCTGCAGCATCGCATGCTCATTCGATGGCAGCCTAACTTTAAAATTTTGCATTTCCATCGAAACCTGTGTGTACGTCAATTTGTGTCTAGTTTGCATTACTCCTTCTTGGTGCGTCGTTATTTTTTTTTTTTTTTTTCTTTTCTTTTTCTTTTTTTTTAATAGAGTATATATGTATATATGTAAATGAATTATTAATTGTAGTAGAAGCCAGGTGACAGGTATAAGATCACTGTAACCACATAGACCAATAAGAATGGAATGGCAACAAATTTAAATAATCTGCGGAGACTGATTGGGATTTATCGTAATGTTTCTATATATATTTGACCTATTGATTTTTTATTTCACTTCAATCTAACCACACATTTATTCCTAGATTGTTAGTTGCGATTTTAATAATTTTGTCTTTGCGTAAAAACGACATGAAACTCAAAGCAAAAGGTACGAACAAGCAGTGAGAAAATAAACACATATCTGTCTAAATAATCATGCGATTTCCACAAAAAGCACATAAATATTGCATATATGTAGTATGTGATATTATGTGTTAAAGTTACTACTTATTTGTAGTATTTTACGATACAGGAAATGTATTCTTTCTTTTAATTTCTAGTTAGTTTATTAATTGCACTCACCACAAAATTGATCGTGGAAAATATGAGTTTGTAATTTTTTTTTTTTTTTTTTTTTTTTTTTCATGTCTCAAGTTTAAGGTAATTTCGTTGAGTATTTTTTTTTTAAACAGAAAAAATGAGGAAAAAAAATCTTTTGTAACTTGACCAATATTATAATTTAATAGTGGACATGGCATCCAAATTTTATGCTCATATGCTCCTTTATTTAAGGCATTATACATCAGTTTCGACAAAAAAAAAAAAAAAAAAAAAAAAAAAGCGCATATAGACAAATATATATATATAAATGAGAGATATCATAATAAATTTTAACATTAAAATTTTTGCATTTATTAGGTACGTGATAATCCCTACATCCCAAAAATAAAACCGATTATATCAGAGTATAAAAACTAGCACAGAAATGTTGCGATTCATATTTAGATCCAATCAAGAGACAAAACCATTTAAAATTACTTACGCCTACATGAGTAAAAAGGACCATTAAACATATTGACGGAAAAAATTGATGACGGATCCCATTAAATTTATTCAAAATGATTCAGAAATTAAGAATGCAGTTAAAAAATATGAAAGAAGAAAAAAAGAACCACAGGAATAATCAGCGGATTAAAAAATGCTTAAAAATAGAAGTATTATCTCATCAGGGAACATGTGCTTCCATAAAGCATAGAAAGCTGCAAAATTTCGTAAAACAATATAGCTAACAATACCAAAAATATTGTTCATGCTCCAATCTTGAAACAAACCATTTTGAATGAGAAATGAAAAAAAAAAAAAAAGTAAATAAATAAATAAATCAAACCATCAAGGAAACCAAAGAGAAATATATATATTACATATTACAAATGAAATTTTTCATTCAAAATTTTGAGAACCTAGAAGAGCAGCATATAAACAATATTTTATAACGGTGCGTCTTGGTTTTGAGACCCTTGAGAAAAATGGCGGACAATATTACTTAAAAACAAATGCACCTATCTTATTAAAATTTCTCCAGAATAGAAATGACTTGTACGTCAACATAGAAATTAAAAAAAAAAAAAAAAAAGAAAAGAAAAAAAAAATGCGGGGCACTCTTTGGGGACTGCCGATAGAAGTGAAAACTAAGTAACTTGTGAACTGTATCGTCCAGCTATTAGATTATTATTTTCGAATTATTTTTGGTTTGTAAAGAAGTGTTTTTGATCTGTATTGTAGGACTCGGCACAATATTTGTATCTACCCAAATTAAATAATCTAAGCCTTATATTAGGTAAAAATATTGTAATATGACTAAAATAATTTTCATTTTTTTATTATTTATTTGAAAATTTATATTTAAAGCAGAATGAAGAATGTAACAGTCTGTATAAAAACACGTGCCTGTACTTTGTGAACTATGTATACTGTGGAAAAAGTACATACATACATAAGAGTATAGAACTAGAAAGAGACAGATGCCAGTAGCCAGTATACTACTCGTATTAGTATACAATTTATACATATAGATATATATGTATATGAGACATGTCGGTACATATATGGATATATATGTAGAGAGATAGATATATACTAATATACTCTTTGTATATATATAATATATACTAATAACACACGGAGGTATATCTATGTACATATATACACAGTATACATATAGCTCATGGAAAGCGTTCGGTGACGATGACGCGAGTTCCATGATTTTTGTTCACCCAAAAAGTGCTCAACGCGCCTAAAGAAGATTTCACTTCAAAGCGTTCGGTGACGGTGATGCGAGTTCCATGATTTTTGTTCACCCAAAAAGTGCTCAACGCGCCTAAAGAAGTTTTCACTTAAAAAAAAAGAAAAAAAAAAATGAAATTTGAATTTTTGGCAGAGTTGTATAGAAAAACAGTACAGTTTTCGGTACATTTTATTCCAGGCATTGCCCTGTAAAATTAATTGTAATCGCAAAAAAAAAAAAAAAAAAAAAAAAAAATCCTTCGTTTAAGCAACCAGTCAATTCCACTTTATGGAAGTGTGCAAAGTTTCGATGATAACGGTGCATTAGTTTTTCAGAAATCGTGTCCACTGCTTTCCTAAAGGGTCTCCGGTAAACAAGATCCAAGTTTTTTAATGAAAATTAAAAAAAAAAAAAAAAAAAAAAAGGTTAAAATGTTGTTATTTTATATGCTCAAATTTTTAATCAAAATGTTTTATCAGCATATATAGTTACGCTCATCCGTGCTTGATTCTGTCACACTTTAAGCTTAAGAGATAGGCTTAAGAGATTTCCTTAAAAGATCCACCTAATTTTCATGCTTTAGTTAATTTTAAAAAATCTAGTTGTCCGATCGATAAGCTGTTTAAACAGACAAATTCAGAAAAATCGCTCCTTTCATTTGGTACCTTATTTGTAACGAATTTTTTTATTAGAATTTTTAAAATTAATTAAAATATGAATATAACAATTTAAAATATACATTTAAATTTTTAATTGTTGCCAATATTTTTTTATTTTTCAGCATAAAATGAAATATTCTTTTAGGTGAAATATATATATATATATATATATATTATATATATATATATATATATATATATAAAATATTAATTTTGCGTCTATATGATGTCGTGATGATCTAAAAAATGACGTCTATAAAATAATAATAATAATTTTAAATTTTAAAGATAACGAAAAGGTAAATAAAGTGCGAAAATTTCGCATGGGCTTGCTAGCAAATGAATTATTCAAAGTGAGAAATAAATAAAATAAAATGATTATTTTTCAACGCGAGCCTTAGTCGCCCTATAACTAACTAGTTTACTATACTAAAAAATAAAAGAGAGATTAAAATCTCCAACAGTACTTTCTAATCTTGATAAGAAATTATCATACAAATCTATATTTTTTCATTATTTGGTTAATAATAATAATAATAATAATAATAATAATAACCCAATTATAATCAGTGTTATGTTAAATATACTAAAATTTATTTGAAACAAATATCTTTAACATGATCCCTCACAATATACAAAAGTAAAAATTACTGTAATTTAAAAAAAAAGTTTATTACTAATATTTATTTATTTTTCAGGAAGCTCTTGTCGACGAATTCCATCACGTCGAAGGTGGTTTTAGGTAAGCAATACTTTCCGCTATAGCATTTCTAATTTTATTACTTACTTTAGAATGCTTATTTAACTGAGAACGATCTTACCTATGTTTGATGATAATCTGCTCGGTAGTTATACATTTAATTATTTAAAATGTGATTTTGTTTTAGGCCATTTTGGAATGCTATTTTAAAATTTGGGGGCTGTCAATCTTTGAAAATCCACCTTATGCCAAATACAGTGGTGGACATAATTATAAGACACCTGTCTAATTTGACAAATAGTGAAAGAAAAGATCCAGAGCTTCAAAATGTTTTATCAAATACGTCAAAAACATAAATTTATTCTGTTATCATATATAATTATTGATATATTGATATTTCCATACAATTTAATGAAAAAAACTTAAAAACATAATGGACAAAAGTATAAGACACCAACCATTTTTTCCAAATACAGTGGTCAACATAATTAGCAGACACTAATGGTCCAAAGGAAAATCCTCTAACATGGTTATTCAATATTTGGTGGAGCCGCCATTATCTTTTATAACATGAAAGATGCAATTCGGCATCGAATATATCAATTCTAACAAAATATAATTATGCCCACCACTGTAAGTCACGTAAATTAGTGTATATGTTACGATTGAAATAATAAGTCCGATTATTATTAGTAATAGCTGGGCATTATTAATAAATACCGCATCTTTTGGTGAATGTGATTAATTCGTGGACACTAATCACTTTAACAGGTCATTATTAATAATTACCAAAAAAGTTTAGCGAAAGTGATTAAACGATAGACATCAATCACATTAACCGGTTATTTTTAATAATTACATAAAGAAATTGTGACCAATTAGACTTAACTCATTAAAACTTCAACTCTAACTCAATTTTTATGTATCTATCTACTGTGGTAATTAATTTGTCGTTACAGACATTAGTAGAGTTTAAAAAACTTATGTATTAAATAAATGCTTCGATTGGTTAAATACTTTCATCAATGCTTTTCTAGGTCATCGAAACACATATTGTATTCGGTAAAACATTTCGATATCGAGTTTTCAGTTGATATACATGTAGGTCTCCTGAGTCCAAAAAAGTGTTTTTGGCAATTGGTTAGTGTGTATAGATGTGAATCGGAAATCTAATGACTCTTCTACATCCAAAATGATTAAAAATAGAACAGTGGGGCTTCAGAATTAAGACAGGTCTAGTGTATAGGTAATTTTACTTGCAAACTTTGAATAAACACCATAAAATGCAAGAAACTCGCAACAATTGTTTCAGGTCGAAAAAACACACGACCCTTCATCAGGCGAAAAAAGTAAGCACGAGTGCTGCAGTCATGCGAGTTTGTTGCATTTTATGGTGTTTATTCAAAGTTTGCAAGTAATATTTTTTACAACGCCAGTTTTGTGGTGCTTTTTTATTAAATATAGGTAATTTTGCCAATTTTTGGTGAAAATTGGAAACTGGACGTAGGGCTATAAACTGTACTACAAACACGACTCTAATAAGTTCAAAGTTATCTTTTCAGATGTAGTTTCTTATGCATTAGTTGGCTATTTCGAGAAATTTATAGGTGTCCTGTATAAATAGGCCAATTCCAGGTCTCGCAAATGCATTTCTTTAAAAGGGGTCTACAATAAACTCCCTTTCAGGTACCTTTTACTTTGTAATTGTTTGCTTCTGGTAATCAGATGAATTTGCCAAATTTTGGGGGAAATCGACAGTGTTAGTTAAAGTCGGTATTTCAAAAGGAATTCTAACGGTTTTCTTCGAATTTGTTACATAAACCCGTTTATAGATAATTTTCCCCATGTATTACTTAGTCACCACAAGAAAATTAACTTTCGTCTTGATTAGGTAGGTCAATTTTAAATCTGGTGTTTCAAAACACGACTCTACCGATTTTTTTTTTTCCTTTTTACCTACATATGTAATAGAGAAAGTGCTCTTGCGCATTTGTAAATAATATATTATTTAACTAATATATTATGTAACTAATATAATATGTAACTAATGTATGTAATATGTAACTACTAATATAATATGTAACTAATATATTATAAATAATATATTAGTTACTTTTATTCAATTTCATTCAAAGAGATTTACTCGGGCTAGAAAAAGGTTAAAATTCTGCATTTTCAGCTTCTTTTGGCGTTACAATAGCGAATTTTCCTTCAAAAACCCATTATAAAGCTTCTCTATCTAAACACGTAGAAAAGCATTGCACTGAATAAAATTTCTTTGAAAAATATTAATAATAACCGGCCAATGTTATAAATTCTCTTAAATTAATCCCTTTGATCGGCTTTTTCGAATATTATTAATAATTACCGATTATTTAGATTAAAAACATTTTTAAGTTTAATTAAAAACATTTAAAAATTATCCGAAGCTTTGCAAAATCAAAACATTATCAGGGATTTAATAGATGTCTTCATTGAGCATTTTTATACATTTTTTACGTTTTTATTAAGTAATTTGAATTTTTGTATTTTTATTTTAATCTTCATTTTATATGGTTTTGGATTATCATATTAGGTTATAGTTTTATTTTTATCTTCTTCTTTAATGGATTTTCTATGGGTGTTTCGGGCCTGCGAACAAAGAAATTCTTAGCTTTTGCTATCTTTGTTACAGAAAAACTTCCATATTTTAGCATATTTGCATTCTACCAGGCCCTTGAAAACGTTAGAATGCAAATAATGCCTTTTTTTTCTCATTCCAATTTCCAATATTTATTTCGATTTTTCTTTAATTATTCATTGATTTGATATGGGTGGTCTTAGCTTGTGATCCGAGGAATTGTTTTAATACTGAAGTTGAGTCATCTTTAAATTTCATAAAAAAAATTTTGCACCGATTATATTAATGTATTTCTATATATATATATATATATATATATATTGAATTGAAAACCCTTTCAAACATTGCATTATGAAACCAAGCATCACATGAAGTACTATAAAAAATAAATGATGTTGAAGAAAAAAAAAAAGTAAGCAACCCGATATTGAAGCATGCAAATTCACCACTTTTTCAAGGGCATTGAATGAATGTTATATGCAAATTAGGTGATTTTTCTGTCTTGCTGTATGCAAACTGCTAAAAATTTACAGCATGCAATGCCCGAGGCCACCTACAAGACTTGAAAATTATTTGAAGCAATGTGGGGAAAAAACCAAGTTAGAAGCAAACTTATGAAGTGGAAAAAAAAAATATATATATATACAGACACGACATTATTTCATTATTTAAAACATGAAAATCTGACATTGACAGATTTTAATTTAGTGCCAGAGGCCTACTGCTAAACTTGTTAATATCGACAAATACTTCTTTAGTTAATTCGTGATGATCTAAATTCCATGATAAAGTTTTCATTAAATCAAACCAATGTGTTTCAGCTGCAGATATTGTAACAAATAATGTTGGAAGTCCAAACTGTCTTATAGCCGCAAAACAACGTTTTTTCTCTTTTTCCCAATGAGGGGGAGGTGTGCCTTGGGGGGGACTCATGTCAAAGGTGTGCCTTGGGGGGGGACTCATGTCAAAGTTGTACCTTGGGGGGGACTCATGTCAAAGTTGGGCCTTGGGGTGACTCATGTCAAAGTTGGGCCTGGGGGGGACTCATGTCAAAGTTGTACCTTGGGGGGGACTCATGTCAAAGTTGGGCCTGGGGGGGGACTCATGACAAAGTTGGGCCTTGGGGGGACTTCATTCAATAAATCCCCATTCAATAAACCGACTGAAATAGGCCCTTAGCACTATTAAGAGTGTATTATAAAAATTCGACAACGCTGTACCGACTGAAATAGGGGTACCTTGGGGGGGACTCTTGTCAAAGTTGGGCCTTGGGGGGACCTCATTCAATAAATCCCCATTTAATAAACCGACTGAAATAGGCCCTTAGCGCTATTAAGAGTGTATTATAAAAATTCGACAACGCTGTACCGACTGAAATAGGGGTACCTTGGGGGGGGACTCATGTCAAAGTTGGGCCTTGGGGGGGACTTCGTTCAATAAATCCCCATTCAATAAACCGACTGAAATAGGTCCTTAGCACTAATTAAGAGTGTATTATAAAAATTCGACACCGCTGTACCGACTGAAACAGGGGTACCTTGGGGGGGACTTATGTCAAAGTTGGGCCAGGGGGGGGACTCATGTCAAAGTTGGGCCTTGGGGGGACTTCATTCAATAAATCCCCATTCAATAAACCGACTGAAATAGGCCTCTAGCACTAATTAAGAGTGACGTATAAAAATTCGACAACGCTGTACCGACTGAAATAGGGGTACCTTGGGGGGGACTCATGTCAAAGTTGGGCCTGGGGGGGGACTCATGTCAAAGTTGGGCCTTGGGGGGACTTCATTCAATAAATCCCCATTCAATAAACCGACTGAAATAGGCCTCTAGCACTAATTAAGAGTGTATTATAAAAATTCGACAACTGTACCGACTGAAATAGGCCTCTAGCACTAACAAGAAAGAAATAAACATATTAAACTTCAAACACCAATTTTTTCATAATAAATTTATGAACAGGGTGTTCCAAAATTCCCCCACACCGCACCTAAATCCAAAATGAGTCGGAATTGTGAAAAATGGCGTAACACGTGTTTAATGAATTTGAGAAAGACCTCTTTTGATGAAAAAACTGTGGGCCTAGTGGGAATAGGGTGGTTCCTAGGACGGCAACTTTAAAATTTCGAATAGGAAGGTATGTCTTGTGATACATCCCTGGAAACGTCTCTTCAAAATAATGAAATTAATATAAATAGTTTTGTCCTACGATGATTATTAAGGAAGATACATTAGTTTTTAGACTTTTGAAATGTGGGTTTTATATTTATTTATGCCCTTTAATAATCATTGCAGGACAAAACTATTTAAATCATATTCGTTGTCTTGAAGAGACTTTCCCTGGGATGTATCACGACATACTTTACTGTTTGAAAATTTAAAGCTGTTCTCCCTAGCGAAACTCCTATCACCCCCTTGCCTGGGACCAAACATTTTTGGATGAATTATGTCTTGTGATACATCCCTAGAAACGTCTCTTCAAGGCAATGAATTTTATATAAATAGTTTTGTCCTGCAATGAATATTAAAGGGGATACATAAGTATAAAATCCACATTTCAAAAGTCTAAAAACTAATGTATCTCCTTTAATAATCATCGCAGGGCGAAACTATTCATATCAAATTCATTGTTTTCAGGAGACGTTTTCAGGGACAAATAACAAGACATATCTTCCTATTTGAAATTTTAAAGTTGCCCTCCCTAGCAACCCTCTACCCCCAAAAGGTCCAAACTTTTTCCACCAAAAGAGATCCCTGTTGAATAACCAAATTACTCTCAACAGTAATACCAAATTACTCTTTTATTTAACTATAACCAATAATTTCTGCTCATTTATTTTTTTTTCTTCTCGTGCTATTTCAAACCCATATTTAACCTCTAGTTATTATTTGATTCATAAAGCATTTATTTTGCTGTTCAACAAGGACACAAACATTGTATGTACAGTCGGTAACAAAAGTCTCCGAACACTAGCAAAAATTCCTATATAAAAAAAGTACACTTAATACAGTTTAGTTAAATAAATCCTTGACTAATCCTGTTTTTAGTCTGACTAATAACAGGATTCGACAAGGATTTATTTAACAAAACTGTATTAAATGTACTCTTTTTACATAGGAATTTTTGCTAGTGTTCGGAGACTTTTGTTACCGACTGTACCGTGTTGGGCTTGTTATGTTCTCTCGAAACGTGCAGAACCCATGTATCAGCTACCTAGTGGCTATTTAAATGGCTAAACAAAACAGATTTATCAATGTTTACTCTCTCAGTAATCTTTTAAATGGTAATCCAAGGATTATAAAGAAAAAAATCATGGATAAATTCACATATAAAGTCTGTCACGTTTCTTTGCAATCACCCTGTACATACCCATACATATAATAATTTTCAAGAGCATCGTTCCATCTCATTCCCGTACCTTCCCTTTGTGCTTTGAAAAATACATCCCGACGTTACCTGCAGGAGGCCATAGATATAGTAATATATATAGATCTACCATTCCCATGTTATCAAGCAAAAAATTTTGATGCCGAAAAAAAGTTCTAAAATCAGCCATTTGAGAGTATTGAAAAAAGAACAAAAAGAAAAATGAACTTCAAACTGTATCTGGAGTTTTTAATTCACCTTAAGTAAATAAATTATTCATAAATTTTATTTATTAAATTATCCGTGTGTATTCCTGTGTGTGATTTACTCGGGAAAAGGCAGCCACTAGAGTTACTTTTCCCGAAAAAAAAAGGCATCACTTTTTCCCTCTCGCTGATCAATCTATGTCTTATTACTATGTCTATGCAGGAGGCTTGCGGGGAAATGAGACCAAGTTATTAATTTGTTTAAATAGTGAAAAAATGAAAATTTATTTAATCTCAAAATAGATGGGTAGGCTCGAACCCATTTACCTTCTTTCCCTTGGTTCTCGTGCTTTATAGAATGCCATGATTAAGGAATTAAAAGTGCTATCGAGTTTTATTAAACATTTTGTATTATGTAATAATATGACGAAAATGAAATGATGGTTATAGTATTTTCAATGTAAAGCAAATAGTTTTGTTTATAATATGTTTTATCTTTTAGCAACTTGCTGTCTGGTGTTCTTGGTGAAGAAAAACTTATCTTAATCGTTGATGATGACGAATTTTTTTTATTGTATCCTGCCAAAAAGCCAAAAAAATTTACAGCTCTTAGAAAGTTTTTTGCAAAATTGTTTTGTTGCTCCAAAAAAGCACTTTAAGAACATCACGCCTCATCTGAAATAGATCTCTTATAAAAAATATAAATTAAATAAGAAATATAATAGAAGAAATGCAATAGAAATAAGAAATATAATAGAAGAAATATAAATATAATAGAAGAAATATAATAGATAAAATAAAATATAATAGAAGAAATATAACAGAAATAAGAAAATACATCTTAAAAATATATTTAATGGAATTTCATGAGGAAGGATTTCCCTCGTCGATACGAATCTATCAATCATTCGCGAGGATGGATTTCCCTCGCCAATACGAATCTGTCAAGCAGATGCAAGGAAGGATTTCCCTTGCCGATAAGAATCTACCAGGCATGGGCGAGGAAGGATTTCCCTCGCCAATACTAATCTGCCAAACATATGTGAGGAAGTATTTCTCTCGCCGATAAGAATATGTCAAGCATGGGTGAGGAAGTATTTCCCTCGCCGATAAGAATCTGTCAAGCATGCGTGAGGAAGGATTTCCCTCACTGATTTGAATCTACCAACCATGAGTGAGGAAGGATATCCCTCGCCGATATAAATCTGTCAAACACAGACGAGGAAGGATTTCCCTCGCTAATATGAATCTACCAAAGATTGAAGCACTTTATGAAATTTATACGAAATACTCAATATGCGTTTCTTGACTTTCAGATATTAAAGAAAACAAACCTTCAGTTAAAATATGTTTTCTAAACCTCAAAGAACTTGAAAACAATAAAAAGTTGTTTTTATAAAATGAAACATTTTCTACAATAGTTTTGCAATATTCCTCAAGATATAGAAAATAAAAGAAACAAAAGTGATTTATGTTCTCTTTTTTTTTTTTTTTTTTTTTGTCTTATATTTTTAACATAGTTTATTTATTTATTTATTTTTATTTACTTATTTTTATTTATTTATTTATTTATTTATTTTTACTTATTTTTATTTACTTATTTTTATTTATTTATTTATTTATTTTAAAATTGTACTGCGAAGCCTCTCTATATCCAACCTCCATGTAACGGAAATATTTTTACATAAAATTTTTATTAATTCCTATCATCATTACATAAAGAAAAGTTTCTATATGTATATGCAAAAAATTTTCTGAATATCAAATATTTTTCGAGTTTCATGACAAGTAAGGAGTTTCATCTTCCCTGAGATCAATAGGGGGATAATAAATAGAGAGACAATGATTTATATTACTTGTTGACAAAAGTTGAATAATCCAAATTTTTTTTTTTTTTTTTTTTTTTTTTTTTTTAATGCTTAGTTTTTTTTTTTTTTTTTTTTTTTTACAATATATTGAGCATTGGTTGTGTTGAGGACAAAACAATTATGATACTATCTGAAAAGATAAAATATGCCTATGACAAATGTTACATATGGGGATAGCATCTGTCGCTTATCAGCGAGATAAGAAATTTCTTTATTAAGCCAGCGAGATAAGAAATTTCTTTATTCAGCCAGCGAGATAAGAAATTTCTTTACTAAGCGGAGAAAAGAGATGGAGTGTTTAAAAAAAATGGTAAAAGCTAAGGAAAAAAACAGAAAAATGACCCTGCATTGGAAGAAAAATTGTTTTTTTCTTTAGCAATCATTGTGTGAAATTCCCTGACTTTTCCAGATTCAGTCTAAAATATCCAAATTCCCTGAATTTTACAGTCAGTTTTCGAATTCCCTGACTATTCCAGGTTCTCCAGGTAGTGTAGCAACCCTGTCTTATGTAAAATAACTTTCCGAATGCGAATACCCCCATTTCACCCAATCGCCCACCTTTTTCTCGAGATGCCACCCCTTCCCCCAATTTTAATCACTGTTCCGCAATTTTATAGCCATGAATTTGATTTGGAGGCAAAAAAGGATTATTTTAACATTTAGTATGAATAAATAATATATAACAATTAATAAAATATAATAAATATAATTCATAATTTCAGTGGCATATCCCTCTAAAAAACTTTCCAGAAGACATGAAACAGTTAAGTTAATCTTTTCTCCTTCTACAATCGGCAGCAAAAGTATCAGAGCACTGGCAATAATCCCTGTCTAAATAAAAGTACACTTAATACTGCTTTGTTAAATAAATCCTTGTCCAGTCGTGTTCTTCGTCAGTCTAAAGAGCATGACTGGACAAAGACTTTTCGAACAAAACAGTATTAAGTATACTTTTTTGACATCGGAATTATTGGCTAGTGCTCGGATACTTTTACTGCTGACTGTAAAAATCTAATTTATAAGATTTATAAGCAATAAAATTACCGAAAAGTAATTAAAATAGGAAAGCGTATTAAAAAAAAAAAAAAAAAAAAAAAAAGTTGGGTGATAGAGGAAAATGAGTGTCATATTTGGATTCAGGAGGTCATTTTACATAAGAATTTACAAAAAATGGTGTTGGGTCAATTTTCATGTAGAGCAGTGTAATCAGCAACTTAAAAATTATGTTCCAAATACGTTTTTCATTTATTTCATAATGTGATGTTAAGGCTCTCTATCACGGCTCATGAATGCTATCCATTTCCCATGCAGTGTTGCCAGATTTTTTTATTTAATAGTCAGGCGGATCTTTTTATTCAACAATCACCAATAATTTAAAAATGTGTTATTTAATATACATAATAGATTTATCTCCAATGTGATTAGGCAAACGTTACAATGGACTCTTTCCAGTTTCGTCTGCTGAATCATTTGATAGAAGAAAACGAATAATCGAATTCAATTAAATATTGTTCTTAAGAACAAAAATGTTAATATTTAATATAAAATAAAATAAAAGTAATATTGCGCATTTGTAAACAGTAGAATAGTTGTATTTGTAAATTTAATAATTTTTTAAAAACACGTTATGTGTTTATTTATTTTCAACTGCAAGAAACGATTTTTGTATGTTCTACTGTAACTGTTACATTAACTGATCTAGCTTGTTCTTGTGGAATGTTTATGGATTATAATTTGAAAATTTTAAATGTTTCATTTAATTTAATTGCATAAAGGTGTTACAACAAGTTAATTTAGTTACTGGTCTAAATGGATTTACGCAGTACGATATTGCACTGTCACTGATTTAAGTACCAAAAATCAGAGTTCTTCATGAACATCAATAACAAATATAAACTAAATGAGGATTGTAAATGAGGATTGATATACAGTAAACAAAACATGATGAATAATAAAATGGATTAAAAATGATGCTGTATAAAAAAAATAACACATATTAAATACGATTGATCAAAAATGAGAATAGAAAATACGTTATTTCAGCAATCGCTATAGATCAACAAGACTTCGTCTGCTATTTGTTTTTCCTCTATAATGTGACCTCTGACGTCAGGTGGGAAGAGCCCATTGAAAATTATTGGTGATTATTAAATTAAAAGAAATCTGCAAAATCTGGCTACGATATTCGCATGTTAACCTAAGGAGAAAATTATTCCTATGCTTATGTCTATTATTAAAGAATGCATATTTTTAAATTTCGTTTTCACATTTAGAGAAAGTCTTGAATATTAATATTTCGTCTTACAAAAGATGTATTTTGGTTAGTTTTCCAAATTTATTTTTAAGTCGTAAAATGCAAAATTTTGCTTTTTACAGCTTCAGAATAAAACATTTAATTTTTTTAAATCGTGACATATTTTAACAGTCATAAATTTTCTAAATGTCAAAATGGAATTGAAAAAGATGTTTTATTTAATGAATAATAGGGATTAATTTTTAGATTCACATGAGACTTGGATGACCTGGACATTTATTCTTCATAACTAGCCATTGAAGGTGTTTTTTTTTTTTTTTTTTTTTTTTTTTTTTATCAATGTATTGATGAAAATACAGAAATTTAGTGAGGATTATTCAAATGTTAGGTCAGGGACAAAAAAAAAACCCGAAAATATTGGAGAATTTTTTTTCTCCCAAAAATTATTGTAGGAACTCTGAAATACTTAATTAATACAACATATATACAAGAATTTTGTGTATGTGCATCTATACATATTTGTAGGAATTTAAATGCATCCCATCTTAAAAAAGTTAAAAACCACTGATCTAGAGCAACATTTAATGTTTAAAAAGGAATACAGGAGACTCTATGAAATCCACAATAGTTGGGTCCATAGCTTTTCTGGATTATAGATCATTTGCTTGGTTTACAGTACACTTCTCTTCGTATTAAAGTATATATTTACAATGTTATTGCAAGAATTAAACTGCAATTTATATTAAGTAATTTTAATTATTCATATTTAAAACAAAATTATGCATATAGATTAATTAACAGAATAAGGAAAAATACAGATCAACAAGCAATTACATCGGTAACAAAAGTGTCCGAACACTAGCAAAAATTCCTATGTATAAAAAGTACACTTTATACGGTATTGTTAAATAAATCCTTATCGAATCATGTTTTTAGACTGACTAAGAACAGGATTCGACAAGGATTTATTTAACAAAATCGTATGAAGTGTACTTTTTTAACATAAGAATTTTTGCTAGTGTTCGGACACTTTTGTTACCGACTGTACATCTTTTAATTATTTTGAACAGTGTAAGTAAGTCATATAAAATAACGCTCTATGCATACATATATATTAACAGAAAAGATAAGAAGAGAGTCACAAATGCAAATTTTTCTCATTTTCAAATTTTGGAGTATACAAATTTTGAGTCTGATGTCAAAAACGACGCTTTACTGCGAGAGAATGCAATTTGATTTTCAACTTAGTGAAAGACAAAGCGAAAAATAACTACAAGATAAAAATAACTTTTTATATACCATGTTTTTAAGTTTTCTATTGAATCATAAAAACGTTACCGAAAGCAGCGGGGACCCGAAACAGTTGGCTAAAAGTATTTAAAAAATGCATTGTCACCGTGTTTTGAGCTATTCTGAAATTTGTAAATGTCTAGCTAGTCGGGAAGTCAGTTAAACAAATTTTCTGATGAAGCATATAGTAAACGCTGCCGAAGGCAGCGGGGAACCGAAACAGTTGGCTAAAAGTATTAAAAAATGCATTGTCACCGTGTTTTGAGCTATTCTGGAAGTTTCAAATGTCTAGCTAATCGGGAAATTACATGATTTTTGAACCCTATACTAAATGGTGTCAAAGGCAGCGGGGAACCGAAACAGTTGGCTGAACGTATTTTAAAAATGCATTGTCACCTTGTTCTCAGCTAGTCTAAAAGTTTTAAATGTCTAACTAGCCGGGAAGTTACATGATTGCTGAATCTTATAATAAACGCTGTCGAAGGAAGCGGGGACCCGAGACAGTTGGCTAACAGCATTTAAATAAAAGCTTTTTCTAAAAAAAATAGAACCGACTCCAAAAATCAACTAATATTCAAACAACTAGAAAAAAAAAAAAGGTATGAAATAAAACTGTAAATTGCGCCTAAAAGTATAAAATAATTTCCTTCGCCAAAAAACCTATAACACTACAATTAATCATAACTTTTGAAGTCGGCGCAAAATTAAATAAAATTTAATTAGTTTTTAAAGGTTTGTTTTTATATCGGTAGCAAGAAATGCTGTTGTCTCGAATGATCCATTTTCATGTTTCCTTTATTATTTTATCACTATATACAATTGGTCCATTAGTAGCATCTACATAGAACAGTGAACATTCTTTACAATGCTGTATTTATGTTTCTACGAAGTTAGGGTTTCCTTTGCAAATTTGGTATAACTTTGATAACTATCATCCTTGGTGGCTCCTGTATTTGGCGATCAAAACGTAATGCAAAAATATACACGCAAGATGTATATTTTTATGATATATATTGTACGATGTCTTGTTTCATAATCTTGATTACTCTCTAAATATACCTTATCAAAACAATCATGATATCCCAAAGAAATTAAATATGTTTATCAGATAATTTTGCGATTTTTCTTTCACCAAGGACGTCAGATACCAGCATCTTCGACAACTTTTGCTGCTTACGAAATCGTCTGCGTTTTGCAGGTGACAATGTGAGATGTGCATATTGAATAGGATTGTTTTTTGTATTGAATAAAGTTATAAATTTTTATTTAATTTTGCGCCGACTTCAAAAGTTATGATTAATTGTAGTGTTATAGGTTTTTTGGCGAAGGAAATTATTTTATACTTTTAGGCGCAATTTACAGTTTTATTTCATACCTTTTTTTTTTTTTTAGTTGTTTGAATATTAGTTGATTTTTGGAGTCGGTTCTATTTTTTTTACAAAAAGCTTTTATTTTTCTCTTTTCAGTGAAAACTTATTCATATAGCAGAACATCAAAAGACGTTCGACGGCAGCTTCACAAATCACAACTTCCAAGAAAAGTGACATAACTCAAAAAATGGTTTATGTCACTGAAAAATGCATGAAATGCACCCAGTGTGAACAAAAAATTTACGTCTCCATATAGAAAGTTATTCACTCGAGAGACAGATGTGCCAGTTTTATTCTATGTAGTCAAGTTATATTTAAGTTGATTTTTCTCAAATGCTGCATTTTTAAGTTGTGTCACTTTTCTTGCCCTTATCAGATATTAGCAAAAAACTGTCTATTGAATGAATATACGTTAAGTTAAAAAGTCTTTAGAAATGTAAAGAACGGATACGCTGTATTCGTAACCAAAAATTCTGTTAGGCTTAAATATTGAACTTTACAGTGAATACGTGTCACCCGCTGCGCTGGAAATTGCGCAGCGTAAAGTTCAAACAAAGAGCAAAATATGCTTTGCAGCTGACGGACAGAAGTTTCAACATCGATACTTACATACAGTTTTAGCAGTGTAGCTGCATGCGTTCAGCAGTTAGAGTGTGAGCAGACTTTTGTGAGTATCCTGTAATTTGTTTATATCTTAATGAAATCATAATGAAACCTATTTCAGGCCAAGATTATTACAACAAAATAAGTATTAAAATTAAATCATCTCTTACGAAGTTAAAAGCTGACAAATTTCAACAACAACAACAATGAGAAACATGGTTTGTATTGAGAACCTCTTCTTTCATGAAGTCGGTTTAAAACGTCTATGCGTTAATTGATGTGACCACTTACAATAGAAAAACATTGAATTTTACATAGCATAAATGTCACCCGCTACGCTGCAACGTATGCAATGTCGTTCAAGTGTGCTCAAAATTGTGAACAAACAAATGCACGTTTTAAGCGTTCTGCTTTTAGCATTAATGTCTAAACTATGTTTTCGTACTAAATCGGTGATGCTCTGTAATTTTATAATTCACCTTTTTTCCCTGTCTTGAACCGTTTCCGAGATAGGAACGCTAACTCCACTGTTTTCCACCAGCTGGCGCTGTAGGCGGTTGAATCGCGTAGCACATCTCCACTTTACTATACCTACATACCACTTTTATGACTAGGCAGCAGCTGTTCATCAGTTAAAAGTGTGGGGACTGACTTTTTTGGGCACCCTGTATTTTTTTTTATCGTAAAGATCTTACAATGGGATCTATTTCAAACCAAGACCTTTACAATAAAACAAAAAGTATCAAAATCGGATCATCCGTTCAGAAGTTATGAGCTAACAAACAAAAACAAAAAAAAAAAATACGCTTTGAATTGAGAACCTCCTCCTTTTTGAAGTCGGTTAATTAGAGCATATCTTACGAAGTTATAAGCTTACAAACACCAACAACACATAGCTCGAATTAAGAACACCCTCTTTTCTGAAGTTGGTTGAAAACGACTTTGCGCTAATCGATGTGACCGCTTACAGTAACAGTACTTTGAACCACAGAGTATACGTGTCATCCGCTACGCTGCAAAGTGTGCAACGTAGTTCAAGTGTGCACAGTGTAGGAAATTGCGAACAAACAACTGCACGTTTTAAGCTTTCTATTTTTAGCAATAATGTCTAAATACTGTCTTTTTGTAGTAAATCGATAATGCTCTACAACTTCGTAATTAACTTCTCTCCCATCTTGAACCGTTTTTGAGATAGGAGCGTTAATACCGCTGTTTTTCACCAGATGGCGTTTTATTTTCTTTAGATTGTAAAGATATTACAATGGGACCTATTTCAGACCAAGATCTTTACAACAAAACAAAAAGTATCAAGTAACCGTATTTTGAACTATATAGCGTATGTCTCACCAGCTACGCTACAACGTGTGCAATGTAGCTCAAGTGTGCATAGTGTAAGAAATTGCGAACAAACAAATGCACGTTTTTAGCATTGTATTTTTAGCATCATTGTCTAAACTATCTTTGCGTACTAAATCGATGATGTTCTGCAATTTTATAATTCACTTTTTCCCCCTGTCTTGAACCGTCTCCAAGATAGGAACGCTATCATGAATGTCTAAACTATCTTTTTGTACTAAATCGTTCATACTCTTCAACTTTGTAATTCACTTTTTTCTCTAGAACCGTTTTCAAGATAGGAACACTAACTCCGCTATTTTCCACCAGGTGGCGCTACAAGCGGTTTAACCTTGTGCTGCATGGCCACTTTGCTATACTTACATACCATTTTCTTTCACTATAGCTGCAGCCGTTTAGCAGTTAAAAGAGTTGGGACTGATTTTTTTGGGCACCCTGTATTTTCTTTAGATCGTAAAGATATTACAATGGGACCTATTTCAGACCAAGACCTTTTCAACAAAACAAAAAGTATCAAAATCGGAGCAACCGTTCAGAAGTTATGAGCTAACAAACATAAAAAAAATATACGGTTTGAATTGAGAACCTTCCTTCTTTTTTGAAGTCGGTTAAAAATTCATTATCACCGAATTCTGAGATATTCTATAAGTTTGAAATTTCTAGCTAGTCGGGAAGTTGCATGATTGTTAAGCCACATAAACGCTACCGAAGGCAGTGGAGACCCGAAACAGTCGGCTAAAACTAATAGTATTAAAAAAATGCATTGGGTATCGTGTTCTGAGCTGTTCTGAAAGTTTCAAATGTCGAGCTAATCAGGAAGTTAGTAAAATAAATTCTCTGATGAGTCATGTAAACGCTGCCGAGGGCAGCGGGGACCCGAACCAGTTGACTAAAAGTATTTAAAAAATGCATTATCACCGTGTTCTGAGCTGTTCTGAAAGTTTCAAATGTCTAACTAGTCGGGTGTTAGTTAAAAATCGATTACAAGATTTTTGCTGGACAAACAAACAAACAAACAAGAATCGAAGTTAATAAAAACGTGGTAATAATGATCGACATTCAGTAAGAATATTTTCGATGTGAGTGATGTTTCCACAAAGTCATTTAACCAATTCAGAAGCTTGGAGTTGTTCGTTGGATAGAGGGGGGAACATAATCCTAAATAGCAGAAACCATTCGAATTTCATAAAGTGTGATTTCGAGGATATGGAACCATTTTTTGGAGACTGGAAACGAAGGTGTAAGACCAAGGCAAGCTCCTAAACATGTAAAAATGCCCAATGATGATCGATATTTAACACTAACGACTCAGAAATACCGAAATGTAGATGCCCCTCATTTTCAACAACACCTTTGCTCTTTAATTGGCACTACAGTGTCGACTCAAACTGTCCGAAACCAGCTCCATGTTGTATGCTCCCTTAGAGGTCTGCACGGGCCGGGCTTTCAGACCGAGCCCGAGTCCGGCCCGAATTTTTCAATTTGCTCTTGGGCCGGGCTTAAAAAAATGTTTAGGCTCTTGAATGCAATTTTCTCCGCCGTATCGGCCCGAATCTTTTTCTGCTTTCCTCGTTAACCAACGAAACAGGAATACACTGATGGAAAAAAAAATCCCAACACCAAGAAAAAATTATTGTACAGTAATGAAATTTCAGCAATACATTTGTCTAGGTAACATATTTAATTGATTAAAGTTTCAAGATCACAGGTAGAGCCATTTCAAATGTGAAATGTTGGTACATTAGTAACCGGTGTAACCGCCAGAATTTTGAATGCAAGCATGCAAACGTGCATGCATTGTGTCGTACAGGTGTCGGATATCCGTTTGTGGGATGGAGTTCCATGCCTGTTGCACTTGGGCGGTCAATGCAGGGACGGTTAATGCTGGTTGTGGATGACGCTGGAGTTGTCGTCCAATGATGTCCTATACGTGCTCGATTGGAGAAAGATCTGGTGATCTAGCAGACCAAAGCAACATGTCGACACTCTGTAGAGCATGTTGGGTTACAACGGCGGTATGAGAGCGAGCGTTATCCTGTTGGAAAACACCCCCTTGAATGCAGTTAATGAATGGCAGCACAACAGGTTGTATCACTAGACTGACGTACAAATTTGCAGTCAGGGTGCATGGGATAACCACGAGAGTGCTCCTGCTGTCATACGAAATTGCTCCCCAAACCATAACTCCAGGAGTAGGCCCTGTGTGTCTAGGCCGCAGACAGGTCGCTAGCAGGCGTTCACCTGGCCTCCTTCTAACCAACACACGGCTATCACTGCGACCAAGGCAGAACCGTCTTTCATCAGAAAACACAACAGATCTCCACTCCGTCCTCCAATGAGCTCTAGCTTGACACCACTCACGTCGCAAACGGCAGTGGTTTGGAGTCAGTGGAATGCACGCTACGGGGCGTCTGGCTCGGAGCTGTCCTTGAAGTAACCGATTTGTAACAGTTCGTTGTGTCACTGTGGTGCCAACTGCAGCTCGAATTTCAGCTGCAGACGCAGTACGATTAGCCACAGACATACGCCGAACACGGCGGTCTATCCTCTCAGTAGTGCCACGTGGCCGCCCGGAACCCGGTCTTCTTGAGGCAGTACCTTCTCTTGACCACTGCTGCCAAAACTCATGCACAGTGGATACATTCCTGCCAAGTCTTTCTGCAATATCGCGGAAAGAAAACCCACCTTCTCGTAGCCCTACTACACGACCTCGTTTAAACTCAGTGAGCTGTTGATAATGGCTTCTTCGTCTTCTTAGAGGCATCCGTGACTAACATTAACCCACAACCTCAAATCTCAACTGTAAATAACGATCACGAACTTTACAGCGCTTATTTAAAGCAAACCTCATTTGCATGTTCATAGTGTCGCTACTAGCGCCACACTTATGCGCGTAGCTCGAAATTTGAATCGACGTCATCTTTCAGATGTATAAACAAGCCTGCCAAATTTCGTTTATCTAGCACACCCCCTTCCTGGTGTTGGGATTTTTTTTCCATCAGTGTATGATAAAATATTTCTTCAGTCATTTATTTTACATAATTGTACAGGCTGGTATGTCACATAAAGTATTATTTTGTTAAAAAATGTCTGTAACTTCAATATAATTATCTATCAGTTTGTCATTTCGAAATCTGATTTTTCGCAATTTTTTTTAGCATGCCTCGAAATTAATATGCAGTAAGACCCCGCTTAACGCGGGGGATACGTTCCATCAAAGTAGAACGTAATGCGAAACAGCGCGCGCACAATTTCAGGGAATCCCCGTACTGCTGCGAGCAATTTCGGGGAATCCACAGGGGAAATAAAAGAGCGCTAAACCGAAACAGTGCTAAATGAAACAGCGTTAAGCGGGGTCTTACTGTATTTTATTTTAAGTAATATTAGATGTTTCCTATTCAAAACAGTATTCGTGTCATTACCAGTTTGCGCACATGTACGTAACAAAAAAAGTCAGATACGTTACTGTGTATAAGGCTTTGTTTCCTATGGTTTTTTGAGTTTAGGCGATATGTTGGCTATAAAAATCCTTCCGCTGTAACTTTTTATCTACGGCTCCTTTTTCTTTTCTCCAGTGGATGAAAGTAGCATAATTTTTATCAAGAACAAAAGCAACTTTTCTATTGGATATGTTTGGATTAGCATTAAAGTTTTGTTTACCGGATCACATGAAAGATTCAGATACATTACGGTATGTAACAGGAAGTGGTTGAAAGTGCATTTTTAGCACTATTAACCATTTTAAATATCCTCATATGTTGTTTGATGAATGCTAATATTTTAGATTTGACTTTCTGTTTGTCTTTGCGCCTTGTCTATATAATAGCGCATTTCTGTTTATACATACATATCTTGTAAAAGTTCAGCAATTTTTTTAAAGAACGTACTATTGTTTGGTTTTATAAAACCTCTGCAAAACACATTCTAAAAATCATTTTCATAGAAAGGCGTGATTTTTTTCCTTCTTTTTTTTTTTTTTTTTTTTTTTTTTTTTTTTTTGTGTGTTACATATTTTTGAAACGGGTCGGGCCGGGGCGGGTCTGACTTTAACGTATTTTGTCCGGGACGGACCCGGGTCGAATTTTTCGATTTCATACGGGGCCGGGCCCGGTCCTCAAAATTTCGGCCTATGCAGACCTCTATGCTCGCCAAACAATGGTTTGTTATGCTAACAGCAAAGCACCGTTGCGCCTGCAGGGAGTATGCAACAGGGCATGTGAACTGGTGGTGAAAGGTACAATATTCTTTAATCTGGTGAGTCCCATTCTTCTGTTCATAATGAAAATAGGCATATTTTCATTTGTAAGGAACATGGCACCAAAAACAATCCTGCTTTCCTACACAGAAGTGTCCTATTTCGCTGTGGGGAATGATGGTCTATACTGACATTTCTAATGTCGGGCGCACAAATCGCCACATTATTCGAAATGGAGCTCTGAACAATTCCCGATATAGTGATGAGATCCTCATACTTACATCTACAGTGTGGGGCTGGTTTCGGGCGGTTTGAGTGAAAATTGTGGTACTAGTAGCCATAAGAAGGTATTGTTGAAGAAGAGAGTGTCATTCATATTTTGGTGTCTGCGCGTCAGTACTGTTGAATATCGATCTTTATTGGACGTTGATTTTTTGCGCATCCGTGACCTTTCGCTGGTCTTAAGCCTGCATTTCCAGTCTCCGACAAAAGTCTCCAGATCCTGGAAATCACACTTTGTGAAACTCCAGGAGCTTCTCCTGCTACTTTGGCTTATGTTTCCTCCCCCCGCCCTTCTAACCCATAGACCTTATATAGATAGACCACGCATTCCCCCTCATTATCTGTCCGCGACATGAACTAGCTTCTCCAGCTAAATTATCACGTGATGCGGACTTGGAGACAGAGACGAGAATGAATATTATGTTATTTTTCTATAGGAAAGAAAGTAGTTTTGGGTTTTTTAATTTCTGCATTGTACAATACTTTTTATTTAAGCCTTTAGATTTACGCATCGTTGGAAAGCTAAATGTCATAGATTAATTATGAAAAAGTTTCTTTTGTGAGAAATAATTTTGAAGGGGAGAATTTTTTGTTTGAATTCTTATAAAAATAAGGGCTTTCGTATGGAAGAATCTCCCTCAAGTCCCTGTCACATGACATACGACGCTGACCGCAAAGGATGCAGGTATCAGATTACACCCTCATGTTGAAGACATTCACTATAATGGGAAATCCTATTGGTGGCGTAGTCTATCTATATAAGGTCTATGTTCTAACCAACCAACAACTCTTCAAGTTTCTGAATTGGTTAAATGATTTTGTTGAGACGTCGCACTCATCGAAACAATAGACTTACTGAATGTTGGATCATTCTTTTACGCATTGTCTTTCAATATGTTGAAAGACAAATTTCATTTGCTGCCGCTAAAACATTGTTTTTGATGTCAAACTCAAAATCTGAAAGTGAGAAAAATTTGCATTTGTGACTCTCTTCTTCCCTTTTCTGCAAAAAAGTTTCATTTATATACTGTCATTTTATATTAAACTTATACTGCTCAAAACAATTAAAAGATATTGTATTTCAAATGCAATTAAAGAAAAATATAAAAATCAGCAATTAAATGGTAAAGGAAATTATTATATGAAAGGCAATTTAGAATGAATATACATTATTAGTTTACTGATCAGGAAGTTTGTAAACCTAAAAGGATAAATATCCAGAGATATTTTGTAATTATAAAAAATGTGTATTTTTCAAAATAGTTATTTGCTAAAATTAGATGTTTTTCCATGCAAATTCAAAAAAATTAAATTGATTTCCTGCCAAACATTCTTCAGTTACATTTTTTCTTTCCCCAAGAAAAATAATTGAAATTTGTTATTTTCTATATTATACAAAAATTATATAAATACATTGATATTAGTTGAGTTGCTCGACAATAAATTCTAGGAATCTGAATCTGAAAGTTTCTCTGCATCTATTGAATCCGATTCTTCTTCATCCGATATGTACTCTCTTTTATCAAAGCTATCTACTTCTTCACCAGTCATTTCAGTTGTATTGGTTGATGGGCGTTTCAAAAACAGAAACTTGCTTCGTAACTCTGCACAGTTTTATCGGGATTTATTCAAATTGTCTCGTGATATTTTTTTTTTAAGAAATCCAAAAAATTTTCAGCAGGATATTTATTTTGTATATAAGGATAGAGCCTTAAATGTCCTGGAGCTTCTTTTACTAACTTTCGAAGTTTCATATAATCCATTGGTACTATTTGATACTTCAAGATATTTTGTATGTATTTAAATAATTAACCTCTTTAATATTTTCATCGCTAGTTTCGGGTAAAGATACGCTATAGAAATAGTAAAATTACAGTACTTAATCAAATGCACAAATATCAAACAATAGAAAGCTAGTTAATATTATACAGCTTAGCATCACAGTATATAATTATTAAAACTTTAAGAAAAATTATGTATTCTGCTGATCAATTGCAAAAATATATTTCTACAATGAAACATTAAAAAAAAAAAAAAAAAAAGAATTAGATAAATAATTTTTAGTGAAGAAAATATAAGGGAATGTCGCCTGTTATGGGCACCCCACCATATCTTTTAACAAAAAGTAAATATGTTGGATTTGAGTAATGTCAAACATGTACTGTGACAGCACGCAGTTTTTGTGCTAACACCGAAGTGAATAGATGCATTTTCTAAGTAAGTGTAAGAAGCATCGAAAAGAAAATTCTGAGAAAAAAACAGCACAAAAGTGGTTTCTGTCGAAGTGAATTAATTCAAAAATGTAAATGCAAGGTATATTTTTGCAGTATATTCCTTATATTTTGTGATGCAATATCGAATTCAGCCAAAATGTGGGCCAAAAATTACTTTTTCTGCCATTATAAAAGTGACTGCCATTCCCGGTTGTGGGCACATTCATGTTACTGGTTGCAGGCACACTTGTTTTTTTCATTTAAAACATGTGATTGACTTACAAACTGACAAATATAACCGTTTATATCAAAATAACATATTATTAGTGTTTACATGTATGTTTAGGCTTCTTTTAGCAATGTCAACCCCGAAAAAGTCCACCTATCCAAAATAAATGGATTTAAATACGCTGGTCAAAGCCATTTAGGATTACTTAGTGGATAAGAAATCCATAGCATCAACTGTCCGAGAATATGGACTTCCATGCAGCATCTGAGTTCCTCCAGAAGAAGCCTTAGAGAAAGTAAGGCAACTTCACTTTTCAAAGTGCCGGCCAAACGCGCTAAAAATTGGAATCTCAACAATCTGACGATGTCGACTTCTGTATAATCTGTTTGAAGCACCTGCCACTATGTCTAACAAGAGCCCTTTCAATCAAATGCAACGCATGTTATCGTCTGATGCATCTAAAGTGTGCTAATATACATGCAAATTATTTTACTTGCAAGCATTGCACTTCTGATTTGGAGGACGAAGGAGATGACGAACAAAACTGGAAAAATGCCATTTTCTATTATTATTTCGACCACTGAATCCTTACAAAATGACTAAATTTTGTTGTTTTATGTATTTACGGTAGTTTTTCGTATTATTTATTTTTAGCAGATTTTTCATGTGTGCCCACAACCGGTTACAAAAAAATATTTGGACAAAAATGACCACTTCACAAAATGTGTAGTATTTTTTTTTTTTTTTCTGGTTTACAGCATCAATACAGTTACTTTATCAAACATTAGCTAAGGGTTCTAACTCTCCATTGATATTCATATGTTCGCATAATATCTACTCTATCAAACGTTATAAGCCAAAATCAAAACTTTGCCCACAACCGGAGACATTCCCCTATATATACATATATATATACACACACATATATATATATATATACAGGGTGATCCAAAAGTCAGGACAAACTTTAAAAATGAATAATTCGAAAACGAATCAAGATACAAAGATACGGTTTGCACCAAACGGATGGAAAAGAAGCCGGGTTTTGTGTGGCAAAGAAAAAAAATAGTTCTGTTGGCGACCAACAGATGGCGCTGTCGTATTTCTGATGTAGGATTATGCAAAGCAACAAACGATATAAAAAGGAACAACTACAGCAGGTAATGGTAGTCGACGCTTATATGCATCGAAATATCGCATTCTCAGTCGCTACTTTAATCACGCATGGCCTCCAAGATCTCCCGATCTGACACCCTGTGACTTTTGGCTGTGGGGATTCTTGGAAGTCAAAAGTGTACCGCGACCAACCGGCATCACTAGCAGCACTGAAAGATGCCATCCGCCAAAATGTGTCTGCCATTACGCAAGAAATGCTACTAAATGCTGTGAACGATGTGGTGAATCATCTCACAGCTGTACTTCTCAATGATGTACATTGAACAGTTACTGTAGTAGTACTAATTAACTGTAATTAAGCTGACTGGTAAGTTGTCAACATTTTTTTCATTTGTAAATCATCTTTTGGTGAAATAAAACACTATAGCGCCATCTGTTGGTCGCCAACAGAACTAATTTTTTTCCTTTGCCACACAAAACCCGGTTTCTTTTTCATCCGTTTGGTGCAAACCGTATCTTTGTATCTTGATTCGTTTTCGAATTATTCAATTTTAAAGTTTGTCCTGACTTTTGGATCACCCGGTATATATACTAAACAATTTTCCTCAATTGGCAGTGCTATAGCTGCCTATTTCAGTGATCAGCAGTGAAACACAAACTAACATATTTAACACGTTGAGCGCCACGCAAATTCTTAAAATCCATTAAAATTCCATAATGATTCCTCGTGTAATAAGTAAAAATTAAGCAAATTTTTAATAAATTTTCAATCATTAAATGTAATATCTTTAGTTTTATATCTGTTACCGATGGTTGACGCGGCTTTATATCCTATTTGACACCGTCAGCCACCGATGGCTGACAGGGCGTTCAACGTTTTAATTTTTTATTGGGACTATTTTTACTTTCGGGGTAAAACTTTCACTGAAATCTTTGAAGTATAACATGTTCTGTACACTCCTAAAGTTTTAAGATAATTCCTGCAGTATTTTGAGATATATGACAAAATGTTTAGAATCTAGAATGGCTGACATGGCGCTCAACGTGTTAAGCAATTAAGTGTGATTAAACTCAAATTATACCAATGAGCTGTAAAATTACACATCATTATAAATTTACATTATTGCAGAATTGTTTTAAAACTACTTTTCTATTTCCACATTCTTTTAAAAAATATAATTTTGTTTCATAGTAAGGGTAAGATATTCTCATACAGTTTTTACCTCTGATAACAACCCTTAAAACCTTATTAAATTTAATAGAATCTTAGGATTCTACCTCTGTGAATCATAGGTATAACCAAGGGAGACTACGGGAGCTCAACCTCCCTCTCTCGCTAACAAATACTTTAAATTCAGAATTAGTTAAATTTTCCCTTTTGACTATTGAAACTAGTATGTCAGCCTCAGCACCTCTTAGGCCACCTTAACCTCTGCAGATAATGTGTCCAGTTACTAGTTACACCCCTGTGTATGATCCTTTCTTTTTGAGAAAGCGTTTATTAACTTGCTATTTGCATCTAGTGTATAAAAACAAATTGTATTTGAAAATAGGAATCTATATAGACCAAATTCAATATAATGCTCAAAATACAACAGTTTGTTAAAACTTTGCATGGATCAGGTTCTGAGGCATAACCAGTGACATTATCTGCAGGGGGCTTACAAGGGAAGTATGAATTAATAAAGTTCCTATTGAAACCAAACCAAGCTTAAATTTAAAGAATGTGGTCCAAAACATAGTGTAGAATGCAAATTTGCTTCTTATTTAATCGTAATTACATTTGAAGACAATTACTCTAAAAGTTAAGTGCTGTGGAAAAAGGGGCGTGTACTAAAAATACTACAGAATATTAATTCATACCTGGTAATATTTATAATTTATTCTGGAGTACTGTTAGCCCTGGCCTTTTCTCAAACCAGTATCATTTTAGAGAAATTTTCTCCAATAGGTACTACGATGAAATTAGAAGGAAAATGCTTTTAAAATATATTGGTATGGAAAAAAGGGCGGGACTAACAGTACTCCGGAATAAATTATAAATATTACCAGGTATATAATTAGGATGTTGGCAGCTATGCAGTGACTCAATCACATTATATAAAAGGATGATCTTGAAATCCTAAATTGAAGGGCAGAAGAGATATAGTAAACTTTATGATATACTGAATCTTTAATTATCAACTAGGGGAAACTAGTGTGGTTTGACCCATAGGGAGACTTGACCCATGAGGGTTTTTTCCATGAAAGGGAAACTTTAGGATAATGTTAGTCATTATACTGATTGACTAATCATACAACAGCATTTTGCAGGGAACAACCATAGCAGAATCATCAGTGGTTTTCTAGAAATTTAGTGTTGATTTATACTGCAGCTTTCAAGTAAATTTTGGTGACCTTGAACTGTGTTAAATTTGAATTTCAAGTTTTGAGGCAAGTCAATTTTTAAAATATAGTTGTTTCAGTCACTGGCTTAGCTACAAATCGGTATATGGTAGCTTCATATAACTGCAATGCAAGTTGCTAAAAAATTAGGATTAACAAAGCAACGCAACTTAAGGAGACTTGACCCAAGCAAACTGGGGAGACTTGGCCCCATGATTAACACTTTCGCGACCGCATGCGATTGTCTTGCTGACATTAAGGCCCGCCTGTGGGCGTTATTCTCCCAAGTTACAAAATTTTCTGTATTCACATTTATATCGCAAATGGATATACATTATAATTATATTCTTTCTAACTAAAGTAGTTGTATCCATAGTATATTGTATGAATATGAATATTGGCTATATTCTTAAGAAATAAATGTCATACAAACTGCGGAAGAAACGCCCATTGGCGGAGTTACAGATTTAATAAAAGTGGTTATTTAATGCTCTTTGTTTGATTTAATGGCTTTTTTATCCTATGTATAATTAAAATATTGTGACTTAGGCCTACTTTTTTTTTTTTTTTTTTTTTTTTTTTTTAAGAAATAAGTAAAACATTGTGAATATTTAGGCATAATGATTTTTTTTTTTTTAGAGAAATAATTAAAATATTTTTAATCATTGACATACTTGCCAACCATCTCATTATGATCCGTACAATTTTTAGTACCCGCCTTTTTTTTTTTTTTTTCACACCAGTCATTTTTTAGAGCAATTTTATTCTTATTTAATCGTAACAACACTTGGAGAGAATTATTCTAAAAGTAAAGTGGGGTGAAAAAAGGGGCGTTTTTTCAATGGACGTTACAAATTGTACTGTTATTAATGAGATGGTTGGCAAGTATGCATTGAACCCAATGAATTGTTACATAATACAAAACTGAAAAGAAGAAGAATAAAAATATATTAGCTACTGTCACACTAAACAGATGGAAGGATGGTTGGGTTTTACGTCGCACTAGTGCTGCGCAGATGGGCAATCACACTAAAGAGAAGAGAAATAGAAGTAAAAAAAATGGTAGAAAGAAGAAAAAAAGAAAGTTGACGAAAGAAAGGCAAAAAAGGCTCTTAATGTAAAAAGTACAAAATGCCAAAAAAAAGAAAAAAAGAAAACAATAAACATTTTTTTTTTTTTTTTTTTTTTTTTTTGCATTTACATTTTATAGACTGTCCTCGGGATTCGAGGACGGCTGGTCACCCTAACTTGCAACCTAACACCTATCATAGTTATCGAATAGATTCACTTGGTTCTAGAAGGAAAAAAAATCTGGAGTGACTCCACTCGACTTTCCGAACATTGAGTAATTAACAGTTTTGTAGATAATGTAAAGAAAGAGGAGTTGTTTAACAAACAAGAGAGAGAATATTTTTCCCATAATTTCCCATAAAATAATAATTTCTCCATATATTACACGATGTTTTATTTAACGCTACTGAACTTTGAGCCCATAGATCATAAAAATAAAGAATTTTTCGTTGTGCCCCTGTAAAAACCTATAAATGCTAGATTTACCAAAATGCTTATAGTTAGTACAACAGTGATTTATAATATTCATATACATTTTCAGCTCAATTGAATAAGGCGTTTAGATGCTATCGCATATTTAAAAATTTGGTCCCATAGGCCATAATGATAAAGAATTTTTCTTTGTGTCCCTGTAAAAAAGCTGTAAGTGCTAGATTCACCAAAATTTATACAGTTGGTGCAACTGTGACTTATAACATGTGTAAAAATTTTTTGCTCTCATTAATAAGGCGTTTAGGCGCTATCACGCTTTTAAAAATTTAGCCCCATAGGCCATAATGATAAGGAATATTTCTTTGTGTCCCTGTAAAAAAAACTATAAGTGCTAGATTCTCCAAAATCTATACAGATTGAATATCTGTGACCTATAATATGTGTATAAAGTTTTTGTCCAATTGAATAAGACGTTTAGATGCTATCGCACTTTTAATATTTTGGTCCCATAGGCCATAATGATAAAGAATTTTTCTTTGTGCCCCTGTAAAAAAACTATAAGTGCTAGATTCACCAAAATCTATAGGGTTCGTAGTATGGTGACTTACAATATACGTACCGACTTTCAGGTTATTTGAACAAAGCGTTTAGACGCTAGCGTGTTCACTCACAGACATACGCACATACATACATACATCATCTCAAAAATAGTGGAAACGGACTCAGGGGACCTCGAAACGTATAGAAACATCAAAATCTCCAATTCGGATTTTTGACATGATTACAATACTTTCCTCACAATAGTGTTCGGAAAGTAATAAGTGAGTAATATGCATTTATACAAATTTTAAATTCAAACATCATTTACAATAATAATAATAATAATAATGTTCGTTATCCATATTGTGCTGGATTTTCTTTTTCAAAATAAAATCTTCAAAATAAAACTAGAAAACGTTTAAATCACAAAACCTATGTTTTTCCAATCACAAAACCTATGTTTTTCCTTTCCATACCTATGCGTTTTCTCACCTATGAGTTTCAGGAATTTATTATTATTATTATTATTATTATTATCCATTTCTAGTTCGAATTATGCTATCATTTTTAGCTACAGTATGTACAAAATAACAGACTATTTGCTCATATTTTTTATTCAGCTCCAACTGTTTTACAAAAAAATATGAAAAATTAAAAACCAAAAACTGGGTCAAGTCTCCCTGGTTTCCCCTATATTAAATTGCTCCCAAATTTCAGGTTTTTTACATACCACTATTACTTTATATATTCATATATACATACATGTATTTACTGTAAGCTCAATTTTTGAATTAATAACATCAAGGTAATGTTTAAGAAAAATGTGGTATTTCAAAACCAGGAGACTTGGTAGCTATGATATTACTACGTGTTTACTGAATTAACTCGAGAAGCGCAATCCTGATCGCAAAATTTTGAAATCGTTTTAATGCCGCGAGTTTAAATATAGCATTAATTGTCAAAGGAAACTTAAAATTATATAAAAATTTGAATAATACGAAATTATTAAAGCCTTCATAAGTTCAACAAAAAACATTTATTTTGAAAACGTTTTAAAATTACTTGATAAGAAAAAAAAAAAAAAAAAAAAATTGTATTCTGACAATTTAAATACGCTTTTATAAATGCATAGTTGCCAACATCCTAATTAATATTCTGTAATACTGTTAGTACTTGCTTTTTTTCACACATTTTTTTTTTTTTTGAGTATTTTTCTTCTTACAGAATCGTAATTACATTCCTAGAAAATTGTTCTAAAAATTAAGTGATATAGAAAAAGGGGCGGTTAATCACAGTACTACTCAATATAGACCTGCCAATTATGCTAATTTATCCATAATAAGGGTAGGCCCAGAGTTCCCAACTTTTACAATTTATATTCACGAGCAATTTTAGCCCCGCCTCTTTTTCACACCGTAAATTTTGAAAAATGATTTTTTTTCTTATTTAATCGTTGTCACATATTAAAGAGAAATAATCTACAAAATTTCTGGGGCTAAAAATGTTCGTGAATAAATTATAAGAGTTGGGAACTCTGGGTAGACCCTACCTTTTTTTTTCACACCAATATATTTGTAGAGTAACAGTCTTCTTACTTAATCGCGAGTATATATTGCTGAATATTGCTCTAAAAGTTGTTTGGTGTGAAAAAAAAGGCGGGGGCCTAACGCTATTGTGGATAAATTAGCATAATTATCAGGTCTAAGAATATTAATTAGATTGTTGGCAGCTATGTAAATGGCAATTCAAAGTGAACTATGTGGGTCAAAGAAAGCTTCGCCTCAAAATGAATCACATTTTAAAAATTATCTGTAAAATATTTGTTAATTAAATGGAGTTATTAAATATAGTTTAAATGTATCATCATGTGCATGTGAAGTATGAAATGTTGCTATCAATTTAAATTATTTTTCAATGATTGTGAACCGGTTTTACTATATTTTTACTTTTAATACTGAATTTTTCTTTAGAAGTCGTAACTAATGTATCATTTATTCCATAATCAAAATCAAAAGACCATTCAACATACAACAAAACAAAATTTTATAAGAGATCTTCTCCGAGGAACGCAGTAGACTTGTAATTATTATTATTATTATTATTATTATTTTCATTTTCATTACCGACAAAAATTATTCCACAAAACAATTGCGTCCATATTGAGATAATCGATATATACATTAAGCTGTTTATCATCTGCAAAATTTGGAGAATCGGCAGATGATGCTACTATTCACTTTAATAGCTTTTTTTTTTTTTTTTTTTTTTTTCTGTCTTAGAATACTTTTTTTTTTTTTTTTTTTTTTAAGATTTTACACCCTTTCTTTTATCCATGGCTTGCAATTACAAACGTATCAGGCCTCTCACAAAAAGAAATTTGGCTACATAGTCTTTTACAGAAATTTTAGACTTGATTAATCACTGATAACCGTTGACAACTATTTAATAAAATCGCGATATAAAAATTGTGGTATCCAAATTTTTCTTCGTGAGAATTATAGACCTCATTGTACAATTTTTTTAATTAGTATACATCGCAATTTATCGTCTCAAAACGCCAAGGAAGATCGTGGATAATCTTCGAAACAGATAATCCATTCGAAGATTATCGAAAGTTTATTGTACTATATGTGTTATGCTCAGGGTTCGTACAAAGGCAAATTTCAATATCACTTTTTTTACGTAGTAATTTTAGAGTTGGCTGTTCGTTGATATCCATTAATATCTTTCTAAAAATATTACTATATAAAAATTCTGGTATTCAAATTTCCCTTCATGTTTTTTTTTTTTTTTTCTCCTTCTACTTAGCGTAACTAAGCTAAGTAGAAGGAGGTGTAAATTCTTAAGCACAGATCGCATATGATGTGCTCTTTCTTTTAGTTTTGCATCTCAAATTTGTATTTTTATCATAAGTAATGTTTTAAAATTATCCCGCCATCTTTGCAATAATTCGTTCTTGAGATATCGTGTACACAGGCTCACAAACTAACACACTAACAAACTGACGCCCTACAGACGGACACTATATCATATATCATTTGTGTTATTTTCGGATTCTTCAACCGTGAAAACGTATAAAAAAGTCATAAAAATGGAAGTTGAAAAATTTCACGATTAACTAAGTTCCCTACAATATGATGGGGAACTAATACATATAAAAGAAAACTGGCGGATTTAACTTTTATTGCACAAATTTGTACGAATTCTGTCATGGACGCTTTCAATTCCCTCGTCAACTTTTATATAAATTTTCTTCCTTTTTGTGCGATGATCTCTTTATGTTTTTGATTTCAATTTATTTATAACAAATTTGGCTTATTCCTTCAGCTGTGGTATGAAGTAAAATAATTTTAGCCGTTTCTTTCCTATTGCAGTGTTTAATTTTGAATTCCGTGCTTCTACAGCGTTGTTAGTCTTGTGGCGTTGGCCACTGACAGTCTACATTTCTATGGGAACATTAAGATTATCCATCCATTGGCCGGCCAGGTGGTTCAGTCGGTAGGGTACTGCCCTCTGAATCTGCTGGTCCCAGGTTCGAATCCTGGTGCGGGCATGGATGTTTGTGTTGTCCTATGTCTTCAAGATATTGTGCTCTTGTTTCTGTGATTTTCTGTAATATGGATCATTCGAGACGAAAGTCATTGTAACTGTAGGTCTCAATAAAAATGTCAATTAAATGTCAATTCCATCCATTGGTTAGCAAAATAATTATAAAAAAATGTTGGTCTTTCATTATTTGGATTATCCTCCATGATAGTGAGCCAAACCTCTTCAACACTTTCTAGAGGTATATAGCACAAGGTAGCGCACATTCTGCATATTCTTCTTATTTCTTCGTTAGTTTTATAAAGCTGTGTAAGGCCAAGGTCTTGAATTTTCCTCCATATACTCTGACTGAAGTGAAAGTTACGACCGGAGATGCATTAGAAAAACTTCTTTAGCAGCTTTTATAAGCGCTGTTTCGAAGTCCATCTTTATCCTCTTTGGGGCCCATTGTGTACATAAAGTTTTCAGTTCCTTAAATAAAGAATGACATGCTTTTTGTTTCTTATCTGGTAGCAAACAGAATAATACTGAATATATTCGATTTTCAAATGAGTTACTTCCTAAATCTACATGACTTTTTAAAAGTTAATGAAATTGTCTTGGGCAATTTTTGAAAGTCCCATCTATAAAAAAGTCATCATAGGGTAAGTGCCCCAGCAATCTCTAATGTTTTTAATGTTCTAGTCATCAGAAAATATTTTTAGAAATCTTAAGTTAGTACCTATGGTATGAAAGACATTCAGAACCACATATATGTTACAATATATACATTTGATAACAATTATTTTTTTTATGAATTTTTATTACACACCCACTCAGTGCTCCAGTAATTGACACTGTCAGTTTTTCCTTTTATCAGTAATTGGCCCCCTATGTTCCAGTGTTTGACACTGCTAGTTATTCATTTTACCAGTTATTAGCACCCCATGCTCCAGTGTTTGACATAAAATGTTAAAATTCTTATATGTAGAATATATGATTTTATTATTTTTCTTATTTATTAATTATTTCGGGATAGATGTCAATTACTGGAGCATGCCAATCACCGGTGCACCTACCCTACTTCAACTAATTTTGAAAGCCTTCGCCTGCAAACACTAGAATTCTTTTTTCAGTTTCATTTGTAAAATCTAAGCGCAGAAAACTCTCTTAATTTGGTAAGAGAACGAGTTCACTTGGAAAATGTTTTTCTGAACTACCTTTAAGATTCTGCATTATTCCTAGAATTTTTTTTCTTCCCTTGCACAATGCATTTTTGACGTTTTCATATGATGGGGCTTCAGCCACTAAATCAAACCCTCTATTATGAACTTTTGAAATTTCCTCCTTAAAAATTTTGTTTATAGGGACAGAAACCTCTGACTTGGTTCCTTTTTTACAGACATCCATTATTTTTTTCACTTCAATTTCAGCGTCATTTGGAACACAAATATGATGTATTTTGCTTATTACATTGTACTGTAAATTCGTTATAACACTGCCTTTACAATGTTCTCTTTTCTCTTTCCAGCACAACGCTCTGATATTGAATTTAGTCTTCTTTTGAAGGCGATATTGTACCCATCTAATATTAAATAAGGCTAACTATTCCTTGTATCAATGATCTTCATAATTAAGATCAACTTTATGAAATATGACATTCACAATATCGAATTTCAAAATGCAATGTACTGAACTTAATTAGATAAGGATCGTACTTATATACAGTGGTGGTTCTACATTGAGGGCCAACGGGCACGGCCCCACCTAATTTTTTTCTCGATTAAAATAGTAATAATAATAATAATTTTGTTTTTTATAACTGTTCAAAAACATATATACAAAATAACTACGTCTATCTAACTTTTTCTTAATCTTCTTTCATTATCATTTATTTGTCAATATATTTTTCCAGCTATCACAAATCACTAATGACTGAAAATGAGACCGCTACTTCCCTTTTCCTTTTCAAATACAGCGGGCCGATTTCATTCGGCCCGAAATTGGCATGTTTATTTGTACAGTTTATTCTACTAAAAGATAGGGTTAACATATTTGGCGACTAACTGCTTTACCAGTTTAAACACGCTGTAATTTTGTCGTCGATGGGCCAGCAGATTCCTGCCCTTTGGAACAAAACTATAGGGGAAAAAACCTGTCTGTTAACCATGCAATTCACGGATAATATTTGGCGATTTCTGCATTACGTTTTTCTTTCTTTTTCTTTTTTTCCTCATTGATTTTTCGGTGAATTCTTTAGAATTATATATGACAGTTTAAAATTTTAGTGTTTAAAAAAAGAAATCTGGTAATAGTCATTCTAGACTAGCCTTTGAGATAAAAGCTTGTATAAGAATTTAAGACCTCTTTAACTAAAGTGTTTTGAATTTAAATGAGGGGGGAAAAATAAAAATAAAAATAATATGCGATTTTTTTCCCTTCAGAATAGTGTATTAAAACTTTTATGTAAATAAATTGTAAAATTTTTAGATAAATAATTAATGGATTTACATGGATAAATGGATTAAATAGCTGCATAAAATTGTGATTTATTATTATTATTAAAGGATTTTTCTATTAAATGCGATTTAATAGAAACATCCGCAATGTTTCTTTTTTCTTTATTTTCTTTTCTTTTCTTTCTTTTTTCTTTCTTTTTTTTTTTTTTTTTTTTTCCTTTTTTAAGATGGTAGACCGTTTTATTTCTTTATTTATTGAAAGTTAATTTAAATTATCTAAAATTAAGTGAGAAACATGTTTTTTTTTTTTTTTTTTTATATGTATCCACATTACATTAATCATGACATTTTAAATTCCAATAGATAAGAAACATGAATATAACACTTGAAATTGTATAATTAAAAGATTTAGGGATATAATTAGCGTAAGCTAAATAATATTACACTCTGAGACATTTGAATTTAAATTTTAATGGTGTGTAGTGTTAGGGTTAAAGCCAATTGACTAAAAGAGGGTCCTAGACCTGAGTGGTGTACTCTCTGTAGAAAGTCTTTCTAAGTGCTACATAGTCCTTTTTATTTGAGTTTTGGAGAAAATCATAGTAAACTCCAAATGTATATGTCGACGAAAGCGATCTGGTATCGAACTTGGCAATTTCCGTCTACTAGCTTCCAGATATTTAAATTTTGATATTCCATTGATCAGAACATTGCAGAAGTTTTCAATTGTATTTATAAAAATTTAATTTTTGTGATAATTTTATGCAATGTTTTCCATAGTGTTAAATTTAAGAATCGCCGTCAAAAAAAAAAAAAAAAAAAAAAAAAAAAATACCGAAATTTTGTTTTACATCCCATTTTATTAATGTTTGTTTTCTTTAATTAATTATAAGATTAAAAAAAAAAAAAAAAAAAAAAAAACTTTTTATGTACCATGTTTTTAAACTTTCTGTTGAATCATAGCTATAGAACTATATTAGTACTTTATCAATGTGTATAATGTTTTCTAAAGTGATAACGACTTTAAAATAAACGACTTAATGTGAGATGCATAATTTAACTTTTTATAATTTTTTAACGTTCACGTTTAATTAAATGTATTTATTCATCAACCCTTGAAGTTCATTTCAGAAAATTTTGGAGTTGAAAGCTGATTTTTTATACTCACTATGTGAAAAATACCAGAGCCGGGAATCGAACCCGGGCCTTCCGCTTTACGTACGGATGCTCAAACCATTGAGCTACCCTGTCTGATTTCCAGCTAGGCATTTCTCACATAACATTCGTTGGCAAAGTCACCGAGTCTGTAAACACAGTAATATCAAAAGTGACATTATTAATCATGGCACAACTTCGATAGACCACGAAATTTTAATTTAATTTAGTAATTTATTCATCAACCCTTGAAGTTCATATCAGAAAATTTTGGAGTGGAAGGCTGATTTTTTATACCAACTATGTGAAAAATACCAGAGCCGGGAATTGAACCCGGGCCTTCCACTTTACGTACGGATGCTCAAACCATTGAGCTACCTTGGCTGATTGCCAGCTAGGCATTTCTCACATAACATTAATGGCAAAAAAAAAATCACCCTTTCACTCCAAAATTTTCTGAAATAAATGTATTTATTTTATGTCGAAAAAAAATGAACTCGTATTTCTTTTTTTTTTTTTTTTTTTTTTTTTCAACAAATAAGTTATAGCTAATATTTAAATGACTAATTTTAAAGCTATTAATAAGTTATTATTTTCATATTTAAATTAATTAAAACAAAACAAATCAAACATTTGAAAATCGAGCTTCCAGGAATTGCATTGACATCGGAATCTCAGCTAATATAAAAAAGTTTCAAATGTCTAGCTAGTCGGAAAGTTAGTTAAAAATCGATTGCAAGATTTGTACTGAACAACAAATAAACAAACAAGAAAGCGAGTTAATAAAAACATGGTGAAAAGATGATACTCGGAATTTCCGGAATTCCATTCATACGTGGCAATCTAATGTCCCACCCCCCCCCAAAAAAAAAAAAAAAAAAAAAAAAAAAGATTTTCTCTTATCCTGCATTTAAAAAATAAAAATATATAGGAGGGCAATTTTTCAGTTTTTCTCTTAGAACAGGGTCGCTTAAACACGATCGGTAGAAGCACGGCGCCAGCCCAGAGACATGCCATCACAGTTTTTATCTTCCTTGGGAAAGATAACTTCTGTGCTTCGATAAGACACACATGTATCATTTTTATAGAATATTAAAAAAAAAAAAAAAAAAAAAAAAAAAAATGCAGCCTTTAACCCTTTTTGGCACACAGTGGCGGCTCATGCCAATTTTCATAGGTGGGGCCCGACACATCTTATGGAAATATCTGGAAGTTGGTTGACAGGAATTGTCGAGTTTGATACCAGGTCGCTCTCCTCGACAAATACGTTTGGAATTTTCCAAAGTTTTCTCCGAAACTCGTATATATACAAGCTAGGTATCATTTAGAAAGACTCCCTCGGAAAAATACACCATCCAGATCTAAGACCCTCTTTTAATCAACTGACCTTAATCCTAACACTACACACCATTAAAATTTCAACTCAATTTTCTCAACACTCTACATGCAATATTTTTTAGCTTGCACTAACTATATCTCCAAATCTTTTAATAATAATAATTTCAGATGTTATATTTATGTATATTATCTTAAAAAAATAAATAAAATAAACCTTAACCAATCTGTGTAGATATATTGAAATTTAGAAAGTCATGAGCAATGTAATGTGAATACATACACTGTAAAAAATTATTGAGGCAGCTTATTTACCACAATCATGTGGAGAAATGTTGCCAGCTGTAATTGTGTAACATTCCACTGTATGCCTCTGTTATATACAACGATAGCTGATAACATTTCTCAACATGGTTGAGGAAAATAAGTTCCCTCAATAATGTCGTATTCTCACAAAACATTTTCTACAGTGTATTAAAAATGTACCGTGTTTCTAACTTTAAGAGCTTAATTTTAGATAATTTAAATTGAATTTCTTAATTTCTGATTCAGTTTAGAGAATTTTATCTAGAAAATATGCATTTAAAATTAAATACCTTTAGTTTTACCAGTTTCGAATTTTCATGCATAAAATTATAAAAATATGTACTGAGAGAAAATTCAATTTAAACTTTGATATTTCATCAAAAAATATCATTTTAGAACTTTGCAATTATGGCTATAAAATTCCTACTTTTTGACACAATTTTATGTTGCTTTTATACATTGTGTTTGTTGAGAATTAAAGATTGATTCTTAATTGAGAATTTTTTTTAATTTTCTTTTTTATTTAAAGGTTATAATAAATGAAAAAATTCAGACAATCTATCATCTTAAAAAATAAATAAATAAATAAAAATATTTGTATTAAATCGTATTTTTAAAAAAAAATCAGTTTGAAATTAAAAAAATAATAATAATAATAAATAAATAAATAAATAAATAAAGCTTTAGTGTAGGACTCCTTTGGCGAAATTTTAAATTTGGCATCGAAGTAACTCGAACGTTTCTCGCAAGGTCTTTACTAGCGCAATTATGATATCCGCATTTTAATTTATTAAAAACAATTTACAACAAAAAAGTTACTATATCCATTGATATAGTAACTTTTAAAACTAACTACTTTAAATTACCAACTCAAATTCAATTCAAACTTAGTTATCCTGCTTCTTTTTTTTTTTTTTTTTTTTTTTTCATTTTGCACGCGCGCTTTCTATTTCCTAATTCAAAATTATTTAAAAAAAATCTTTTTCGATAGTGTTTATTTCGATAATGATTACTATTAATTTTCTTTTCTTTTCTTTTTCTTTCAAAAAGAAAATAAAAATGGTTTTGATGAAATTCTGGCAAAAGCAGAATTTAGTTTAGACGGAGAAATATTAGTTTTTTTTTTTTTTTTTTTTTTTTTTCAAATTATAGCATTGCTTTTAAATTATTCAATTATATTTTCGATAAATGTCCAACTATCGTAAATCTGGTATCGTAAAAATCGCAGATTGAGACTAATAGTCCTCAGTCCTAAAAAAATAAAGAAAAAGAAAAGCATGTTTTGTGCAGATTGTGGTATAAAAATTGTTTGTCATTCGTTTACAGAACAACCCAAAGTATTTGAATATATTGGGGCTATATATGAAAATTGCTAGAATTGTAATCCAGTTTGTGTTAGATTTTTTTTTTTTTTTTTTTTTTTTTTTTTAACATAAGACTAAAGTTAAGTACCCAATGTGTGATGTACATATAGTTTATAGATAATATACAGGGCTACCCCAAATTAAGCTAAGCGTTCTTTTGGATTGAATGTATGTAATTGATGGAAGTGCTTTCCTACGTGGACGAGCACTGCTCAGGAAGGAAAATTAATTTTTCATATCCATACTGTAAACAAACTATTTTTGACTCTGTTTATATATAAATTATATATATATATATATATATATATATATATAATATCACGTTTTGAAGTGTCCTAATTACGAGAATCCAATTTTATCGATTGATCTGTATGTATATCTGTTATCAGCATAATTTAAAAACAAATAACTGCTGGAAATTCAAATTTGGTAAATTCGTACTAGGTTGCCACTGGAAAATTTTGATCAAGATTGGCAAGTTTGAAGGTAAATTAATAATAATAATAATAATAATATTTTAAGTTAATGTAGACACTGTAATTGAACGGGGGTTGAGGTGGTGGAAGGCCCCCCCCCCGCCCTCCCCTCCAATCACATTGAATTATACAACAAATAATACTGTTCCTAAACCTATTTTAGATTATTTTTTATTGATCTTACGACTTAATATACAGTCGGTAACAAAAGTCTCCGAACACTAGCAAAAATTCTTATATAAAAAAAGTACACTTAATACAGTTTTGTTAAATAAATCCTTGTCGAATCCTGTTTTTAGACTGACTAAGATCAGGATTCGACAAGCATTTATTTAACAAAGCTGTATTAAGTGTATATTTTTTAGATAGGAATTTTTGCTAGTGTTCGGAGACTTTTGTTACCGACTGTACAGTCTGCAGTGGGGCCGCGGTAGCCCAGTCGGTAGAGCACCGGCCTCGTAATTGGAAGATTGCGGGTTCGGTACTCGAGCCGGCCAGAGACCGTCGTGTACACTAATGGTGGCTAGTGCACGTAAAATCTGTCGTGGCCGCAAAGTACTCCATGTTCACATCAAAAATTATACCTGTGGGGGTCACCGAAGCGGGAGAGCCATCCCTTCCGTGTGGGATCAAAATTGTGATGGCATGTCTCCGGACCACCTCTAGGGGTGTGTCCCAGACCGTCGCCAATTGCCCATCTGCGCAGCACTAGTGCGACGTAAAAAAACCCAACCCAACCAACCAACAGTCTACAGTGTAAGAAAAAGTCGTGTGACTATTATTATTATTATTACTTAATCTGATTCGATCATATAAAAAGAAATAAGAAGCATGTGGTTTACACATAATTTGTAAAACACTTTAACTATGAAGGTGCTTTTATAGTGGCCGTTCCGTTCCGCTGTTCGCAAGCACTGAGCTAGAATATAAGGAGTGATAACTATATAATGGATAAGAAACTGAATAGAATTCAACTGAATATGAAGTTATCACTCCTTATATTCTAGCTCTGTTCTTGCGTACAGCGGAACGGAGCGGCTACTATAAAGCCTGCTTAAGAAAGGTTGGCGTTGGCGTTGCGGAATAAGGCCGACTGACTAGTCTTGGGTCCTAGAGCAGAGGGAGGATGCCTTTCGTGGAGGCCTTTCTAAGGGGTCCTCACCCGTATTTGCGCAAGTTTCGGAGAAAACCATGGAAAACCCCGAACGGCTAGGCCGACAAGCGCGACACCTGGGATCGAAGGCGGCTACACATCTGTTAGCTTTGAGCGCAGAACCGCTCAGCAGCTGGTGGGCCAACTATAAGAAAGAGAAAAAAAAACAGTTGCAGTATTTTTTATATTTTTTTTACTTTATGTTTTCTGGTACACTCAAAATAAAAATGGCCTAAATTGGCCACAGCGCGGAACTAGTGCGACGTAAAATCCAGCCAAGCAAATTAACAACCGAAAAAAAAGCTCCACTTATGCTCATCACGTTTCTTCCTTTCTTTTTTTTTTCTTTCAAAATAATAATAATAATAATAATAATAGGGATTCGTAATTAAAAAAAAAAAAACCTCATTTTATTGTATTAAGCAGAATATATTCTTTTTCATAATTAAATAAGCAAATTCCTTCGTGATATTTTTAATATTCTGTGTTTATTTTTTTTTCTTGTGAATCATTTTCTTCTTCTTTTTGATACCCCTCTGAATATATTATCGCTTTCACCCGTTTCATTACCCCTACCCGCATCCCTCCTATTCTCCATTTTTATTAATTTGTACGATTTATTGTCATAAATAATGTTTTAAAGTAAGAAATAATAACTAACATCGCTTTTTTATAATCAATTATAATATGCCAGATTTCATGTTTTCACGCAAAACTGAACGAAACAGTATGAGTTTATCAAAATAAATTGACGCAATGAAATTTTTAGTACGAAAGGTCGTACTATTTCTTTCCGGTAACGTCGTTACCAATTTTTATCTGTCACCTTGAATGTACGTGCAAACATTTTTACTTATATCTAAAATGTATAAAACAGAAATTTTGTCATTGTATTCGTCAGGATTATTAGATTTTGTCAAAAATTGGTACACTTAATAATCCGGACAAAACCTAGCTAACACCGTATTTTAAACACAGTATACAAAACATTTTAAATTTTAAACATTACTTTTCCAGGTATAGGCTAGCCACGGAGGGCATTCCACTTATTAGCCAAGGACCCTTGTGTAGTCAATTGGCCTTATCCCACACAACCAATTTACAGGATCATTCAAACATTATTGTTATTATTTTAATTTGTGACAGGCCCTCTCTTTGCGTTAGGGAGAAAATCTTTGCTGAAATAAGTGTGGTATAACATATTCTTTACACCAACAAAGTGTCAAGAGAATCCATCAAGTATATTTCCAGATATTAGAAAAGTCTAAATTCCAAAAAGCCTCTTCTTTTTTTTTTCCTTATTCATCTGTTGAACAAATCTCAAGAACAAATAATAGCAGAAAGTCCAAACTCGTTATTCTAAATGTGTATCTTATAAGGATGCTACACTAAACTTTTCGTTGAGATAAAGCAAATGGTTCGTGTACAGGGACACCTATGAGGATTCAAATACATTACGTCTGTGGGGGAAATTGCAGGTAAGTAGAGTTTAACATCTATAGACTGCACTAAAACAAATGAAACTGATATATAATTTTTTATATGCGCAAAAACATGTCGCATGTAGACTATGATATGGAAATCATTCACTGTTTGTTTACAGGGCTACACAAAAGAACTAGATTATAGTGCGACAATACTTGAAAATTGATGGAAGCGTATTTCAGGTTGTGCTGTATGTTATAATTATAAGATTATATTTATGTGCACCATGTGATGTGTAAATAACTTTCAGAAGATATACAGGGTTGCCAATATTTAAGCCATAACATTTTTTTTTTATTGTTAACGGAAGTGCTTTACTATAATGTTTTACCATGCCCAGGAAATCTGCTCAGGAATTAAATTTAATTCCTCATAGCCATATGGTAAGTAACGTATTTTTTTAAGCTAAATATTCATCGCACGTTTTTTATTTTTTATTTTTATTTTTTATACGTTTTGAGGCTTTCTGAATACCAAAATCAAGTTTTTAACGTTTGATCTTTGTCTGCGTTTCTTAGAGTAAATAAGAAACAAATAATTTCAGGCAATCCAAATGTTTTATTTTGAACTTAATTTGTTTGTTACTAGAAAAGTTTGTTCAAGATTGATAATTTTCAAGGAATGTTGCGTATGAAAGTTGCCAGAATAATTTTAAATGAACATTTGAATTTAATAAAAACAGATTTGAATTCTACATAAATATATGTACAATAATGAAACGAGAGGTTGAGGGGGGCAGTAACCCCCTCACATAGAATTATTTCTCAAATAAAGCTGTTACGAAGCCAAATTTGAACTGTTTTAGCATAGGTTTACATAACAGTACTTGTTATCTTACCCCTTAATCTCCAATCTGTATTTATAGTATTAACTTTCAGGGTAAGAGAAAGGCGTGTGAGTGACATATCAGATTAACTAATTGGTGTAGATACACAAAATGTCTCCAAGTGAAATATTACCCGTTTTCCCTTCTGTTTATTATTAGGAAGAAAATGGCTAGTGTAGCTTTTCCTAAATCAATGACAATTCTATAAATTAAATTAAATTTAAATTATCCTGTATCATTATATTTCCTTCTCCACGTCCACTTTTTATTTTATAAATTAAATATTATCTTAAAATAAACTGCCTATACTAAAGCTATTCTGTTTTGATAGTCCGTATTGGAAAATTTCATGCTTTAAATAATACATAAATCTTAGGCAATAATGCAGGGGTGTTTGCGTCCCCGGAAATTGCTACCAGAATTTTCCAATAGTGATACTATTGGTAGTTTTCTAGTAAAGTTCAGCAATTAAATATAACCAAAAATACAATTTATAAGTACCGATGGAAATAAAATAAAAAACCCGGAACGGAAACACCCCTGATAATGGTTAATTCATTGTTGTCGGTTATAATTAATATTTTTGTTTTTTCTCTAACAATGGCTTAATTTTTAAACAATGTTTCCAACAATGGTCTGTGATATGGCATTTATTGTTACATGCAGAAATTCTGCGAATCTGTCATTGATTTTACCCTTTGTATGTGAGTAATTTTGAGCACGCAAAGATTTGGTGATTATTTTATTACTAAAAGTGTATTAAAGCGAACTTTCTCGTTCATACGAAATGTTTCCCTACGAGGTAATTCAAATAAAGTTTACTAATATCAATTTTAAGTTAATATTTCCATCGGTTCACATCTTTGATGTCTAGAAGATCAATTCTATTTGTTATTGTCATAATATCTTTCATAAATTAATTAATATATTCTCGATAGAGTTAAAATGTCTAGAGGATCAATTCTATTTGTTATTGTCATGATCTCTTTCATAAATTAATTAATATGTTCTCGATTAATTAATTGGAAGATTAAACTAGTGGATACAGAGTTAGTAAAGGACCCCCTTGACATTATTTAGATTTTGGTTTTCATTTTGACAAGGAATAAAAATGGCTATTATATTGCAATCGCGTAAATAAAGATCTTGGAGAGAAACCTCTCAGCTACTTTGGTGGCAAACTTCAAATTTCGTCAAGTGGATCCTATAAAAAAGCAGTTCCCTATACATAATATATCTGTAGTGATAAGTATAAACGATTTAAGTCCATATTCTTGATTTTTCAGGAGACGAAAAATAAAGTTAAACTAACTAAAAACTAATCGGAAGAATCGATTAGGAAAAAGGGATTATGTTGATTTATACCCTTTATACCGTTCAGTGATTGTCAACCTTCATTTAATAAAGGGAAAAAATTGAATTAAATATTTCACACAAAGATTAATGCTAAATTTCTGACTTGAATCTTTTTTTACCAATGGATTTTCTCAAAGACTAAATGACATAGATTTAAATCCTTTATACCAATCGATAGAGAATTTTTTTCTGGATCTGACTATGTACTTAGCTCAAAATCGACATTTTTGGACTTCAATCCTTTATACTTATCAGTACATGTATATTGGTTATATTTTATATTTTGAATAATTTTTATCCTAATCTGTTTCGTAGTTTCTTCGCATTGTCGTGATGTATATGTATGTATGTACAGTCAGTAACAAATGTCTCCGAAAACTAGCAAAAATTCCTATCTAAAAAAAGGACACTTAATACAGATTTGTTAAATAAATCCTTGTCGAATCCTGTTTTTAGACTCACTAAGAACAGGATTCGACAAGGATTTATTTAACAAAACTGTATTAAGTGTACTTTTTTTATACAGAAATGTTTGCTAATGTTCGGAGACTTTTGTTACCGACTGTATGTACAGTCAGTAACATTTCTAAGTCAGTGTAAGAACATGATTCGATAAGGATTTATTAAACAAAACCGTATGAAGTGTACTTTTTTTAGATAGAAATTTTTGCTAGTGTTCGGACACTTTTGTTACCGACTGTATATGTATTGGTATATGGTTTTAGTGGTTAAAAATCTTCTGTTTCTCAGCTTTTACTAATTTATATATATATATATATATATATATATATAGAAATACAATAATAAAATATAATAATATCAGTGCAAAATTTTATGAAATTCAAAGATGATTCAACCTCAGCATTAAAACAATTATTCAGATCATAATCGCAGACCACTCATATCAAATCAGAAAAGAATTAAAGATAAATCGAAATGAATTTTGGAGATGAGAAAAAAGCATGATTTGCATTCCAACGTTTTCAAGGGCCTGGTAGAATGCAAATATGCTAAGAAATGGATGTTTTTCTGTCACAAAGAAAGCAAAAGCTAAGAATTTCTTTGTTCACAGGCCCGAAACATCCATAGAAAAACCATAAAAAAGAAGATCAAAATCACAATATTACCTGAAATAATCCTAAGACATATTTATTGGAGATTGAAATAAACATATAAAATTACTTAATAAAATATATTTGAAACTGATTCAAATACAAGATGCCCATGTGAAAAAACCAGAAAAATTCAATCCAGAAAAACTAAGATACAATGCACATGTAAAAGTTAACAATCAGAACTCAGTTAAACACACAGTTAATCAGATCAAAATTGCAGTGACCATTGAGTAATAAAGGATGCGCAGTGTTATTCAGGTAAATTAAGGATTCATACGTATTCAGATCCTAAAAAAAGCAGATTATTATTCATAATTATTTTAGCATGGACAGTGCTGCCATCTAGAGTATTGAGATGAAAATAATAGTAAAATAAAATAAAATGAATTATTCATAATTATTTTAATGTGAATAATAGTAATAAAAATAAAAATTATAAATAAATAATAAATAATAATATTTACAATAATAAAATAAATAAATATATATATATATATATATATATACAGATATCTTTATCTGTCTCCCTCACTATATATAGGATAAAAGAATAGAAAACTATGCGCAACAAGGTCAAAAAATCAAACATAATAATCAGAAATGGCCCATCGAATGAAAATTAATCAAATGTAAATTCTGATAAATAGTAATATACATACCAATATGCAATACTCAGTATAATTTTTTGTAGTACTAAAAGACTATTTAGAAAAATAAAATTTAAATGAATAATATCCTATGAGAGAACATATCCTATGAAAATTTATTCTATGATACATTGGGCAAATTATGTCAAAAGTCATTTGAATAGGTAAAAATTTAACAAATTATCCAAAAAAAAAAAAAAAAAGAGAAAGATTCCAGAAAATTTTCAGACTTCAAATTTTATAAGAGGTTTTCACATGCCCCTTATTTAATTTGGAGATTCGTTTATTACACCCACAAAAAAGGCTTATTTATGAAAGATCCGTTATCAACTCACAAATCTTAGCAGATAAATAAAGTTATGTTACAACTACAATCCCATAAGGAGATTTTGAAAAGTGGTTTTAAAAATTGAATTACAAATCACTACCCCTTATGAAATTTTAGCTCTGGAAAATATTAAAAAAACTAGCTTATTCTTTTGTCAATAATTTGCTTAATTTTTACTCCATTAAAATGAATTTTTTACATAAATTGCCCAATATATCAAACGTTCAATCGATACAATAAAAAACTTTCTATCTTTCACGCATGCACAGTAAAAGAATGTTTACTTAACTACAAATACTCATATCTCAATGAAAATTACATGCGTGCATTTTATGTGTTAGGAAAAATGATTCTGTCAAGTTTTCTGAAAGTTTTGTGAAATTTTACTGAAATCCATTCATATTAAAAGCAAAAAAAAAACGTAATAAAATAAGTCATAAATTGTACATAGTATGTGAAATTATGCATTAAAATTACATGTCATCTTCACTATTTTATGATACAGGGTAACCTAAAATATTTATGCTTTTCTTCTATTTGTGGTTGGTCTCCTAATTGCGCTGGTGACGAAATCGACCGTGAAAAATATGAGTTTGTAAAGGTTCTTTGCATGTCTGAAGTCCAAGGTCATTTCGTTCAGTATTTTTGTTAGAAAATAGAAAAAAATGGAAAAAAAAAAAAAAAAAAAAAAAAACCTAATACTTTGGTCAAAATTGTAATTTGATAACGAATATGACATCCAAGTCCTGTGTTCATATACTCATTTATTTAAGGGTTTACATGATTTTTGAAGGCTGAAATTAAAAAGCACATTTTTTCTCTCTCTTTTTATTATTATTATTATTGAGTTGTAAGCAAAAACATTACTATTTCACTGCATTTTGTCCCATATATAGCCTTGTAAAATGAGTGTTGATAATGAAGTTGTAATTGAAAAAAAGAAAAACCTTTGTTCAATCACTAACCAAGTCCATTTTGCAGAAGTGTGCAAAGTTTCAATGAACTCGATGCATTAGTTTTTCAGAAATCGTGCCCAGCATTTTACTAAAGGGTCACCGGAAGCCAAGACCCATCGTCTGAATTTTCCAAATATTTTAATGAAAATTTCAAAAAATATTGTTTAAATGTTGATTTTTTTATATACTCAAAATTTTGAATACAAAATTTTATTTATTATATTGGGGGAAAAAAAGAGAGAGAGAGAGAGAGAGGGTTTTTTTTTTTTTTAGCTTTTGAAACCTATGTAACCTTTCAACCCTTTAACGTTCACTACTTAATTTATTTTAAAAATTATTAAACTAATTTAAAAAATGGCTTTTAGACACACAGCTGATCATAAATCTTTAAAAATTAAAAAATTAGCATTGTTCCTTTTCGAGAAATTTTTGGTTTGAAACATCTGTAACTTAACCTTATTAAATTCAAATAATGTTTAATTTAATAAATAAAACACTCTGTAAGTAAACATTATTGACTACAAAAACTCGTAAAAGTTATTTCAGTTGAAAATAATAGAATGAAAAATACTAGACATGAATGCATCGTCAAACCAACATTTCGCACTCGCGCACACTAAGAAACTTCAAGTGACTTATGGATTTAACTTCTTTTCAAGCATTATTTGTTAAATTTTGGAATAGGCGGCTATCTACAGAACAGAAAAGGAACAAAATTTTAAAACATGATTAAAATAAGGGGGGGGGGGGGAATGTTAAAAGAAACTGCTGCATAAAAATTGTTAAATTATGTCAAATGTTTGGTTTCGCTGCAAAACCAATTAACGTTAAAGGGTTAAAACTGAACATCAATCATATTCCTTCTTTTTTTCCTTCCCGTGTTATCCTATAGGATTTTCGTTGCTTCGTTTTATTAGGATATCTCATTCAAAAATGAAGATTTCGAATTCTGTTTTTTAAATATTATAGAAAGAAAGGAAGAGGAAATCTGACTGGTGTACAGTTTTAACAGTTATCCGCAGAAGAAGAAAACGAGAAAGAAAAAAAAAAAAACCTGTTATTTAACCCTTTAACGTTCATTAGTTTCGGAGCGAAACCAAACATTTGACATACTTAACAATTATTATTTTTTATTTTTTATTTTTTTGCAGCAGTTTCTTTACATCTATCCCCTTATTTTAATCAGGTTTTAAACATTTGTTCCTTTTCTGTTCGGTAGATAGCAGCACTATTCCAAAATTTAACAAATAATGCTTCAAAGGAAGCTAAATGCATTGCATAAGTCACTTGAAGTTTCTTAGAGTACGCGAGTGCAAATTTCTGGTTTGATGGTGTACTCATGTCTAGTTTTTTTCATTTAATGAAGAGCTGGACTATTATTTTCACCTGAAACAACTTTTACGAGTGTTTGTAGTCGATAATGTTTACTTACAAAGTGTATTATTTATTAAATTAAATATTATTTAAAATTAATAAGGTTAGCTTATAGATGTTTCAAACAAAAATTTATCGAAAAAGAACTGTGCTATTTATTTATTTTTTTAAATATTTATGATCAGCTATGTGTCTAAAAGCTATTTTTACTATTAGTTTATTAATTTTTAAAATAAATTAAGTAGCGAACGTTGAAGGGTTAACTTTTAAAAACGAGCATAATTTCGAATTGAGAACAAACACACTGCTCTTCCGCAGTGTTTCATTAGTAAATTTACAATGTGTTTAAAATTTCCTCTTAGATAAAATATGTTTCCAGTTTATATTCCTTTAAATGGAATTAGAAAGTGCATATAGAAATTTCTAATCTTGATCAGAAATTATCATAGAAATCTACATTTTTTTCTTTATTTGGTTAGTTAAAAAAAAAAAAAAAGCAATTGGAATCAGTGTTATTTTAAACATACTATAATTTCGCTGAAACAAATATCTTAAACATCATCTCTCATAATATAGAAAAGTAAAAAGGCTGAACTTAAAAAAAGTTTATAATTATCCTTATCATAATTATAATTATAATTATTATTTGAAATTATTTGTCACAAAATCATTTGTCAAATAAAATTGCCCTAAAGCCTAGTTTGAAGTGTTTTTACTCTAGGTATATAAAACAGCACTTGTTATCTTAAACTTTAATCTCTAATCTGTCTTTATAATATTGAATTTCGCGTTAAGAGAAAGTCGTGTGAGCGCCATACCAGAATATTTTAATTATTATTAAACAGTATTGATTTATTTTCATTAATTAACGCTAATTAAATTGATTCAAAATAATTTCACTCATGCATAGTATACTTTTATTTTGATGAATTAACTTTTGAAGCAACTATTAATTTAAATAACGTTTTTAGTATTCAACTTAATAGCATAGTAACAACAGACGCATATATATATGTGTGTGTGTGTGTGTGTGTGTGTATTGAGAGAGAGAGCGAGAAATATCTGTGTGTATTTATTATATTTTATATTCTTAATAATTTTTATCCTGATCTGTTTCCTCTGGTTCCATTGCCTTGTCATGATGAAGTAATATATAGATAAAATATAAGAACTGGAATCTATGAGTAGCAAGGTTAAGGAATCAAACACAAAAATGACAAAAAGCATATGAAATGAAAACTAGTCAAATGTAAATTTATAATTAACATTGTATGATAAATACAAAAATAGTAATATTAATAACTATATCCAAGTACAACACAGTTACATCAGTATTATCTTTTGTTTTATACCACAAAAATTCATTCTGATGTAACTGGGATGTAACATCCAAAAGACTGTTTCAAAAAATAGACTTTAAAAAAAGAGTACACCATGAGAAAGAACAACTACAGCTGAATTTAGAGTATAAAATAAAGGTTGATATAGCTAATTAACAGCTAATTCAATGAATACAGAAATGAACGAGCAAATAAATATAATAACAGTACATATAGGATGTAATAATGAATAATTCAATATAAAAGTAATAAAAGGTACAAAATAAGGCACAGAGGTAGACTATTGAACATGGTGTATATATAATATATAATATCTATTTCTGTATAAAATTGTTTTGTATACATATGTTCTGTATATATATAAATTTTAAGGGTCCCAGAAAAGTGTCTCGCTGACATTTTAGCTGTAAATTTTTTTTTTTAAATCTGGAGTGACTCCATTCGACTTTCCGAACATTGAGTAATTAACAGTTTTGTAGATAAAGTAAAGAAAGAGGAGTTGTTAAACAAACAAAAGAGAGAAAACCATAATAGACTGTTTGAGTATTTTTCTCCGCATATTACACGATGTTTTATTTAACGCGACTGAACTTTGAGAACATAGATCAGAATGATAAAGAATTTTTCGTTGTGTCCGTGTAAAAACCTATAAATGCTAGATTCACCAAAATGCTTATAGTTAGTGCAACAGTGACTTATAATATTCATATAAATTTTCAGCTCAATTGAATGAGGCGTTTAGATGCTATTGCACTTTTAAAAATTTGGCCCCGTAAGCCATAACAATAAAGAATTTTTCTTTGTGTCCCTGTAAAAATACTGTAAGTGCTAGATTCACCAAAATCTATACAATTGGTGCAACTGTGACCTATAATATGTGTACAAATTTTTTGCTCAGCTTAATAAGGCGTTTAGACGCTATCACACTTTAAAAAATTTAGCCCGATAGGTCCTAATCATAAAGAATTTTTCTTTGTGTTCGTATAAAAAACTATAAATGCCAGATTATCCAAAATCTATGCAGATTTAGTATCTGTGACCTATAATATGTATATAATTTTTTTTCTCAATTGAATAAGGCGTTTAGATTCTATCGCACTTTTAAGATTTAGGTCCCATAGGTCATAATGATAAAGAATTTTTCTTTCTGTCCCTGTAAAAAAACTATGTGTGCTAGATACACCAAAATCAATAGAATTCGTACTATGGTGACTTACAATATACGTACCAACTTTCAGCTTATTCGAAAAAAGCGTTTAGACGCTAGCGTGTTCACTCACAGACATACACACACACATACATACATCATTGTAAGAATAGTGAAAACGGACTCAGGTGACCTCGAAACGTATAGAAACATCAAAATCTCAAATTCGGATTTCTGACATGATTACAATACTTTCCTCACTATAGTGTTCGGAAAGTAAAAAATGAAGTTGATTAGAATCGAATCACCATTTCCGAGTTCTTAACATCATATCACTGATGTATTCTCCCTTCACATAGTAGAAACGTAAATATCGAATTATATCTAGTATATTGATTACAAAATAAAATTAGTGAACATTACCTAATCGTAAATAGTTGTTTAATTTTATTAAGGTTACGTTTCATATTTCAATTTTCATGCAAATCCATGGTCTTTCCGTTGCAATAGTCCACGTAATGCATGTTTGTGCAAGTTTATATAAAATGGGCCTTATTCTGCCATATTTAGAAAATTTAAAATTTCTAATAACTTGTGAAATTCTCAAAGTAGAATGTTTATAGTCAATGCCAGTATCATATATGATATTTTAAAGCGGGTGAATATATTCAGGATGAAAATAATCCTCATAATACACGTTTATGTAAAATTTTGCCCTGTTGCCCTATCTTGAGAAGAACGTAAATTTTATAGAAAAATCTCAAAGTTTCCAAATTTGAAAACAAACTGGGTTTTCGCCAGTGTCATAAATGATATTTTAGACTAACAAACACATACACTAACAAACTAACATGCTGACAAACTGACTAACCTACGAATGGATACCACATCAGTTTTGTGATTTTCAGTTCCCTCAAACCCCAAAATGTGTAAAAATGTCAAAAAGCTAGGGGGTCGAAAATTTTCATGAATACCTAAGTACTTCATACCAATAGAATGATAGGGATCGAAAAACAGAGAATAGTTAATATCAGCTTACAAGTTATTACCGAGTATTTCGTTTAATACAATGTTCGCCATTTATTATTATTATTATTATTATTATTACTTTCTCTTATCCATAAGGTAGAGAAAGTACTGTTTTTCGGTCAAATTTTCGAAATTGAGCTTTCGTTATCTTTACACGTTCTGGGATCCTCTGAATCCAAAAATCCTCTTTTTAGCGATTGATTTATGTGTGTGTGTGACTGTCTGTCTGTTATCAGCATATCTCAAAAAGAAATAGTAGCAGAAAGTTCTAACTTGGTATTCTAAATGTGTATCAAATAGAGATGCTACACTAAACTTTTTGTTGCGATAAAGCGAATGGTTCGTGTACAGGGACACCCAAGAGAATTCAAATACATTACGTCTATGGGGGGAATTGCATGTAAGTAGAGTTTAGCAGCTATAGATTGCACGACACCAAATGAAACGAACATACTATATTTTTTAAATAAGTAAAAACATGTTTCATGTAGAATATGGTACAGAAATTATTCACTGTTTGTTTATAGGGCTAGACAACCAAAAAAAAAAAAAAAAAAAAAAATTGGATTATAATATGACAATACTTTAAAATTGATGGAAGTGTAGTTTAGGTTCTGCCGTATGTTATTAATATAGGAATATATTTTTATATGCACCATGCGATGTGTAATAACTTTCAGAAGGTATACAGAGCTGCCAAAATTTAAGACATGACATTCTTTTTTATTTGTTAGTGGAAGTGCTTTACTATAATATTTTAGCATGTCCGGGAAAGCTACTTCAGGAATTGAAATTATAGTCATACGATAAATATGGCTATAGCCATACAGTAAATAATGTGTTAGCCATACGGTAAATGATGTAATTTTTAAGCTAAATATTCATCGCTTATTTTATGTATATATATATATATATATATATATATATATACACACGTTTTGAGGCTTCCTGAATACCGAAGTAAAGATATTTAGTTTGATCTTTGTCTGCGTCTCTTAGAGTAAATTAAAAACAAATAATACCAGGGGATCCAAATGATGTTTTTTGAAGTTAATACGTTTATTACTAGAAAATTTTGTTAAAGATTGATAAGTTTCAAGAAGAATTTTGAACTAAATTTTGACCGTATTAACAGATTAGAATTCTATATAAATGTAAATACAATAATAAAATGGGGGGGGGGAGTTGAGGGGGCAGTAGCCCCGTGCACATAGAATTATTTGTCAAATAATGCTGTTTCGAAGCCTAATTTTAATATTGCTTTCCTTAATCTCCAATCTGTACTTATACTATTAAATTTCAGGGTAAGAGAAAGTCGTGTGGGTGACACACCGTATTATTTTTACGCCCTTTCTATTTTCTAAAAAAAAAAAAAAAAATCATGAGTACCTAATTTTTTCATACCTATAGAATGACGCAGAATGAAAATGTAATAATAATAATAATAATAATAAACTGCGCAACAGATATAAATAAATAAATAAATAAATAAAAATACTGAACGATTTGACTTTAAACTTCTCACAAACAAAGAACATTTTTAAACTGTATATATATACTGCATTATTATCCTCTATCGATCTAGTCCAAAGTGAAATTAGGGCACCAAGAATAAATTGAATTTAAAGATAAATACTTTGGATTATCCTGTATCATAAAATGCTGCAAAGAACTTGAAACTTTAATACATAGTTGAATATTTGTATGCTTATTTGAGGGAATTGCATGACCATGTAAAGAGGTATAATTTATTTATTAGAAAATCATGTTTTTTTTTTTTTTTTTTTTGTTATTGTTGTTGTTGTTGTTGTTGTTGTTGCTTTGTATGTTTTATGCTTTATAAGAAGAATGGATTTCAACAAAATTTTATAAAACTTGAGAAAATATTAGAGAATCATTATTCTGAAACATGAAATGCACAATTATATAATTTTTGCTGAATTATGCATATTTGTAATGAGTATTTATTTATTTATTTTTTACTGTGCATGCAGGAAGGACAGAGTATATTTTTATTACATAGGTTGAACGTTCAATATATTGGTAAACTTATGTAAAAGAATAGGATAAAAATTAGATATTTTTCAGAGCTGTAATTTTATAAGGGTTTTTTAGTGATTGTGATCCAATTTTTAAAATCACTTTTCAAAACTTCTTTTTTGTGAAAAACCCCTTATGGACTTATAACTGTAACATAATTTATTACTAAAATTTGTCAGTTCCAAAGATTTTTTTTTTATTTTTTTATTTTTTTTATTTGATAAATAAGGATTTTTCTAACGTAACGTAGGTTCAACAACTGAATCTCAAATCTAAATATGCGTCTTGTGAAAGCCCCTTATGAAATTTCCACTGTGAAAAATATTTGAAATCTTGCTCACTCTTTTGCCGATTACTTGCTTACTTTTTGTACTCTAATTAAACGAGTGCCGTTTATGTTTCCCAATAATGATTCTCTAACAATTTGTCGACTTTTCAGAAAGTTTTGTAAAATTTTGTTGTAATTCATTCTTGTTAAAAGCAAAAACTCAAAAAGACAACTTTATATACACTCTATTAAAAAAAAAAAAAAAAGGCCAAGAAGGAGTTATCCGAATAGGACAAAAATTGGTAGATGTGATATACATGTGGAGAAAAACAGTTGATTACAGTTACAGAAAATTTGAATGATTTAATCAAGAGATAGGCCCTCACAAAGTAAACAAGTCACTAATGCGTTGGTCCACTTCTGACCCTTATGTACGTAGTTATTCGTCTTGGTATTAATTGATAGAGTTGGCAGACGTGCTCCTGTGAAGTACCGTGCCAAATCCTGTCCAATTGGTGCGTTAGATTAGCAAAATCCCGAGCTGGTTGTAGGACCCTTTTTATGATATTCCAAACGTCCTCAGTGGAAGAGCGATCCGGGCTGAGCTCAACCCCCTATTAAGGGTCTTTGAAGTCACTGAAGTACCAGTTGCACGTACGATCGACGATAATGATGAATTGGAGCTTTGAGTACCGCTTTGCGATTGACTGGTTCTCACTTTCTGTCCTCTCTTTAGGCCGACCGCTTAATCCCTGACGCTGTGTTCGGACATGGTTCTCCCATTTCTGTCAACATCCTCTAATAGCGGTACCGCTCCTATCCAATTGTCAAAAAATTCGTAGATTAGACCAACCGGCTTCTTTGAGCCCAACTACACACCACACTCAAATGCTGACATCTGCGCATGTTGTTTGTGCAACTGTATGCGAGGCATAGTTACTGTCTTTCTGAGTAGACGGAGTAAAATTCTCGAAGAATTTATGACCGGGAATCAAAATTTTTCATTTTTAATATTCTGCCAATTGCGCAATTAAGATGCGCTGCAGCGTCGCATGCTCATTCGATGGCAGCCAAACTTTAAAATTTTGCATTTTCCATCGAAACCTGTGCGTACGTCAATTTGCGGAGACTGATTGTGATTTATCGTAATATTTCCATATATATTTGACCTATTGATTTTTTATTTAACTTCAATCTAATCACAAATTTATTCCTAGATTGTAAGTTGCGATTTTAATAATTTTGTGTTTGCATAAAAATGACATGGATCCCAAAGCAAAAGATAGGAACAAGCAGTAAAAAAATAAACAAAGTCTATATATATATATATATATATATATATAATCATGCGATTTCCACAAAAAGCACATAAATATTGCATATAGTATGTGAAATTATGTGTTATTTGTAGTATTTTATGATACAGGCAATGTATTCTTTCTTTTAATTTCTAGTTGGCTTATTAATTGCACTCACCACAAAATTGATCGTGGAAAATATTTTTTTTTTTTATGTCTCAAGTTTAAGGTAGTTTTGTTCAGTATTTTCTTTTAGTTCCCCATCATACTATAGGTATGGGGAACTTATGTAATCGTGAAAATTTTCGACCTCGGTTTTTTGACTTTTTTACACGTTTTCAAGTATGAGGAATCCGAATATGACAAAATTTGTATGGTGTCTGTCTGTAGGGTGTCTGTTAGTCCGTTAGTCCGCTAGTCCGTTAGTGTGTTAGTCTGTGTACACGTTATCTCAAGAACAAATTGTCGCAGAGAGGTCAGATTAGTTTTAAAATATTACTTTCGACACTGGCAAGAACCATATTCATTTGCAACATTCGAATTTAAAAACTTCGTAAGTTATTAGAAATTTACGATTTTCTTAACATGGAAGAATAGGACAAAAATTCACTTAAACGTGCATTAAATGGAAACTTTTTACTGTAAAAATGTCAGACCAGTTTTAAAATATCAGTTTTGATGCCGGAATGAACATCAGTAACTATAAATACACTGATGAAAAATATCCCAACATCAAGAAAAAATTCTTGTACAGTAATGAAATTTCAGCAATACATTTGTCTAGGTAACATATTTATTTTATTAAAGTTTCAAGATCACAGGTAGAGCCATTTCAAATGTGAAATGTTGGTACATTAGTAACCGATGTAACCGCCAGAATTTTGAATGCAAGCATGCAAACGTGCATGCATTGTGTCGTACAGGTGTCGGATATCAGTTTGTGGGATGGAATTACATGTCTGTTGCACTTGGGCGGTCAATGCAGGGACGGTTAATGCTGGTTGTGGATGACGCTGTAGTTGTCGTCCAATGATATCACATACGAGCTCGATTGGAGAAAGATCTGGTGATCTAGCAGGCCAAGGCAACATGTCGACACTCTGTAGAGCATGTTGGGTTACAACAGCGGTATGAGGGCGAGCGTTATCCTGTTGGAAAACACCCCCTTGAATGCTGTTCATGAATGGCATCACAACAGGTTGTATCACTAGACTAGCGTACAAATTTGCAGTCAGGGTGCGTGGGATAACGATGAGAGTGCTCCTGCTGTCCTACGAAATTGCTCCCCGAACCATAACTCCAGGAGTAAGCCCTGGGTGTCTAGGCCGTAGACAGGTCGCTAGCAGGCGTTCACCTGGCCTCCTTCTAACCAACACACGGCTATCACTGCGACCAAGGCAGAATCGTCTTTCATCAGAAAACACAACAGATCTCCACTCCGTCCTCCAATGAGCTCTAGCTTGACACCACGGCAATGGTTTGGAGTCAGTGGAATGCACTATACAGGGCGTCTGGCTCGGAGCTGTTCTTGAAGTAACCGATTTGTAACAGTTCGTTGTGTCACTGTGCTGCCAACTGCAGCTCGAATTTCAGCTGCAGACGCAGTACGATTAGCCACAGCCATACGCCAAACACGGCATTCTTCCCTCTCAGTAGTGCCACGTGGGTGCCCGGAACCAGTTTTAAAATATCCGTTTTGATGCCGGAATGAACATCAGTAACTATAAATATGCTACTTTCAAAATTTCGCAAGTTATTGGAAATTTATGAATTTCTTAACATGGCAGCTTTGGGCAAAATTTCACATAAATGTCAATTTTGAGAGATATTTTCATCGTAAAGATGTCAGACTACTTTTGAAATATTATTTAGGACACTGGCGTGAATATTACTGAATATGAATTTTCCAATATAAAAATTTCGTAAGTTATTGAAAATTTACGAATTTCTTAACATGGCGGAATAGAGCAAAATTTCACATAAACTTGAACCTTGAGGGATATTTCCATCGTAAAGATGTCAAACCACTTTCGAAATATTATTTAGGATACTGGCATGAATATCAAAGGCTATGATTTTTCCAATTTAAAAAATTCGTAAGTTATTTGGAATTTACGATTTACTTAGCATGTCAGAATAAGGCAAAATTGATCATAAACTTGCATTTTGAGGTCATAAATACATTGGACAACTTCAAAATTACATTTATGATATTTGTTTGAACATGATTGAATACAAATTTTCTTATAGGAAAATTTCGTAAATTATTCGTAATTTACGATTTTATCAAAATAGCGAAATTGTAAACTTTTCATATAAATATGAATTTTCAGGATTATTGCATTGGAAATAATAGCATGAAAGCTAAACAACGGAATTGACCCTGATAAAATAAATTAATAGATTAGAATAAGATAAATATATCGAAGTGAACGGTGGATAGCCTATGAGGCGGGGATTTCCTTCTGTCACTGTATCAAGCTTTGGTTAAATTCATTTCTTTTAACATGATTATAATATGTCTCGTACTAGAAATTTATGAGAACATAAATATGATGGGGAACTGAGCAGAGTCCACCTATGCCAACTAGTTTTTCTTAAATAGAAAAAATGAGAAAAAAAAAATGTTTTATGACTTGACCAATATTATAATTTGATAGTGGACATGACATCCAAATTTTATGTACCTATGCTGCATTATTTAAGGCATTATACATCAGTTTCGACCAAAAAAAAAAAAAAAAAAAAAAAAAAAAAAGCATATATATATATATATATAAATGAGAGATACCATAATAAATTTTAACATTAAAATTTTAACACTTATTAGATACGTGATAATACCTACATCACAAATATAAAACCGATTATATCAGAGTATAAAAACTAGCACAGAAATGTAGCGATTCCTGTTTAGATCCAATCAAGAGACAAAACCATTTAAAATTACTTACATGAGTAAAAAAGGACCATTAAACATATTGACGAGGAAAGATGATGAAGAATCCCATTAAATTTATTACAAAAGATTCAGGAATTAAGAACGCAGTTAAAAAGTATGAAAGAAAAAAAAAGGACCACAGGAATAATCAGCGGATAAAAAAAATGCTTAAAAATAGAAGTATTATCTCATCAGGGAGCATGTACTTCCATAAAGCAGAGAAAGCTGCAAGATTTCATAAAACAATATAGCTAACAATAGCAAAAATATTGTTCATGCTCCAATCTTGAAACAAAACCATTTTCAATGAGAAATGAAAAGAAAATTTAAATCAAACCATCAAGGAAACCAAAGAGAAATATATATATATCAGCGGATTAAAAAATGCTTAAAAACAGAAGTATTACCTCATCAGGGAGCCTGTACTTCCATAAAGCAGAGAAAGCTGCAAGATTTCGTAAAACAATATAGCTAACAATAGCAAAAATATTGTTCATGCTCCAATCTTGAAAGAAAACCATTTTGAATGAGAAAAAAAAATTACATCAAACTATCAAGGAAACAAAAGAAAAATATATATATGTATATATATATACATATATTACATATTACAAATGAAATTTTTCTTTCAAAATTTTGAGAACATAGAAGAGCAGCATTTAAACAATATTTTATAACGGTGCGTCTTTGTTTTGAGACCCTTCAGAAAAATGGCGGACAAGATTACTTAAAAACTAGTTGGCATAGATGGACTCTGCTCAGTTCCCCATCATATTTATGTACTCATAAATTTTTAGTGCGAGACATATTATAATCATGTTAAAAGAAATGAATTTGACCAAAGCTTGATACAGTGACAGAATGAAATCCCCGCCTAATAGGCTATCCACCGTTCACTTCGATATATTTTTCTTATTCTAATCTATTAAGTTATTTTATCAGCATCAATTCCGTTGTTTAGTTTTCATGCTACTATTTCCAGTGCAATAATCCTCAAAATTCATATTTATATGAAAAATTTACAATTTCGCTATGTTGATAAAATCGTAAATTACGAATAATTTACGAAATTTTCCCATTAGAATATTTGTATTCAATCATCTTCAAACAAGTATCATAAATGTAATTTTGGAGTTGTCTAATTTATTTATGATCCTCAAAATGGAAGTTTATGCTCAATTTTGCCTTATTCTGACATGTTAAGTAAATCGTAAATTCCAAATAACTTACGAATTTTTTAAATTGGAAAAGTCATAGTCTATGATATTCATGCCAGTATCCTAAATAATATTTCGAAAGTGGTTGACATCTTTACGATGAAAATATCCCTCAAGATTGACGTTTATGTGAAATTTTGCTCTATTCTGCCATGTTAAGAAATTCGTAAATTTCCAATAACTCACGAAATTTTTATATTGGAAAATTCATAGTCATTAATATTCATGCCAGTGTTCTTAATAATATTTCAAAAGTAGTCTGACATCTTTACGATGAAAATATCTCTCAAAATTGACGTTTATGTGAAATTTTGCACTATACTGCCATGTTAAGAAATTGGAAAATTTCCAATGACTTGCGAAATTTTCAAAGTAACATATTTATAGTTACTGATGTTCATTCCGGCATCAAAAGTGATATTTTAAAACTGATCTGACATTTTTACAGTAAAAAGTTTCCATTTAATGCACGTTTAAGTGAATTTTTGTCCTATTCTCCCATGTTAAGAAAATCATAAATTTCTAATAACTTACGAAGTTTTTTAATTTGAATGTTGCAAATGAACACGGTTCTTGCGAGTGTCGAAAGTAATATTTTAAAACTGATCTGACCTCTCTGCAAAAATTTGTTCTTGAGATATCGTGTACACAGACTAACAAACTAACGGACTAACAGACATCCTACACACAGACACCATACAAATTTTGTCATTTCCGCATTCCTCACACCTGAAAACGTGTAAAAAAAGTTAAAAAACCGATTCGAAAATTTTCACGATTACCTAAGTTCCCCATACCTATAGTATGATGGGGAACTAACAAATGCACCGATCTTATTAAAATTTCTCCAGAATAGAAATAACTTCTACGTCAATATAAAAATTAAAAAAAAAAAAAAAATACTAAAAGCAGTCTTTGTGGACTGACGATAGAAGTGAAAACTAAGTAACTTGTGAATTGTGTCTTCGAGCTATTAGATTATTATTTTCGAATTATTTTTGGTTTGTAAAGAAGTGTTTATCATGTGTATTATATGATTCCGCACAATATTTGTAGCTACCCAAATTAAATGAACCAAGCCTTACTTATATTAGGTAAAAATATTGTAATATGACTAAAATAATTTTCTTTTTTTTTTTATTATTTATTTGAAAATTTATATTGAAAGCAAAAAGAAGAAAAAAACAGTCTCTATAAAAACACGTGCTTGTACTTTGTGAACTGTGTATATACTGTGGAAAAAGTACATATCATACATAAAGTATAGAACTAGAAAGAGACAGATGCCAGTAGCCAGTATACTACTCGTATTAGTATACATTTTATGCATATCTTTATATATATATTTCTTTTGTGCGTGTGTATGTCACTGAACTCCTCCTAAACGGCTGGACTGAGTTTAATGAAATTTTTTGTGTGTCTTCAGGTGGATTCGAGAATGGTTTAGATTTACAAATGAAAGTTGTAACTTAATTAGTTCTTTCTTAATTAATTTTTAACCAACTCTTTCAACAACTTTTCCACCTAGATGGCGTGAGTTGTCGTAAACACGATGTCAGAATTTATTTAATGTTGAAATGAAAAATATTATAGTTTTAAAAAATTAAAGAACACGATTTTATAGAAATGTGAACTAAAAAGCACGAAATATCTATCTTAGTATTAAAATTCAGGGTAAGAGAAAATCGTGTGAGTGACACACCGTAATATTTACATACATTTAAATCTTTAATTAAAATAACTTAGAATTAACAAAAACCATTTTAAAAAAATCGCCCCTAACGGGGATCGAACGCTGGACCTTTAGATTCGTAGCGCGGCGTCTTACCTCGACGCCGCATCGTTCACGTAGGGAAAGTATTTTTTTTACAGTATAAATTTTTTGTTTGCTCCCAGAGAAGTTACAAACAAACATACATACATACATATATACAGGTGAAGCTAATAAAAGCGTGTTAAAAATGAATTTTTAACCGTATCTTACCAAGTGTTTAAAATATTTTTTCAAAATTAATATTTTTAGAATCGTAACCGTATCTTACGAAGTGTTTAAAATAGTTTTTTCAAAGTTAATATTTTAGAATCGTAAACACGATGTCAGAATTTATTTAATGTTGAAATGAAAAATGAATTTTCAACCGTAAGTGTTTAAAATATTTTTCAATGTTAATATTGTTAAAATGTTAAAATTAGTTAAAATGGTATATTCTTTTAAAAAATTCGTCAATATCCGACGGAGTTATTTTATGTTAAAATGAAAAATGAATTTTTAGGCAATTATTATTTGTGCAGATGGAAAATGTACTAAAAGTTTTCCGAAAAATTTCACGATCACAAATGTTGACGGATATCCAATATATCGTCGAAGAATTCCCGATAATGGCGGACAATCTTATCATCTATGGCGGTCATCTATGTCAACAACATAGATATTGACATTGATAACCGATGGGTGGTCCCATATTCGCCTCTGCTGAGCAAAACATTCAATGCTCATATTAATGTTCAATTCTGCAGTTCAGTGAAGAGCATCAAATACATTTGCAAGTATGTAAATAAAGGCAGTGATATGGCTTTATTTCGAGTTGAAAATACCAATGTGAATGCTCCTCTGGTGAATAACAACGATGAAATAACACTTTACCAAACTGGCCGGTACGTGAGCTCCAATGAAGCTGTTTGGCGTATCTTTAGTTTCCCAATTCATGAACGGGATCCAGCAGTTCTTCATTTAGCCGTCCATCTTGAAAATGGCCAGCGCGTATATTTCACGAGCGAGACAGCGATTGATCGTGCTATAAATCCACCAAAAACTACACTCACCGAATTTTTTGAATTGTGTAATCGTGCGGATGCTTTTGGTGCTTTTGCACGGACATTACTCTATTCAGAAGTACCACGCTATTTCACATGGGCTCCAACAAAAAAATGGATGCCCCGCAAGCAAGGCACGCCGATTGATGCATGTCCCGGTTTATTCAAATCAAACACCTTGGAACGAGTATTTACGCTCAATCCAAGGCAGACTGAGTGCTTTTATCTTCGACTGTTATTGGTTAATGTCATCGGCCCTTTGTCATTTCAAGATTTACGTAAAGTGAATGGACAACAGTATCCAACGTATAAAGATGCATGCCTTGCACTCGGCTTGCTGGAAGACGACAACCAGTGGGAGTGTATGCTTGCTGAAGTAGGACTGAACTGTACAGCAAAACAAATTCGTCTACTATTCGCTATAGTGTTGACTACATGTTTCTCGGCCCGAGCAGAGACATTATGGGATAATCACAAAGATTCAATGACTAATGATATATTGCATCAACATCGTTCACGGTGCAACGATCTAACTATAGTGTTCAGTGACGCTATGTACAATGAAGCATTGATTGCTACTGAAGATCTTTGCATTATCATTGCCAACTCACCACTCAGTCATTTCGGTATGCATTCAACAAATTGAAATGCATCTGATTTAATAAGCACTGAATTGAATCGTGAACTACAATACAATACTGTAGAAATGGCAGCGATTGTTGCTCGCAATGTCCCACTAATGAATGAAGAACAAAGAACCATTTACGACCGCATCATGCTCGCAGTTTTGGCAGGACAAGGAGAATTCTTTTTTTTTGGGGTGCACCAGGTGGAACTGGCAAAACATTCCTTATTTCGCTAATTCTCGCCGAAATACAATAAAATAATGGCATCGCATTGGCTGTTGCATCATCTGGCATTGTGGCAACTTTATTGGATGGATGCAGAACAGCTCATTTATTATTTAAACTGCCACTAAATATTCAAAATAACCCAGACGCAGTGTGCAACATAAAAAAAACAAGCGTCCACGGCCACAGTGCTGAAATAGTGTAAAATTCTTATCTGGGATGAATGCACTATGGAACACAAACATTCGATTGAGGCGTCGAACAGGACATTGAAAGATATAAAAAACAACGACAAACTATTTGGCGGCACTCTGTTACTCTTTTCAGGTGATTTCAGACAAGCATTTCCCGTTATTACGTGTTCAACATACGCTGATGAGATCAACGCGTGCTTAAAATCATCGTCATTGTGGCTTAATGTTGAAAAAGTACAACTGAAAGTAAATTTGTGCGTTCAAAAGCTTCAAGATCCATCCGCTGAAACATTCTCAAAACAATTGTTAGATATCGGCGATGGAAAAGTTACTACAGATGAAACTGGATGCATAAAATTACCGACCGATTTCTGCACAATCATTGATTCTCAAGATGCTCTTATTGACCAGATATTTCCCGATGTACACAGACGATACACAAATCATGAGTGGCTGGCAGAAAGAGCAATTTTAGCAGCAAAAAATGTGGACGTCAACGAATTGAATCTCAAGGTACAACATTTGTTACCAGGAGACTTGGTGTCATACAAATCTAATGATATAGTTTGCGATGCCACCGAAGCTGTAAATTATCCAACAAAGTTTTTAAACTCATTGGATGTACCAGGCATGCCACCGCATATTTTACAACTGAAGGTAGGATCTCCGGTTATTTTGCTTCGTAATTTGAACCCACCACGGTTGTGCAACGGCACGCGATTAGTCATGAAAAAATTAATGAAAAATGTTATCGAAGCCATCATTTTAAATGACAAATTCCGAGGGGAAAATATATTACTACTGCGAATTCCTATTATACCCACAGATGTGCCAATTCAATTTAAACGCCCTCAATTTCCAATTAGATTGGCATTTGCAATGACTATCAATAAGTCTCAGGGCCAAACGATGTCTGTCTGTGGCTTAGATTTGAGCACATCATGTTTTTCACACGTACAATTATACGTGGCTCTCGAGTGGGCAAACCATCCAGTTTGTTTGTATTGGCGAAAGATGGGATAACAAAAAATATTGTACACTCTGTTGCATTAAGGGATTGATATTGTTTTTTAGTAATATTGTTATAAGTAGCGATATGTATATAATTTTAAAGAATCAATTTTAATAAATTAAAAAAATAAATGATTGGTGTTTTGTTATTTTTATATTCTTTCACCGTTCACAGCGCTCCATACATCTTCCACTTATATACCGCATCCTAACACCCTTACAATAAGTTAGTTATTTTTTTTCTAGCAAAATATTCTCTAGAAATAATTTATATGACAAAACAACGTTTGTCGGGTCAGCTAGTATATATATATATATATATGTATATGAGGCATGCCGCGCCGTGGCCTACATATATGGATATATATAGAGAGATATATACTCTTTGTATATACTATATATTATGTATACTAATAGCGCAAGGAGGTATATCTATGTACATATATATACACAGTATACATATAGCTCATGGAAAGTGTTCGGTGACGATGACGCGAGTTCCATGATTTTTGTTCACGCAAAAAGTGCTCAACGCGCCTAAAGAAGTTTTCACTTCAAAGTGTTCGGTGACGATGACGCGAGTTCCATGATTTTTGTTCACCCAAAAAGTGCTCAACGCGCCTAAAGAAGTTTTCACTTAAAAAAAAAAAAAAAAAAAAAAAAAAAAAAATGAGGTTTGAATTTTTGGCAGAGTAGTATGGAAAAACAGTACAGTTTTCGGTACAAATAATACCAGGCATTGCCCTGTAAAATTAATTGTAATTTCTTAAAAAAAAAGAAATATCCCTTCATTCAAGCAACCATCAATGCCACTTTATAGAAGTGTGCAAAGTTTCGATGAGATCGGTGCATTAATTTTTCAGAAATCCTGTCCACTGCTTTCCTGAAGGGTCTCCGGTAAACAAGATCCAAGTTTTTTAATGAAAATTAAAAAAAAAAAAAAAAAAAAAAGTTAAAATGTTGGTGTTTTGTATGCTCAAAATTTTAATCAAAAAGTTTTATCAGCATATATAGTTACGCTCATCCGTGCTTGATTCTGTCACACTTTAGGCTTAAGGGCCCTCTTCACTCACCGCCAACGGAAGCCGAAGCTAATGTTATTTTATGGGAAATTTTTCTTTACAAATAACTTATTAACTAATACATATTTTGAAATTCCGTTTTCACATTCTGAAAATTCCCTGCTGTTAAATTGACGGACCTTTTTTTTTTAAATTTTTTTATTTTTTTATTTATTTATTTATTTTTTTTATTTATTTTTTTATTTATTTATTTTATTTATTTTTTTTTTTTTTTTTTTGAAGCTGCAAAATACGAATTTTCAATATGGGAAATTTTTTCATTTTGCAATTTCTGAATAAAATATTAAAAATTAAAAAAATACATTTTTAAAAAAGGTCCGTCAATTTAACAGTTGAGAATTTTCTGAATGTGAAAACAGAATTTAAAAATATGTATTGGTTAATAAGTTATTTGTAATGAAAATTTCTCCAAAGAATAACATTGGCTCGGGCTTTCGGCGACGGTAAGTGAAGAGGGCCGTTAAGAGATAGGCTTAAGGGATTTCCTTAAGATATCCACCTAATTTTCATACTTTAGTTAATTTTAAAAAATCTAATTGTCCGATCGATAAGCTGTTTAAACAGACAAATTCAGAAAAATCGCTCCTTTCATTTGGTACTTTACTTGTAACGAATTTTTTTATTAGAATTTTTAAAATTAATTAAAATAAGAAAATAACAAATTAAAATATACATTTCAGTTTTTAATTGTTGCCAATATATTTTTATTTTTCAGCATAAAATGAAATATTCTTTCAGGTGAAATATATATATGTATATAAAATATTAATTTTGCGTCTATATGATGTCGTGATGATCTAAAAAATGACGTCTATAAAATAATAATAATAATTTTAAATTTTAAAGATAACGAAAAGGTAATTAAAGTGCGAAAATTTCGCATGGGCTTGCTAGCAAATGAATTATTCAAAGTGAGCAATAAATAAAATAAAATGATTATTTTTCAACCCGAGCCTTAGTCGCCCTACAACTAACTAGTTTACTATACTAAAAAATAAAAGAGAGATTAAAATCTCCAACAGTACTTTCTAATCTTGATAAGAAATTATCATACAAATCTATATTTTTTCATTATTTGGTTAATAATAATAATAATAATAATAATAATAATAATAACGCAATTATAATCAGTGTTATGTTAAATATACTAAAATTTATTTGAATCAAATATCTTTAACATAATCCCTCACAATATACAAAAGTAAAAATTACTGTAATTAAAAAAAAAGTTTATTACTAATATTTATTTATTTTTCAGGAAGCTCTTGTCGACGAATGTCATCACGTCGAAGGTGGTTTTAGGTAAGCAGTACTTTCCGCTATAGCATTTCTAATTTTATTACTTACTTTAGAATGCTTATTTAACTGAGAACGATCTTACCTATGTTAGATGATAATCTGCTCGGTAGTTAAATATTTGATTATTTAAAATGTGATTTTGTTTTAGGCCATTTTAGAATGCTACTTTAAAATTTGGGGGCTGTCAATCTTTGAAAATCCACCTTATGCCAAATAAGTCACGTAAATTAGTGCATATATGTTAAGGCCGGTTTCCATTGCAGTTGGAAATTCGAGGTTCAAAAAGCCATTAATCACGCTCCCGACACAAAGTGCTAAATGTCTTGTCATCAGTTGTAACCTTTTTTTATCAGATTGCGCAGTTACCTCAAAGGAAAGCATGCAAAATTGACAAAGATATCTGCCCTGGCCCCTCAATTATCTCAGCTGGGGGTTAGAGCCAGGAACTTTCTCCCTGACAACCAACCTCGTCGAACCACGTCCAACCACTTGACCACATCAAAGGAGTCTGAATAGCGTCGCTCAAACCAACCTCCAACCAACCGCAGTGGAAACTGCACTTTACGGTTAAAATAATAAGTCCGGTTATTATTAGTAATAGCTGGGGATTATTAATAAATACCGCCTCTTTTGGTGAATGTAATTAATTTATGGACACTAATCACTTTAACAGGTCATTATTAATAATTACCAAGAAAGTTTAGCGAAAGTGATTAAACGATAGACACCAATCACATTAACCGTCTATTTTTAATAATTACAAAAAGGAAATGTGATCAATTAGACTTAACTCATTAAAACTTCAATTGTAATTCAATTTTTATGTATCTATCTACTGTGGTAATTAATTTGTCGTTACAGATATTAGTAGAGTTTAAAAAGCTCATGTATTAAATAAATTCTTCGATTGGTTAAATACTTTCATCAATGCCTTTCTAGGTCATCGAAATACATATTGTATTCGGTAAAAAATTTCGATATCGAGTTTTCAGTTGACATACATGTAGCATGTAGGTCTCCTGAGTCCAAAAAAGTGTTTTTAGCAATTGGTTAATGTGTATAGATGTGAATGGGAAATCTAATGACTATTCTACATCCAAAATGATTAAAATTAGAACAATGAGGCTTCAGAATTAAGACAGGTCTAGTATTTAGGTAATTTTGCCAATTTTTTGTGAAAATTGGAAACTGGACGTTACAAACACGACTCTAAAAAGTTGAAATTTATCCTTTTAGATGCAGTTTCTTATGCATTAGTTGGCTATTTCGAGAAATTTATAGTCGTCTTGTTTAAGTAGGCCAATTCCAGGTCCGCAAATGCATTTTTTTAAAAGGGATGCACAATAAACTCCCTTTCAGGTACATTTTCCGTTGTAATTGTTTCTGTTTGCTTCTGATAATCAGATGAATTTGCCAGATTTTGGAGGAAATCGACAGTGTTAGTTAAAGTCGGTATTTCAAAAGGAAATTTAATGGTTTTCTTTGAATTTGTTACATAAACCCCTTTATAGACAATTTTTCCCATGTATTTCTTAGTTACCACAAGAAAATTAACTTTCGTCTTGATTAGGTAGGTCAGTTTTAAATCTGGTGTTTCAAAACACGACTCTACCGATTTTTTCTTTCTTTTTACCTACATATATAGTAGAGAAAGTGTTCTTGCGCATTTGTAAATAATAGTAGTTACTTTTATGCAATTTCATTCAAAGAGATTTACTCGGGCTAGAAAAAGGTTAAAATTCTGCATTTTCAGCTTCTTTTGGCGTTACAATAGCGAATTTTCCTTCAAAAACCCATTATAAAGCTTCTCTAGCTAAACACGTAGAAAAGCATTGCACTGAATAAAATTTCTTTGAAAAATATTAATAATAACCGGCCAATGTTATAAATTCTCTTAAATTAATCCCTTTGATCGGCTTTTTCGAATATTATTAATAATTACCGATTATTTAGATTAAAAACATTTTAACATTTAATTAAAAACATTTAAAAATTATCCGAAGCTTTGCAAAATCAAAACATCATCAGGGATTTAATAGATGTCTTCATTGAGCGTTTTTATACATTTTTTACGTTTAACGGTTGACAGTTAAGTCCTTTAGTAAATTGAGGTGTGATGAACAAAAGCAAAGGTAAGTTGTGAAGTCTGGTGAAGATTGGATCTAGGGGCGAAGAAAAGGCAATTGTGGAACTCTTGTTGTTACTAAGGCATTGCTTGTAACAGGAGATTAACTATTGTAGGATGGACAAAAATGCTGCAAGCAGAAGCTGTAACTATTTTTAAACAAAGTTCTTTTTTAGAGATAACTTAAATTACCGATTAATCACATTGACCGTATCACACACACACACACATATATATATATTGAAAACCCTTTCAAACATTGCATTATGAAACCAAGCATCACATGAAGTACTATAAAAAATAAATGAAGTTGACGAAAAAAAAATAAAAGTAAGCAACCCGATATTGAAGCATGCAAATTCACCACTTTTTCAAGGGCATTGAATGAATGTTATATTCAAATTAGGTGATTTTTCTGTCATGCTGTATGCAAACTGATAAAAATTTACAGCATGCAATGCCCGAGGTCACCTACAAGACTTGAAAATAATTTCAAACAGTATGTGGAAAAAAACCAAGTTAGAAACAAACTTATGAAGTGGAAAAAAACCAAGAAAGAAATAAACATATTAAACTTCAAACACCAATTTTTTCATAATAAATTTATGAACAGGGTGTTCCAAAAGTCCCCCACACTCCACCTAAATCCAAAATGAGTCGGAATTGTAAAAAAAATGGCTATTAAATTATGTAAATCGGCTATTTCTAAACATTGCTGGGAAATCATAATTTTAAATTTAATTCAGCTAAAACAATTTGCAGACCTAAATCCATTCATGGACTCGATTTCTTTCAAGCTTTTCATATTTATAAAAATTTTAAAAACCTTGTAAATTGTGGTTTCGCTGTTCCCTATTTGTCTGATTGTTGAAATTTTAAATTCGGTCCACATTTTCTTAATTTTTCTACTGTTCACACAGCTAACATTCTTAATTTTCTATTGGTCACACTCCCCACCTTTTCCGTAATTCTATTGGTTGAACTAAATTCGGTCCCTCTCCTACATATACGAGCACGTCTCCAGTTTCAGAATTCTTTTTGCACTGAAGACGGTACGCTTAAGGCTACCGAAACAGCTGAATGCATCTCAAATATTTTTCTTTGGAGTTTCCGACGTAGTATTTTATTCGGGTTTTAACAAGTTTAATTTGTTTAAATAGTGAAAAAATGAAAATTTATTTAATCTCAAAATAGATGATTAGGCTCGAACCTACGTACCTTCTTTCCTTGGTTCTTATGCTTTATATAATGCCATGATTAAGGAATTAAAATTGATATCGAGTTTTATTAAACATTTTGTATTATGTAATAATTTGATGAAAATGAAATGATGTTTATAGTATTTTCAATGTAAAACAAATACTTTTGTTTATAATATGTTTTATATTTTAGCAACTTGCTGTCTGGTGTTGTTGGGGAAGAAAAACTTATCTTAATCGTTGATGATGACGAATTTTTTTTATTATATCCTGCCAAAAAGCCAAACAAACTTACAGCTCTTAGAAAATTTTTCGCAAGGTTGTTTTGTTGCTCCAAAAAAGCATTTTAAGAACATCACGCCTCATCTAAAATAGATCTCTTATAAAAATATATAAATTAAATAAGGAATATAATAGAAGAAATGCAATAGAAATAAGAAATATAATAGAAGAAATATAATAGAAATGAGAAAATACAGCTTAAAAATATATTTAATGGAAGTTAATGAGGAAGGATTTCCCTCAGAAATGTAAATTTGCCAAAGACTGACGAGGAATGATTTCTCTCGTCGATACGAATCTATCAAGCATTGGCGAGGATGGATTTCCCTCGCCAATACGAATCTGTCAAGCAGGAGCAAGGAAGGATTTCTCTCGCCGATAAGAATCTGTCAAGCATAGGTGAGGAAAGATTTCCCTCGCTGCTTTGAATCTACCAAGCATGGTTGAGGAAGGATTTCCCTCGCCGATAACAACCTGTCAAGCATGGGTGAGGAAGGATTCCCCTCACTGATTTGAATCTACCAACCATGAGTGAGGAAGGATATCCCTCACCGATATAAATCTGTCAAACACAGACGAAGAAGGATTTTTCCTCGCTAATATGAATCTACCAAAGATTGAAGCATTTTATTAAATTTATGCGAAATGCTCAATAGCCATTTCTTGACTTCCAGATATTAAAAAAGAAAACAAATCTTCAGTTAAAATATGTTTTCTAAACCTCAAAGAACTGAACAATATTTAAAAATTGTATTTATAAAATGAAACATTTTCTACAAGTTTTGTAATATTCCTCAAGATATAGAAAATAAAAGAAACAATAGTGAATTATGTACTCTTTTTTGGGTCTTATATTTTTAACATAGTTTATTTATTTATTTATTTATTTTTTATTTTAATTGTACTACGAAGCCTCTCTATATCCTACCTCTGCAACGGAAATATTTTTACATAATTTTTTTATTAATCGCTATCATTATTACATAAAAAAGGGTTTCTATATATGCAAAAAAAATTCTAAATATCAAATATTTTTCGAGTTTCATGACAAGTAAGGAGTCCCATCTTCCCTGAGATCAATAGAGGGATAATAAATAGAGGGACAATGATTTATATTACTTGTTGACAAAAGCTGAATAATACAGAATAATTTTTTATTTTTATTTTTTAAGTGCTTAGTGTGATAATGTTATTATTATTATTATTATTATTAATATTATTATTATTTTAATTTACCATATATTGAGCATTGGTTGTGTTGAGGAGAAAACAATTATGATACTATTTGAAAAGATAAAAAATGCATATGACAAACGTTATATATGGTGATAGCATCTGTCGCTTATAAGCGAGATAAGAAATTTCTTTACTAAGCGGAAAGAAGGGATGGAGTGTTTAAAAAAATGGTGAAAGCTAAGGTAAAAAACACAAAAATGAACCTATATTGTAAGAAAAATTCTTTTTTTCTTTAGCAATCATTGTGTGAAATTCCCTGACTTTTCCAGAATCAGTCTAAAATATTCAAATTCCCTGAATTTTACAGTCAGTTTTCGAATTCCCTGACTATTCCAGGTTCTCCAGGTAGTGTGGTCACCCTGTCTTATGTAAAATGACTTTCCGATTGCGAATATCCCCATTTCGCCCAATCGCCCACCTTTTTCTCGAGATGCCACCCCCTTCCCCCAATTTTAATCACTGTTCCGCAATTTTATAGCCATGAATTTGATTTGGAGGGCGAAAAAGGATTATTTCACACTTAAAATAAATAAATAATTAAATAATAATTCACAATAATTAATAAAATATAATAAAAGTAATTCCTAACTTCTGTGGCATACCCCTCTAAAAAACTCTCCAGAAGATGTGTAACAGTTAAATTAATCTTTTCCCCTTCTACAGTCGGCAGCAAAAGTATCAGAGCACTAGCAATAATCCCTGTCTAAAACAAGTACACTTAATACTGCTTTGTTAAATAAATCCTTGCCGAGTCGTGTTCTTCGTCAGTCTAAAGAGCATAATTCGACAAAGATTTATTTAACAAAAGAGTATTAAGTGTACATTTTTGACATCGGAATTATTATCTAGTGCTCGGATACTTTTGCTGCCGACTGTAAAAATGTAATTTATAAGCAATAAAATTATCGAAAAGTAATAAAAATCGGAAGGCGTATTTAAAAAAAAAAAAAAAAAAAAAAAAAGGTGGGTGATAGAGCAAAATGAGTGTCATATTTGGATTCCGGAGGTCATTTTACATAAGAATTTACAAAAAATGATGTTGGGTCGATTTTAATGTAGAGCAGTGTATTCAGCAACTTAAAAAATATGCTCCAAATACGTTTTTTATTTATTTCATAATGTGATGTTAAGGCTCTCAATCATATCAGTGAGCATCAGCGCCATCCAATTCCCATGCAGTGTTACCAGATATTTTTATTCAATAGTCAGGCGGTTCTTTTTATTCAACAGTCACCAATAATTTAAAAAAAAAAATTATTTAATATACATAATAGATTTGTTTTCCATGTGATTAGGCAAACGTTTCAATTAAAAATTATTGGTGATTATTGAATAAAAAAAATTCGTAAAATCTGGCTACAATGTTCCCATGTTAACCTAAGGAGAAAATTATTCCTATCATTATGTCTATTATTAAATAGCGCATATTTTTAAATTTCGTTTTCACATTTAGAGAAATCCATGAATATTAATATTTCGTCTTACAAAAAATGTATTTTTGTTAGTTTTCCAAATTTATTTTTAAGTCGTAAAATACTAAATTTTGCTTTTTAAAGCTTCAAAAAAAAAAAAAAAAACATTTACTTTTTTAAAATCGTGACATATTTTAACAGTCATAAATTTTCTAAATGTCAAAATGGAATTGAAAAAGATGCTTTATTTAATGAATATTAAGGATTAATTTTAGTTTAACATGAGAATTGGATGAGGTGGACACTCATTGATAACTATACATTGAGTTTCCCCCCCCCCCTCAATATTTTGATGAAAATACAGAAATTTAGTGATGATTGTCAGGGACAAAAACCCCCGGAAGTTTTAGAGATTCCCCCCCCCCCTCCCCCCCCAAAAAAAAAAAAAAAATATTAATGTAGGAACTCTAAAATACTTAACTTAATTATTATAACATACTTACCAGAAAATTGTGTATGGTCATCTGTACATATTTATAGGAATTTAAATGCGTCCCAACTTAAAAAAGTTAAGAACCACTGATCTAGAGCAACATTTAATTTTAAAAAATGTATACAGGTGGCTCTATGAAATCCACAAAAATTGGGACCATAGCTTTTGTCCATTAGAGATCATTTGCTTGGTTTACAATGCATTTCTCTTCTTATTAGAGTAGAAATTTGCAATGTTTTTGTAAGAATTAAAATGAAATTTATATTAAGTAAATATAGTTATTCATATTTAAAACAAAATTATACATATAGATTAATAAACGGAATAAGGAAAAATACAGATCAACCAGCAATTACAATCGGTAACAAAAGTGTCCGAACACTAGCAAAAATTCCTATGTATAAAAAGTACACTTTATACGGTATTGTTAAATAAATCCTTATCGAATCATGTTTTTAGACTGACTAAGAACAGGATTCGACAAGGAGTTATTTAACAAAATCGTATGAAGTGTACTTTTTTAAAATAAAAATTTTTGCTAGTGTTCGGACACTTTTGTTACCGACTGTACATCTTTTAATTATTTTGAACAGTGTAAGTAAGTCATATAAAATAACGCTCTATGCATACATATATATTAACAGAAAAGATAAGAAGAGAGTCACAAATGCAAATTTTTCTCATTTTCAAATTTTGGAGTATACAAATTTTGAGTCTGATGTCAAAAACGACGCTTTACTGCGAGAGAATGCAATTTAATTTTCAACTTAGTGAAAGACAAAGCGAAAAATAACTACAAGATAAAAATAACTTTTTATATACCATGTTTTTAAGTTTTCTATTGAATCATAAAAACATTACCGAAAGCAGCGGGGACCCGAAACAGTTGGCTAAAAGTATTTAAAAAATGCATTGTCACCGTGTTTTGAGCTATTCTGAAATTTTCAAATGTCTAGCTAGTCGGGAAGTTAGTTAAATAAATGTTCTGATGAGCCATATAATAAACGCTACCGAAGGCAGTGGGGAACCGAACCAGTTGGCTAAAAGTGTTATAAAATGCATTGTCACCGTGTTCTGGGCTATTCTGGAAGTTTCAAATGTATAGCTAGTCGGGAAGTTACATAATTGTTGAACCATATAATAAACGCTGTCGAACGCAGCGGGGATCCGAAACAGTTGGCTAAACGTATTTTAAAAATGCATTGTCACCTTGTTCTCAGGCAGTCTAAAAGTTTCAAATTTCTAACTAGTCGGGAAGTTACATGATTGTTGAATCATATAATAAACGCTGTCGAAGCAAGAGGGGACCCGAGACAGTTGGCTAAAAGCATTTAAAAAATGCATTGTCACCGTATTCTGAGATATTCTTAAAGTTTCAAATGTCTAGCTAGTCGGGAAGTTACATGATCATTAAGCCACATAATAAACGCTACCGAAGGCAGCGGGGACCGGAAACAGTTGGCTAAAAGTATAAAAAATATGCATTGGGTATCGTGTTCTGAGCTATTCTGAAAATTTCAAATGTCGAGCTAGTCGGGAAGTTCGTTAAATAAATTCTCTGATGAATCAAACAAACGCTGCCGAGGGCAGCGGGGACCCGAACCAGTCGACTAAAATTATTTAAAAAATGCATTGTCACCGTGTTCTGAGCTATTCTGAAAGTTTCAAATGTCTACCTAGTCGGGTGTTAGTTAAAAATCGATTACAAGATTTGTACTGGACAAACAAACAAACAAGAGTCGATGTTAATAACAGCATGGTAATAATGATCGACATTCAGTAAGTGCATTTTTTCGAAGAGAGCGATGTTTCAACAAAGTCATTTAACAATTCAGAAGCTTGGAGTTGTTTGTTGGATAGAGGCGGGAGAGGGAGGGGGAGAAAACAAGCCTAAATAGAAGAAACTATTCGAATTTCATAAAGTGTGATTTCGAGGATCTGGAACCATATTTTGGAGACTGGAAACGAAGGTGTGAGACCAAGGCAAGCTCCTAAACATGCAAAAACGCCCAATGAAGATCGATATTTAACACTAACGACTCAGAAATACCGAAATGTGAATGTCCTTCATCTTCAACAACACCTTTGCTCGGCTATTGGCACTACAGTTTCGACTCAAATTGTCGGAAACCAGCTCCATGCTGTATGCTCGCTTAGAGGGACGGGCTTATGGACCGAGCCTCCTTTTTATATATATATATATAAGCATTAAGCATAAACATTAAACTACTAACATTTAACTTGAACCATAATTTGAACTCTTGAAATTCACAACTCACATAAATGGTTAAAAATTATTATTAATCGGTTTTTCAGAATTCTAAATTTTTAACTTAATATACAATTAGTAATAATATTTTTTTTAAAATGTTAAATAATTTACCAATGTGTGACAGTGCAAATTTACCTTAATTTATAATTTTAAAAAGATTTACATGATTTTTAGATGAAATAGTAATGTTCATTCAGTTTCCGGGTTTCGGGTATAAAGAAAGCGGATTCGGGTCGGGTGCGTGTCGCAAAAAAATCTCTATTGTGGGTTCGGGTCGGGTTTCGGGTTGATTTAAAACTCGTCTGTCGGGTTCGGGTCGGGTAAAATCCAACCCGTGCAGGACTCTACCCCAGTATATATCGCCTCCATCTAGAACAAATACGTGGTCATTTTCTGATTCCTTATATAAGATTTTCAAGTTATGCTACATATTATGAATAATCTGAATTGCGAGATTTTATTATTATATATTACTAGCAGGCTTTGCCCGCTTCGCTGGACATTAAACTTAAATGAGTTGTCAAAATACCATATCTTTATTAATAACCTAAGTTCTCGCTGTGATTGGTAGAGGTTTTCTCGCTCGCAACGTGAGGAGTCAGGGTCACTACTATCTTCTGCACAACTTATGCCCACTTCTTACTACAAGACATTAGATCGCGCACATCACAAATGCTCCAGCTTGCTCCTTCTACTAATGAGCATGCGCGGGGACTTGTTCGCCTTTTGCCTCTTCTCAAGGGCTAAGCGAGAAGGAAGGTCTCAGAAATTGAGAGCAGCGGTGCTTCCCTCTATTAACGATTAATTTAAACAAACATTTTAAGAGAATTTTTATTTATTTTTTCCTTCTTTTAAAACATTTTTTTAAATGATGAAAATCTCAGAATCGGAGTTATTTTACTTTAAAGCCAACTTCCATCAATTAAAAAATATATAGGATTTAGAAAAAGATTAAAATTAATATTTAAAAGTGTAGGAAGATTTCCCTAATAAAAATATGATGAAATAAATGATGAAAATCTCAGAATCGGAGTTATTTTACTTTAAAGCCAACTTCCATCAATTAAAAAATATATAGGATTTAGAAACAGATTAAAATTAATATTTAAAAGTGTAGGAAGATTCCCCTAATAAAAATATTAATAGATTATCAAAACTGTTTTTTTTTTTTTTTTTTTCTTCAGGAATTTTACTTTAACAATATTTTTAAAAATATCTTTATTTCAAGATACATTTTTAAAATAACAGAAATGTATGAGATATAATAATTCCAAATTCATATTTATTATAGTTTTTTGAAATCCTTTTTATAAATTTTTCACATCGAATACTTTGTATGAAAGTTTCAAATTGATACAAATTATGTAGAAAATTGGTTTTAAATTAAACTATGTATATTTTCCTATCCTTCATATAATACTGCTTATTACGATTTCGAATTAATTTATTTAAAAATGTAATAATAATAACATATTAGTTGTAAATTAAAATATCTTAACAAAAACAGTTTATTTATATTATTTTATATATTTTCTAGTTATAATCAAGCCTAAAAATAAAATAAAATAAAATAAATAAATAATGATAAATTAAATTTATCATCAGTAAATTTTAAAGAAAGTAAACTTGATTTAATTTAAATTCTATATATTCAGCTATACACATTATATATTATATCTAGACAAATAATAATGATGATGATAATAATAATAATAATAAATAACGTATAAAAAAATTTCTAACAAATATTTCAGATATTCTGTTTAATATTTAGTTAGAATTTTATTGAATGTAAAAAAGAAGTGCTTAAAAATGGACATCTTATAAACTGAGCAAATGAGAGGTAATGTTTATCATTAATAAACATTAAGAGGATCGATTAAGCTGTTTATCATCTCCCCTTCCTTCTTGTCAATATTTACAATTTTATTATTGATATCTAATTTAGAAGTAGCTAGCTGTATGAAAATTTATTCTTAGTATTATATGTAAATATTGTACTCACTATATAAGTCATAAAAACGATTTATTTTATTTTATATATTTTTAGTTATATTTATTCTTCTTACTGTTAAATAAATAAATAAAAATAAAATAAACTGAAAGCATTAATTTACTTTTAGACAGGGCCTGATTACCGCACGGGAACCCGGGGTTGTGCCCTGGCCACGAAATTTTTGAAGGGCACAAAATTTTAATAATGGTTAAAAATACATAACCTAAATCTCCTAGTTTTTTTTTTTTTTTTTAACCTTTTCTAACTCAACTGCATTTTACTTTTATGAATAAAATTTAAAAGTAAAACCTTGATTGCTACTGTACATCAGATCATTTGAAATATATGAAATTGTACCATTAACGTATAGTGAAGCATCGATAATCCAGAAACTTATAATCCGGCAGCACCAATACTTGGCTGAGTGGAGTAATTTTATTAACGCCAAAAACAGAAACAAATTATTTTTTCGCTCAATTACTTTTTCTAGTCAGTCTGCATTGTAGTATAATAATAGAATTTTTTTTTTTTTTTTTTTTTTTTTTTTTTTTTTTTTGGGGGGGGGGGGGGCACGAAAAATTGAAAGTGCCCTGGGCACACAATTTTGTTAGTCGGGCCCTGCTTTTAGACATGGTGTGGTATATTCTAATTATTATAGTTTTTAAAAACAGCATTATAACACATTTAAAAATTATTTAAGACTTCATAAAATATTAAAAATTTTATGGAGGCAAACAGTTTAATAATGTAATTTATTATTCGACAACTTCAATGAGGGAGGAAAAAAACACTTTAAAATATTACAATAATTATATTTATTAATTTACTTTCTAAGTTTCTTTTATTTTTTTTTTTTTTTTAAGAAGTGTATTATTTTAATAAAATAAAATGTCATAATCTTTAAAAAAAAAGGGGGGGAGGTAATATTTAAAGTATAGCTATATGTTTTATTCAAGTAGGATAGCGATTTTTCTTTTTTCTTTTTTTAAGGAAATGAATTTTAATTTAATCTTTAGTGCACACATCCTTCATAGTTAAGGTGTTTGATCCCCTTTCATAACTCACCCCCCCCCCCCTCCTCCAATTACTGATTTGAATAAATTTCAAATATTTATCTTTTGATTATAATATTACTTATTTCTTTTCCATATAAAAATAAAGAAAAGTCTTTGTAGCAGCCATAAACTATAATATATAATAATTAGAATATATTAAACTTATACCTAGAATTACTGCTTACTGTCTATCATACTTTATTAATAGAAAGATAAGTTGATCCTCTTAATGTTTATTAGTGATAAACATTAACTTTCATTTGCTCAATTTTTTAGATGTCTACTTTTAAGTACTTTTTAAAACCCAATAAAATTCTCATTTAGTATTGGTGGGACTATCGCAAATACTTGTCAGGAAAAATTGTAATTTTCTGTGTCATGAATAATATATAACATATGTATAGTTTAATATGCACAGGTTAAATTATTTCAAATTTACTTTCTTTAAAAGTTATTGATAATAATGGAATGGAATTTAAAACTGAAATATTTCATTTATTTTTTCTTAATATTGTAAATTACTGGAAATTGTAATAAACAGTTTTACATGCAGTATACAAAAGTGTATATAATTTAATGTAAAATCAATTTCCTACTTAATTTGTATATATTTGAATCTTTCATACGAAGTATTTGATGGGAAAAATTAATATACAGAAATTCACAAAATGCTAACAAAATGATTATTGAATTATTATATCTCATGCATCTCTGTTATTTTAAATTTTAAAAATATATCTTGAAATAATAATAAAAAATATCTGTAGAGAAATTTTATACAAAATAAATAAAAGTACAAATAAAATTTTTGAAAAAAAATGTTGAAGTAAAATTCCTGGGAAAAAAAAAAAAAATAAATAAACTTTGATAATCCATTAATATTTTTTATTAAAGAAGACCTCCTACACTTTTAAATGTTAATTTTAATCTGTTTCTAAATCCTATATATTTTTAATTGATGGAAGTTGGCTTTAAAGTAAAATAACTCTGATTCTGAGATTTTCATTATTTAAAAAAATGTTTTAAAAGAAGGAAAAAAAATAAATAAAAATTCTCTTAAAATGTTTGTTTAAATTAATCGTTAATAGAGGGAAGCACCGCTGCTCTCAATTTCTGAGACCTTCCTTCTCGCTTAGCCCTTGAGAAGAGGCGAAAGGCGCACAAGTCCCCGCGCATGCTCATTAGTAGAAGGAGATGTGTGAGCATTTGTGATGTGCGCGATCTAACATCTTGTCTTCTTTTCTTACTTCCCCTTCCTCAGCGGGTGAGTTCAAAGTTTTGCAAAGTCCCACTAATGTACATAATGCGTACATATAATCAATATCCACACACCGAAATTCGCCATTCTAAGATAATTCAAAGCGAATTCAAACGGAAAAACATGTTTTTACACATGTTTATTGCCCTCCGACTCCGAGAAGGAGGAGGGGGGGGGGGGGGATTTCGAATTTCGTGAAATCCAGTTACAATAAGTGCCGGATGCATACAAACAATTTACGCAACACATTTCGTGCCCACAGAAGTCTTTAATAGAAAATATTATAAATAAATAAATACAAAAAGGACAGCTTTAGTATGGGAACCCTTTGGTGACTTTAAATATTTTAAGCCATTTTCGCGATGAACTGAATTGGCTATCTCAATTGTGCAATTAAAGATCTTGGCAAGAAACGTCCGAGCTACTTCGGTGCCGAATTTCAAATTTTGCCAAAGGGATCCAATACTAAAGCTGTTCCATAAACAAAATAAATAAATAAATAAAATTAAATAATAAAATAAAATAAAATCTCTTCTCTGATATTTACAAAATAAAAAATCTTAATAAAATCCAAATTATAATAATTTACAATTAAGGGGAGAACATAAAAGAACCTCTTACGGTACATAATAACAACAAAAAATTTTGTTTTACTGCAGGAAAGAAAAGTACTGCTTAATTAAATAAAAATATTAAACTAATGCCAAATATCTCTATGAAAATATTTATCCACGTGCAAATTCCTGATTTAAAAAAAAAAAAAAAAAATCACCAACTTTTGTAGGTATTTTTCTCTCTAATTTTTATTATTATTCACGTGAAATTAAAAATATTTCATTTTATTTCTGGAAAATAAAAATGTATATAAATGCGTATATATAAATATAAAACCTTCTACCGAATCTGGGTTGAAAACGGAAAAAGGGTAAAATAAATTAGAAATATCAGACCTATATTTATAAATTTGATACCAAATGAAAGGGGCTATTTTTCTGAATCCAGGGGTGCAAACAGTTTTTCGATGCGACAATTAGATTTTTAAAAAATAACTAAAGTATGAAATTTAAGTGGCAACGGAAAAAGAGAAAAATAAATTAGAAATATCAGACATATCGTTCCAAATTCAGTACCAAATGAAAGGGATGATTTTTCTCAATCCTGGGGTGCAAACAGCTTTCGATACGACAATTAGATTTTTTTAAATTAACTAAAGTATGAAACTTAGATGGCAACACTTCATTTCAATCTTTTCATAATTTGTAGTGCGAATCACGCGAATAAAAAAGTCTTTAACTTAAAAATTTATTTTTAAATTTTATTTTTCCATTCAAAGCGTTTTAGTGACAAAATATTTATGACGCATGCGCAGGCGTTTTTTTTACCCACTTAAACACTAATCATAATTTTGAAAATTTCTATAGATATAATTTTAAGTTGGGTAAAGACCTAAGTTTCTGCCAAGCCCCGTTGAATTCCGTCCAGCCGTTCCCAGGGGGGAACGGGAGGGGGGGGGGAATTTCTGAAAAGTTGATAGATATAATTTTAAGTTGGGTGAAGCCCTAAATTCCTGCCAAGCGCCGTTGAATTCCGCCCAGCCATTCTGAAGTGATGCCCGGACAAAAAAAGCGACACACACACACACACACCACACACACACACACACACACACACACACACACACACACACACACACACACACACACACACACACATACATACATACACACAGACAGACATGCACACACACACACACACGCATACAGACATACACACATACAGACATACACACAGACCATTTTCTAAAAACATGATTTTGTATTCAGGGAACCTCAAAACGTGTAAATATAACAAAATCTCGCGTTCGAAAATTTGACCCAAAAGCAATACTTTCTCTACCTTATGGGTAAGAGAATGTAAAAATCTGCAACCGATGAACAGTCCAAAATTCCAACATTTCCATGGTAACCAATCTCTTTACATGACTCCATAACAAAATTCACACGGGCTAAGGCCGGAAAAGGGGACCGGCCAAGGAGTTGAAAATGAACAGATAATCACTTTGTCATCTGTATAGTTTCCGAAAAAAAAAAAAAAAAACTTTTGTAAAATGTCAGAATAACAATTTTAAATGCCTTAAAGTTTGAAAATTAAAAATGTTAAAATAGAGCACGTTTATTTATTGCATATCATTTGAAGCAATTTGACTGTAATGCGCGCCCCCGAGAGGAAAAATTTTAAAGTTAATTTTAATTTTAATTAATTTATTTTATTTTATTTTTCAGAAATTTTAAGCGCATTCTTTGAATTGTCTATATATATACTTTCCATTCAATCCGTATTTTTGTTACAGCTACAGAGAGCGCTAATAGACCCAGTTTAATTATGACAACCCTGTATTTTTACTTTCTTCTACATTTACAAGAGGGAAGTATTGGTTTTGTAAAAATTTTCGACCTCAGTCTTTCGATGGATTTACACGTTTTGAGAGGTCTAGAGCACGATTTCACCATTTTTAGAAAATGTCTGTCTGTGTGTATGACACAATTTTGTGGCAACTGTATTTCGAGAACTACTGCACACAATATCATACAAATTGATATGTCGTTGCACATTGACATAAATAAGTACTTATCAAATTTTGGTGAAAATCATCTAACAGATGGCACTGCCATCACCTTTTTCTCTAAATGCTTAATATCATAGTGAAGAATAAAGTTTCGTATAAATGTGCATAATGAGTGTTACCTTTTAATAAATCATTTTAAAATTAAAAAATATATATATTTATAATAGTAATAGTCAACTGGGAAAAATATTTGTATATGTAGGAGCATCACTCCCATCCCCTGGGGGGGAGGGGGGGGGTATGTCACCCAAGCAAATTTTCAATATAGGTATCTTTTACAAGAACTCGTCAATATCTTAAAAAATAAAAAAAAAGAACTACAGATTTGTGGTAATTTAAAATAAATTCATCGATTTTTTTTTTTTTTTTTTTTCATTTTTCACAAAAAAAAAAAAAAAAAAAAAAAAAAAAAAGGGGGGGGGAAGGAAGGAATAGTGATAAAGATGTGCAGTATGCAAGAAAACCAGATCAAAAAGAAGTAGGATCTTGTTTCGAAGCAAAAAAAAAAAGTTTGTTAAACATATCACTAGTAGAGGGCGCCGACTATTCGAAACACTACGAATGGAACATCAGTACATGCTATTCAATTCTTCGTGAAGTAACAAATTTTATCATGATCTCCAGCATTTTCCACGACATTACTTAGGCGACTCACAACACTCGTTATAGCTGAATGCAACATGTCGGAATAAATTGCAAAAATTTCACGACAGATAGAAATAGAACCTCTGAGTTTGGCCAACGTTGAAGGGGATGTACAGTACACAAGTGATTTAAAATAGCCCATAACCAAAAATCGTTTCTTCTTCTTCTTATAAATAAAATACGACATTTTTTTTTAAATCCCTTTTTTACAAACCACACATCTTTATCATTAATCCTATCTTTATATACAGTCGGTAACAAAAGTGTCCGAACACTAGCAAAAATTCTTATGTAAAAAAAGTACACTTCATACGGTTTTGTTAAATAAATCCTTGTCGAATCCTGTTCTTAGACAGTGTAGGAATGTGCTTCGATAAGGAACCGTATGAAGTGTAGTTTTTTTTTATATAGGAATTTTTGCTAGCGTTCGGTCACATTTGTTACCGACTGTACATATATATGTATATATATATTATATTTTAACGAACTTTTGGCTCGTTCGGTATATTTTTTATATACATAAAAGAATGTTTCGTACAGAACGTAGTAAGATAATCATTCATGATTCAGTTCCCTTATCCTAAAATCTGCGATATTTTACCACACAGCTACTTATATCCATTAGGCATCTAAATTATATCCAGTTAATCTATAAAAGGTTAAAAAAATCTTAATAATATCCATTAAAAGTCTTAGATATCCTGTACTAATTACAGATATCTATTAGATGTTTAAATATAGACGAAATTTAGACGTACCATTTTCGATATCTGGTTGATGCAACATGTTAGATCAAAACAAGATTTAGATATTTTCAATATCTATTAGATGTACAGTCGGTAACAAAAGTGTCCGAACACTAGCAAAAATTCCTACGTAAAAAAAGTACACTTCATACGGTTTTGTTAAATAAATCCTTATCGAATCATATTCTTAGTCTAAAAACATCATTAGACAAGGATTTATTTAACATAACAGTATTAAGTGTACTTTTTTTACATAGGAATTTTTTAGTGCTCGGATACTTTTGCTGCATACTGTAATAACTCCAATTATTGGATATTTGGATATTTAACAGACATCTAATGGATGTAAAAAAGAATTACATTTGTCGTTCTAATAGATATCTGTAGTATGTTTATAGAAGACTAATGAATAATTTTTTTAACTTTTATACATGTTTATTAACTTTTATACAGTAGGCAGCAAAAATATTCGCGCACTAGCCAATAATTCAAAAATAATAATTCAAAAAAAAAAAAAAAAAAAAAAAAAAAAAAAAAACTTAATACTGTTTTTTAAAATAAATCCTTGTCGAATCATGTTCTTAGACCGACTAAGAACATGACTTGACAAGGATTTATTTAACAAAGCAGTATTAAGTGTACCTTTTATAGACAGGGATTATGGCTAGTGCTCGGATACTTTTGCTGCCGACTGTAGATGTCTTATGGATATAAGTGGCTGTGTGAATTAAGGCCATACTTCGAAATTGCTGGAAGTGCAATTCAACTTGTGTTGTATTGTGTCTTTTTTTTTTTTTTTTTTTTTTTTTTTTTTTCATGTGCTTAATTTAAATATAGTATGTGGTGTGTACATAATTTATAGGCAATATTACTGAGCTGTTAACAACTAAATAAAAGTATTCTTTTCTATTGAATGTAATTGATTGAAATGCTTTACAACAATATACCAAGTCCAGGAAAGCTGCTTACAAATAATAGTAACATTCTTTTCTCTTTACATATAAGAAGGAAGTAAAAAAAGAAAATATATATCTTTATTTGTGTGTAGATGATATTTTCAAAGAATGAAACTTTCCTTTCAAGAGATACTTACCTATTTGGCCGGCAATCTCACTCGTTATTCTATGAAGAAATTCGTTTTATAAATTACTCTTTACCTATTTTTTTCTTTAAATTCCATTTTTTTCAGTTAGAAAATTTAAATCCATTAACATGTTCTTCGTTTTTCAAAAGTAACTTTTTACTTTACGTTTTCCAAAAGTAACTTTTTAATAGTTTCACTTTGAAGCTATAAAGTGCAAAAAATGCTCTTACTTAATTTTTCGCACTTTGCAGCTTTAAAATGAAATATTAAAAATAAAAAAAAATAATTTTTGAAAAATGAGAAACATTTTAACGATTGTAAATTTTCTAAATGTAAAAATGGAATTTAAAAAAATGTATAATAAATTATGAGTAATTTATAAAACAAATTTTTCCATAGAATAACATGGTGTTAGACTGCAAGTTAAATTAAGCTAAGTATTCCTTTAACATGTTATTTGTAAGTAAGGAGAGGGGAAAAATAAAAAAGAGTTTCATAGCTGTATTTTTCAATTAATATTTGAAATATCTTGTTAATCATCAACATTTTCACTATATGTCAGCTAATCTTCAACTATCTGCTTGTAAAATTGTTGATATTCTTCAAGAATATAGAACAGTATCCCAGAATATTTGTTTAAAAGCTGTTATACAATGTTGCTATCTGGTACACGTTAGAGTCTATTGAAAGCAGTAAGGGTTTCAGTCCAGGACTGAAGCTCTTTTTGCTCGAAACAAGAATATTGCCCCTCTGCCCCACTCTAAATATTTAATAGACTGACGTCCTTTCTATGTACATTGATGGGTTTTCCACCAAAAAGTAAGAATTCTGTACACAAATACTAACTAGTATTTTGTGGCCACCACAAGACTTTCTTCTATATTTTCTTATACAAATTCACTCAGTAAAAATATTAAAAAAAGAAAAAAAAAATACGTTTATTTTTCGTTAAAAGTAAAAAAAAAAAAAAAAATATCGATAACTTTATTTTAAATTATCACAGATATATAGTTTAACCATTCGTTTTAAAGGTATTGACGAGACTTTTCGAAAGATACCCATCTTGAAAATTTTCCTCCCTCCCGACCCCCCCGACGGGCAGCGATGCCCCCACATGCACAATTTTTTTTTCCTAATTAACTACTACTATTATCAATAATTCATATTAATTTTACAATCACAGGTTAAGAATAACTCTCATTATGTACATTTATACGAAATTTTGTCCTATACTGCCATGTTAAAAATTTAGAAAAAATACAATCACAGCTCCTCCTGTTGAGCGATTGATCGCCAAATCTAATCTGCATCAGTTTATGTCAGGGGCCAACTAATACTAAGTTTGGTTAAATTTCGTTTAAAAAAATATATACGATTTTTTTTTCTAAGTTTTTTTTTTCGTAAAAAGTAAAAAAAAAAAAAAAAAAAAAAAAAACACGAGAACTTTGTTATAAATTATCACAAATTTCCCAAGCACAAAAATTTTTTCTGCTTAACTACTACTATTATCACCACCTGTTGAGCGATTGATTCCCAAATCTAATCAGCACCAGTTTATGTCAGGGTGCAACTAAATACCAAGTTTGGTTTAATTTCATTCATTGGTTCGTGAGATACAGTTGTCCACAAAAATCGTGATACACACAGACATTTTCTAAAAACTACCAATTCGTGTTCAGAACATTCAAAACATGTAAATCCATCAAAAAACGGAGGTCGAAAATTTTCACGAATCCAATGCTTTCTCTATATTACATATAGAAGAAAGTAAAAAAGACACAAAACAATGATCAACTATAGGGGTCGGGGAGAGAAAGTGTCAAGCCACATTTGGTAAAGCTTTAGTTTATGTCATCCATTATGAAAAAATAATGATTTGTGATGTGATTCGAAGGTAGCACATTTTTTAGTAACCTATTTGAATCGGAACTCCGTTTTTGCACCTACCGCTCCTGTGTATATTATACTGGATTGGTATATCGTATTGGTGAGGAAAAGATGTTTTTTGACCTTTGAAAGAATGCCGTTTTGTGACCATTTTCCGTGATAATCCTATTTCCTGCATTTTCAGATTGATACATGAAAAGGTAATTTTTTTCTTTCCCTCTTTTTCATTTCCCCATCAATTTGTTCTTTCTTTTAAATAATTTCAAAGTTAAAATGAAGATATTCACATGTCAGATATTTTTAAAATAAAAATTTCAGTCCTTTTATTATTATTATTAATTGCTTTTATAAATACAGGGTAAGCTAAAAATTGTATTTGACACTGTATAAATGTAACATTTGTTTTCATTATTAAGTATCCATTACCAATATATGCAGCTAAAAATTGCTTGTAATGACAATAGGTTAAAATTATAACCAGTATATAATTGCACATAAATTCAAGCAGTTAGTATCTTGCTAGTGTTTTTCCAACCTCCTAATCTTTGTTCTCACTCTATACTGTTGCTGATAATGTAATGCATTTCTTAGTGGTTCTGCTTACGGCATGTATTCTTACAAGCAGTCTGTTGACAAGGCCAACTGCCATGCTTGTCTAAAAGGATAACAAATAATATTAAAAGTACTAGTATATCCTTGATTGGAATGCTTTGGAAATACCCATAAAGTGGTGAAGAACTGGCACATGATGAGTGGGAATAAGAAGAAAGCTACTGTCACTATCACTCAGAAGTTTATGCAGTTTCTTTTTCAAGCTTTTGTACCCCGCAAGGTATTTGTAGCAGTCTGAATCTTTTGCACATCCTAAAATCGACGTAATATAAAGCCTGCAGTATGTATTCATTGTTGCCAGAAACTTATTTGAAAAATTTCGTTAAATGTAGTTATGAATTTCTTGTAATGACAATAGGTTAAAATTATAAACAGTATATAATTTTACGTAAATTTATGTAGTTGATATCTTGCTAGGACTTTTCCAACCTCCCATTACTTTCTCTAATTCTACTGCTGCTGCTATTGTAATATAGTCCTTGTTGGTTCCGCTTACGGCCTGTATTCCTACAGGTAATCCATTTACAAGGCCAGCTGGAATACTTGTTGAAGGATAGAAAAGAACGTTGAAAATACTAGTATATCCTTGATTAGGATACTTTGGAATAGTCATAAAATGGTGAGGGGCTGGCTCGGGATGAGTGGGAACAAGAAGAAGGCTACCATCACGCAGAAGTTCATCTAGCGTTTTCTTCAAGCTTTTGTACATCGCAAGATATTTGTAGTAGTCTGAATCTTTTGCACGTCGCTCAATTTTGGCGTAATATATAGCTTGGAGTGTGTGTTCGTTGTTTCCAGAAACCCATTTGAAAAATTCCACCAAGAGATTGATGTCTTTTGCAGGTTCTGCGATAAAATCTCTGAATGGTGGCATACCAGCTTCAAGAAGTTTTGATTCCCAAATTTCAAGGGCATATTTTAATTCCGGTACCATGATTTTAGTAGGTATGTTTCCATAAGTTTCTTCGAAGAAATCGGCTGCCTAGAAAACGAAAAAAGCACTTTTATATTATTTTGGATTACTTTTTACATTATTTTTACATTATATTATCCTACAATTTATTTTAAATTATTAAAAAAAAAAAAAAAAATTATCACGAAAATAATTTAAAAAAATTTTAAGAAATTTATTGTATCGGAAAATGAACAAATTCATTTTAAATAACACATGTATAAAAACAATAATCATTAAAAAAAAAAGTGAACAATAGAATCTTTTTAGATATATACAGGGTTGAAAACAAAGCTCTTAAGAGACCTTTACTTCTGCAACCATTGGTCGCAGACATATTACGAAAACGTTTTAAAAAAGTGCACGCATTTATATTATTGAATTTACAAATAAAAAAAAAAAATCTCTTTTGTGAAAATTACATTATTTTACAGACCTCCCAGTCTCTGTTGTCATATTTAGTAAAAGTTGACGTACATCCTAATAAACAGGATTTTAATAATTTGAAAAAAACTGGTCGCTAGCAAAAATTTCTGGTAACCAGTAAAAAATATCAAAACCCTTTTTTTTTTTTTTTTTTTTTTTTTTTTTCAATTTTGAAGTTTACTTGAATGTATGAAATTAAAATTCTATGCATAAAACCAAATATTACTATTTACAGAATGATACATCAGGAAACACCTGTTTAAATTTAACATCATGAAACCGGTTTTATTATTTTCACTAAACTGATACACCATCGGCATCGATACCTCATTACATCGGTACAATGATTCAGCACCAGGGCGCAAAGCATATGCAAACAGGAGTAGTACAAATTAATTCCCTAAAAGGGTGCACTAATTTAACACCAACTTTTGAAACATGCACGATGAAAAGTGGTGTAAATATAACAATGTATTGATTCAACACAAGGTCTCAAAACATGGTGAGAGGACCGGGAATAAAAACGAATAGAGTTAGCCTACATCAGGAGTGGAATCAAAACCTGATTCTGGAACCAACTTATTTCACCAAAATATTAAAATAATCTTTAAAAAAATATTGAGTTTATTTAATGTTAAAAACGTAGTTTCCAATTAAAATATATTGGTCACCAATGGCTACCAGACGCCCGTATTTCACGAGCCCTGCTAATAAGCACAACACAAATGTTTAACTTCTATGTGCCAAAAAATTGACCGAGGTATTGAGTTTCAAAGTTTGAAAATTTTCCGCTTTTTTCTCTGGCTTCATTGAAGAAGCCCCATAATAGAACAAATTAGAAAGTATTGCATTCATGAAAATTTTCGACTTTTTGTTTTAAATGTTTTTCCAAACTTCCTAATGTCCTGAACACGATTGAACCATTTTTAGGTAATTCCTGCCTGTCTTTATGCGTGTTACTAAAATTTCATGAGCTCTGTATCCCATGAAATAATGGATGGAATTCCGCAAAACTGATTTGATTGGACCTTCATATAAATGGCATATATCGCTTAGGATGTTCTGTTACGATTGTGCAATTTCCCCTATTTATGGGAAGGCTATATCTCAGATTTCATAGTGCGAAATTGCATCAAACTTAATAAGTGAGACAGTCATTACAATCTAATTTGATTTAATTTGTTTATATATCTGACAGCAGGTGGTGGCATCATGCTGCAAATTTCGCCGTTAATTGAAAGGCTATATTTCAGATTCTATAGCGTATAAGGCCACCAAGCTCAATATATCAGATGACCATTATGAAACCCTATTCCTATTTAATTTCACTGTTTATCGGAGCGCAAGTGGCACTACTTTTACTCACTTTTTGTGAATTTTCGGGTGGTTATTAATATCTATTATTACATAAAATTGCACCAATCCGAGTGTGTAAAACTTTTAATCTCATAATCTATGCTTAATAATTTTTTGTAAATGTGTAACTGATAGGCTGAACTTTCGTACAAAGTAATACAAAAGAAAATTTAATATGTTCTGTGATGGTCCCGACATACAGTCGGTAACAAAAGTATCCAAACACTAGCTAAAATTCCTATATGAAAAAAATAGAGTTAATACTGTTTTGTTAAATAAATCCTTATCAAATCATGTTCTTAGACTGACTAAGAACATGATTCGACAAAGATTTATTTAACAAAACAGTATTAACTCTACTTTTTTTTTACATAGGCATTTTTGCTAGTGTTCGGATGCTTTTGTTACCGACTGTACTAATTCTGTTTATTAATTATTGTGTTATATAGAATGTATAAATGCTGATAATTTTGAAAACTTTATAGATATGTCCTATCTAGTACTATTTAAAAATAATAGTTTTGTTAGAAAAGATGTTATCATGACTATAATTTTGTTCAGTTTTATGTAATGTGTTTCAATAACAAAAATATTAATTAATAAATAAAATATCTATATTTATTCCCAATGTAATTCTTTTAAAAATTAATAAAAGGAATGATTCAGCTTTTATGCCAGGGAAAGATTTTTAATTAAATTTTAATTAAATGGTTATTTAATTAATTTTTTTAAATAGTTACTTTCTTAACAGCAGCTTTTATTTCCGGTATGGGGTTAAATAGGAATCCAGGATACTGCTCCATATAGTATATTTTTATCTTCTGAAAATCAACCTGCAAAATATATTATTATGTATAGTTATTATTTTATCAAAAAATTTAAAAACAAAATTATAAATTTGATTTTCTTTTTAATTCTTAAAACTAATAAAAGTGTCTAACTATTTAAACATTCCTTTTTGTAATATAATGAAATTTCTCTTAAAGTACACCTCTATTAAAGGGTCACCTCCGTTTAGGGCCAGTTTTAACTGTCCCATATTTTATCCATAGTATTTAATACTGATTTAACTCCATAAAGTTTTTTTTTCTACAAATACTTTAATATTTTATAAAATGTATTTTAAAAAGAACTCGAAATTTCTTTTATAATTTGAAATAGTAAACAAATTACAATCAGGACATACATTTGAAACTTAAAATGTGTTTTAAATTTAGCATCATGTTCAAAAAAGATTTAAAAACCTTTTAGTTTAATAATTTCATATAGTTTTAGTTTTAATTATTAAGCTGGTTATAAAAATTATTTTAGCAAAAATATTTGAAACGGCTGCATTAAAGTTAAATGAATGAGAAGATCGTCTGTGAGTTCATTTGTTAAAACGTCGCACCGTTTTAGGGGGGGGGGGGGAGGATATTTGAAAGTACATTACATATTTACATATACTTTTTTTTTTCCTAATAATAAATGTCAGTCTTAACAAAAAAAAAAAAAAAAAAAAAAAAAAAAAAATTAAAATGTTTTATTTTTAACAAATTTTTAGTTTTAGTCTAAATATTGTTATTCCTAAAAATTTCAGCACACACTGTTTAAATTTTTAATTCAAAATATCGACTAGATTTTATCTATTTCCTTCATTTTAATGGAAAACAATTTTGCTTTGTTTACAAAAAATAAAATAAAATAAATAATGTTGCCATTGGGGTCCTTTATTAAAGATTTCTTGCCAGGGGAAATAGGAAAACTATGTCGTCAAACATGAATTTTATTCTGAAACTTTTCTTTGAATGATTTAGTTTAAGTATCATTAGCATTTCATCCCACAAAAACTAATAATAATTTGGCTCTGGTGAAGTAAAACTTTAATTGAATGGTGAAATTGTTATAAAACTTATCAGTTTAAAATTTTAAAGGCAAAAAAATAATAATAATAATAATAATAATAATAATAATAAGATTTCCAAGTCGTAATAACTTTTACATATTTGGAAATACACTTTTAACTATTGAATTGACAGTTAATAAAAGGTTAACAACAGTTTTATATTTATAAGGGGGGGAAAAAAAGTAGCATCGCTTGTGCTCGCATAACAATTCCCTATAGTTTTAACATAAGAAATTATTCCTACGGTAGATATTACTTCTATAAAATTCAAAAATTCAAACTCTATAACAAAATACAGCCAACATCGTTGCTTTCTTTATTCTATTCTATTTCTTAAAACAATTTTTATAGATGCCACACGCACCGAATAAACTTTAAATTTTATATCTACTTGTTAAGATGGCACGCGATCATGTTTTATATAAAAATTAAATCATTAAATTCATTTTTTTACTTATTTTTATTTCATTTTGCACGCGCACGTTTTATTTCCTAATTAAAAATTATTTTTAAAAAAACTTTTTCGATAGTGTTTGTTTCGATACTGAGATTATTATTAATTTTCTTTTCTTTTCTTTTTCTTTCAAAAAAATAAAAAAAACTTTGATGAAATTCTAGCAAAAGCAGAATTTAATTTAGGACGGAGGACTATTAGTTATTTTTTTTTTTTTTTTCCAAATTACCGCTTTCAAATTAATGACACCGCAAAAATCCCAGATTGAGACTAATAGTCCTCAGTCCTAAAAAAAGTACGATTTAGAATACGTGACTTAAAGCTTCTATATAGTATACGAGATGACGCATCCAATATTTTTTGGCCTCAGAGTTGTTACATGTACCCAGCAAGCAGGATTGCCAGATGAACATTACAATTTAAATTTTTAAAGTATCCGTTTATTGGTTCAATTACACCCGCTTTAGTTTTTGTATAACACGAATGTTTAAATATAAAATTAGTAGCGTTAAAAAATGAAATTGTAGTGTTCATCTGGCAACCCTCTCAGCGAATCCGTAGATTACTAAGCACTAGCTATACTGTTTCGGTCATCATATGTGTTACATTTGAGTTACTTTTTTACTGTTTGTAATTTTAGCTAAACAAAATATGATATAAGGGTGTCTTTAGCCATAATTTGCTCGAATCACTCCAGGAAAGGACATAAAATTTTTATATTTCCCACAGATCCAACGAGAGGAAGAACATAGCTGTCATAAATGTGTCAAACGGAAAAGCTGGTGTCTTCTGAGGCAAAATAGTGGTGGCTGATGAGTCGGCCTATATTATTATAAGGGCTCTAACGTGATTGAATCTCAAGTCTATCCTAAGCACACAAAAATTGTTTTAATGCCAATATTATCATATCTACTATCTTTTTATAATGTGTACCAAATTTAAATTTCTATTTTCGTATATCGTCTGTATGCACAGCGTCCAATTTTCAATTAAACTTACAAGAAAACATTCAAAAGGTGTCGTCTTCAAAAAATATTGAAAAAAATATATGTGATTCTACTTTTCATAAAACACCAGAAAGTGAAAAAATTATTGGCTGAAATTAATTACAGCGACCACAAAAAATTATCAAAAGCCTTTTTTGGCGATTTAGCGCTGTTAATCGATATGTTCGCTAGCACCGAGATTGCCGTGTACCAATAAAGCCGCGTTTTGCTTCTCCGCCAAGTACTCAAAATTAATCGACTAACAGTGTGAAATCGCCAAATATACTTAGTTTTGAAAAAAATTTGTGGTCACTGTAATTCATTTCAGCCGATAATTTTTTCACTTTCTGGTGTTTTATGAAGAGTAGAATCACATACATTTTTTTCAATATTTTTTAAAGACGACACGTTTTGAATGTTTCTTTGTTAGTTGTAAAAATACAAGTATGAGTTGTTTGTTTTTTTCCTGTAATGATACTGTTGCATTAAAAGTAAAACCTTTCTAATTGACAAAATTTATTTAAAGGGGTCGGATTAAAATTTAAAATGTGTAACTTTTCGCATGTTTTTTATGGATATGTTAATAATTTAACATTACTTTTTCCTTAAAATTTATTCTTTCCTCGCTCATAATTTCTGCAAGTAATGGCAAATCCTGTGCGTAGCGGCACATAGGTCCAGTACCTACAAATCTGTCAATTTCTTCTGCTTCTGGACCTTCGGCTTCGGGCCAGAATCCTTTATTGGATATCATGCCTAAAATTAAAATAATAATTAGTCATTTTGATTGTAATAGAAATGAAATCTTTTAACAAGTCATTTATATTTTTTATTATGATATAAAGCTAGGAGAGATGATGCGGTAAGAGAGATTGCGCACATTAAACGATCAGAGGAGAGTAGTTAGAGTGCGCACGTTGCGACTCGAATTAGTCGTACAACAGCCAATGGAGTGCCGACTTGAATGTGCATGTTACTTATTATGAGTGTCTAAGATAAAACGTGATTATTTTGTCTTGTTTTCAAAAATAAATGCTTGAAATAATTACTCCTAAAACAATATCTGTTTACAAAAACCTTAAAACTATGTCATTTAAGAGCAATTATTAATGTTAACAATTTAATTGTAGTTATTATTAACCCTTTAATCGGAACATCGGTCTCTGAGACCGTTGAAGGTAAGGCTTAATTGCACTTGCGTATGCATATTCCTTGAAAAGCGATTCGGCACGTTTGGTAATAAATGTCGAATTCGCCAAGACGCCAAGGGTGTCTAACTGAAATACTAGCGCGACGTAAAATCCACTCAACACTTAATCTGTAGAGGATGATATGTCTCAGAACAACCCTTAGGGGTGAAATCTGAACCGTCACCAGCTGTCCATAGTGCAACACTAGTGCACCGTCAAACCCGCTCAAACCTCAACCCCACATTCTGTGTAAAAGATAAATGCTTCAAAATGCTGTGCAATAGATTAAAACTTCATTAAAACCTATTTAAATTTTAAGATTTAATAACAATTTTCCCAAAGATTGTAAAGGATATTATTGTCATATTTTACTGATATTTTCAACATTCAAAGTGAGTGAGAGAATGGGTTTTTACGTGGCGTCTGTGCCACACTTTAGGCAATTTGCAATGGACTGGGATCTGCTATACCTAATGTGGTCCAGAAAAGACATGCTATTAAATTCTGGTCCTCCACAGAGATGATGGTTCCCCTTTTCTGATAATCCATAATCCCACCTAGAGGCATTAATTTCACACATAGAAACTTCCTGTATGATAAACATATTTTCAACTAAAGTTAAATATGAACATGTTTTTTTTTAAATAAAATATCAAAAATATGAAAGTACAAACACGTTAAAACGTGTTTTTATTTCTGTGCTGCAGTAATCGAAAAATAAATAAAGAAAGAAAAAAAACAATGAAGAAAAGCATCAATAAATAGAGCTACATTGCTACACATAAATCACAAATTATAGGGAATTCAGGAGCGCAGCAATCACTAACACGCACGAATGTACAGTCGGCAGCAAAATTATTGAAGCCCACATCCAAATTTTTCATATGCTTCTTTTAGATTTATCGCTAATTTTTATTATCAACTTACTTTTTAGGTAGATTCCTTATAGGAGATCTACCTATTGCAATGATCCTCATGACACGACTTCTGGAAAATTGCTTCATATCTTCACCGATCATGACCCCTAGAACCCAAAACCATCCTCCGTTCAAAAGTTTATATATAGATATATAAGTATATATATATATATGTGTGTGTGTATAACGCTTTTTCCCATGTTAAGTTGTGAACAAGATAACTGGAGTAATTTTTATTTAAATTTAACCTGCTCGGGATATGTTGTCAGGACAGTAAAAATCTCGGTCGAGTTCGTAGATGGGGTGTCCAGCTCAAAGGGGGTGGAAATAGTGGTGGGGGGGTGGAAATTTTCATCTGCCCATAATTTCTTTAATATTGAAAATAGGAAAATACTTTAAATCAGGCGAATTACCGCCTTACCTTAAAGAACAAATTTTGTATTTACACTTTTTCGATAGCTTCAATTGCTTAAAAGTTACAAGTTAAAAAGTGATTTTTCGTCAATTGTGATGAAGCCGACTTTTTCTATCTATAATATTTCTCTTACGTGGTCTAGTCACGATTAGATTTTGTTAAAACGATACCATAGTGAAGTAATTAATGAAATACGCGAGGATAAAAAAAATAATAATATTTATACATTTGTAAGCACGCGGGTTCAGTTCAATGATCTAATAAGAAAAATGACGACATTTATCTGATAAGATCACTTTATAGAAATTTTTTTTATAGAGTTCTAACATATGACGTCACGAGCATGTTTGCTGAGGGACAGTTGACCTCACTGACCCATTTTATCAATGCGGAATAGTGTTACAAATTTATTGTAACACAGTGTTGTAAATGTATTTGTAAAAGCATAAAAAAAAATTCGACTACTACGCTTCCAAAGGCATGGAAAAATTAGCGTTGTCCTTCAGCAAAGTACGGTTGCTAAGAAGAAAGTCACGTGGTTGTTAGAACTCTATAGTTTTAAAAATTGCATATTTACAATCTTTGCATGCGTCATTTTAAACAAACTTAGCAATAGTTTACAGATATAAACAGAATTGAATTATTGCCATAAGTTGAATAAAAAACGCAATCGTAAAAAGTATAAACAAAATACGTACTAGGTTTTTTTATACAAAATTATGTCAAAATAAATAAATAAATAAAAGTATGCCAATAAGTAAATCGTTAACATGGTGTCAAAAATTTAAAAGTCGCCATGGGGGTTTTATACTAAAGCTGTACCGATTGGGGAAGTATGAAAAACCAGGTCGCCAGACATTAATTTTATTTTGAAACCTTTCTTTAAGGAATTTTGGTTTCATTATCGCACAATATTCATTTGGTTCTAATAATAACTTGGATTTTGATGAATTAAAATTTAAATTAGATGGTGAAACTGGTAGAACATTTATGAATTTCAAATTTTAAAGGTAAATAAGAAAAGAAATAAAATGCGAAAATTTCGCATGAGTTTGCTAGTAGCTTTAATCCGCGATTGTAATGAAATGCTCGCCCTCTGGTGGGCTAAGGTGAAATTATCATACCACTGGAAGCTTTCACGCTGAAACTATGATAGAACAACAAGAAAGAACAAAATACATACACGTGGATATTATATTTACTAACAACTGCAGTGTTGAGAAAGCGCCATCTATAGTTCATTACAAACGCGGATTGCTTAAATTTATAATCAGATGCTCACGTCACGTGCAAACGATAATAAAAAAGGTCACTGAAAAAATAAAAAACATGATAACTGCTTTAACTAATCATTTAAAAATATAAAATTAAAACAATATGTTAGTCTTAATAAAAATATCGTTTGTGGTGAATAGTTTACAACGACGCTTTAGGCAAGAATTTAAATTTACGATTGAAATTGAGAATAATGTTTTACAGCTTCCTTTAACTTTTTATCTTGTGGAAACAAGGTATCCGCGATTATAATGAAATGCTCGCTCTCTGGTGGGCTAGGTGAAATTAACAATACCACTGAACGGATAACTTTCAAGCTTTCCTCGAGACGCCATTGCTTGCTGTTGCTGCTGTAATTCGATAGGATGAATAAATCCGGCAAAAAGATAACACATGCTGCTATGTGCCACAGTGTTACTCCAATGCATCAAGAAATCCGGAATTAAGCTTCCATTTGTTTCCAAATGACAAATTTAAAATTCCAGTTGCCTCCGCTAATGGAAATAAAAAGCTTTAATTAGTAGAAAGTCTGAATGGATTAGACGTTTACGTCTAATCAAATTCGTCTAATCACGTTTACGTCTAATCAGACGGTTACGTCTAAATCTCCTCTGTCTTTCGCTATCTTCAGATCCTGCCAGTAACTGTTAAAAACATTTGGTTAATCAAGAATAAAAAAATTTCATCCGAAAATGCGACATTTTACCATTTAATATTGTCTTTATTCAATTTTAACACAGACGTTCTTTCCCCCATTAGATGCTTATTGATTATCACAGGTTTTTTATTCATTTTAACATATTATTAATTATTTTAAACATGCATAAATATAGACCCCAGCCTTTCGTTAAAAATTACGAGCAAATTCAGCAGCAGTCATTATGAATAGAACAGTAAGAGGAATTATGAGTCTTCGATCTCTGTCAAACAACTCTGATTTTGCATCAGATCTCTCTCCTATCGAACCAGCAGTTCAACGTTTGATCACATTTCCTTCAGCAATTTTAGATCTTCGAATTTCATTAGAAATTCGGCGTATTGAAATTATCCTTCCACTTAAAAAACACATTTATCATACTTCACTACATGAACGTTCTTTTTTTCGAGGAATTAACAGTAATGTCCGTCCAAGAAAAATTGAAGGTTTATATATGAATAAATCTAGCCCAGTAGTTAACAAATTCGCATGTCAACTGTAATTTATCCGCTAGTAAGTTAAATAAAACGAAAAAATCTTGATTGTCCCTATAATTATGAACATCTAAAAACGTGGAGAAAAAAATATTTTGCATTATTTCTTATTAATTTTGTTTCATATTAAACAGTGTTGTGCAAGTTCACGAAAAAAACGAGCTAGTTCAAACTCAAGTTCATCGTGTAAAAAACGAGCTAGTTCGCGCTCAAACTCCTGTCTGAAAAAAATGAACGCGTTCAACTCAAGTTCATTTTTAAAAAGGAGCGAAGTTCATTAAAAGTTCATTTTTGAGGTTTTTTTTTTTCTTCTCTAAATAGATCTTCTCGGTGACTCGGTGATTCGGTGAACACTTTCATAGGTAATTTACATTTATTAAAATTGTCAATTACCATGAAAATTATTCTTAATTTAGTGTTTAATTAAACTTATAAGCATTTAATTCTCAATTATAACTTATTCATTTAATTGTAGTAGAAATTTATTTAGAGGACACTTGTGAATAGTGAACCCATTGTTTTTGTGTATATTTTTATTCTCAAATTTCCAATACTTTTGTTTATGCGCACAGTGGCGCACCCAGAAATAAATTTGTGGAAGAGGCCTGAGTTGAAGAATAAAAAATACTATATATATATATATATATATATATATATATATACTCAAAGCAATTCCAATCCTATGCCAGTATTTCCGAATATAAATTTTTGTTTTAGTTAAAGCAGAAATTACAAGAAAGTTTCTACAAATATTTAAGAAATGTGGTACAGTAGGACAACTTTATATGCAAGTGAATGTGGTATTTATCAAAATAGCAAATATAAACATGTATATGTCGATCGTTGTTCTATAAAATCATTTCCAAATAGAAATTTGTATTTTAGCTTAAAGCAGAAAACTTTCCAAAAGTTTCTCCAAAGATTAATTTTTAAAAGTTATGAAAGAAAACGGGTGTGAAATTATGAGTATATATACAATGTTTATTTTGAAGTATGATGCGTCATGGTCAATATCAAACAAGTCTTTGAAAGTCTGTCATTTCGAAATTTTTTGAAAGATTTAAAATAATCAATGGGATTAGAATCAAAATAATTTTTAAACATTATATATAAGTTATACACTTTAAAAGTATTTTTACTTCCAAAAATATCTAAATAAAATAACATTTAAAAATGTAAATTTAAATTAAATTTTATGTCATTTTTGAAATAATTTACTTTGACAATATTTTTAATCTTTTGTTCTATGCAGCTTACTAATTGCTTCAATTACAACTATGACAAGATTTTTCTTAGTCTAACATGTTTGCTCAAGAGCCATTTTGCTTAAATTAAGAGTTATTTATTTATTTTTGATAACGAAACTAGTATAATGTAACATTTTCAAATGACAAATAATAATAATAATAGAAAGAAAAAGAAACTGAAAACATCCTACCCTGTCATTTTTAATTTATAAAGCAGGCTGAGTTTTTATTGATTATCAATAGCATGATATTAAATATGATAAAGAAATTAGTATGATTTAAAATTTAATAATAATAATAATAATAATAATAAAGAAATCAAAAGAAAGAAAAAAAAAGAAAAGAAAAATGGAAGAAAAAGAAAAGAAATTTGAAATGTAAAAGAATATAACATACACTATTATTATTTTTAACACGCTTTTATTAGCTTCATCTGTATGTATGTATATTTCTATGTTTGTTTGTAACTTCTCTGGGAGCAAACAAAAAATTTATATTGTGAATAAAATACATTCCTTCCGTGAACAGCGTGGCGTCGAGGTAAGGCGCCGCGCTACGAACCTGACGGTCCAGCGTTCGATACCCGTCAGGGGAGGTTTTTTAAAAAGGGTTTTTGTTTAATTCTAAGTTAGTTTAATTAAAGATTTAAATGTATGTAAATATTAAGGTGTGTCACTCACACGATTTTCTCTTACGCTGAATTTTAATACTAAGATAGATATTTTGTGCTTTTTAGTTCACATTTCTATAAAAGCGTGTTCTTTAATTTTTTAAAACTATAATATTTTATTAATTTATAAACAATACGTAAAATTTCATGAAAAATGTAAAAAAAAAAAAAATGAAATAATAATAATAATAATAATAATAATAATAATAACAAGAAAAAGCAGGAATCATTTTACATTTTGCTTAATATAATATATAACATCTCTATTGTATGCAAAGAAAAATCTATATTTAATATGTTTTTTAAAGAAAAATATTTACTTCTGCTTTTATTTCTAAAGCAGGCTGCGCTTTTATTGATTTGGTATATAAATATGATAAAAAATATTAGTCAATTTATTACTTTCCGAACAAACGTATGAAAGGAAAGTATTGTAATCATGTCAAAAATCCGAATTCGAGATTTTGGTGTTTCAATACGTACGCTAGCGTCTAAAAACGCTTTGCTCGAATGCGCTGTAAATTGGTACGCATGTTACATGTCACCGTAGCACGAACCCTATTGATTTTGGTGAATCTGGCACTTACAGTTTTTTTACAGGGAATCAAAGAAAAATTCTTTATCACTATGGCCTGTGGGACCAAAATCTTAAAAGTGCGATAGCATCTAAACGCCTCATTCAATTGAGTAAAAATTTTATACATATATTATAGGTCACAGTTACTCGATCTGTATAGATTTTGGAAAATCTGACACATATAGTGTTTTACAGGGATATAAAGAAAAATTCTTTATCATTATGGCCTCTGGGGCCAAATTTATAAAGTGCGATAGCGTCTAAACATCTTATTAAAAAGAGCAAACAATTTATACACATATTATAGGCAATAGTTGCAAGAACTGCGTAGATTTTGATGAATCTAGCCCTTAATTTTTTTACAGGGACACAAAGAAAAATTCTTTATCTTTATGGCCTATGGGACCAAATTTTAAAAGTGCAATAGGGTCTAAACGCCTTATTCAATTGAACAAAAAAAATTATACACATATTACAGGTCACAATTTCACGAACTGTATTGGTTTTGGTAAATCTAGCACTTCTATTTTTTTTTTTTTTTTTTTTTTTTTTTTTACAGCACAGCAAATAATTCTGTATCATTATGGCCTATGGGGTGAAATTATTTAAAGTGCGACAGCATCTAAATGCCTTATCCGTTTGAGTGGAAAATTTATATACGAGTCATATCACACAAACTGTATAGATTTTCGTGACTCTAGCATTTAACGAGTTTTACAGGATCACAAATAAAAATTGTTCATCATATTAAATTATTTAAAGTGTGATAGCTAGTAAATGCCTTATTCAAATGAACTGAAAATTTATATACATGTTATACGTCACCGGCACACGAACTTTATGAACTTTAGAGAATCTAGAATTTACGATTCTTTTTACAGGGACGAAATGCAAATTTCTTTATCATTTGGTATATAGGCTCAAATTTTAAAGTGCGATAGCATTATGATCTACGTGTTCGGTAAGATAGCGTTAAATTAAACTTCGTGTACCATATAAAGAAAAATACTCAAACTACCTAATATAATTTTCTCTTTTGCTTATTTAACAACTCCTCTTACTTTACTTTATCTACAAAACCGTTAATTACTCAATTTTTGGAATGTCGAGTGGAGTCACTCCAGATTTTTTTTTTTTTTTTTTTTTAATAATGACCAAAAAATAAAAGAAGAGAAGAAAAAACATTAGATAAAGGAAAGAATGTATTATATTTAAAATAAAAAAAGAATCAAATACCTCATCGTTTTTGACTTATAAAGAATGTAAAATTTTATTAAAAATGAAAAATAAATAAATAAATAATATAGGTAGAAATCATTTTATATTTTGCTTAAATTAATAAATAAATTTCATTATTTTATATATTTTTAATAATAAAAGCTGTATATAGTCTCTAAAGAAAATTGTGTTTTCAATATCTATTTATAGATAAACATGGAATTTTCTATTCTTAAAACACGCTGTTGATCTTATCGAATTTCGAAATAGTTAATTATGAAAAAGAAATTTGTATAATTATGATTTAAACATAATAATGATATAAACACTCATATATATGTTCTTTTTTAAATTCTTAATAATTATCATCTCATCAAGGTTTTACTTCCTGGTTTCTATGCATTATAATGAATGATGAAATAACATAGCAATTTTACATATTTTTAATATGTTGACTAAAGTAATAAATACTTTCTTATTTTCTTTTTAATTATTATTATTTTTTTAATAATAAATACTTGTATTTGAATCGCACTCGAAAGTAAATATTCCTTAAAAATTATATTAAGAATGACTTTCACGTTCTAATTAATAACATATTTTTAATTTTAGTTCATAGAGAAGCATAGAAATTAATATTTTTTGTTGGCTGTTATGTGCTTTTATAAAATTTTGAGGTATTTAAATGTGATAAAAAATATTTTGATTTAAAATTTAACAATAATAATAAATAATACATTTTACACATAAGAGTATTGTGTTTCATTTAAAAAGTATAATAAAAAATATCGCTAACAATGTTTCAACAACTATTTTTAAATTGTTATCGAATTTCAAAGAATTTAAAACTGATATATATATTTAAATATAGTAATGTTAATATAATATTTTGTAAATTAAAATTAAAATGATAATAATAATATATTCCACATATTTCATATAAAAATGAAATATAATATAGAAATTATAAAATATAATTTTTGGAATTCTTCAAGAAATTTTTCAAATCTTATATGGATTTTGCTTTTCTAAAATTCATTTTCTGTTGATTAAAGGGGAAAAAAAATTATTAAAAATGAAATTGTATGCTATTCTTATTTTTCCTTTTAATATTTTTTTTTTATTAAAATTGAAATGAAATATCAAAATAGTAATAGTTTAATACACCTTTTCTTTATCTTTTTCAAAGACTGCTTTCCATTATGGTTTTTCATTAGCTTGAAGAAAAATATTTTGTATTGATATTTTTCACATGGTCTTACTTTCTCAGAGAAATTTCAGATATATTTGCAAAAGACTACGACGGAATGTAAAAAGTGTTAAAAGTGATAGTGAATGACTGAGAAATGAGAATACTCTACTAAAATGATCCCCGTTTCCCCCCCCCCCCATTTCTTTTTCTTCCTTGAAAATAAATCGAACAGAGAAACATACATTCACTATCCTATCAAAAGAGCGAGTTGCTGTCTGAGCTGTAACCAATTTCTGGTTATAAATTTTAGCTTTTTTGTGTGTGTTATAGCTAAACACTATAACACACACAAAAAAAGAGAAAGAAAAGAAAGATTCGCTTTTCCTAGTGTCCTCCTCTCCTTATTTTATTTTGAATGAGGGTATTTAAAAGTCGAAAGTGGTCACCAATACCCAGTGGCTCCAACATCTGGATATCTGATTATAGCCATCAGATAACAATTATTCAAGTTTCAACCAACAAAGATCGGTAAGCCCCGTAAGCCCCCTGTTTCCTGTTTTTACGACTTCACTCAATAGGTGGTCTCAGTCGCTTTAGAGAAGAGTTTTGTTTACATTCGTCTAATAAGTTCAAAGAATGCCGTTTTATATCAGAAAGAAAGGAAGTAAAAATCTGTTATACTGTGAATATGAGAGGGAGTAAAGTTTTAAATGTAGAAAAACAACAAGAAAAGTATCGTAAAAAAGAAATTATTATTCATATTTAGATTTATTCTTCGCGTTTATTTATTTTTATTTTATGTCTAAAAACTTAAAGTGGGCGAAATTGGTGCTTTTATTATTTATAATACATTTTTTTTATTTAAAACACTTTCTAAATTAACTTAAATTGTCGTATAAATAAACTATTTGGAATAGTTGAACTCTGCTCAGATCCCCCTCATATATTTATTCTCATACATTTCTACTTTAGCTCATACTATGTACATGCTAAAAGATATGAAGTCTGTTTATCATTTGGCTCGATTGTAGAATGTAGTTCCTCAACTATTAGGATACCCTCCCGCCTCCCGCCTTCCGCTTCAATATATTTATCTTATCCTAATTTGTTATTTAATTTTGTTTAGGTCAGTTTTATATTTCACTTTTCATGCAATTCTATAGTATTTCCAATCCAATAAACTTCATATAGCAAGTGTTTGGGAAATATTGTCTTATTCTGCCATGTTTAGAAATTCGCAAATTTTGAATGATTTAGAAAGATTTCAAAGTGGAATGTCTATAGTCAATAATGTTCATGATAGTGTCCATAAATGGTATTTTAAAGCTGGTCAGATAACTTTACGATTAAAGTAACCCTCGTAATACACGTTTAATCGGTCGTTGTCGCAATATTTAAAATATAGCGTACTTATTTCCTATACATAATCCATTAAATTTGTAAACAATTGTTGATCCATTCTTGAGAATCATTCACATAAGATCATAGAGCAATGTTGCAAAATGAGTGCGAAACGAAAGAAATATATACATATTTTTAATTTAATTTGTAATATGTTATTTTAAGTTTTTGACATTAAAAAGAATTTTTAATTATATTACAAAGCTCAAAATGTGACATAAAAAATAAATAGTGAAAATCCCCCCCCCCCCTTTTGCCTCCCTTCAACTATATATCATTTACTATAATTTTAACAAAGATTAAGTTATATTTATACAAAGTTACAGAGAAATAGTTCACATGGCATGGTGATATAAAAACAATCATTTCGCCTCTTTTCCCTCCACCCTCCAAGATATGTGTAACACTTTTGTAATTTTATTTCAATCTATAATAGAGTGGTTTAAAAAATTCTTTTTTGCATCTACACAAACCCTTTGTCCCCTAAGCTATATATAACACTTATTGTGATTTTCGTAAAGAATAAGTGATAGTTATAATACGGAATATCGTTAAAATCGGTAAGAAGATGATATTAAAAAGAAAAAAAAAAAATCTTTCAGATCCCGAAGTATGTGTAACACTGCATTTTTTGTCATAAACAGCAAGTGACTATTGGACAAAATTTCATTAAAATCAGTAAGAAGGAGATATAAAAACAATTATTCTCTCTCAATATGCTCCTGGACCCCCCCCCCTTCCTCCAAGTATATACTAAGTGAAAGTGGTTCCAATTTAATTGATTGAAATTTCTAAAAATATGTTATGAAAATCATTCTTTAAATTCATTAGTTGATGTTTATTGTTTTTGCGATTTGCAAATTGCAAAAGTACCCTTTCTTCCGGTGCCCTTTTTTCCAGGTGCCCTTTTTTCCGGGCGTCCTTTTATCTGGTGCCCTTTTTACCAGTACCTTTTATTCAAAATGCCCTTTTTTCCGAGATCCATTTTGCCGAGTTATTTTTTTTCTGTCCTTTTCTTCTTCTACTTTCCTTTTCATATTTCAGACAGATATTTAATATGAGTTTGAGCTTGAATTGCTTTTTCACGCTCAAGTTCGTGTAAAAAACGAACTACGCTCAACTCAAGTTCATAATTTAAAAAACGAGCGAAGTTCAACTCAAAACTCAAAATTTTTGAGCTACGCTCACGAACGCGTTCAAATGAACGCGTTCGTGCACAACACTGATATTAAAAAACTTATAGAAGTTTTGGTTTTTAGAATACTAAATATATTAAGGGACCTTGGTATAATCTTGTTCACAATTATTTTTACATTAGTTATTTCAAAACATAAAGTGTGCTTATAAATATGAGAAGGAGTGTATGACACCAAAGCTGGCATTCTCCATCGCCAAGCTCGCCAAATTTTGTCATCAAATAACGAATTTCGTCGCCAAGTCAAAAATTTCGTCGTCAGCTGTCAAATTTTGACACCAAATCACAAATTTCATTGCTAAGTCACAAATTTTGTCACCAAAATCTCGCCAAATCATACAATTTACAAATTCGTAACTCTTAACATTGAAATTTAGTGGTTCCCAAATGGTCCAGTGGTAACTAATGTTAAATAATGTTATCATTGTAATTTCATACAACGTAAAGGAATCTATCTACCTTTGCCTTTAAGCTTGCCGAAAAGGGATTTTTTTATAAATAGCATAAACTAAGATCATGACTCCACAAATATTTTCTTAACAAAACAGTATTAAGTGTAAATCTTACAAATTGGAATTGTTGTTAGCACTTCACTAATTTTGCTGCTCACTGTATCCAGTCGCTCCTATGATTCCCCTCCGTGGAGGATCAAAATTGTGAGGGCATGTCTCCAGACCACCCTTAGACCGTCGCCAATTATCCATTGCGCAACACTAGTGCGATGTTAAACCCAATCAACCATCGTCCCTATGCTATGTCATTATTCAGAAAGTAAATGTATGACTGCAAGAATTTACAATTTGTGCAACAAACTGTGCTTGTAAACGGATATTATATGAGAAATGCCGAGCTGGTTATCAGCCAGAGTAGCTCAGTGGTAGAGCAACCACACGTTAAGCGGATGGCTCGAGTTCCATTCCTGGCTCTGGTATTTTTCACATAGTTCGTATAAAAATCAAGCTTCCACTCCACTTTATCGAAAGTGACATTTGAGCTTTGTTGAAAAGTTTTCATAATAAGATAAAAATAAAATTCAGCAGTTGCAGTGTTTTACACAAGTTTTGCTTGTTGAATCTTTTAATAATAATAATAATAATATATTTATTTTGAAAACAAATAAAATTAAATTAAAAAAATAAATAAATTAAAGATTTTTTCTATCAGCATGATTTGCACTAAAAAGTATGAAAAGATTAAAATAAAGTGTTGCCACCGAAATTTCATGCTTTAGTTAATTTAAAAATTTCTAATTGTCATGTCGAAAAATTGTTTGCACCCCTGGATTCAGAAAAATCGTCCCTTTCATTTGGCACCGAATTTGTAACGAGCCACATACTTATTAAAATGACCGAAATGAATTAAAATGAAGTGTTGCCACCTAAATTTCATACTTTAATTAATTTTTCAAAATCTAATGATCGTGTCGAAAAACTGTTTGCATACCTGGATTCAGAAAACTCGCCCCTTTCATTTGGTACCGAGTTAGGACTGGCATTTCTAATTTATTTTCCCTTTTTTCTGTTTTTAATCCACATTTGGCAGAAGGTTTATGACAGAGAATGTAAGCTTAAAAAGAATAAAGAAAGAAAAATTAATCTTACATTGCCTATTGGTCACGTGTGTTAGAAATTCCCAGTAAATGATAACTTTTTTGTTGCCACCTAAATTTCATACTTTACTTAATTAAAAAAAATCTAATTGTCGTGTCGAAAACCTGTTTGCACCCCTGGATTCAGAAAAATATCCCCTTTCATTTGGTACCGAATTTGTAACGATAGGTCTATATTTCTAATTTATTATATATATTACACAAGAGTTGTTGTCACCTAAATTTCATACTTTAGTTATTTTTCAAAAATCTAATTGTTGTGTGGAAAACCTTTTTGCACCCCTGAATTCAGAAAAATCGTCCTTTCATTTTATACCGAATTCGTAACGATAGGTCTTAGATTTCTAATTTATTTTCCCCCTTTTCCGTTTTTAACCCGGATTCGGCAGAAGGTTTATGACATAGAAAGTAAGTTTAAAAAATGTCTTTAATAAAAATTGCCAATAACGTGATAAATGCCAAAAAAGGTAACCTTTTTCCTATAGTCAACAGTTTCATCTTTGCCGTATTTTCTTATATTCCCGTAATAATAAAATGGTCTGTCCACTGTTATAATATGTCTATGGGTGGATGCGCTTAAAAGTACTCGCTTTTTTTCAGATAGGGGAAATAATAAATTAAAATAGTAATTAATTATAATAATAATTAATAATACGTTACACTCTTACAATCTTTTGCTTAATTTTTTATGTCCTTAAATTTAATAATTTTACATAATCGTATTTTTTATTAATTTTCCTATAACATAATAATAATCCAAAAATATTTATAGTTTACCTAAAACACTTTTAAAAACATTTCATTAGTTAACCACTTACATACCTGGTGAAGGTTTAAATCCATAGATTCCATTGAAGGCTGACGGCATTCGGATACTTCCTGCAAGGTCATTTCCGATTCCTATTATTGCTCCCGCGTAAGCCAGTACAGCACCTTCACCTCCTTGAAGACAATCAAATAAAAGGGCTTTTGCAAGATCGATTATATACATATATATATGTAAACAGAACAAAAAATTCCTTAGCATGAAAATAACACAGTTAAAGTTGATTCTTTTTGAAAATGCTCTATCTGTACAGTCGGTAACAAAAGTATCCGAACACTAGCAAAAATTCCTATAGAAAAAAAGTAGAGTTAATACAGTTTTGTTAAATAAATCCTTGTCGAATCATGTTCTTAATTTTAAACAGAAAGTAACCTGTTTCAAACGGAAAAGACTAATAGAATTTGTGCACACAGCAGAATTCTTTTGTATATATCTTAAGAAAGTTCTTCAGTTTTTTATTTTTGAAGGCCAAAGAATTTTTAATTAGGCAATGTACTGAGGTCATTGCCCATCGGTTAAAAAAAAAATTCTAATGAGCTGATTTCCGCCCAGTTTTTTAATAGGTTGACGAATAAATATCATTATTGTAAAAGAAATTACTAACAATGCAGATAAAAACAAGATTTTAAACTTAGAAAATGTTGGTAAAATAATATTTGGAAAAGGTGGCAAAGAGATAATTTGTCTTAACATTGGGTTTCGTTTGAAACATTGCTCTTGAGTCATTTTTTGAAAACTAAGATACATTAGACCGAGACTTTCATTTATAACTTTTGAAACGGACACAACGATATTTTGATAAAAAGTTTTTCAAATTTTATAGAAAAGATGCTGATAGTTAATTTTTATACATAAATGTCGTATTTTATGGGCGTTTTTTTTCTATCTTATGGTTACGGTTCTTAATATACAATGATTATAGAATACATGAAAACAGATGATGAAATGCCATTTTATCCGCAAGAATCAAATATATAGATATAACCAATAAGAGTTTTATTAGAGATATAAAAAAATCTACAATACTCAAAATGCGCTTGATAATTATCCCTTAAGTTCCGTATAACAAATAAGAAAATGATTTTAAAAATAAAGGAGCAAATCACAAATTAACAACAAATAAAAGTATCAATTCATAGGGGACTTTAACAAGAAATATGAGTGTCAATCCACACTGAGAAAAACAAATATACCGCCTTCATCTAGAATGAATAAGTGGCCATTTTCTAAATCCCTTAACTAGAAATATAGATTTCCGAGCTATGCGCATAAGGCACGCCAATAAACGGAATAGACGAAATGATCGAGAATTTCTAGTGTACACATTTCTAGATGGTGAAACAATATTCTGAATAATCTGAATATTCTGAATCTTTTGTATGGTGAGAAAGTTTCGTTTGATTATCTAGAATTGGGTTATAAACCAAGATTATAGTTGCTGAAACTCGCCTCTTGTGTTCGCATTTATTTGGAAATATTTTCAAATAACTCTGCCCTCGAGAATATAGACAAACTCTCTAGAATTCTAATAGGGGTTTCTAGAACTTGCTTTCAAAGGGGACTAGAATTTATAAGGATGACATGGAACTACTTTTTCTAGAACCACAATTTAGATTCTAGATGTCAGTTACAGAATTTTTCCTCAGTGCATGGCACCCTTTAACGAAAAAGAACGATAATGAATGCATTAAATTTTTGAAACAGTTAAAATTCGCTCGAAAACTGAAGAGTTTAATTTTCAAGGTAGATTCGCCTATGGGGTCAAGTAACCAGATTTTTCCCAAACTCGATCCAACCCTAGAGTCGGGTTCGGGTCAGGTTGACTATTTGTTTTATCTTTTAGGTCGGGTTGACTGATTTTTTTTTTTTATTGCGGATCGGGTTGACTGATTTTTTTTTATTGCGGATCGGGTTGTCTGAACTTTTTTACCTGCGGGTTGGGTTCAGGCTTTGGTAGAGTTTAGATTTCAATCTGTCGAATCGACTTCAGAACATCTTTCAAAAAAATTTACCATAATCAGCAGAAATTTGATATAATTATAACAATAAAATTAATACGAACATACTATATATACCCATAATTATAAATACACATACTCAAATTACTATCACAGCGTATATTGAGTCTTTTGGTGCTGTGATTAACTTTTTCGTTTTTCAAGAAATTATCTTTCGCAATTAAAGAAATAATTTAACAGATATAATTAATCTTTCGTGCTGGGATTCAATTTTTCCTCCTTTTCCAAGAAATTTTCTTTTCCAATTAAACAAATAGCTTAACAGGTGGGGGTGATTAAATAAAAAAAAAAAAAAAAGAAAAATGTAAATACATGTTAAGAAATATGTAAAAATGCTTAGGAAAATAAGAAGAATAGTTTGTATAGAGATAATCCGAGGGTGAGAGCATCCTTTGTGTATGGGATCAAGATTACAAATTCCATGGGGGAATTTGGGTAAACAAAATATATTCTAGAAAGTATGTTGAAAATATGAGATTCTTTGTTCCAGTTTCACGAGCAAAGCATTCATTTTGTTAAGCTGCTTTGGGAAACAGCTGTAAATGCCATCGTTCTGGAATGCATATTGCATCTGCATAGGGAAAGCTAGTATTCAAAAATCCTTTCTCTCTTTTCCTTTTTTATCGAAGTGAAGCGTGAAACGTGACCTCGAAACAGATGGCTGAAGAAAACAGCTGATAAGCTGGGATCCCCCCTTTTCACTCCGTTCTGTGACGTGAGCACAAGAATTTCCATATGAAAATCACAGGGGAGGGGTCACAAGCTGTACCTCGTGGTTTTTCTACGCATTCGTTCGGCGTAGTGGGTTTGCTGATGTATCATGGGGAGAGGAAGGCGGGGCGACTGCTTTCCCCTCCCGGTTTGGATAAAAAGTGGACATTTTTTTAGTTTTTGAAAAAGAAGAAAAAAAAAAGAAAAAAAAAAAAAGATGAGATGAGTCTTCTCGTTTGGGAAATAGTGAGTACTTGATCTGATTGAGACTCGCTGGTTTAGGCGAAGTGTGGTCGTAAGATAGTTTTTTTTTATGAGAAGAGATTGGAGGTAGGTTTGGTTCGCTTGCTCGTGATAAGCAGAGGCTGATGTGAGATCTCTGGAGGCTAGTTTTTCCTCGTGATATCTAGTGGTGGGCTGAAGATAATGATGAAAGGTCGAGCGAATCTTGGGTAGTTTTTTATGAGACGGGTCGTAAGGAAGGTAGAGCAGCGAGTTGTAAAAGAAGGAAGAAGAAACGAAGAGTGTTATGAGAAGGGAGTGAACCGTACGAGCTATGCATGCCGGTGGTGGTTTTTCGAAAAAATTAAACTGGTGCTATTAAGTTAATGGAATCGAGCTATATTTTTCCCTGAAAGCAAAAGTTGTCGGAGCCCTTATAAAAGAGACGAGTGAGCGTATGGCTGAAAAGCTGGATAATTTCGCTGTTCCTGAACGAAGGTACCCGGAGTGTAGAAGTATTGACGTTTCCCGATGGATGCTTTGTCCTTAAAGTGGTTGTGAAAAAACTCTCCTCGACGCTTGGCGGAACTGTTGCAGCTAAAATACCAAATGTTATGTAAGTCAATTATTATATTCATGTCTTTAATTATTCCTGCTTCTTGTATATTGTAGCTTCACTTAAAATGTATTAATTTTGTTTAAGATAGTAATTTTGTGTTGGTATGTAAGGACGAATGGTCCAGTTCAACACTAGCTTCTGTATCATGATGGTATATTTTCCCTTATTCTGCTGAAAGTTAAACGTTAAGAAATATAGTGTAATCCTACTGTAGTCTAATTAAAAATTGGTATATGTTAAAAGCTCAAATTTTAGTGTTGGTGATCCTTTGTGAAAATATTGTTTTTTTTATTTAATTGTGTCAGATAAAAGATAACAATGAAAAATTAATTACACTAGAGAAACAAGTTTATTTTCTTTATTTACTCTTGTCTGCGGGTAGTGTTTACCCATTTTTCTGAACTAGGGTTGTGCGATAGAAAAGTTAATAAGTAAAAGATAAATTTTAAGAACACAACGCGAATTTATCTTTAATGTTTGTTTTTGTTTAATTCTATACGATCACCTTATCTTTCTTTAAGTTACAAGGAAAATTATAATTGGATAACTTAAACATTTTTTTTATTATTAAGGAAATAATTACATTTGTTTTTATGTCGTTATTATTTAAAATCTAGTAAATAATCACGACTTTAGGTTTAAAGTTGAAGCCAAAGGCAACTTAAACTAAATGAATATTATTTTAAAGTAAATAGATTTGAATCTTAAATTTAAAAACTTAGCCTAAATAAAAATATGATAAATGATGCCGTGCCCATTTGGTAGTCAGGAGTAATTATTTGTTTCTCTAGCGGTAAGTTTGGCACCGCGCTTAGGTCTTAAACTATATTAATAATTAAATGAATTATTTTAGTGTGTACTTTTGTATTTTTTTTCAAGTCTACTCAGAATATTTTTTTTTCTCTTTTTCTAACTCATGTGTTATGGAGCCACATTGATGAGGAAAAATGTATGGACCTGTGTTGTGACGAGTGAGGATGTATTTCCTTCTGTTGCCCTGTGGTGAGATCATGAAATTTTTGTTTTGATTTACATTCTATTTAAGGGTGAAAAAATTACTTGTGTATTTTATATATATATTTTTTTTAATTGGAAAAATTTGGCTTTTATGTATTGTGTGAAATGAAATTTTATAGTATACATTTTGCTGGAAGGAAGAATTTTGTCAAATGTAATCAATAGATCTGATAATTAAGTGCAAAATAATTATTTCTTGTTAGAGAAACTGTAATCAGTAAATTTATTTTTTTTTTGGAAGGGCTTACGAATGTTGGTAAAATTCAATTTTTTTTTAAAAAGTATTTTTGAAGAAAAAACTAAATAAATTAGTTAATTGATCTGCAGAATTCTTCTTTCAGCCTATGAATTGCAATTATTTTTTTGTAGTGTTACTCCATTTTTCTTGTGCTAAAATCAAATTTACATATCTTTAAAATTTTGCTTGTGATATTCATATGTATACATTCATTTGCATTATTTTTTTAAGTTACTTGTGTAGTAGAAAATTGAGTCATAACAAAGAAGGATTTTTTTTGTGGTTAAAATTATTTTTCGGTGTAAGACAAAATTTTGGAAGTATTAGGACTGGTAATTCATTGGTTTTGAAATTTTGTTGCTTTTAAGACAACTTATGGCTGGATTTATAGGCAAACAAAAAATTTGGAAAAATAGTTAACTTATAAAGTGTAAATAATTTAAAGTTTTTCTCTCAAAAAAAAAAAAAAAAAAAAAAAAAAAAAAAAAAATCCTTCTTATATTTTGCTTTGCTTTATCATTACTGTATTGCTTATACATGCTTATACACATATTTACAAAACAAGTACATTAGGGGTTAAAAAACATATGGAATTGGTATTTGTTAACACAGTGTGATAATTAGATACAAGACTTTATTACATTATCAATTTGATATATGTTACAGACATAAAAATGAGTACCCATGTTTACTGTTTGTTATATGTAAATTTTATGACTCAATTTAAGTAATTTTTTTTTCCTCTCACTTGGTTTTCTATGCTGCTATATTGTATAACCTTGTTTTCTGCTCCGTATTTGTATTGGCTAGAACATTGAGTTGGTTAGGAAGAATTGTGTTTTTTTAAATTTGAAAAGAAACTGAAGGTTTAGCTGTAGCCTTGACGGTCAAGGGGTTAAAAACATTATTAGACAGTTTAGTGCTAAAAAATTTCGCTAGTGTTAGGAATTTTTTTTTGTTGTGTTTTGCATTTGATTTAATTGTCAGTATGGGTGAAAAACCGGAAACAGGGGTTGAAAATAGCAGTAGTAAGGACGCTACTCAGCCAAATGGCCCGACATCGGCCCTAAATATGGTCATTGCTCAGGATCCTGAAATTACTAAAGGTCGGCGTAGGGAATTTTTAATTGACAACCTCTCACTAATCCCAGTGTTTACAGGTAGGGATCCTAATTTTTCGGTTACTGACTTCTTCCACAAAATTACGGAGTTAGCCGAGTATGCGGGATGGAAGGAAGAAGATTATTTTTTTGCAGTTAAGCAAAGGCTGGCCGGCGCTGCTCAACAGGTTTTTAGGGACTATGCCCATAATGTTAAAAGTTATAAAGAATTGGAAAAGTTGTTAAGAGACAGGTTCACCGAAAAACCAGATCTCCATCATGTCTTTAGTGATTTTTGGAACTTTTCTCAGAATATAAATATGCCGGTGCAGGACTTTATTGTAAAAGCTAAACAAAAAGTAAAATTAGTGGTAAAAGCACAGAAAATTCCCGAGAGCGCGTGGGTTCAAACGGAGGAGGAGTGGCTTTTGGCTATGCTAGTTAAGAACCTCCATCCTAATATTAGAAGAGGTGTTATAGCTCGCTCCCCTATGTCAGTGTTAGAATTAGAACAAATTGCTTTAGCAGAAGAACGTGCTTTTAAAGCGACACAACCGTTTTTCGAAAACACGCAGCAGAGTCACAGTCAGCTAGAAATGGCTTGCGCTGCGCAAAGTACTAACAATCATGCTGAAGTATCAAACTCCCAGGTGTCAGGTCTCACAAATTTAATCGCGGACCTTACTGAACAAATTGCAAATCTAAGCTCAAAAGTGCAGGCGCTGGAGAGTAGAAACTTAAGGAGACCTCTACCTCGTCCAAAAAAAGAGGTAGTTTGCTATGCATGTGGAATTAAGGGGCATTACAAAAATGAATGTCGAAATACGAGAAATAGATTCGACAGGCGACCTCGAGATGACAGGAATAGCCACCAACACAGAGCAAATGAACAAGCTAATGATGAGGAAAATTTAAACTAGTTAGGGTCTCGTCAGAGAGAGCGACTGCAGGGGACCCTGTGCGACAGTGTGAATCGCTCACCATACCGAAGGTTAGGTGTGAGGAGGGTGCTGGTAACCCTAAGGTAAATAACAGACATCATGAAAGTGTGGAATTCACGGGCGGGAACTGGAAAACCTTAGGCTCCAAATTGCCAATAGTAGAAATGGAACTTAATAATGAGAAATGGCTTGGGCTAATTGACTCAGGATCGAGCTGTAATATTGTGTCAGATGTTATTTTAAGAAATGTAAATTTGTGTAAAGTGCCATGTCAAGTAAATTTAAAAACTCTGTTGGGGGGGGATGTAACAATTCAGGATAAAGTAGAACTGCAATTCAAATTGGGAAACAAGTATTTTACTGATAATTTCAATATTGCTAGGGGTTGCATGTCACCAAATTTCCAACTAATTTTAGGGGTGCCTTGGTTGTTGAAATTTCAAATCCAAATAAATTGTAAAGATAAAATGCTTAGTGGGGAAAATTTTCAGTGTCCTATTTTTGCACAAAACTGCGAAAGTGTAAATTTTATTGATTCAAGTGTAAAATCCATTCCAGTTTATACTAAACAAAAACTTGTGTTACCCCCAAATTCTGAAACTATCATTAATGTAAAAATTAGAGATTTTAATTGTGTAAATACGGAAAATGTTTTAATATATCCACATAAATTTATTGGGGAATCTGCTGTGATTAGCCACACCATCTGCCAAAATTCTCCTAACAACTTTAAGGTCAAAATTTTAAACTTGAATGAAGCTCCTGTCCATGTAAATAAAAATTCACAGGTCGGTTTTATGGAGGAAATTTTTAGTGACCAGCCTGAGGAATATGTGAATTGTGCTGAGGAGGAGGAGATTGGGGAGGTAGAAAACATTAACCTGGAATGGGACACAAATTTTAAATTAGACCACTTAGATTTAGATTTAAAAGTCAAAGTAGAAAATTTTTTAAAAAACAACTCTGATGTGTTTGCGGCTTCAGTTCTAGATCTCCCTGGCTGCGACACGGTTCTCCACAACATTAAGTTAGACGACAAAACTCCAGTTAGATGTACCCCATACAGAGTGCCATACAATTTGCGGAATGAATTGGATAGACAAATAAACACCCTACTAGAAGCAAAAATTTTAGTACCGTCAAATTCTCAGTACGCGTCACCAGTGATTTTGGTTAAAAAGGCAGACGGGTCTTTTCGTCTGGCGTGTGATTTCAGAAAATTGAATAAAAAAATTGCTAATGACAGTTATCCTATCCCGAACATAGCCGAAACCATTGACTCGCTGGCTGGGGCCAAGTATTTTTCAACCATGGACCTCACCAGTGGTTTCTTTCAACAAAAAATTCCTCCCGATCAACAACATCTCACAGCAATTGTGACACACGACAAGCTTTTACAGTGGACTAGAAGTCCATTCGGACTTAAGTCATCCCCCGCTGCATTTCAAAGGTTAATGAACGTTGTGTTGAGTGGGTTGTCAGATCTTAATATCCTAATTTACATTGATGACATTTGTGTGTCATCAAGAGACATTGATTCACACTTTCAAAAGCTAGAAATTGTTTTCAACAGGTTAAGGCAACACAATCTAAAACTAAAACCGGCCAAATGCCATTTCTTTAAATCAGAGATTACTTTTCTGGGTTTCCAAATTAGCGACGGAGAAATTTTTCCAGCCAAAAAGAACGTGGAAGTCATAGAAAAAATCAAACGTCCTTCAAATAGGAAACAAGTTCGGTCTTTTCTTGGGTCAGTGGGTTTTTACAGGCGTCACATTTGTGACTACTCTAAAAGGTCAATTACACTCACTAATCTGACAAAAGAAAAAAATAAATTCGTGTGGTCACAGAAGGCTGAGGATGAGTTTCAGGACTTAAAGCATGAACTAATGAGAATCCCATCTTTAAAATTACCAGACATGTCCAAAAATTTATTATTTACACAGACAGCTCAGCTGTTGCTCTGGGAGCGGTTTTATGCCAACCAGATGAGGAAAATTTTCCGTACCCGGTAGCTTTCGCTAGTCGGAAACTGAAGGAGGTGGAATCGAGATATTCAGCGACAGAGCGGGAGTTACTAGCTTTGGTCTGGGCTGTACAGTACTTTAAATGTTATGTTTTTAATAGGAAATTCACTATATACACTGACCATGCTGCCCTTACGCACGCTTTAAAACTCAAAGACCCCACTTCTAGGATTGCGCGGTGGTTATGCGCTCTTAGCGAATTTGACTTTGTTTCTCGCTATATCAAAGGGAAGTGCAATTCTGTGGCGGATTTTCTGTCCAGGTTTGTTGAACATTCTATGGAGATTACCAATAATGAAGGTGTGGAAAACTGTTTTGTGTCCGAGAGGGCTACTCAGGAGATTCAGGTTGATGATAGGTGCGAGTTGTTAAAAGATATCCAGTTTGCTCAAAGCAATGATCAATTTTGTAAATATGTAAATAATAGAATTTTTAAAGAATTACCAATCAATCCTAAAGGGTATAATTTTTTTGTAAAAAATGAGGTGTTGATGTGCAAAAGGGTGAGTCCAAAGTCCAGAAAGGAGGCAGGTGAAAAAATAGTTGTGCCAAAGGCTCTGGTTCCCACTATTTTTAGGTTAACGCATGAATCTAATGTGGCGTGTCATGCAGGTTTTTTTAAAACTCTACATCGTGTTAAGGAAAATTACTATTGGCAGGGGATGTTTGCGGATGTCAAAAGACTTGTGGCCTCTTGCCAGTCTTGTCTGGAGTTTAGGGCCCATAAACCCAAGAGGTTGGCTGAACTCCAGAGGTTGGAGATCCCAGAGTACCCTTTTTCTACAATACATTCGGATATTTGTGGGCCTTATCCCACTACCGAAAAGGGGAATAAATTTATTATTGTCTTCATTGATAGTTTTACGAAGTGGTGTGAAGCCTTTGCAGTGCCCAACATAACATCGGATACGATAGCTGACGCATTGGCAGAATTTGTTTGTAGGCATGGGACTCCTGAGAAAATAATTACTGACCGAGGAAAAAATTATATGAGTGAAGCAATCGAGCAGGTGTATGAGAGATTAGGAATCAGGCACATACATACCACAAGTTTCCACCCTAGCTCAAATGCGAAGGTAGAACGTAACCATGCCACTATGAATAGTGCCCTTGCACATCTAGTCAATAGTAACCATAACGACTGGGACGAGAAGTTAAAGTTTGGACTGTTGGCGCTCCGCTCCAGTGTGCACTCAACGATAAATGAGACTCCCTTTTTTGTGACTCATGGTAGGGACATGAAACTACCGTATAATGCGCTTGAGACTAGTGTTCCTCGGAACTATAATGATTGCCCCTCCTATTGCGACCAATTAATTCCCTCATTGCAACAGGTCTTTTCACAAACAAAAAGATTCTTAGAGCAAGCTGCTGACAAACAAGAAAAGCTTCGTAGTAAAATTGCCGTAGATAAAAAAATAAAAGTAGGTAGTCTGGTCATGCTGTTTACTCCTACCATAAAACCGGGTTTGTGTAAGAAATTCAATAAAGTCAATAGGGGTCCTTTCCGGGTGATTCGCAAACTGAATGAGGTTAACTTTGAAATACAAGAGGTGCGCAACAATAAAAATGTCCAAATTGTGCACGTGGATAGGCTTACAAAAATGATTGATAAACCTGTCTTCCCTGAGTTTGTGAGAGACGGTAGCACTGAGCAGGGTAGTGGGGTAACTCCTGCTGTTGTGGAGAACTCCGGTGAGAAAGAGGTTTTTGTAGATCGGTATGAGTTACGTAGACGAGAGAGGTTGGAGAAAAGAAAGAAACGGCTAGTGTTTCGCTCTAGTGAAATTGAGGACACCTTGTTGGGGGTTGGCCTGGATAACCAACTGCAGAATTTCACAACCCAGGTTGATAGCACAGTTACGGACAGGGATGGCAGTTCTAGCGAGCATGTTGGCGCACAGGTGTCCCAGGCTAGTCTCTCTTCTCTCGGTGGTCACAGGGCCTTGTCACCAACAGTGAGTGAGGCAGAAGAGAGTAGTTTTCAACAAAGGGGGGTAGGTGCTCATAACACAGTACCGATAGCATTTCACTCTTATAACCTTCGCCCTAGAAATAGGCGAAATTTGTAAATATAAAATTTTTTTTTGTAAATAGTTGTATATTTGTTAGTAGATTTTTTGCATATCATTCTTTTTTTGTAGTATAACTAGTAATCTTAATATTTTCGAAAGGGTGCTTTCAGTGGGAAATATTAGGGTAAAAAAAAAAAAAAAAAAAAAAAAAACAGTTATGGGGGGTAAGAAAATATTGGGCTCTGAAGCTGTTGAGCAGACGGTCAAAAGTTTTTTTTTATATATTTTCTCCTTTGCCCTGTATATGAGTAAGGTTCGGCTGTCCTCGAGCAATGTTACAAAAAAAAAAAAAAAAAAAAAAAAAATTTAAGTGTAAAAATAGAAAAATGTAAAAACAAAAAAAAAAAAAAAAAAAAAAAAAAAAAATTGTACAATCGCGGCAGCATGTGCACTTACTTAATAATCTAGTGTGATATATTTTGTGTAATGTATTTCTGGGCGCACAATTTTATGTCATGGCGTTCTTTTGACGTTAGTAGTACCGTGTGCCAGTCAAAGTGTTTGCACTGTTAGAAATTATCTCGGGGCAGGTCACAACTTTGGGGTAACCATGCATGGTGTTATTTGCATAATGAGCAGAAAGCAAGGTTGGTCAAAATTTGTAAAGTGGTGTATTTAGTGCTTGTCTATATCATCTGCTCAAGACTGTGTTTACTCCAAGAAACTGTGTTATAAGACTGTATGTATAATTACACACACTGTGAACTGATATTACATTACGTATTTTGGACAATTATTTTGGAACTGCTACAAGATATATATGAACATTTTTATTGTAATAAATATAAACTTTAACACGGAATGTCAGACTTCCGCGTCCAGCAATGAACAATAGTGTATCACATTATATTAAATTTTGGTTGACCTGTGTAATATTTCCTTAGTTATATTTTTTTTTCTCAAAACTGTGTGTTGAAAAATAAGTGCTGAAAGTATATTATTAAAAGCAATTGTGTATTTCTAGAGAAAAGGCTCAATCATGTAAATTTTTTTTTGAAGGAATATTTCATTTTTTTTTTTGGTTTGCTGTGCTTTTGATGTATCATGTAAATAGCTGTAACAGTTTGGTCATTATGTGGAGGTTTTCCAAAAACAACAGAGGCCAACCCAGTGTTCTCCCCTTTATTTTGATCTAATATTTTGAGGTGAAAGGAGTATTCCTGTTTTCAGTAAATTATATGTCAGGCGGATGGGTATGCAGTGAATATTGATCTGTAGAGTCTTTAAGTATCTCAATAGTAACTTTTTTTTTAAGTTGGCAATCTTTATACGGCAATAGTGTAGCTTGTGTGTTCATACTGTCCTGGGAAATGGTAGGGTGTGTGGGAAGAGCGATCGGCTTTCCACAGGCTCGGCAGGAACTGGTGATTAGAGGTTTACATGTCTCGGGTCGATGTTTGATCTGCGGTAATGGGAGTTCTAGTTGCAGGTTGTTGGCTGTTGCAGGGATGGTTTGTTGCAAGTGTGGTTTCTATTATTAAAAAAAAAAAAAAAAAAAAATAAATAAATAAATAAATAAATAAATAAATAGATAATAAATGTCATTATTTAAAAAAAAAAAAAAAAAAAACACATCTAGTAGTTTAAAGCTCTCATTTAAAAACTTTTCTTGCTGCATACTCGGACGCTGGTACAATATGTGGTGTTCCTGGCTGTGTCTGATTTATTTATTTTTTTTTTTTTCTCTGTGACGGGAGGGTAGTTATCACAGCGTATATTGAGTCTTTTGGTGCTGTGATTAACTTTTTCGTTTTTCAAGAAATTATCTTTCGCAATTAAAGAAATAATTTAACAGATATAATTAATCTTTCGTGCTGGGATTCAATTTTTCCTCCTTTTCCAAGAAATTTTCTTTTCCAATTAAACAAATAGCTTAACAGGTGGGGGTGATTAAATAAAAAAAAAAAAAAAGAAAAATGTAAATACATGTTAAGAAATATGTAAAAATGCTTAGGAAAATAAGAAGAATAGTTTGTATAGAGATAATCCGAGGGTGAGAGCATCCTTTGTGTATGGGATCAAGATTACAAATTCCATGGGGGAATTTGGGTAAACAAAATATATTCTAGAAAGTATGTTGAAAATATGAGATTCTTTGTTCCAGTTTCACGAGCAAAGCATTCATTTTGTTAAGCTGCTTTGGGAAACAGCTGTAAATGCCATCGTTCTGGAATGCATATTGCATCTGCATAGGGAAAGCTAGTATTCAAAAATCCTTTCTCTCTTTTCCTTTTTTATCGAAGTGAAGCGTGAAACGTGACCTCGAAACAGATGGCTGAAGAAAACAGCTGATAAGCTGGGATCCCCCCTTTTCACTCCGTTCTGTGACGTGAGCACAAGAATTTCCATATGAAAATCACAGGGGAGGGGTCACAAGCTGTACCTCGTGGTTTTTCTACGCATTCATTCGGCGTAGTGGGTTTGCTGATGTATCATGGGGAGAGGAAGGCGGGGCGACTGCTTTCCCCTCCCGGTTTGGATAAAAAGTGGACATTTTTTTAGTTTTTGAAAAAGAAGAAAAAAAAAAGAAAAAAAAAAGAAAAAAAAAAAAAGATGAGATGAGTCTTCTCGTTTGGGAAATAGTGAGTACTTGATCTGATTGAGACTCGCTGGTTTAGGCGAAGTGTGGTCGTAAGATAGTTTTTTTTTATGAGAAGAGATTGGAGGTAGGTTTGGTTCGCTTGCTCGTGATAAGCAGAGGCTGATGTGAGATCTCTGGAGGCTAGTTTTTCCTCGTGATATCTAGTGGTGGGCTGAAGATAATGATGAAAGGTCGAGCGAATCTTGGGTAGTTTTTTATGAGACGGGTCGTAAGGAAGGTAGAGCAGCGAGTTGTAAAAGAAGGAAGAAGAAACGAAGAGTGTTATGAGAAGGGAGTGAACCGTACGAGCTATGCATGCCGGTGGTGGTTTTTCGAAAAAATTAAACTGGTGCTATTAAGTTAATGGAATCGAGCTATATTTTTCCCTGAAAGCAAAAGTTGTCGGAGCCCTTATAAAAGAGACGAGTGAGCGTATGGCTGAAAAGCTGGATAATTTCGCTGTTCCTGAACGAAGGTACCCGGAGTGTAGAAGTATTGACGTTTCCCGATGGATGCTTTGTCCTTAAAGTGGTTGTGAAAAAACTCTCCTCGACGCTTGGCGGAACTGTTGCAGCTAAAATACCAAATGTTATGTAAGTCAATTATTATATTCATGTCTTTAATTATTCCTGCTTCTTGTATATTGTAGCTTCACTTAAAATGTATTAATTTTGTTTAAGATAGTAATTTTGTGTTGGTATGTAAGGACGAATGGTCCAGTTCAACACTAGCTTCTGTATCATGATGGTATATTTTCCCTTATTCTGCTGAAAGTTAAACGTTAAGAAATATAGTGTAATCCTACTGTAGTCTAATTAAAAATTGGTATATGTTAAAAGCTCAAATTTTAGTGTTGGTGATCCTTTGTGAAAATATTGTTTTTTTTATTTAATTGTGTCAGATAAAAGATAACAATGAAAAATTAATTACACTAGAGAAACAAGTTTATTTTCTTTATTTACTCTTGTCTGCGGGTAGTGTTTACCCATTTTTCTGAACTAGGGTTGTGCGATAGAAAAGTTAATAAGTAAAAGATAAATTTTAAGAACACAACGCGAATTTATCTTTAATGTTTGTTTTTGTTTAATTCTATACGATCACCTTATCTTTCTTTAAGTTACAAGGAAAATTATAATTGGATAACTTAAACATTTTTTTTATTATTAAGGAAATAATTACATTTGTTTTTATGTCGTTATTATTTAAAATCTAGTAAATAATCACGACTTTAGGTTTAAAGTTGAAGCCAAAGGCAACTTAAACTAAATGAATATTATTTTAAAGTAAATAGATTTGAATCTTAAATTTAAAAACTTAGCCTAAATAAAAATATGATATTACTACAGTAAAGTAAACATCAATATCGGACAAACGCAATAAGCAAAGAAACTTAAAAAAAAAAATAAAAAGAATATAAGCATTAAACCATAAACTACAAAACTAAACTCAAAGCACATATTTGTTCATCTGAAAAAACAACGCATAAATGGTTAAAAATTATTATTAATCTATTTTCCAGATTTTTAAATTTTTAATTTACTGTTTCAGTAATTACATTTTTAATACTTTTTAAAATGATTTACCAACTGTTTGCCAATAAAAATTAACTTTTTCTTACATCATAAAAAAATTCTGAATGATGAACTTTTTTTTTTTTTTTTTTGGAAAGAAAAATCTAAATGGTATCATTCTTTTATGAATTTCACAGACTGAAATTTTTCTCAATATTCGTGAAACACAGAAAACAATATAAAAATGCAGTAAAAAACGTAGAAAATACCTGAACTTCCACCTACACATCTCCTGTTGTCATATGGATTAACAGATCGGCCAAAAGGGACATTTTCGCTATCCCACCATGTGCATAATTCAGGAATATTTGTTGCATTTATAGGAATGGCACCAGCTTTCCGATACAAAGATGTTGAAACGGCATCCATTGGTGCTTTCCGGTCCTTTGCAGCATAGATACCACATGTTTGCGCCATACCTAAAGAAAAATGTAATTTTTATCGCATGCATATTTTTATTTACTTAAAATATATTTAAAATCTCATAACATCACTATCTCACAAAGAAGCAGCGTTTGAAATTGACTTTAAAATGACACTAGTCCTACGGATCAGTAAACATAGGAATGTACTTAGTTCGCAGATATCATCACCGGACCGCTACTGAAAAGTCCCTGTAATCTGTAAAGTGGTCACCAAAAACCTAATCTTTTTTTTTTTTTTTTTTTTTTTTTTTTTAATGAAGTTCCTAAATGCGGGTTGCGGTAGGACTACACTAGCAGAAAACATCACGTAACGAAAATGCGTTATCGATACGATTCTCTCTCGACCGAAAGAACCCCAGCAATTTCTACTTTTTCTCCGTAGTTACGGTTGCTAAGGAGGACGCAAATTAGGAAACGATGTTGAAGTAGTCGTATATTTGGGTGGAGGTCGATTCCCCCGATGTATGATACATTGACAGAAAAAATGGGTCGTTTCCCCCTCACCCTTTTTTCGAAGACACAGGTCGTTTGCCCTGATACCCCTTCCTGTGTCCATGTTTATCATTGACATGTACTGAGGAACAGGGGGGGGTGTCCTTCATTCCCTTACAGGTGACTTAAATAGTACACACACACACACAAGGAAAAAAAATTCTGTGACCCATTTATAGCATTTATAAATAATCTCTCGGAAGAAAATAGTTTTATTTGCATATGTATATTGCCTAACTGGTCCTCGTGTATAGCGTAATTATTTATGTATGTATGTGCTGCACTTGTATTTTACCAAAAATTCAAGTATTCATTTATCAGGTCATGATATTAAAATATAAATTTATTATTTTATATTAACAATATTAATAAGATATTTTGTAAAGATTTCGTAAGGAATACAATGGGAATATTTTATTTTCTTATTTTTAAGTTTTAAAATACAATTTTTGTTTGTAATAATTTGTGATAAAAATTTCAAAACTAGGTTGAAGAGGAAAAAAAAAAAATCTTTCAAGTGTGTTTCTTTCTTTCTTTTTGTTTATTAATTATCCCGATAAATAATTATTTATAACCAACAGGTGGTGAAAGAAAAGAGAAAGTTTGAATGAATATATTATATATATAATTTATCATTACTGTGATCAAACATAAGGAAAGAAAGTTTGGGTTAATCAATAAGCAGTTCCATATAGAAGTATAGCCTTTTACAAGGCAGAAAATATCGAATAAGTTAATGATTTGTATCTGCTATATTGATTTATGAGTTATGTGTAAAAATACAAACAAACTGTAACAGAAAAAAAAATAATAATAATAATTACTAGAAGAAGAATAAGGAGCAGAATCCACCACAGACAACTGGAGACGGTTAAACCAATTTGACGGGTGCTTAACCTTTTTCAAAATCTCTGAAAGACTTTATTGTAGTTAAAATGAAGATAACAATTACTGTAAATTAAAAAATAATAATTAGCAAGTGAAAATTAAAACTTAACGAAATAGCTTTGAAAAATGTAATTAATTTACATGGTAATTTTATGACCATAATGCAGATTTTTTTTTTTTTTTTTTTTTTTTTTTGGGGGGGGGGGTTAAATGAGATTAGAGACAATTATAGGATATCAACAATTGTATTAGACAATTTTTTATATTATGCTATTGAAAGACACTCGTTAAAATTAATTTTAATTTGGTATAATAATTTAAATATTATCTTAAACACCTTCATCAATAACTTTACTTTTTAAAAAATATAATTATTGTGATGATAATTTAAACTAGTTACGCATTAAATAATGTTATAGCCCTCATATTAAAGCTAAAATAGTTATTTAAATCCTTAAACGTTATATAGCAGTGTTCATAATTTGTAAAAAAAAAAAAATTGTTACAATAGTTTCAGTTGAAATAACTTTGCAGTATGAAATACACAGGATCAAAAATAAGGAAATAATTGAAGTACAGTAATTTTTTTCTTTTTTTCTTATATATATATAGCCGTAGAGGCCTCTGCTCCTTCTTCTAGTTATCATTTATTTATGTCTGTTATACTTGTTTCATATTTCTTATGTATAATCTTATATATCAGGCTCCCAGAAAAGCTCATTAACTTTTCAATGTCTGTTGCTTTTATAAAATTTCATTTCAATGTATAATTGTTTAATGATTAAAGTATGAGTACTATGGATTAATTCATATTTCATTTGAATCCTGAATATATATTTTTAAATTAATAGATAATTTTGGCAAGTGTTCATTTGTTTCTCTTGCATTCTATAGTTATAATGCATCATAAATAGGCATATATTTTTTATTAATGGGGGTGATGGGTGGGGTATAAAAAATTATTTTGTTTTTATTATTTTAGCTTTATAGAAATTTAGGAAAATAATTATATCCGGGTTTTTACTTATGCATTACGCATTTAATTTTCCCAAGCCTTCCAGTTTTTTAACGTTGGTTAAATTAATAACATTTTAATTTAACATTAATAACATTTATTAATGTTAATTGTTTAATTAACAAAAAGGTATTCCCTATTTTTGTTAAATATCAAATGAAAGTTTTAAAAATATATTTATTCTGTGTTCATAAATATTAAGTCTTACAAATTCCAATTGCGTTTGACATATCTGACATTCACTTTACAAAACTGAACTGTAATAAAAAATTTCTGCATTATTATATGAATAATAAAGGCACGCGTTTTAGAAGAAAAGTCTTTTTCATCGGGCAAGAAATGCGTACTATTTATTCTATAAAGAAGCACAGGAAATCATAATCTGTATTTTATCTCATAAAGGTAAAATGCATTTCTTTCCTAACGAAGGAATATTTTGTTCTTCCGAAATACGTTGCCTATATTAATATTTTATGGCGCATTCAAAAAGTATTTTGTTTTAATTTATGACTCTGCACTTATTTTATACTATGTGCTTGCCATACCTTTTACATCTTTGAAAATAAAGAAAATACTTCATGTGCACAAATTCAAAATTTACCAAAATCTGTACTTTCATTGTATTATTATTATTGTTATTTTTTTCCCCTTGAGCAATACTAGTTTAAACAGCAATAATAAGGCAGTATGGTTGTTCTCAAATTTATATAATTAGTAATATTATAACTCTAAAAGAAGTTTTTAGACAAACCAGAAATTTTTGTATCTCTGATTTAAAATGTGTGCTTGGTTACGACTGTTAAATGTACTAGTAATTTATTTTTTTATTCGAAACCTAATTTTTGTCTTAAAAGTTAAATTTCTTGCTTTTTAAGTTTAACATTTTTATTTAAAACTGGTGTATGAAAATAAATTTTTATTATTATTATTAAAAAAAAAAAAAAAAAAAAAAAAAAAAAACTGCAGGATTTAGAAAAAAAATAGTTCGTGAAAATTAAAAATGTAATTAAAGGTGTCATAATTGCCAATTTTAGCACTCGTGTTTCCTATAAATAAATAGCTCTAATCCTTTTGAGAAGTGTATGGATATTTCTAGTTATCTTGAAAAAGAAATAGGGGGGAAGAGATGGGGAAAGATAATGTGGGGGAACTTACCAGTGCAATCGACCCGTAAGGGAAGAACCAAATTTCTCTCACCCCCTTTAAATCAGGGGAAACGACCAGGCCCCGTATATTTGAGTCATTTTCAAAATTCGGTGCCATTTGCTGTCCATTTGTAAACTATTTTTACTACAAAGTACCATGTTTATAGTAGGCAGTTTTCTGTAGAGAAATAATAAAATAAAAAATATTATTTAATAAAAAAGTTTTTTTTTTTTTTTTTTTTTTTTTTTAGAAATGAGTCGAGAGGATACTGAAATACAGCTGTCCAAATCATGAAACCTAAAATGTGTTAAGCAGAATTACTTTCCAAAATCCAAAATTTCTAATCAGATATATTTTTTAAATGTAAATTATACACTAAATTACATTCTGAAAGGGTTTTTAATAACATATTAAAACAAATTAATATTTTTTCTAATGAAATACAGATGTCCAGACATTTATGTCATGTCTGTTACCATACATCATTTTCAACTTTTTAAACAACAAAATTGAAATTTTGGAATTGTAACACTTGCTCACCAGTGAAGCAAGGTTAGAAAACAAATACAAGCACTCAATTTGAAATTTTGGTGTTTTGCTGAAGAAGCAGAAGTCTTTTTGTGATAAGTATTTTTTTTGCATGTCATGTCTGTTACCTTAATTAGTTGTATAAAATATATTTATTTATTTACTTATTCAGTTGATTAATTTAGGTTGTTAGGGTTTTAGTCTGAATCAAAATCTAATTTGGAATTATTTAGTTTTGTGGGATTATTTAGTTTTATGAATTTTTGGAAATGCCATGCCTGTTACTAGCCATGTCTGTTACGAAATACGGTAACATGCATCACAAACTTAGTAACAGACTTGACATTTCTCAAGATTTGAAACAGTGTTCAAATTTTTGGGGCCTTTATTGAATATTTTAAGAGGGGTTGCTTATATATATACTATTTTTGAGGAGGGGGGGGTAAAGAAATGGAAAGATGGAATTCACATTTTTAATTGTTTGAAAACTGACTGTATATATATATTTTTTTTTACAAAACATTACATTTACTATAATAACAAACAATGCTATCAAATCATTTTCAATACAACATCTCATCAGAATAATTATAATACTTCTTAAATAACTAGTTAATGAACATAAAACGCTGATAAAATCATATTTATTAAAATATCAATATTACACAAAAAACTAATTAAAAGTATAATTTTGATTAAATTAAAACATTACAAATTACTGAAAATTTCTATTAATTATATATGAAATTATCAAATAATCATTTTTTTTTACTTGTTTCTTTCAAGGATTATGGCATTAACACCAAATGTAAAAAAGCCAAGCAAAAATGCTACAGGGAGTACCTCAAATCTCCAGTGTGTCTTGTAGGGAGAATATGTACTCATGTCTCCTATAGTCTCTTTTTATTTCAGATAATATTTATTTCAATGCAAAAAAGTTCAATATTAAAAATAAAATACATTTTAACTTAATTTTTAGCTTTCATGCTTTTCAACCTAAATTTGATCTCTGAATTTGTGTCCTATTTAGTAGTTAGTGTCATGTCTGTTATTTTGTGTCACGTGTTAATTTTAATTTAATATTTAATATTAAATTAATATATAATTATTAATCTTCCATTAATATTTCTTCTTTTAAAAACTTAAAAAATATATATATTTTTTAATACTATTAAAGTTAGTTATAAATTCTTTTTGTCTAGAATATGTGATGATGATGCACATTCAGCTTTAACTGTGTTTTATTGTGTTTTATGATTAAAAAAAATACTCATAAAAATTCTGTCTTAGTAATAGACATGACAAACAAAAATATAAAAAAATATAAAGAATTATTTTTAAATTTAAAATACTTTACTACAAAGATAAAAGGACTGAATACTTAGATTAATTATCCCTTTACTTTATTTAGTACTGAAGTTAAAAGCAATAATTTGAAGAAGAAAAAAAAAAGCCTGGTAACAGACATGACTAATTTCATCATATCTGACGAGAAAAAAATCAATAAAAAATATATAAAAAAAGGAATTGTATGAAGAATATTCAAACAATGTACTGAAACAATGTCTGTTTTATAATATGAAAAAGAAATTACTAATTTATTCAACTTTTTTTTTTTTTTTTTTTTTTACTTCTTCAATTTCTAAAAGGCAGCTAATTTTAAAAATGACCCATTTACACTAAGAGACACAAAAAAAAGAAAAGTTGCACCCCGGGAGTGCCGACAGAAGTGAAAACTTGATCAATTACGTATGTATTTCTTGAATCGTCAGGAAATATTTTATTGTGCAGGAAATACTTTTAAATGAAGTGTTTTTTTATTCATTAATATAAACTAATACTACAAAAATTATATTAAAATTTTATTTAATGCGCTAACTGCAATAGAGATAGTGTCCAGAGATGAGAGAAGTCGTGTAGAGCCGCACCAGATTGTAAAAACGTGAGAAAAATGGTTTTGTGAGGTCTAACTGCAACATTTCCGGCTGCAATCTATAAGAGAGAGTGGCTGGAGATGAGAGAAGTCGTGTAAAGCCGCACCAGATTGTAAAAACGTGAGAAAAATGGCTTACTTGGGCTTTTTCACGGTTTTGTGAAGTCTAACTGCAGTAGAAACAGTGTCCGGAGATGATAGAAGTCGTGTAGAGCCGCACCATATTGTAAAAATGTGAGAAAAATGGCGGCTTTGGCCTTTCTTACGGTTTTGTTAGGTCTAACTCCAACGTTTCCGGCTGCAATCTTTAAGAGACCGTGGCTGGAGATGAGAGAAGTCGTGTAAAGGCGCACCAGATTGTAAAAACGTGAAAAAAATGGCGGCTTTGGCCTTTCTCACGGTTTGGTGAGGTCTAACTGGAATAGAGACAGTGTCCGGAGATGAGAGAAGTCATGTAGAGCCGCACCAGATTGTAAAAACGTGAGAAAAATGGCTGTTTTGACCTTTCTCACGGTTTTGTGAGGTCTAACTGCAAAGTTTCCGGCTGCAATCTTTAATAGACAGTGTCCGGAGATGAAAGAAGTCGTGTAGAGCCGCACCAGATTGTAAAAATGTGATAAAAATGGCGGCTTTGGCATTTCTCACGATTTGGTGAGGTCTAACTGGAATAAAGACAGTGTCCGGAGATGAGAGAAGTCGTGTAGAGCCGCACCAGATTGTAAAAACGTGAGAAAAATGGTGGCTTTGGCATTTCTCACGATTTGGTGAGGTCTAAGTGGAATAGAAACAGTGTCCGGAGATGAGAGAAGTCGTGTAGAGCCGCACCAGATTGTAAAAACGTGAGAAAAATGGCGGTTCTGCCCATTCTCACGGTTTTGTGAGGTCTAACTGCAACGTTTCCGGCTGCAATCTTTAATAGACAGTGTCCGGAGATGAGAGAAGTCGTGTAGAGCCGCATCAGATTGTAAAAACGTGAGAAAAATGGCGGCTATGGGCTTTCTCACGGTTTTGTGAGGTCTAACTGCAATAGAGACAGTGCCCGGAGATGAGAGAAGTCGTGCAGAGCCGCACCAGATTGTAAAACAATATACAGTATATAATTATTAACACTTCACATTAGCAAGTTAATTGTATGATACATTATTTGTATCATTTGTATTTGTATCATTATATCTGTATTTAATAAAAATATACATAAAATTTCTTTTTAAACGTAATATAATAAACATCGCCCGCTAGCGGATCACTATTTTTAAATGAATCACTATAATTAATGAATCACTATAATTATTTATATTTTCAAAATTGCATGTTATCACTCATAAACTTTTATTCTTAAGAAAAGAAATTTCAAAAAATGTCATTTCTGTTCGGGTAAAAACTTGCACCGGCTCCCAACTGCCTTCGGCAGCCCGCACGTATTCCTTCGCCCACCCCGCCCCTAATAATAATTCTACATTTTCGAAGATATATGCAATTGATTTACCGGGCCTTGATACCTAGCAATAGTATTTTTCAACTCTATTTCTAAAATTTTGCCCCCATTGCTCCCTTTCCGTCCCCCCCTAATAATTTTACTCTTTCAAAAATATCCTCATTCCACTTGTAGACCCCACAAACCTGTATATACCAATTTTTAATGGTGTAATTCACCTTTAATTTTTTGCCCCTTTGCCCCCCCCCCCCCACTCCAATAATTTTAAAATTTCGGAAATATTCTCATTCGAATTGTAAGCCCCCAAAAAATGTATATACTAATTTTGAACAGTCTAGCTCAAATTCGAATTTTTTACCCCTCTCGCCTCCCGGCCCCCTGATAATTTTACACTTTCGAAAACATCCTCATTCGACTTGTAGGCCCCACAAACCTATATATACCAATTTTGAACGGTCTAACTCAGTTTTTAATTTTTTGCTCCCCTTGCCCCCCTTCCCACGCCTAATAATTTTACACATTCGAAAATATCTTCATTCGACTTGTAGTCCCCAAAAAGGTCCCCTTCCCGCCCCTAATAATTTTACAATTTCGAAAATATCCTCATTCGACACCCTAGTTACAGGATACATTTTAAATGCAGTTTCCTAAAATGTATTTAGGATGTGGAATGATAGTAAAAACAAATGCTTGAAATAAATACTTGAATATACTGTGATTGTTTTAGCTTGATCCAACATTTCACTTTCCAAAATTTGATCTGATAATTTTCGTGATTATTCAATCAGTTAACTGATTATATTGTACACTTTACGATGTTACAAAAATAGAAACATTTAATATTTTAAGTAAAACATTCAAACAGAAAAAAAAAAAAAAAAAAAAAAAATCAAATGTTGACTAACTGGTTTCGCAAATTAGTGTATTTTATTCATTGTTGGTCCGATCAATTCTTTGGTGGTCTCGGACCAGCGGTCGGCGAGAAATTCTTACGCTGAAAATAAGATATTGCATACATTCTTTTGATAAATTTAATAAATATACACTACATTTTTGATACAGTATTTTCGTATAATATAAGTGAAAATTCGCTTTGATATGTGATCAAGATCATGACGTTTTCAATAGCGAAATTTTTCTACATGAAATCACGGGAATTACTATCATTAAAGTTATAACTCTGATTTATGTATCCCATTTTAAAGTAATTACTAAGTAACTCTGAATCATTTGAGGGGAGTGGGGTAAATAGATTCATCGATAGTTATTAGAATTTAATAACAAAATTAAAAGAAAAGACTTTTGAAGAATTCCGGGATGAACTTTTGCAAAAATGCTAAGTGACTGCCACATGTAATGCCTGTGGAATTACCAGAAAGTTTAAAGAAAAAATAATAATTAAGCTATTTGTCGATAGAGGGCGCTGTGAATGACAAGATCACACATTTTCGTGAACAACTGTGCTTATTCGTATCCAAATGTTTACAGGCATATAAATCCTATTCTTCTATATGTCCGTCCTCACCACAAATTAGCAGCTTCAGTTGGCGGTTCTTACCCCAGGGAAACCATCTTCACCAATAACGCTTTATCCACCAAGTCAGCATCGCAATTAAAACTTCATGTATGCACAAGTAGGAGGCAAAATAAGAAATGGACTGTTCTAATCGCAAAATCGTGCAATTTATAGGACTTTCATTTACAGGACTTTCAATTTAATTTGCCTTCTTCGTGTATCGTGTTCCAGTTTTTCGTCGGATTTTGTTTTACGGCGTCTTGTATTGAACACCACGAATATGTTGAAAGTCATAAAACGCAGAATTTATTACATTGTGTTAATAATTTTTCAATGCATATTTCATGTAATTTCAAAACAGAAAATTGCATTATTTACTAAAATACTTCATAGAACACTTTACAAGAAGAATCTGGTGTGAAACAACCACATGACCTCCATTACCCACTATCACATGTATTATATGCACTTTTTGGAAGGAATGTGATCAGAAGACATAGAATAGACCTAATGAAATAGACAACTAAAAATTTTCAAGTAAGAGAAAATTAATACATGCGTAAAGACATATAAAACTGAGTTTACACAGCGAATAAAAAAAAAAAAAAAAAAAAAAAAAAAATAGAGACTTTTTTTTTTTTTTTTTAACACGAATTTCCGAGACCTAAAACTGATCTAATTGATCAGGGTGAAAATTAATTTTCCTGTAATAACCACGTAAAGCATGAGAAAGGATATCTAAAATGGGTTTATGTAACAATTTTCAAAAAAATCATTAGAGCCGTTTTTGAGATACCGACTTTTACCAAAACGTGAAATATTTAATTGTTGACCGGAAAACAACAATTTCATACAAAAGGATATTTAAAAGAAGGATAATATTGCAATTTCGAAAAACATCCATACAACCGTTTTGAAAGGAACGCACTTGCAGTACCTGAAATTCAGCTATTTATACAGGACGCCTATCAATTTTCCTGAACTAACCTACTATATCATTTGAAACGACATCTAATATAGTGTTTATAGAGTAATTTTGAAGAAAATCGTTACAGCCGTTTTTGAAATACGGACTTACAGCCCCACTTCCGGTATCGGATGTCCCACTTCTAGTTTTCCAATTTCCACCAAAATTTTGAAAATTCATCTGTACACCAGACGTGTCTCAATTCTGAAGTTTCGTAATTCTATCTTTATTAGTTTCGGAGATATAATAGTCAGAAGATTCCCCACATACATACACAGGCACACACACACACAGACTGGCTGACCATTTGAACTCAGGAGACCTTAAAACGTGTAAATCAGGTGAAATCTCGATATCGAATTTTTGGACCGAATACAATACTTCCATTGCCTACGGTTGTCGGGTAATGGAAGTAAAAAAAAATTATAACTAAATCATAAAAAGATAGTTTTATTTTTAAAATTTACCCTTTACTCCAATACTTTCTTTGCAGGAGAAAGGAACTCCCAGTAGCGGCGTTTCTTTTTCTATTTCATCTTCTGATATAGAAGTGGTGGATAAAAATACATCTATTTCCCTCGCTTCCTTTAATGCAGCTTCGAATCTCTGGTCGACGCATGCATTTACAAAAGGTTCAACTTGTTTTATACGCTTGATATAAGCTTTCATGACATCTTCTGCTTTTAACTGAAATGTAATTAATAAAATGAATATCATGTACATTAGCCAGTAATATTACTTTAGATAATTTAAAATCAGTGTTAGTTTCGATGGGCAGAGTGGGCTATAAGTCTTAGATTAGGGATGCACCGAATATTCGGTATGTATTCGGTATTCGGCCTATTCGGCCATACTACCGAATATTCGGTTTGGCCGATTCTCAAACTATTCGGCTAGCCGAATATTCGGTTTGGTCGAATATCAAATTATTCGGCTAGTTGGAATATATAAAAATTCAATTCTTTAACATTTTTAATCATTTGAAAAAATTCTGCTATTTTTAATTATCATTAAATTAAGATTTTTCAGAGTAATTAAGAAATAGATATTTAAATGAAACCAACTGTATATTTAAACGAAAACAACTGTTTTATCTAGTTTCAAGTAACATGAAAGAAAATTATTAGTTACATTAATCATTACAATTATCTAAGAAAATTTGTCTTTATCAATAACAGTATAACGATATATAGTTCTAGAGTTGAGTTAAGAAAGAGCGTATATAATTCACAGGATGTTGCTATCTAGGAAACTTTAAGAGATCAAACAAAGATCACATTCAAATCTGGCAAGAAAAATGACACAAGTCATAAAATAGCAGTTTTGAACTTGTCATTGAAAAATGCATATGATGTGCCCCAACATGCACAAAAATAATCACATCTCTATTTCACAGTATATCCACATGAGAGTAAGAGGTATTTGCATCAGTTTTAATGTAGGTTAGCCAATACGTTGTTACTTTTAAATTGATTTTTTCTCAAATGCTGCATTTCTGTTTTTTTTTTTTTTTTGGGGGGGGGGGGCGACAAGAAATCGTTATTTAAGAAATTTTATATGTTTATTAAGAAGCTTAACAGTTAATAATTTTCTTTGACTGTGAAATCAGCATTACACCACTATTTATGTGTAGTAATATTTCTCAATATTTTTCTACATTTATGTAAACCACTGTTTCGGAAGAGCAGTTTTTAATAATATTTTTCGCATAATTAAAAAAATAAAATATCACTAAATGTAAATGGTATTACTGAAAAAGTTTGCAAAAAATTAGGTGATTGACACCTGAATATAAGAGTAAATCAGCCAGCCGAATATTCGGTATTCGGCCGAATAGTTCCTATTCGGTTGGCCAAATATTCGGTATTCGGCCAAAACTAATATTCGGTGCATCCCTATCTTAGATATATTTTAAACTTCAATCGTTACGTCGATAGTGGGATATATTATCCCTACCCCCCCCCCCCCTTCCGCCCCTAATTTTGATTCAAAACTATAAAAATTCATCCTGAGAATTTTTTACTTTTATTACTTATTTGGAAAAAAAATCATTTATATATCTGTACTGATAAGTATAAAGGATTTAAGTCCATATTCTTGATTTTTCAGGAGACGAAAAATAAAGTTTAACTAAAAACTAATCAGAAGAATCGATTAGGAAAAAGGAATTATGTTGGTTTATACGCTTTTTACCATTCAGTGATTATCAATCTTCATTTAATAAAGGGAAAAATTGAATTAAATATTTTATACCGAAGATAATTGCTAAATTTCAGATTTGAATCTTTTTTTACCAATGGATTTTCTCAAAGACTAAATGACATGGATTTAAATCCTTTATACCAATCGATAGAGAATTTTTTTCTGAGTCTGACTATGTATTTAACTCAAAATCGACATTTTTGGACTTAAATCCTTTATTCATCATTGTGATCAGTACAGATATTTTCTCTTTATTTTACTCGTAAATTCTCGTCGCTTTCGATATTAAATAAGAGTAATTAGGTTCCCTATGAAAGCATTATATAAAATCGAGTGAGTAGTATACGAGAGTATGGTTTGCACTACAATGCTTCTCAGGATTAAAAGTTTCATTTAAGAAAAAAAAAAAGTTCGAAATTTCTCCTTTAGATGCCGCTGTTTGTACCTATGTTTTCATCATATAACAATTCTTGTAGTTTTGCTATGGCCACCTCGATTCACATATTTAACCATTCTTAATTTCATACTTAACTTTTCCTGCGTTAGAACAAGAAATAAAGGTATACATTTACGCATACTAAAAACTTGGTATCTAACAGTAGTACAGAAACAAATAGAATATGGGTTTGTAGTGTGGTTTGAAGATTTAACCTGTCATGGAATCAGAAAACTACAATCCATATAAAGATTAGCTCTTTGAAGTGTAATACGCCCTTCTAAAACTATATCGACGGATGCATTTTGTGTCATGTGTTGTGTTCCTCCAATAATAACATACATTTCAAATATGTTTCGACAGTTCAATATATTAAAGGGAATCTCCTCTAAAAACATAAACTCAACAATAATGTATTAACTCCCACGTTATATGTTTCGGGCAGTAAAACATGAACAGTAAAATATCCTCCTTTGACACGTGTTAAAGACCACCACACAATATCACCACCGTCGAGAACACCATAAAGTCCACTCTCTTATCGCAAAACGTGTGCTAAAAGTAGATAATGACTAACGACTACAATGATAAGATCAATCTGTCTGTCGCGCAATAGCAACAGAAAAATCACCCTATTGACTTGTAACTTCGTACAAAAATTCATGAACCACGCAGAATTAGCTGTATACGCAAGCGAATGATGACGTCACTGGCCGTCCGTGGGGCCAAGCAAAACATTTCCTATGTTAATCGTCTATTAGATTTTTGCAAAAAATTATTAAAAATTTAGGGAAATCATCTTTAATCATCTTAATCATCATTTAATCCCCATATTTGGGTATAGTTATATATAAGTTACTGTCTACATGTGTTAGATTGAGTTAATTTGTTGTAAAACTGATAAAGTTTTAATTTTTAACTTAAAAACTGTAGAAAAAAAAATGGCGAACTTCCATTTTCGAATGAAAACATAAACATTTTATTTAAAAGGATGATATTTCCACAATAAATATACAACTAATATACTAATTAAAAGGAAAATGATAGGTATTCTATCACAATTTGAAGTCAAATTTCTTTTTAAATGTCTAAATAAAGTATTTGATATAATATACTAATATCTTACAGCGGAATAAATTTGATATCTGTCGTCCTTGGCTGAAAAAAAAAAAAAAAAAAAAAAAGATCGCTAAATTATCTGGCGAACACATTTAATTTCCTTCATAAATCATGGTTATTTTAACAATGTATATTAAGAGAGCAATCATACTATAAGAAATATGAAACAATATTTCGTACAATACATATTACGAAAATATACATTTGGAATGTATATTTTCGTATTACGTTTTTGATCACCAGACACAAAATAGTCCAAAGACGACAGAGTTCAGAAATTTAAAATTAAAATTATGCCAATTTAACAGCAAAATAACTTAATATAACACATGTGCACGATAACTAATTTATAATTATACCCAAATATGAGGATTAAAATTGGGAAATAATTTTCCTCAATTTTCAATAATTACAAAAAATCCAAAATACGATTAAAATAGGAAATCTTTTACTTGGCCCCATGGACGGCCAGTGACGTCATACTTCTCATGCGTATGGTTTTGGGTGTGTATTCTATTTGTAGTTCATGTAGAAGGACACACAAAAGTTTGTCTTGTCATTACGGCCTATGGACAGAAATTTTATAAATCGCAATAGCGGCTGCAAAATTTTCCCGACTGACTTGCAAATTGGCACTCACATTCAGGCCCTGCACAGAAATAGCTGTGTAATGTTTCATGTCTACATTATTTATGGATCGTGTACAGGGACACACCAAAAATTTTCTTATCATAACGGCCTATGGGGTGAATTTCGTTTAAACAAATTTTCACTTCGTTACTCTGCATTCAACAAAATGAAATTAGAGTATATTATTGAGATGCTTAAACTCATGTTTCCTATAGAAAATATGTGTGCCTAGGCTTCATAATTAATGTACAAAATTTTACAAAAGTGTTCCTACAATGTTATGTAATCGTACAAATTTTGTCAAATTTTGAACAATTATTCTTGAAAAAGATAGAATAAGTCGAATAGATTTTATTGGGGTACACAGTGTTTATAGTTCCTTTACAGAGACATGCAAAAGAATATCGTAACATTAGAGCCTACCGACAAATTTTTATCTAAGCTCATTTTACCGCGTTTGTGCTGTATTCAACATAATGAAATCAACATACATTATAAAGATGCTTAAAAGCATGTTTTCTTTTTCTTATTTTTTTTTTATAAAAGAGGTACTGTCCGCCTGCCGAAGATTGATACATGGTTGGCAAAGTGCCAGGACAATTCCACTGACGCTCTGGGAGACACAGCAATGAAGAGAGAGGGGGAAATTTTCCTATTATTCTTGTTTTTTCTGTTATGTGTAGAATAATTAATACTCCTGGTTTGTTTTCTTTTATTTCTTTCTGTATAACAGTCTGTTTATATTGGAAATGGATCATACATGTGGTACGAGTTCTCGGATTAAACCTCTTCATAGTGAAACGAAGCGTATTGTATATAATGTCATTAAGTTTTGCGATAAAGAAGCTTTAGAAGGAGAAGCTATTGTTCCACTTTCCCAATCAGTGAAACATGCGAGTGAAATAAGCCACGATGAAAAGAATACGTAGAGAATCAAAAGGAAAAGACAATCCAATGTTTGTATCACCAAAAAAGAACAGTACCATCGAAAACATTTCTCTGGATAATTTTGATTGCGATGTTATTCGAAGAACAGTACATGAGTTTTACGCAGTAAATAAGATCGTACCTACAATTCCCAAATTAATTCCTGTTCTTAAAGAAAAGATAAATTTTAAGTATCAAAGAGAAACTCTGAGAAGAATTCTTCACGAAATAGCATTTAACTTTAAAAAGACACAAAATAAACGAAAACAATTAATAGAATGCAGCGATATCATTTTAGCTCGAACGCAATTCTTGAGAAATATGAAACATTACCGAGAGGAGAAAAGGCCAATTGTATATTTAGACGAAACTTGGATGGATAGTAATCTTACTTATGGAAAGTGTTGGCAAACAGATGATATGTTTAGTATTGTAGAAACTGGTAATGCATCAAGACGAATCATAGTTTTATGTGCAGTTTGGGAAATGGGATTCATACCAAACTCAAATTTATTGTATAAAGCCAATTCAGCAACAGGAGACTATCACGGCCAAATGAACTCCAAAATATTTGAAAAATGGGCTGAAGAAAAACTTATACCTAATCTCCCACAAAATGCAGTAGTTGTCATAGACAACACGCCGTATCATTCTATACAATTAAATAAAGTGCCAAATTCATCGAATAGAAAGGGTGACATTATGAATTGGCTTTCAACTAATAATGTTCCTTATTCAACTGATTTGAGAAAAATTGAATTATTAGAATTAGTCAAAAGGAATCAACCTGCAAGAAAACTTTATAAATTTGACGATATGCTCCAACAATATGGATTCACAGCATTGAGACTCCCGCCCTATCATTGTGATATTAACGCAATAGAGTATGTTTGGGCAGAAATTAAGAACTATATCCGGAGTCACAATGTGACAGGGGATATTAATCTTTCAAAATTATTGACTATTTCGAATGAAGCTATTGAAAGTGTGACTATTGCACATTGGAAAAAATATTGTTCCCATGTTGCTTCACTAGAAAACACTTATTGGGAAATGGACGGAATAATTGAAGATTTATGCGAACCTCTACAAATAACGGTTCGGAAACTGACGATGATTCTGACGTTTCATTTGAAGAATTTTAATTATTTCTTCAAGAATTTTGCTAATAAATATCAAAATGAAAGTAAGTGTCAAATATTTAAAGCAACATCCAATTTTAAATAGTGCCATTTTAAATAGTTTGTTCGTTCGGTTCAACTTGCACATCAGTCCAGTGAGGTACAACTTTCACATTAGTCCCGTCTGGTACGACTTGCACATTAGTCCCCTTTAAATATAGTGACCAGCGAAGCTGGCAAAGAATTCGTTGATTCACTACTTTAATTGATTTCACATTCCGTCATTTTTTAAGGGGTTATATACTAGTTTGTAAATAATAATTGACATAATTTTTAAATTAGTGTTACACACTTCAAAAGTTTCAAAATACTGACAAAGCTTTTATTTTTATTTTTAATTGAGTAATATTTATATTGAAATCTAAAACTATCTTTTTATTATATTATCATTTTTTCTTTCTTTTAATTAATCGTAAAATATTTATATAACCAGATATTCAAGAATCAGTTCAAAGAAGGAAAAGAAATGCAATCAGTGAGTTTATAATTTTTTCATACCCATAAATAAACGCATCCCTAGGTACTACGGACATTCCTATTTTATAAATGGACCAACCCTTTTCACTCATGCGCAGATGACGCCAGGGATTATCCTTCTGCGGTTTAACAGTATGTGTAAATTAAATTTATTTACAGAACCACACAAAAGAATTCCGATGACGTTCTGTAATCATCCAAATTATGTCAAATTACGTTGAAATATTAATGAATTATAATTAATTAGGTGTAATCTTTTTCCTGGTGTATATAATAACTGTGGCTACTTTTCAGAGACACACAAAAAAATTTCGTACCATTACGGTCTATAGACGGTATGTATTAAAAACGTATTTTAACATGGTTACACCACTTGAAATATAACGAATATTATTAGAATGTTTAAAAGCATGTTTTGCTGTGGAAAACTGGGGCATAGAATAGGTAATTAGTTTACGGGGTTACACAAAATAATTCCGATATGTTATGTAATAATTTGCATGATATTTAATACAAGTGTTTATGAGTTACAAGGAATTAATAGGAGGCTATCAGTTACTAGGAAAAAAAATATTCATATATATACACATACATACAGACAAATGTAGACAAAGCGATACAGCAGGGGATTGAGAGGGCGGAAGTCCCCCTCAGAAACGTGTCTGCTTATGTAGCGAGTCAATCATATACATGTATGTGTGTATATATATATTTAATATTGAATAAATAAAAATGATGTGTTAAATAATGAGCAATGAAAATAAGACCTTGAGGCTCCTGATCTGCAGATCCACTAGTTATTATTTGCCGAAACATCACTGGAGGCCTCCATGTGGAGACTCAAAAAAATTTTGGGTTCCGCCTGTGTGTCTGTTCGTCTGTCTCGTGATAGAGGCCGCAAAAATCAAGCTATTGACTTGAAATTTGGTACATATATTCATGAGCCCCACGGAATTAGCTGTATAGTTTTTGGCGTGTATTCCATTTGTAGTTCGTGTATAGGGTCACGCGAAATTTTTTTTCTTATCATTACGGCCTATGGGAAGAAGTTATATGTACCGCGATAGCGGCGACAAAAATTCACGCTATTGACTTGCAATTTAGAATACATGTTTATGAGCTACACGGAATTAGCTGTTTAGTTTTGGGTGTGTATTCCATTTGTAGTTCGTGTACAGGACACACCAAAATTTTTCTTATCATTGCGGCCTGTGGGCAGAATTTGTATGTACTGCAATAGCGGCCGCAAAATTTCTCCGATTGATTTGCAAATTGGCACACACGTTCAGGCTCTCTATAGAAATAGCAGTAAATTTTTTATGTCTATATCATTTATGGATTGTGTGCAGGGACACGACAAAATTCTTATCATTACGGCATCTAGGGTAAATTTCGTTTAAACGCATTTTAACCCATTAATTTGCAATCAACAAAATGAAATTAGCGTACATTACCGAGATGCGTAATCATCCAAATTATGTTAAATTTCGAACAATTATTCATGAAGAACGTAAAATAAGATGAATAGTTTTTACTGATGTATACAATGTTTATAGTTCGTTTACAGAGACACACAAAAGAATTTCTTGATATTAACGTCTATGAACCAATTTTTATTTCAGCGCACATTAATGCGTTTATGCTGCATTGAACATAATGGAATAAACATACATTATAAAGAAGCTTAAAAGCATGTTTATTCTAAGAAAAAAAAGGGTATGTATAGACTAAATTATTTATTTACGGGACCAAACAAAAGAATTCCGATGACGTACTGTAATCGTACAGGTGATGCCAAATTAGTTTGAAAAATTAATGAGTTATAATTAATTAGGTGTATTCTTATTATCGGCGTATTTAATAACTGTGGTTCCTTTTCCGGGATACATAAAATAATTTCGTACTCTTACGATCCATAGTCAGTATATCTTAAAAGTGTATTTTAACATGGCTACACCTCATTAAATATAACGAAATTTTATTAGAATTTTAAAAGCATGTTTTTCTGATGAAAATTGTGGGCATAGGATTGGTAATTGGTTTACACAAAATAATTCCAATGTGGTATTTAATCTTTTTGCATGACATCTGGTACAAATATCTATGAATTACATATATATACACGTATTATACAATAAGGAATAAATAATAGTAAATAGGAAGTTGAGGCTCCTGATTTGCAGATCCACGAGATATTAGCACGTTAATCGCCATGTCAGTCATATGTGCCTGACGCTAAGAAGTTCTACATGAGCCATGTCAGACATACATGTCTGACGTACGCGATTTGGTAGAAGGCCACGTCAATCACAGATGTCCGACGCAAACGATACATTTGCATTATGTTTCGAAAGCTTGACCTATCAGGAACAAAACCTGAAAATTTCTTGGCTTACTACAAACAATAAAATGAAATAAACATAGTTATATAATGGTATATTGTTTCAGTTGAAAAAATACATTTTAATAATTTTTATTCAGATCCTAATTATTTCACTGCAGCACGATGCCGACATAAAACTCACTCGACCTCAACCTTCGCCGAGTCACTGGGGACGAAGCGATTTGACCGTCCCAACTTTAGCTTGCTGGATTCAGCTGAAATTCAAACGGACTGTGGAGACGTTCTATAGTCTCGACCTTACACACGTACCACTGATTCCTACACAATGCATTCAACGCTGTGTTCAAAACAACAGGTTAATACTTGTTGTATGTTGTTTGGATGCGTCAGACATATAAGACTGACACGGCTTGTCAAGAAAAAAAGTTTTAATATTGGGCCATGTCAGTCATATATGTGTGACATAAAAAATAGTGTTTTTCCGGGAATTTTGGCAAAAAAAAAAAAAAAAAATTCTGTGATACATTAAGTTTCCTTGATACATTTCTAACTAAATTATCTAATAAAGTTACCATGGCCCATGTGAAAATTTTTCTGATATTATCGTGGCGATTAACGTGTTAGTATTATTGCCGAAACGTTAGTGGAAGCTTCCATACATAGCCTCAAAAGATTTTGGATTCTGTTTGTCTTTTGATCCATGTGTCTATCTCGCAGTAGCGGCAGCAAAAATCATGCTATTTACTTGAAAATTTGTACAATTGTTCCTGAGTCATACGGAATTAGCTGTATAGTTTTGAGCTTGTATTCTATTTGTAGTTCGTGTACAGGGACACACCAATTTTTTTCTTATCATTATTGCCTTTGAACAGAATTTCTTTGTATTGCAATAACGGCCGAAGAAATCCTCCCATTGACTTGAAAATTGGTATATGAATTCAGCGCTATACATAAATAGCTCTATAATTTGTTGTATCTATACTGTTTAAGGTTCGTGTAAGAGAGACACACAAATGTTTTCCTCATCATTACGGCCTATGGACAGAATATCACATAAACGTATTTTAACATGGTTATACTGCATTTATCAAATCGAAATCAACGTGCATTATTGATACGCTTAAAAGCATGTTTTCCGTAGAAAATATGTGTGGTTAGGCTTTATAATTAATGTACAGGTTCTTACAAAAGTGTTCGCGCAATGTAACATTATCATCCAAATTCTGACAAATTTCTGAATAATTGTTTATGAAAAACATAGAATTAATTGAATAATTTTTACTGGTGTATACAATGTTTATGGGCCATTTACAGAAACACACAAAAGAATTTCGTGACATCTGAGCCTATGAACAAATATTCATTTGAGCACATTTTACATTTTGTTTACATTTCCGTAAGTTGAACAGACGGCATGGGAGTACTTAGGCCTAAATATTGCTGTGATAAGTTTGCTTTTCCGTTGCCTAGAGCAACGCCTTTTATCGAAGATGAGTACGAACCGGTATCGTCACCTCACTTGCAATTTATATAAACAGTAATGATAGTTATATGATAGTTATATAAATAGTATAAATAGTCACTTGCAAGTTATAAATAAAAATGATCCATTTAATAATATTAAGTGCAAATAGGACGTTGAGGCTTATGATCTGCAGATCTGCTAGTTATTATTATTAGTACTGCCGAAACATCCATGGATGCCTCTGTGTGGAGGCTGAATAAGATTTTGGGTTCTGTTTGTCTATATGCCTCGCGGTAGCAGCCGCAAAAATCATCCTATTCACTTATAACTTAGTATTCATGAGCAACATGTAGAATTTTAATATACAGCAAAAGTGGGCACAAAAATGCCCCGACTGACTTGCAAATTGGTACGCTCGTTCAGGCTCTGTGTAGAAATAGCTGCATAATTTTATATGTCTATATTATTTATGGATCGTCTACAGCGAGACACGAAACTTTTTTTTTAACATTATGGACCATGGGCTGAATTTCGTTTCAATACATTTTAACGTCTTTACTCCGTATTCAACAAAATGAAATTAGCGTACATTATTGAAATGCTTAAATTCATGTTCTCTATAGAGAATATGTGTGGGTAAGTCTATTTTGTACAGGACCTTACAAAAGTAGACAAAAGAATCCCGATGACATTCTATAATCATCGAAATGATATCAAATTGGTTTGAAATATTAATCAATTATAATTAATTAGTTGTATTCTTTTTATTGTTGTGTATAATAATTGTAGCTCCTTTTTAGGGACACACAAAAGAATCTCGTACCATTACGGTCTATAGATAGGTATTTCTTAAAATTGTATTTTAACCTGTTTACACCCCCTTAAAATATAATGAAATATTAGTAGAATGTTTCAAAGTACGTTTTTCTGTGGAAAATTGGGGGCATAGAATCTGTAAGTAATTTACAGTAATTTACAGTAATTAACAAATTAATTTCGATAAGTTATGCAATTATTCTGTATGAAACTTGGTACATGTATTTATGAGTTACAAGGAATTAATAGAAAGTTGGGGAAATATATAATTATACACATATAGACAGAGAGATATAGACAGAGATATACAGCGGGGAGATAAGGGGGCAGCAGCACCCCTCAGAAACATATCTTTTTATGCAGCGAGCCAATCATATATATATACAGGATGGTTATAATTAAAGTTACGATTTCAAAACGCTATAATTTTAAAACTACAGTCGACACCGGTTATAACGTACCTGGGATATAGCGTACTTTCGCTTATAACGTACTCAGATGCTTGGTCCCGAATGAAACACTATATAATGTAATGGTTTTTCATCTTCATCTATAACGGACTATGCAAAAGCCTTAATCTGGTTATAACGTACTTTTTAGACTGGAATGAAAAGCCAAAATTGGATGTCAACCTTGTATTTCTGGTTTGGAAATCGGTATATTTTCTTGGATACCGCCTTTCGATGTCTCCTTTATCGCCTTATATCTCCTTTATACCTTTAAAACTTTATCGCGGTTCGTTGAATTCCATACTGACTATTCAGAGATTCTGCAAAGTTCCATTATAAATACTGAAAATGTAATTTTTACTGTCATCTAATCAAAGAAAACAACGAAAAAAAACAGATTATTTTTCCAAATAAACATGTAAGTAGTAAAATGTTTTTTTTTTTTTTTTTTTTCTTTTTTCTTATTTTATTTTGAGAAAATCATAAACTTTCTATTTAAAATCTCTATTATTGTGAGTGCTATTATGCCCCTTTTTCTTTCGTTAGGCACTAAATTATATTGGAAATATTGCTTATAACGTACTTCGGTTATAACGTACCATATTTTCTGGTCCCCTGACAGTACGTTATAACCGGTGTCGACTGTATATATCAAAGTGATTGGATATTTTACCAAAGCAATCGTGAGGCAATAAAATTTTGTTTGGGGGAGAAAAAAAGTAGTTGCAACATGTTCATATAGATGGCGCTGTCAGGGTAATGTCAGTGGTAATGCCTAAATGGACTCATTAAACACAGGAATGTTGTTAGCAACACAATAGAATAGCAGGAAACAATAGACTTCAAGGGTTTACTACATTTTTGTTAGTAAAAAGACAAGAATACGTGTTTACAGCGGTAGCATTCTCAGTGAAAATAGAAAATGAGGAGCTTCATGAAACAAATACTTTACGGATAATTAACGGCACATTTTGGAACTATTTTTTTTTTTTTTTCTTTTGGCAAACAAAATTTCACTGCCTCACGATTGCTCTGGTAAAATATAAAATCGCTCTGATGGGTAGTTTTAAAATTATAGTGTTTTGAAATCGTAACTTTAATTATAATCCCCCTGTATATATATAATATGGAATAAATAAAAATGGTCTGTTGAACAATGAATGATGACAATATAACGTTAAGGCTCTTGATCTGCAGATCCACTAGTTATTATTATTTAGGGAAGTCTCTTTTGCAACACTCTTTGAAACTTGACAATTTTGGTCAAACTTTTCACGTCGCTATCTCATTTTATCGCTGAAATACCAAATATCAAGTTCCTAATTCATTTGCTTTTAAGTATATATATACAGTAAATAAAATTTTAAAACGCAACAATCGCATTATAATATACAATTTTTATATATATATACTTAAAGTAAATACCTCTTTCTTACGTATTTTCTGAGCTAACTCTGTAGCAGATAGCAGCAAAATGTTGTCTTCAATGGCAGGTAATTCATGTTTGGCACCAAATATAATATTGTAAATTGCATCCAAGACTGAGAATGAAAATGGTCGTGTGACTGTCAGAAGTATTCTAACAATATCCATCAAAATCTTAACCTGAAAAAAAAATGAAATTGATGATTGTCTTTATACACTAAAAATCTTTGAATAAGAATAATTTAAATATAACTAATACTACTTTTGAAAGTAAAAATTATTATTTGAGTGCATAAAATAAAGCTAATTTCATTTATTTTCTCTCTCTCTCTCTCTCTCTCTCTTTATAGTGTATGGTTAATACTGTGTCCATCAATATTGTGAAAATATATATGAACAGCGTATATGAAAAAGATTTAGTTGTTTTAAGCATTAGATAGGCGCGCAGTACAAATGGTGACTTCATTATTCATTTATTGGGATCTGTTATTTTCTTGTTTTCTTGTATACATATATAAGACGTTATTGGATTTTAGACATTTTTAACCTCCAGTTTTTAATGAATTTGCACATTTTGTGATATTCTGAACGCGATATAACTATTTTTAGATAGTGTTCATCTGTTTGTTAATGCTGGTATCTTACAAACTAATACTCAGAATTCAATGTAAATTTGTATTTTAAAAATTGGCCCTGAATTTAAATTGGTGTTCATTAGCTTTTGGTGCATACCGCTGAACAGATGGCGCTGTTATACCATTTATTCACAATTTTTACAGTGGCAGTATAGCACAATTCATGGTGAAATTAAAAAATCTGTCTTATTTATCACTAGCAGGCTTTGCCCGCTTCGCTGGACATGATATTTAAAGGAATTAAAAACAGAATCACTCTTTTTTATATCGCTTGATAAACAAAAAATAAGAAACATTCATTGAAATTGCTGAAAAGTTCGTTTAGTGTTCCCTCGCTTGGTGTTCCGCTTGGTGTTCCGCTTGGTGTCCTCGCTTGGTGTTCTCACTTGGTGTTCGCTAGGAGATCTCTGGGTTAATAAGACGTATGGTCCGTCACGTTTAGGCATGAACTTTGCTGTTTTTTGATTTGAGGCTTTACTCACAGGATGTAAGTTTACCCAGAATTTATCTCCAGGAACAAATTTAGGTCCTTGATATCTCTTGCAATCTGCATACTTCTTTCTTTGGTCTTGCTTCTAAAGAGCTTAACTGTGGTAATCCTAGTGCAAGGGCTAAGGAGCTCATGAAGCTTAATAGAAATGGCATCAGCAAGGTGATTGGTCTCCTTACGGGACACTGTCGCTTAAAAAGACATCTTTATGTCATGGGTATTGCTAGTGACCCATTTTGTAGGGGTTGCAAGTACAAGGAGGAAACTGCAACACATATTTTATGCGAATGTGAAGTCTTCTCTGCCTATAGGTTTGAGCACTTGGGGCGGCATAAAATTGAGCCTTGGGAGCTTCAGGATATTCCGGTTAGGTGTCTGCTGAGTTTTCTTTCTGCCACAGGTCGTTTTAAATATTAGGTTTTGTGGGTTAGTACAATAGACCTCTGGTCGCGGTGCTTGGTTTCTTGTACACCACCCACTTATAATTCATTCATTCAATTCATTGGTCTTGCTATAATTCAAGTCTTTCTCTGACTTCTTTGAACATATTAACAAATCTTTTTAAATATAGAGTTATTTCTGGTACGAAATTGTCATTATAAATGACTGCACGTATATCATGTTATACATCATTTAATGTTCTAGGCTCTCTTCAAAATTGCAGGAGTGCTACCGTTTGCCCAGTTGTGTTACACTTAGCAGTGTTCATGGCAAAGAGTATTGTTGCAAGTTTTTCATCCCATAAATCATGTTCATTCCCTAGTAGTATAGTCAACCTTGTTTTGAAATCACGATTTTTCCTTTCAACAGGATTAGCTTGGGTATGATATACAGATATCAAGTATTTTTTTATACCTAAAAGATAACAAAGTTACTACATTACTCCACTGACAAATTGGGTTCGGTTATCACAAATCAGACGCCTTGGTAGACCATACCTCAGGATGACTTCTTCAAGTAATGTCGTTGTACACTCTTTCGTAGTGGCTTGAGTTAAGGCAAACAATTCGACACATTTTGTTGCACAGTCCTCAACAATTAATATTCACTTTTTGCCTCTTTTAGTTTCTGGAAAATGACCAAAAAGATCAATGGACAGAACCTCAAACCTCTGAGAATAAACAGGATTTTGCAACAATCTTGAGGGTTTCTGACTTGAATACCTATTACATTCAACACAATATTTCACATAGTCAGAAACATATGAACGCATTCTCGTTCAATAGTATCTTTTCACAATTCTATTTACAGTTCCTTCAGCACCATAGTGACCAGCTGTTACCGAATCATGGTATTCTTTCATAATCCTTTCTCTTTAGTGTGAAGATACTACGAGTTGTACCTCTTCTGCTTCTGAACTAGCAGAGTATCTGTACAAAACACTTGATTCATATTATAACTACGTTCAGTCCAGTTACAATATTCAACAACTTTTTCATCATTTTCAAAACTTTTGATAATATTTTTCAGTCCCTCATCTTTCAATTATTCGGAACGCAGATCACTAGATTTACTAGCAGGTATGTCAACAACAATAGAGCAGACCTCTCAAAGCCCTTTAGTAGGATGGTCGCAAACAGGACGTAATAGCATGTCTGCTTTAACATTAGTTTTTCCGGGTATATATTCAATTTTGATGTTGAATTCTTGCAGCTGCAATGAACATCTGGCAAGTCGTTCGAATGGAGATTTAAAGATCATAAGCCATCTTAAGGGTTGGTGGTCTGGCGACACTGTCACTTCTGTTCCATCTATGTATCCTCAGAACTTGTTAAGAACCCAAATTACTGCAAGGGCTTCTCGTTCAGTAGTTGAATAGCTACGTTCTGCAGAATTTAACAGTCTACTAGCATAAACACGTTTTTCTGCTCCCTCTCCCCGGAGGGGAACTTCTCCAAGAGCATAGTTACTTGCGTCGGTTCGTATGATGAAAAGTTTCGTTCCATCAGCCTGCTCCAGTATTGGTGCCGAAACCAAGCATCGCTTCAAGGTTTGAAATCCGTTTTCTTCACTGGCTCTCTATCGCCCCGCTGCGTTCTTCTTGGTGAGATTAGTTAATGGTCTAGATACTTCCGCAAAATTGGGTATGAACCGTCGATACCACGAACATGTCTGTAAGAACAACTGAAGTTGTTTAACACTCCTGGGAAGAGGAATTCGAGTGATGTCTTCGACTTTCTCAGAATCTACCTCAATACCATTAGGGGTAATCCAGTGACCTAAATATTTAACTTGATTACATGCAAATTTACATTTTTCTCTGTTTGCAGAAAGTTTCCATTTTTCAAGTCTTTGAAAGACAGCTTCAAGATCAGATATGTGTTGTTCAAAGTTGGTGGCAACGATAATGTCATCTAAGTAAACGAGTATAATTATTCCTGGAAGACCCTTTTGAAAATTGTCCATTAATCTCTGAAAAGTTGTGGGCGCACTCCGCAAGCTAAAAGGCATTCTTTTATAGCGGCACACCCCTAAAGAGCATACACATGTAGACAGTAACTTATGTATAACTAAACCCAAATATGGGGATTAAAATCGGGAGATAATTTACCTTAATTTTTAATGATTTTTTACAAAAAATACAATGGACAATTACCATAGGAAATCTTTTCAATGGCCCCACGGGCGAGCACTGACGTCATCACTTCGCTTGCGTATAGACAAAAGTACTTTCAATTAATGCATGTTGAAAATATCATATAGCAAGCGACGTGATGACGTCACTGGCCGTCCGCGGATGCAAGAACAAGATTTCCTATGTTATTTCCCATTGCATTTTTTGTAAAAAATTATAAAAAATCGAGGAAATTTTTTCCCGATTTTAATGCCCATATTTTGGTATAGATATATATTAGTTATCGTGTGCATGCGTTAGGTTAAGTTGTTTTTGCCGCAAAATTGATAAAATTTTAATTTTAAATTTCAAAACTCTAGAAAAAAAAAAAATATATATATATATACAGACACGACATTATTTCATTATTTAAAACATGAAAATCTGACATTGACAGATTTTAATTTAGTGCCAGAGGCCTACTGCTAAACTTGTTAATATCGACAAATTCTTCTTTAGTTAATTCGTGACGATCTAAATTCCATGATAAAGTTTTCATTAAATCAAACCAATGTGTTTCAGCTGCAGATACTGTAACAAATAACGTTGGAAGTCCAAACTGTCTTATAGCCGCAAAACAACGTTTTTTCTCTTTTTCCCAATGAGGGGGAGGTATGCCTTGGGGGGGACTCATGTCAAAGGTGTGCCTTGGGGGGGGACTCATGTCAAAGTTGTACCTTGGGGGGGACTCATGTCAAAGTTGGGCCTGGGGGGACTCATGTCAAAGTTGGGCCTTGGGGGAGACTCATGTCAAAGTTGGGCATGGGGGGGACTCATGTCAAAGTTGTGCCTTGGGGGACTTCATTGAATAAATACCCATTCAATAAACCGACTGAAATAGGCCCTTAGCACTATTAGGAGTGACGTATAAAAATTCGACAACGCTGTACCGACTGAAATAGGGGTACCTTGGGGGGGACTCATGTCAAAGTTGGGCCTGGGGGGGACTCATGTTAAAGTTGTGCCTTGGGGGGACTTCATTCAATAAACCGACTGAAATAGGCCCTCAGCACTATTAAGAGTGACGTATAAAAATTCGACAACGCTGTACCGACTGAAATAGGGGTACCTTGGGGGGGACTCATGTCAAAGTTGTGCCTTGGGGGGACTTCATTCAATAAACCGACTGAAATAGGCCCTTAGCACTATTAAGAGTGTATTATAAAAATTCGACAACGCTGTACCGACTGAAATAGGGGTACCTTCGGGGGGACTCATGTCAGAGTTGTGCCTTGGGGGGACTTCATTCAATAAACCGACTGAAATAGGCCCTTAGCACTATTAAGAGTGTATTATAAAAATTCGACAACGCTGTACCGACTGAAATAGGGGTACCTTCGGGGGGACTCATGTCAAAGTTGGGCCTGGGGGGGGGGACTCATGTCAAAGTTGTGACTTGGGAGGACTTCATTCAATAAATCCCCATTCAATAAACCGACTGAAATAGGCCCTTAGCACTAATTAAGAGTGACGTATAAAAATTCGACAACGCTGTACCGACTGAAATAGGGGTACCTTGGGGGGGACTCATGTCAAAGTTGGGCCTGGGGGGGACTCTTGTCAAAGTTGTGCCTTGGGGGACTTCATTCAATAAATCCCCATACAATAAACCGACTGAAATAGGCCCTTAGCACTATTAAGAGTGACGTATAAAAATTCGACAACGCTGTACAGACTGAAATAGGGGTACCTTGGGGGGGACTCATGTCAAAGTTGGGCCTGGGGGGGACTCATGTCAAAGTTGGGCCTTGGGGGGACTTCATTCAATAAATCCCCATTCAATAAACCGACTGAAATAGGCCCTTAGCACTATTAAGAGTGACGTATAAAAATTCGACAACTGTACCGACTGAAATAGGCCTCTAGCACTAAAAAAACTTCCATATTCGATTGAAAATAATAAACATTTCATTTCAAAGGATGATATTTACACAATAAATATCCAACTAATATACTAATTAAAAGGAAAATGATAAATAATCTATCCTAATTTGAAGTCAAATTTGTTTTCAAATGTCTAAATAAAGTGTCTCATATAAAATACTCATATGTTGCAGAGGAATAGATTTCATATCTGTCATCCTTGGCGGGAAAAAAAAATATCTCCAAATAATCTGGCGAACATATTTAATTCCTTTCAAAAATAATGGTTATTTTAACAAATTATATTAAGAGAGTAATGGATAATATGAAACAATATTTCGTACAATACATATTACGAAAATATACATCTAGCATGTATATTATCGTATCACGTTTTTGATAACCAAATACAAAAAATGCCAAGGATGACAGAGTTTTGAAATTTAAAATTAAAATTTTGTCCATTTGACAGCAAAATAACTCAATCTAACTTAGGCATACAATAACTAATACATATCTATACCCAAATACGGGGATTAAAATTGGGAAATAATTTTCATCGATTTTTATAAATTTTTTACAAAAGATACAATGGGCGATTAACATAGGTAATCTTTTTCTTGCATCCACGGACGGTCAGTGACGTCACATTTCGCTTGCGTATAAAGAGAAAATAAAACAGTTTTTAACCTCAAAACAACAAGAGAAAATGCGCATTAACTTGAACTTTATGCGTATTTAAATAAAGAAAAGGAGAAAAGTAATAAAATAATAAATGGTGGAAAGCCCTTGATTCCAATTTTCCAGATGCAAAACATAAAAAATATGTAACCACCAGTTGAAATCAGTATCAATGGTTACAAATTTTATCTGGTTACAGGAAAAAAAAAAAAGAACTCGTTTTACAGATTGAGAAGCAATTTTAAACTAAATTTCTGTAGTTTCAGAATGCATAAGTTTTGTGTAGGAAATTTCACATTTTTATAAAAAATTTCTGTTTTTTAAACCCCCTCCCTTTTTTTTCCATAGTATTACGGCAATAAATATTTGTTTTACAATAATATTATAGTGATTATTATATTAAAAAAGAAAAAAAAAAAACTTGATGATATCATAAATTTACATCAATTATTAGAAATTAATTAATTAATTAATATAATTACTTGAATATTTTCCTTAATTCGTTTAAACAAATTACGAAAGAAAGGAAAATACTTACTGCAGTCATGCTTGCAAATTTTTGTTGTGCAACAGATATTTTCTGTAAACCATTAACACAGATCTACCTACAGAAAATATATCAGAAATTAAATGGAAGAAAAAAAAGAAATAATATAAATAAAATGAAAATATTAAAATTAGTCATACAGTCACTTTCCATACAGGAAAAATTTTCATTTTAATACTAGTATATTGTGACCACTACAAAACTTTCTTCTGTATTTTCCTATATACAAAATCGCACACTGCAAATTATTTATTAAAATTATCTTCGATCATGAATGCAGGCGATTTTCATCTCATTGTAGAATAAAATGAAATGTTAAAAAAAAAAAAAAAAAAAAAAAAGTCAATTTCTATGCGAGATCCCAAAAAATGCTTTTTTTTTTTTTTTCCTTTTATTAAAAAAATTATAATAAATTTGTTTTAAATTATCACAATTCTATGGTTCAACCAATTTGTTTTAAACGTATTGACGAGTTCTTTTCAAAGATATCCATACTGAAAATCTACACCCCCAGGTGGAGCACTTTACTCCCAAAAGGAAAAGCGATGACCCTAATTATACAAAACATTTTTCGTGGTTGAATATTACTATCGTAAATATATTTTTTAATTCCAGTTTGGAAAGTTAAAAAAAACTCTCATTGTGTAGATTTATAAGAAACATTTTGATCTATACTAACATATAAAGTATATTAATAATAATAATAAAAAAAAAAAAAAAAAAAAAAAATAGCACGACAGCGCAACCTGTTAAGAATTGATCCCTAAATGTAATCAGCACGTATTTAAGTCAAGGTCCAATTAAATATAAAGTTTGATTAAATTTCGTCCATTGGTGCGTAATATGTAGCATCCACAGTTTTTTTTTTTTTTAATACACAGACAGATATTTTCTAAAAATAGTCAAATCGTGTTAAGGACATCTCAAAGCGTGTAAATCCATCGAAATCCGGTTATCGAAAATTTTTAAGAATCCAATACTTCCTTCTGTCATAAAAAGAAATGTAATAAATGTAAAATACAATGATTTATAATTATTTATAATAAAACAAAAACAACGGTCTATAATAATACCATATTGCATGAAATAAAAAGGAATAACTACGGAAAAAAGAAATGTTGCATCTCTACTAATAATAAAAGACCATGTGTATATATTTGTCAGCACATTTTCACATAGAAAGAAGATTTGGCGTAGATACATCAAAAATTATATACACCTGTATCTTTGCAAGATCTGATCCTGTACGTAACCTTGGTTTTCGATTTTGTTTTTGTAGTTATTTTATGTTTTCTAACATTTGTGGAATATTACGTCACTATTGTTAAGAAACAAAATGGGGACTTGTCAGTTTAAAAGAGTACCCGTTTGCTTTCTATATTCGCCTCTCTAATGCATGGGAAGGCGGAGAAGGGGGGCGGGGAATCTCTCAACATTACATTATGCCTATATTTAATGTAATTCTGCTCGTATGATAAATAAATCACCTGTTTCTTTCAATATATTTAATTTATTTACAGTTAAAATCGAAGAATTGCATTAAAAACTAATGATGATGCTCATGTTATGTTTAAAAAACAATGGAAAAAAAAAAAAAAAAAAAGAAAAAAGATGCATTTCGCATAGGTTATTAGCAATATCCAACTGAATTTACTCTTTTCATTATTTAAACTAACATTCCGTTATGTTTTATGTAGTACTAGCAGGCTACGCCCACATCGCTGTTCACTATATTTAAATGATTTTTCAATGGAATTGAATTACCATTTATTTTTAATATCGCATTATAAATAAATAAAAATAAAAATAAAAAATACCTACATTAAAATCGCCCTAAACCTTGCTTCGGGTACCTGCAGCTTACGGTAGGTCTTTTTCCGCCCGCACTGCATCGGGTCCAGGTTACCACTGCCTGCAGAAAGATCTTTACTGGGTACTTCAATTTGGGTATTTGTCGACGGTAGGTAGATTTGTTAATATTTAGGAACTACGATTTCAAAGATGACTGTAGCTCAGCATCTATTAAATATTTAAGTTTCATTATTCAGTAGCAAATTTTTCATTATTCACGTGAAAATATATTTACTTTTTTTTTTTTTTTTTTTGTCGAAAAAAAAAAAAATGAACTGGAAAACTTTTCTGGCAACAATTAAATTTAAAATTAATATTTAAATGACTAATTTTAAAGCTATTACAAAGAAATTATTTTTATATTTTAATTAATTAAAAAACAAAATCAAAAATCTAACAAATATAAAAAGAATCTCGAATGTTGTTCTCGAATGCTTTTTATAATATTTTGATTACTTAAAATATTTCACCTCTTGCAAAAATAAAACATCTATATTTTTCTTTAAAATTTACTTATATATAAATGAAATGTTTATATTTTTATAATCATGTCTCGTCAAGAATAAATACAAATTTTATGATTTTTAGGGCTCCGGTGTTTTTATTTTTTTTTTTTTTTTTTTTTTTTTTGTTGTTGTTGTTTTTTTCTTTCACTTGAACTTTAGTTTTGTGCGTTTTAGTAACTAAAAGAAAAGTAATCAGACTTTCTTAGGATACTTTTTAGACAGTGAAATGCTTTCTTTTACAACTGACATCTTATCAGTTATCTGCAAGAGAAGTAACACATCTGCCACCGAGTATCGGACCCACGATCATCGCAGTAACAACGACCGTCGCTTTAACAACTTGACGCTTTAACCGACTAAGCCATTGATCGACATAACGTAAACCTCACATTTACTTCAAAATGGAAACACCTTGTTTTTTTAGTGTGACACGGAAACACAACGGCAAAATCCAATTTCAATAAAACAAAAACTTCTAATTAACACATTGAGCGCCACGCGAATTCTTAAGGAAATCCCATTCAGGCCACACGCGCTGCTTAGAAGCATGTTATGTTTACGGTGTTGCAATAAAATCCATTAAAATGCCTTAATGATATAATCCTATATTAAATAAAAAATTAAGTAAATTTTAAATAAATTGTCAGTAATTACTTAAAACTATGTAATTTTCTTAGTTTTATATCATATTTCACAGTGTCAGCCACCGATGGCTGACGTGGACTAAACGGAAAGTTCAGTGTCAGCCACAGATGGCTGACATGATGCTGAACGTGTTAAAAGAAAACTAATCAAAAATTCGAAAATTGGGATTCGAGGAGCATCAGGAGAGGTCATTACGTACCTCCTTGCAAATTTGTGTAACTCTATGATCAACCATTTTCCTAAAAAGCTCCGGACATACATGCACACTGACACACACATACACACACAAATATCTTATTTTATTATATGTATAGATAGTAGACATAACAAATGCTGCTTTAATAAATACCTCTCATGTAGAGTAATGCATCCGAAATATTTGTTAATGGTGCACACTAATAAGTAGTTACGTTAATAAGTACAACAGAAAACGCCATAACGAATTTTAATAATATATATTGATTTCAAGATTCTATAAATGCTAACGGAAACCATGGTGAGGATACAGACAGAGATATAGACCAGGGGTGGCCAACCCGCGGCCCGCGGGCCGCATGCGGCCCACCGCGTAGTTTCGTGCGACCCGCGAGGAGACTAACGATATTTAAAGTTGGACAACTTTGGTTAACGGATCAAAAATTAATAAATACATTCTGACTTTTCGAAGGGAAAATACTTTTCAACGATTATAGTAGCTAAAGAATTATTGTAATGAAATATTATTAGATCCATTATTCATTCTTTGTATTATAGTTTTAATAACTAGTCATAAATTTTCACGATTCTATTGTTAATTTATGAATGCAAATAATTTAAATTAATGTATTCTGCTCCGAATTTTCATCCTGCCCTTCCCCGAAAAAAGCATATGCATACACGAATCATATACTCACAAACATATTTTCACATATGCATATGTACAGGCTGTGATATCGAAAATCACATATTCTAAATTATGTATTACATTTCTGATAAATTTAATTCTTTCCCAATTCATTTTCTATCTGTATAAAAAGCGAGTTAATATTTGCGGTTTCATTCCTTTATTCCAAAAGAGCAAAACATTATATCTCTATTTCTTTAATAAAAAAATAAAAATAAAAGCAAGAGATGAGGTTTCAATCGCTTAATTCTGTGGAGAACAATTCGTTTCATCTCAATTAAATAAAACAGAATAAAATGTTTCCTGATGTCATTTTTGAACATTGAACAGATCTCACATCTGTTACTTAAAAATAGAAATCGCGTATTCTTTTTAGACTAAAGTCTATGAATAAAAATTTAACGATAAAATTCTTGCGGTCAAGAGTTAAGGTTGGTTTGCCAGATTCTCACGAACTGATAACGGATTTTTGGCTAACAAATCAATCGCCAATATATTTTAAAAAGTTATACTAAATTAGCTGTAACTGAAAAAGTTGGGTGTTGTCCTTGGCATCAAAAATTTCTGTGGTTTGGTGTAATGTATTCAGCCAACAATTTCATCACTTCTGCATCTTCTCTGTTGCTGTAAAGACGTCTCTTGGATTACTTCTCTCCCCGTGTCCATTCCGTCCCAGTAATGTTCATTTATATTCATCCTTCCATATATTATACATAAAAACTTTAATCTGGATGTTTCGGGTGAATATTTGTACTGTCAATTTGTTCAAAAATTTGTGTTATTGAAATTGCAAGACATATGATGACTTCGAACTCTATTAAATGATTGCATTAAAGATTTCGCTTTCCTGTGTTGTTTTTGGGACACAACGTTTCTTCAGTTTATCATCACGGCTGTTACGAGGAAGGAATTCATACTTCCTACCAAATCTAACACAGGCATAAAATAATAATAATAATAATAATAGACTAATTTCACCGTAAATTATCGTAGAAACCTGCAGCTGATGCCTAACGATTGGTAATAACATATAGTTTTTAATTCAGTTGCTAAATTTTGTTTAGGGTGTCATCTACATATTAAAGCTTACAAAAACTTTTTTTTATTTTTCCGATTAGTAATACCCATTTTTGACTACATATTCGAATTTCGGAAGTCAAAGCGGTTCGGAAAAAAGTATAGTTTACATTTCTTATATCAAGTTTTCATAGAGTTACAAGCAAAAAATGATCAGGGGTAAATCTCTATATTTAAAAAATTTAAATTAAAATATCTCAGAGAAAAGTATTATATCTATTCAGATAATAATCGGAAAATAAGTATAACAATTTAAAATGTAAACTAAAGTAAAGTAATGCTAATTAAAAAATGATGTGTACGTCTAAATTTATTTGAATAAATATTTTAAGTCATGCGCAAGCAAAGTAATATGTGACACAAATTATAACAAGTAATAGTCCCCTAAGAGCAGTAAAAATTGAAATATCACTATAATTCGAAAGATAATGATAGGAATGAACTGTAAATTTAGAAACCTATATTTTTGATGATACCCATTCTATTCGTGCAAAAGTTAATGTAGGTCATATCTCATGAATTTTTGAAATATGAAATTACCCAGTAATGTTCATTTATATTCATCCTTCCATATATTATACATAAAAACTTTAATCTGGATGTTTCGGGTGAATATTTGTACTGTCAATTTGTTCAAAAATTTGTGTTATTGAAATTGCAAGACATATGATGACTTCGAACTCTATTAAATGATTGCATTAAAGATTTCGCTTTCCTGTGTTGTTTTTGGGACACAACGTTTCTTCAGTTTATCATCACGGCTGTTACGAAGAAGGAAATCATACTTCCTACCAAATAAATCTAAAAAATTATGTGGTGCTTCATACCAGGCGAAATCTTAGAAAATTTATGCAAGAATTTAAAAATGGGCACGGGGAGGAGGAAAAACTGCAACATTATAAAATTTTCTTTTTCGGCTGCACTTTTGAACTACCTTGAAATTTTTATGCCTGTGTTGCTTTTCACTATTACTTTATCTGCTGCAGTTGTTTCGCCAATAAGCACTAACTCTTCAAAGTAAAAACTTTTATATATTATTTAAATATATATATATTCCCGGAACAATAATAGAAACAGTTTTAAGAACTTTATCTTCTGTTTGTTGGACTGCCTATGCTGGTGATGTCTGTAGAGTCGGTGTTCCTGTCAAGCGGTCCCTGTTCCTGTTTTTTGTCTGGCTTGGCTTGTGATCGTCCGATGCCTCTGCTGATTCCTTATTTGAGGCCCGTAATTCTGTGCAGTGGTGCAGCATATTATGGTTGCCGTCGTCCGTATGTGTTTGCTTCTCTGCCTGCTGTGGTGTTCAGTGTTTGTCTCGCCTCATGCAATTTTCATGACAACATTTCTCCAGAACTTCCTGTCATATGTGTGCTGCTGATTTAAAATCAATGCAAAGAATTTCTTTCGTGTTTCTAGTCGACATTCGATAATTATTTCAGCAGGTGATCAAATTCTTCAAAAGAAATTTTTATTGAACGTCAGTCCGATACTGACTATTCCGTTCGCTTGTTTTTAAAAATCAGGCTTGAAGAAGAACTATTATCGTGATACTCCAGCGACAAAAGTTTTCAATTTATAGTGTTTTGAATGTCCGCTTCCTCATATAATAAGCCGCTTCCTCAAATTACATTTTGTATGAATTTACAAATTTTTAAGTGTGACTACTATTGACGCAATACTAACAACAATACCATTAAAATATCTATTTATAAAAAACTCAACGTATTAAAATAAAATAAAATAAAATAATAATTTAACGTATTAATAAAAAAAAAAAAAAAAAAAGAAAAGAAAAGAGATATTTCTGTTCAAGTAAGTAAACTATTTCTTAATTTCTATACATGAAATAAATAGTTAAAATACATATATATATCATTGTGAGTATATAAATAATAACAATAACATTATAATACATTTCTGTATTTCATTTCATTTATTTTCCTTTTATACTAATTTTGCTTGTTATAAGGTAACTTGCTCATATGATATATGGTTTCATAATTTACGTGATATAAATGTTGATATTTTTAATATTAAATTATGACATTGAAAAATTAATACTTATCATATTTTTTACAATAACATTCATTCGTTCTATTATTTAACAATTGAATTTATAAAATTATTTATTTATGCAATATATATATAATTTTGTTCATATTTTGCAAATAATTAAAAAAAAATAATAGTAATAATAGTAATAATAAGTATTATTTACTCATTTCTTTAAATAGTTATTGCTCATGCAACTTACATTTGAGCAAACGTTTGTATATATATATGTTGCATACATTTTATATCATAAATCGACAGAAATTTTACATATTTTCATAAAGTTTTGTGGGTTATACATTTATAATTTATATTGATTTATTACATTTATTGCACAACATGTATTTTATAACAGCTAATTTCTGCCATGACTGATCTTACATATTAAGATCTTATATATATATATATATATATATATTTAATATATTTCCAAAAAGAAATTATTCAAGTCAAAATACATTTTGTGCAATCTTTTTATATTTTATTTTTGGTAGTGAAAGTTTTATAGATATTTATATGTGATACATATTCAATATATAGTATATATACATAATATTCAGTTTTTAATTTTGGTAATTAAATTATTTAGTAATAATGACCACCAATATTATGATTCCAACTTTTGATGGGGATCCAAATTTTCTTAAATTCTTTTTTGATCAGTTAAGATCGTATGCAGAGATTGGTGGTATAAAATCTAAAGAAATCATTTTGATTCTAAAAAGTAAATTGATCGGTCCTGCACAAAAATTCATGTTAGAAAATGAAATTTTATATAATGTGACTGATCTGGAATTTATCGAAAAAGAATTTACTAATTTCTTTTCCTTATCGTGTTCAACATACAATATTAATTCATTTAATAACATCACAATGATAAAATCGGAGTCGCCAAAACATTTAGATTAAATTGTGTCGCATCAAAAGCATTTCCTGATATTTATGACACAGAAGCACTAAACTCACCAAAATTCTCTAAATTTATTTCGTGTATACCACCAAACATTAGAATCAAGCTTCAAGAGGAAGGTATTAATAAATACAAAGAAGCTGTTGATAGGGCACAAAAACTATTTGAAATTCACGTGACAGAGGACATGACAAAAATCACAGAAAACACAGACACAAACACTAACATAATTTTGGAGAAAATCAATCTTTTGACTGAACAAGTTAACAACTTATCATGTACACAGGATAATAAAAAAGACTATCATGATAAGCAGAACTATCAATTGCAAAACAAAAGAAGAAAATATTCTTCGAAGATGCAAAGATTTGCTGATAGTCAAACACACTTTAAAAATAAAAGAACTTTCTTCCAAAATAGGCAAACTAGAAACAAATTCAATTCCAAAATTTGCCAAATTTGTGAGAAATATGGACATACTGCTAAATATTGCTTCAGATGGAAGAGACAAAATTTAAGAAAACAAGATTATCGACACTACTCACACCAACAAAATTCTGAAGCAAATTTTCGAGACAACACAAAGTTTAGAGAGGATAGGAATTTAAACTGATAGAGAGATTTATTCCTACTGGTGAGAATATTTCTCAATCTCTACAATCACCAGTATTTTCTACGCAAAATAATGATATACCAAAATTAACAAATCGTAGGCTAGTTAATTCTGTTGCTTCTCAAACAAATTCTATCATTACGATTTCAAACAATGTGGCTATTCAAACAGAAACAGAGGAAAGAAGTAAATATATTTGTAATGTATATCAAAATGCTTCTTCCTTACCACTTATTAATGCAGTGATGGCTCAGTCGAAAGTAAATTTTTTAATTGACACAGGCAGTTCGTTAAGTCTACTTTCACAAAAATTGTTTAATCAAATCAAAACATCTTTGAAATATAAAAGAAAAGGTTCTAATATTACAATTAAGACTGTCAATTCTGAGGTTAATTTCTCATCATGTATAAGTGCATCTTTTAAAATTGAACAAAAGAATTTTCACCATACATTTTATATTGTTGATATCCCTTCATCCTCGTCCTTCCAAGGAATTCTTGGAATTGATTTCATTAAACATAATAACATCCAAATTGATTTTGCTCATGACTTACTAAAAATAAATGATACATCAATTCCATTTTACTCTTGTAATGAGGAGGATGATGGTACTTGTAATCACAATCATACTGACCGTGCACATAAAAAATTGCATTCCTGCATATTTGCATTCTAAATGTATTCTCAACCCATATGAAACAAAAGCAATTAAGGTATTCACCAAATTAAAACCTGATCCTAATGAATATATTTTTGAGGGAAATGAAGATAAACAGATAAATTTTTACGATTCTCTTTTATCATTCAAGGACTTCCGAGAAAGTTACAATAGCAAAAATCATATAAAAGAAATTTATAATTTCCAGATTTATGTATCAAATAATTCTGAAAAGAGTGTTCATCTTAATAAAAACATGAATATAGGTAAAATTGCTTTGGTTCAACAAATCAAAAATTTTGATGTAAGTGAAATTATTTTGAATGATGGCAATGACACAGAATTTAAAAACAAAACTGAACACTCTGTCAATTTAATTCAACCATCTGAACAAATTTTAAACAAAAGAAAATCAGATTTAACTCATTCTGACTTCAAACTTGATCACTTATGTAAAGAAGAAAAAGAGCTGTTGCAAAAATTACTATTCGAAAATTTTGCTGTTTTTTCAAAATCTTTAGCAACCTTAGGACATACTGATAAAGTTATTCCAAATTTAAAGCTCACAAATGATTTTCCAATAAAAACTCTTCCTTTCCCAATACCTCAAACTCTGCAAAACGAAGCTCTCAATCAAATTAGAGAACTTGCAGATGCTAATATCATTGACCGTAGTTGCTCCGAATGGGCCTGTCCCATCCTTTTGGTAAAAAAGAAACCGGATGGTTCAGGAAAATAAAGATTCAGACTAGCTTTAGATCTAAGAATGCTAAACACGGTAATTCAGGGTTCTTCTTACCCTTTACCAAAAATTCGAACTATTATTTCAAATTTACCATCATATAAATATTTCACGTCATTGGATTTTCAACAAGCATATCATCAAATCGATTTACCGGAAAAATTTCAAGACTATGTTACTTTTACATCGATGTTTGGTTCATATAAATATAAACGTTTATGTTTTGGTCTTAAAACAGCTAGCTCTATTTTTCAATCACTTATGGACAGTCTTTTAGATGAAATTCAGGAAGATGGAATCTATTCCTATCAAGATGACTTAATTTTAGGGGCTAACTCATTTGAAGAAACACTGTTTAAATTAAGGAAAGTATTCGATGTTTTAAAAAAGTACAATTTAACTTTAATTCCTAACAAATGTTCATTTCACAAAACAGAAGTAGATTATTTAGGTTTTTACATTCAAAATCATACAATTTCTCCGGTGCAGGCTAATATTATTAAAATTAATTCATTTCCAGTACCCACTACTAAAAAACAGGTGAAAAGATTTTTAGGACTTGCTACGTATTATAAATCATTATTACCAACTTTTTCTCAAATTGTCCAGCCATTAATTGACTTAACCAAACCTAAAGTCACCTTTAAGTGGACTCAGAAACATCAAGAAATTTTTGAAAAATTGCAACAATTATTTTTCAAACCTCCAATTGTTAGATTACCTGACTGGAACAAAAAATTTTTCGTAAACACAGACGCGTCAAAAGTTGCAATTTCAGGTGTACTTATGCAAAAATTTGGCGATAGACTATTGCCCATTGCATATTTTTCAAAATCATTAAAACCCTCTGAACAAAAATATCCTTCATTGAAACTAGAATTAATGGCCATACATAGATCTGTACTTGCATTTAAATACTATTTATATAATCGAAATTTTGTAATTCTTTTGGACAGTGCACCTTTAAAAAAATATAAGAAAACAACAAATCCTGCAGACATTACCACTAGATGGCTTATGGACCTTTCTGAATATTCTTATTCTTTTGAACATATACCTGGTTCTAGCAATATTTTAGCTGATTATTTGTCCAGATGTAACTTAGATGAAAATCAAGAAAACCTGTCTACTAATCCGAAGATTGTTTTTGAAGAAAATCTTCCTGTCATTCAAAATGATCCTGATAAGGTCAAATGGTCATGAAAATTATGAAAAAGGTAAAAATAATTATCAATTAAACTTTCTTATTTCTGGCCAAAATGGTAATAAAGATCCCCTCCTGGAAATATCAAATAATACTTTTGTGTTTGAACAAAAAAAGGATGATAAATTATCTCCAATATATAATGAAATTTTAAGAAAAGGATCATCTAAGAAGTTTTCTAATTTTTTTATACATCCTGATACTAAAGTTCTAATGATAAAAAAGTATGACACTTGCAATGACACACATACTTATTGTATTGTTGTTCCAGAAAAATTAAAAGCTAAAACATTAACTATTTCTCATTTATCACACTTCGGATTCACAAAAACTTACGAATTTTTATCAACTAGATATTTTTGGAGAGGAATGTACAACGATACATTAAATTTTGTTGCATCTTGTACAAATTGTTTACAATCAAAACATCATCGTATACTTAATGCACCTTTACAGCCAACCTACACACCGAAATTTCCTGGACATACTATATCTACTGATTTGTTAGGTCCTTTCGAAAATGGTCAATCCATATTGACCGTAATTGACCTTTTCTCAAGACATGCAGAACTTTATCCCTTAACGGATACATCTGCACAAAACGTTGTTAAATGTTTATTTTCTTACATATCCACACATGGTCGTCCATCTGTAATTCTTTCAGATCTTGGACCCCAATTCACGTCACATGTTTATAACAATTTCAACGACACACTAGGTATCAAAATTTTACACTCTTCTGTTGCTCATCCACAAAGCAACGCTATTTCTGAAAGAATAAACAAAAGTATAAAATACTCCATAAAAACACTCCTACAAGAAGGACACACATTTGTAAATGCTATCAACATTCATAAATCTTTGTATAATGGATCAAAACATTCGTCTACAGAATTTTCACCAAATTTCCTACACTTTGGCAGAGAATTATCGTTAATTTTTGATACATATGATTCTCAATGCAACCAACCATTCCTTGATAGAAATGTTGATATTTATAAACTAATGCATGACCTTGATAAAATTTATCATAAAGCTTACAATAATATTAAAATGTCTCAAGAAAGAAGCTATAACTATTATCAAAGAAAAACAAAGTTAAGAAACATTTTCGAAAAATATATAGTTTATTTAAAATCTACTGACAGATTTAGACTTAAATATTATGGTCCTTTTATTGTATTTAAAAAGCATTCACCAGTTGTATTTTCAATAAAAAGAATAAACTACCCTGATGAGTCTGCATTTAAGGTACATGTGGATAGACTGTTGCTAGCTCCACCCAGAAACACACATTTAGTTGATAACTGTGCTACAAATGATCAAAACACTTTTCAAAACATATCAACACCTACACACTCATATAAGCTACGTCCAAGACAAAAATGCACACGAAATAATTTCAATGCTATTCCAAAATCTACACACTCATATAATTTGCGTCCAAGGAAAAATAAGGCAAATCCTTAAAAAAAAAAAAAGTGGAACGAGTTACCACTACAGGGGTAAACTTATTGTCATAAAAATCATATACTCATAAATGACCTTTACACTTTATTTATTTAATATTTATAATTTGAAATTTTATTTTACAATCAATATATCAGTTTCTCAAAAGATATTCTTAACAGCATTTATATTACATAGTTAAAAAAAAAAAAAAAAAAAAAAAAAAGGAATATGTAATTATTTTGCTGCAATTCCCGATGGCCAAGGGAACTTTGTTGTGCTTACTGCATCATTGCATGCCATTATTGGCGGGCCCACTTTTTGCATGTTCAAGGGTGCAATTGACATAACAATATTGCTCTGAAATGTTGCATATTCTTTTATTCAAATCGATATATTTGACAGGTTTTCTTGAAAAAAAAAAAAAAGGAATTATGACAAACTTATAAAAATATACTCTTACGTTATATTAACATTTATTTAAGAACATAAGAATTACAATTTACACACATTTGCATCTTAGACACTTGTAAAAAACTTAAGTTACACATTGTTTAGTAATCAAAAATAAAAAAATAAGTTCATTCAAAAAAAAAAAAAAAAAAAAAAAAGGCATAATACCTTATGTCTTTTCATTGATCACATAATGTTATAACATATCATTTAAAATTTTAAATTTTCACATTTTTGAATAATTTGAACTTTTTGCAATGCTAGCAACATGTATTTCCATGAATGTGTCAATGTGTGAATATTACCGATCGTGACTTTTTATGCTCTCAATTTTCTTGGAATGACTTTTTTATGATTTTTGTAGATATCAAGTCATTGAATCTACACCTTTTTTTTTATTTATTTTTTTTTTTTTTTAAATAATTATCCCTCCTTGAGAAGATGATTCGTTCAAAATTATTGCCCCAAGAATCATCAACTCAATTGAGAGCATCCAATTTTGAGAATTCTAGTATGTTATTAAACTAGTAATTCTCTATTTTTTCATTTGAAAATCTCCCGTCCCTGTTTTTGAGGTGCTCCCGATCGTGCATTTTTCTTAATGGCGTGGTGGAGCTGTTTTTTACATGCCCTATTCATCTAGGACGAAGGCCCTAAGCCTGAGTCATATACTTGTGTTTCACACAAGAGTAAGGTGGGTTGTTCGTGTTACGGTGGATGCTAACACAATTGAACAGCTTTCCTGGCTGGAATTGGCCAAAACACATTTTTGCTTATATTTTATAGTGTTATTCACACATCATATTTTTCATATTTTTATTTTGACAATATTTTTTTCTGATGTTTCTTACCCATCATTTGGTGTATTGTATATTTAGTTTTAGATAATTTTGCTTCTTTATATTTCATTTTTGCATTTATACATATTATTTTCTATTGTAATATGAATACTATTTCCACAAAGTACTATTATGTTTGCAAACTATAGTTATATGATTCTAGCAAGAGAAATGGTTAGAAAAGTACATGATATCCAATATTACTGCTTCATTGGGACTGTCAGTGATTCATACAGATATATCAACAAAATCGTATATGCAATGGACTATGAAGCATATATTAAAAAAAAGAAAAAACTAATATGACTGGAGAATATTCTCATGGACATGAGTGAAAATGTGCACATATTAAAAAAAAAAAATTGTAATGGTAGCTACTCTATATATTTCATACAAAGTTGTACAACTGTTTACATATATATTTTTTTTATATCTTATACATATATATAATTTTTCTGTTCTATATGTAGAATATATGTTGTATATGATAACCCTGGGCAACACCTCTTTCTTTTTCAGACGAAGGGGAGAAATATGTGATATCGAAAATCACATATTCTAAATTATGTATTACATTTCTGATAAATTTAATTCTTTCCCAATTCATTTTCTATCTGTATAAAAAGCGAGTTAATATTTGCGGTTTCATTCCTTTATTCCAAAAGAGCAAAACATTATATCTCTATTTCTTTAATAAAAAAATAAAAATAAAAGCAAGAGATGAGGTTTCAATCGCTTAATTCTGTGGAGAACAATTCGTTTCATCTCAATTAAATAAAACAGAATAAAATGTTTCCTGATGTCATTTTTGAACATTGAACAGATCTCACATCTGTTACTTAAAAATAGAAATCGCGTATTCTTTTTAGACTAAAGTCTATGAATAAAAATTTAACGATAAAATTCTTGTGGTCAAGAGTTAAGGTTGGTTTGCCAGATTCTCACGAACTGATAACGGATTTTTGGCTAACAAATCAATCGCCAATATATTTTAAAAAGTTATACTAAATTAGCTGTAACTGAAAAAGTTGGGTGTTGTCCTTGGCATCAAAAATTTCTGTGGTTTGGTGTAATGTATTCAGCCAACAATTTCATCACTTCTGCATCTTCTCTGTTGCTGTAAAGACGTCTCTTGGATTACTTCTCTCCCCGTGTCCATTCCGTCCCAGTAATGTTCATTTATATTCATCCTTCCATATATTATACATAAAAACTTTAATCTGGATGTTTCGGGTGAATATTTGTACTGTCAATTTGTTCAAAAATTTGTGTTATTGAAATTGCAAGACATATGATGACTTCGAACTCTATTAAATGATTGCATTAAAGATTTCGCTTTCCTGTGTTGTTTTTGGGACACAGCGTTTCTTCAGTTTATCATCACGGCTGTTACGAGGAAGGAATTCATACTTCCTACCAAATCTAACACAGGCATAAAATAATAATAATAATAATAATAGACTAATTTCACCGTAAATTATCGTAGAAACCTGCAGCTGATGCCTAACGATTGGTAATAACATATAGTTTTTAATTTCGTTGCTAAATTTTGTTTAGGGTGTCATCTACATATTAAAGCTTACAAAAACTTTTTTTTATTTTTCCGATTAGTAATACCCATTTTTGACTACATATTCGAATTTCGGAAGTCAAAGCGGTTCGGAAAAAAGTATAGTTTACATTTCTTATATCAAGTTTTCATAGAGTTACAAGCAAAAAATGATCAGGGGTAAATCTCTATATTTAAAAAATTTAAATTAAAATATCTCAGAGAAAAGTATTATATCTATTCAGATAATAATCGGAAAATAAGTACAACAATTTAAAATGTAAACTAAAGTAAAGTAATGCTAATTAAAAAATGATGTGTACGTCTAAATTTATTTGAATAAATATTTTAAGTCATGCGCAAGCAAAGTAATATATGACACATATTATAACAAGTAATAGTCCCCTAAGAGCAGTAAAAATTGAAATATCACTATAATTCGAAAGATAATGATAGGAATGAACTGTAAATTTAGAAACCTATATTTTTGATGATACCCATTCTATTCGTGCAAAAGTTAATGTAGGTCATATCTCATGAATTTTTGAAATATGAAATTACCCAGTAATGTTCATTTATATTCATCCTTCCATATATTATACATAAAAACTTTAATCTGGATGTTTCGGGTGAATATTTGTACTGTCAATTTGTTCAAAAATTTGTGTTATTGAAATTGCAAGACATATGATGACTTCGAACTCTATTAAATGATTGCATTAAAGATTTCGCTTTCCTGTGTTGTTTTTGGGACACAACGTTTCTTCAGTTTATCATCACGGCTGTTACGAAGAAGGAATTCATACTTCCTATCAAATAAATCTAAAAAATTATGTGGTGCTTCATACTAGGCGAAATCTTAGAAAATTTATGCAAGAATTTAAAAATGGGCACGGGGAGGAGGAAAAACTGCAACATTATAAAATTTTCTTTTTCGGCTGCACTTTTGAACTACCTTGAAATTTTTATGCCTGTGTTGCTTTTCACTATTACTTTATCTGCTGCAGTTGTTTCGCCAATAAGCACTAACTCTTCAGAGTAAAAACTTTTATATATTATTTAAATATATATATATTCCCGGAACAATAATAGAAACAGTTTTAAGAACTTTATCTTCTGTTTGTTGGACTGCCTATGCTGGTGATGTCTGTAGAGTCGGTGTTCCTGTCAAGCGGTCCCTGTTCCTGTTTTTTGTCTGGCTTGGCTTGTGATCGTCCGATGCCTCTGCTGATTCCTTATTTGAGGCCCGTAATTCTGTGCAGTGGTGCAGCATATTATGGTTGCCGTCGTCCGTATGTGTTTGCTTCTCTGCCTGCTGTGGTGTTCAGTGTTTGTCTCGCCTCATGCAATTTTCATGACAACATTTCTCCAGAACTTCCTGTCATATGTGTGCTGCTGATTTAAAATCAATGCAAAGAATTTCTTTCGTGTTTCTAGTCGACATTCGATAATTATTTCAGCAGGTGATCAAATTCTTCAAAAGAAATTTTTATTGAACGTCAGTCCGATACTGACTATTCCGTTCGCTTGTTTTTAAAAATCAGGCTTGAAGAAGAACTATTATCGTGATACTCCAGCGACAAAAGTTTTCAATTTATAGTGTTTTGAATGTCCGCTTCCTCATATAATAAGCCGCTTCCTCAAATTACATTTTGTATGAATTTACAAATTTTTAAGTGTGACTACTATTGACGCAATACTAACAACAATACCATTAAAATATCTATTTATAAAAAACTCAACGTATTAAAATAAAATAAAATAAAATAATAATTTAACGTATTAATAAAAAAAAAAAAAAAAAAAAAAAAAAAAAAAGAGATATTTCTGTTCAAGTAAGTAAACTATTTCTTAATTTCTATACATGAAATAAATAGTTAAAATACATATATATATCATTGTGAGTATATAAATAATAACAATAACATTATAATACATTTCTGTATTTCATTTCATTTATTTTCCTTTTATACTAATTTTGCTTGTTATAAGGTAACTTGCTCATATGATATATGGTTTCATAATTTACGTGATATAAATGTTGATATTTTTAATATTAAATTATGACATTGAAAAATTAATACTTATCATATTTTTTACAATAACATTCATTCGTTCTATTATTTAACAATTGAATTTATAAAATTATTTATTTATGCAATATATATATAATTTTGTTCATATTTTGCAAATAATTAAAAAAAATAATAGTAATAATAGTAATAATAAGTATTATTTACTCATTTCTTTAAATAGTTATTGCTCATGCAACTTACATTTGAGCAAACGTTTGTATATATATATGTTGCATACATTTTATATCATAAATCGACAGAAATTTTACATATTTTCATAAAGTTTTGTGGGTTATACATTTATAATTTATATTGATTTATTACATTTATTGCACAACATGTATTTTATAACAGCTAATTTCTGCCATGACTGATCTTACATATTAAGATCTTATATATATATATATATATATATATATATATATATATATTTAATATATTTCCAAAAAGAAATTATTCAAGTCAAAATACATTTTGTGCAATCTTTTTATATTTTATTTTTGGTAGTGAAAGTTTTATAGATATTTATATGTGATATACATATTCAATATATAGTATATATACATAATATTCAGTTTTCAATTTTGGTAATTAAATTATTTAGTAATAATGACCACCAATATTATGATTCCAACTTTTGATGGGGATCCAAATTTTCTTAAATTCTTTTTTGATCAGTTAAGATCGTATGCAGAGATTGGTGGTATAAAATCTAAAGAAATCATTTTGATTCTAAAAAGTAAATTGATCGGTCCTGCACAAAAATTCATGTTAGAAAATGAAATTTTATATAATGTGACTGATCTGGAATTTATCGAAAAAGAATTTACTAATTTCTTTTCCTTACCGTGTTCAACATACAATATTAATTCATTTAATAACATCACAATGATAAAATCGGAGTCGCCAAAACATTTAGATTAAATTGTGTCGCATCAAAAGCATTTCCTGATATTTATGACACAGAAGCACTAAACTCACTAAAATTCTCTAAATTTATTTCGTGTATACCACCAAACATTAGAATCAAGCTTCAAGAGGAAGGTATTAATAAATACAAAGAAGCTGTTGATAGGGCACAAAAACTATTTGAAATTCACGTGACAGAGGACATGACAAAAATCACAGAAAACACAGACACAAACACTAACATAATTTTGGAGAAAATCAATCTTTTGACTGAACAAGTTAACAACTTATCATGTGCACAGGATAATAAAAAAGACTATCATGATAAGCAGAACTATAAGCAGAACTAAGCAGAAAATAAGTATAACAATTTAAAATGTAAACTAAAGTAAAGTAATGCTAATTAAAAAATGATGTGTACGTCTAAATTTATTTGAATAAATATTTTAAGTCATGCGCAAGCAAAGTAATATATGACACAAATTATAACAAGTAATAGTCCCCTAAGAGCAGTAAAAATTGAAATATCACTATAATTCGAAAGATAATGATAGGAATGAACTGTAAATTTAGAAACCTATATTTTTGATGATACCCATTCTATTCGTGCAAAAGTTAATGTAGGTCATATCTCATGAATTTTTGAAATATGAAATTACTAATAATTTTCATAATTAAAAAAATGTTTTTTAACCAAAAATATGCATGGAATATATTTGGTTTAGTTCATTCTAACGTAAAAAAAAAAAAAAAAAGAAAGAAAGAAAGAAATTTCAATATATTAATTCTTTGCGAAGACATGAATTAATGTTTATTATATTCATTTAACATCAGAATTTCCATATTTTAACAAATTATGTGAAAAATTGAGAGAAACATATAAATTATACAGTTTTGGGGACTGATTTGATTCAAATAATCCAGAAAGCTTGTCGAAATTGGGGGTTGCCTTTGTAAAAAATGACGTTGAAGCCAGTTTTATTATGTAGATACCCTTTAAGCAAAATCTAACTGAACCGTTCTAAACTAAGCTTTATTACTATTCGGTCGGCACCAGCTGCATGTATCTACACTAATTTACGGCAAAATTAGTCGGGAAAGAAGGGAGGGGGGGGGGCTTTTTTATAACTGCACATACGGTGCGGCCCGAATGAATAAAATATATTTCCAATTCGGCCCACCAAGTTTTTTAGGTTGGACAGGTCTGATATAGACTGTCTTAATCACATTTACATATTATTTGAAAGCATTAAAATGTTTACACAACTGAAAATGCAATTCCATCGTTTTCCAATTATAGCCTTTAATGTATCTGAATGTATACTAGGTGCCGCCCTGTAAACTATAATGCTAATCATATCATATTCTTTATAACAGAGATGTTTGTGCATTTGAATAATAAATATCAATTTCAGTATGTTTTTTAAAGTACAAAGGTATTCATATACGCTTGATAGAACCGTTTCATACATAACGCAGTGCACTGGAATTCTTTTGGCTGTCCATGTACATAAATCAGTCAAGCTATTTACAGAAGATCGTTCACACTTCATGGAAACGATTTTATAATTTATTTTTTTCTTTTGCAGTTTGAAATAATAATTTGGTAACTTTAGAATAATCGTCTGTTCGTCTGCTACTTTTATCTTTTGATTGGAATGTAAAATTAAAAGCTTTATTTTGAAAATGGCCTCTAAAATTGATAGATGGCTCAAAGGTTACGCAACTACACTTTACGACGAAAAATATTCGTATATGTTTTCTTCAGCTTCACTATATTCTATGTTCCCTGTTTTAAATGGTATAAATAGTACAATAGTTTTATATACAGGAACACACAAAATAATGCAAATACATTGCGTTCCCTGAGAGGCATTTTTATAGATCATAATTAAATAACTTTGTATATCACAAATAATAATTAAATTACCTTTATTGTTCATATTCCATAAGAAATGTTTTCTATAGAATAATCATATTAAAATAACTTTATGCTACACAAATCAAAGGTTCGAAATTTATATCACTGTGAAAGGGGAAAACAGTGCTGCTCCTACAAGTACAAAAATTATTTCCTAGTTGACTTTCACTAATATTTATATATATATATATATATATATGAATATATAATCACAATGATTCGTTAAAAAAATAAAGAAAGAAAGAAAATAAATAAATAAATAAATCTGCACGTTTATACAAAAGTTTGTCTCATACTGACATATTAAAAAAATCTGGAGTGACTCCACTCGACTTTCCGAGCATTGAGTAATTAACAGTTTTGTAGATAAAGTAAAGAAAGAGTAGTTGTTAAACAAACAAAAGAGAGAAAACCATAATAGAGTGTTTGAGTATTTTTCTCCATCTATTACACGTTGTTTTATTTAACGCTACTGAACTTTGAGCCCATAGATCATAATGACAAAGAAATTTTCGTTGTGTCCCTGTAAAAACCTATAAATGTTAGATTCACCAAAATGCTTATAGTTAGTGCAACAGTGATTTATAATACTCATATAAATTTTCAGCTGAATTCAATAAGGCGTTTAGATGCTATCGTACTTTTAAAAATTTAGTCCCATAGGCCATAATGATAAAGAATTTTTCTTTGTGTCCCTGTAAAAAAACTGTAAGTTCTAGATTCACCAAAATCTATACAGTTAGTTCAACTGTGATCTATAACATGTGTACAATTTTTTTGCTCGGATTAATAAGGCGTTTAGACACTATCACATTTTTAAAAATTTGGCCCCATAGGCATAATGATAAAGAATTTTTCTTTGTGTCCCTGTAAAAAAACTATAAGTGCTAGATTCTCCAAAATCTATACAGATTGAGTATTTGTGATCTATAATATGTGTATAAAATTTTTGCTCAATTGAATAAGGCGTTTAGATGCTATCGCACTTTTAAAATTTTGCTCCCATAGGCCATAATGATAAAGAATTTTTCTTTGTGTCCCTGTAAAAAAACTATAAGTGCTAGATTCACCAAAATCTATAGGGTTCGTACTATGGTGACTTACAATATGCGTACCAACTTTCAGGTTAATCGAACGAAGCGTTTCGACGCTAGCGTGTTCACCCACAGACATACACACATACACACATACATACACACATACACACACACATACATACATCATCGTAAAAATAGTGAAAACGGACTCAGGGGACCTCAAAACGTATAGAAACATCAAAATCTCGAATTCGGATTTTTGACATGATTACAATACTTTCCTCACTATAGTGTTCGGAAAGTAAAAAATCTGGTGTGAAACAACCACATGACTTCCATTACCCACTATTACACATAGTATTATATGCATTTTTTTGAGATAATGTGATCAGAAGATATAAAAGTGACCAAAAGAAGTAGAAACCTAACATTTTTCTGGTAAGATAAACTTTATACACATGTAAAGACATATAAAACGAAGCTTACATATAGCGAGGTAAAAAAAAAAAAAAAAAAGAGAAAAAATGGTAAAGTTATTTTTTGAAACACCAATTTTCGAGATCTACCTAAACAGGGTAGCTGTTAATTTTTCTTTAATAACAACGTGATACATAAGAAAGAAATGGATTTATATAACAATTTTCAAGAAAATCGTTAGAGCCGTTTTTGAGATACCAACTTTTACCAAAATTCAATTATTGACAGGAAAACAATAATTACACACAAAAGCATATTTAAAAGTGAGTTAATATGGCAAGTTTAAAAAAAATCCGTACAGCCGTTTTTAAAGGAACGCCCTTGCGAGACCTGAAATTGAGCTATTTATACAGGGCGCCTAAAAATGTTCCTGAACTAACCAACTATATCATTCGAAAGGACATCTAATAGAGTTTTTGTACTACAAATTTGAAGAAAATCATCAGAGCCGTTTTTCAGTTAAGGACTTACGGCTTGCGATGTCCCACTTCCGGTTTTTCAATTTTCTCCAAAATTTGAAAAATTCATCTGTACACCAGACTTGTTTCAATTCTAAAGTTTTGTAGTTCTATCTTTATTAGTTTCCGAGATATAATAGCCAGAAGATTATCCACACACACACATACACACTGACCAATTGCCAAAAACCACTTTTTTGGACTCAGAGGACCTTAAAACGTGTAAATCAGGTGAAATCTCGATATCGAATTCTCAGACAGAATACAATACTTCCATTACCTACGGTAGTAGGGTAATGGAAGTAATAATGAAAAATGGGATAATAAATCCACCTGTTTGGCAATTTTCACGAAAGTTGGTAGGCGCGAATTTTTATTAAGGTGCAACTATATATAAATTTGTATGAAATTCTGCGCATTAGTGTTTGCGCTAGATCTGAAACAAAATTTTTCCCCACACGCACACAACCAGACATTTTCTAAAAATGTTCAGATTATACTATGGACTCTCAAATTGTGTAAATTCGTTCAAAATCAGAAGCAGAAAAATTTTACGAAAACATTACATTCTTCTGTTGAATATAGAAGAAAATAATATTAATATTAATAATAATCATCGAAAGGTGTTAAATGATTTTACAAATTCGAAACTTGAATTATAATAAAAAGGATATCCTGTTAACAAATATTACATTAAGCACATTTGCTAGTACTATTTGAAACGACAGTGTATTCCGATACATAAAAAAACTAAATTATGTTGGATAATCGTTCGAGAATGAGGAGGAAAAAATTAAACATACCTGAAAGAAATGTGCAACGCTTATGTTGCCCGTACCGTTCATTTCATTTTTCCAGTTCAATTGACCCCTTTCCTCTAATGAAAAAGTAAAAAATGAACAATCAGGCATGTATCTTACTTCCATGTGATTACAACGGGGTTACACGTTATCACTGTATGCGTGTTTAAAAAATAGGTAGAGACAAAAGAATTTCATTTTAATCTGACATCATTCTAACTCGTACGGTTCATTTCTTCCTTTCGTTAATTAGACCTTTCTTGATTGGTTAAAACCTAAAACTAACTTAACAAACACCATAAATATACACTAAGCGACAAAAAAAAAAAAAAAAAAAAAAAAAAAAAATCTGGAGTGACTCCACTCGACTTTCCGAACATTGAGTAATTAACAGTTTTGTAGATAAAGTAAAGAAAGAGGAGTTGTTAAACAAACAAAAGAGAGAAAACCATAATACAGTGTTTGAGTATTTTTCTCCATATATTGCACGATGTTTTTCGTTGTGTCCCTGTAAAAACCTATGAACGCTAGATTCACTAAAATGCTTATTTTTAGTGCAACAGTGGTTTATAATATTCATATAAATTTTCAGCTCAATTGAATAAGGCGTTTAGATGCTATCGCACTTTTAAAAATTTGGTCCCATAGGCCATAATGATAAAGAATTTTTCTTTGTGCCCCTGCAAAAAAACTGTAAGTGCTAAATTCACCAAAATACATACAGTTGGTGCAACTAATACCTATAACATATGTACAAATTTTTTGCTTAGATAATTAAGGCGTTTAGACGCTATCGCACTTTTAAAAATTTGGCCCCATAGGCCATAATGATAAAGAATTTTCCTGGTGTCCCTGTAAAAAAAAATATAAGTGCGAAAATCTATAGGGTTCAACAAAATCTATAGGGTTCGTACTATGGTGACTTACAAAATAGGTACCAACTTTCAGCTTATTCGAACAAAGCTTTTAGACGCTAGCGTGTTCACTCACAGACATACACACATACATAGACACACACATACACACACACATACATACAACATCGTAAAAATAGCGGAAACGGACTCAGCGGACCTCGAAGCGTATAGAAACATCAAAATCTCAAATTAAGATTTTTGATATGATGTGTTCGGAGAGTAAAAAATCTGGAGTGACTCCACACGACTTTCTGAACATTGAGTAATTAACAGTTTTGTAGATAAAGTAAAGAAAGAGGAGTTGTTAAACAAACAAAAGAGAGAAAAACCTAATAGAGTGTTTGAGTATTTTTCTCCATATATTACACGATGTTTTATTTAACGCTACTGAATTTTGAGCCCATAGATCAAATTGATAAAGAATTTGTCGTTGTGTCCCTGTAAAAACATATAACTGCTAGATTCACCAAAATGCTTATAGTCAGTGCAACAGTGATTTATAATATTCATATAAATTTTCAGCTCAATGGAATAAGGCGTTTAGATGCTATCGCACTTTTAAAAATTTGGTGCCATAGGCTGTTTTAACTGTGACCTATAACATGTGTACAAATTTTTTGCTCTGATTAATAAGGCGTTTAGACGCTATCACACTTTTAAAAATTTGGCCCCATAGGCTATAATAATAAGGAATATTTCTTTGTGTCCCTGTAAAAAAACTATAAGTGCCAGATTCTCCAAAATCCTTACAGATTGAGTATTTGTAACCTATAATATGTGTATAATTTTTTTGCTCAATTGAATAAGGCGTTTAGATGCTATCGCACTTTTAAGATTTTGGTCCAATAGGCCATAATGATAAAGAATTTTTTTTTGTGTCCCTGTAAAAAAACTATAAGTGCTAGATTCACCAAAATCTATAGGGTTCGTAATATGGTGACTTACAATATGCGTACCAACTTTCAGCTTATTCGAACAAAGCGTTTAGCCGCTAGCGTGTTCACTCACAGTCATACACACATACATACACACACACATACACACATCATCGCAAAAATTGTGAAAACGGACTCAGGGGACCTCGAAACGTATAAAAACATCAAAATCTCAAATTCGTATTTTTGACATGATTACAATACTTTCCTCACTATTGTGTTAGAAAAGGAAAAATGAGGAGTGACTCCACTCGACTTTCCGAACATTGAGTAATTAACAGTTTTGTAGATAAAGTAAAGAAAGAGGAGTTGTTAAACAAACAAAAGAGAAGAACCATAATAGAGTGCTTGAGTATTTTTCTCCATATATTACACGATATTTTATTTAACGCTACTGAACTTTGAGCCCATAGATCATAATGATAAAGAATATTTCGTTGTGTTCCTGTAAAAACCTATAAATGCTAGATTCACCAAAATACTTATATTGAATGCAACAGTGATTTATAATATTCATATAAATTTTCAGCTCAATTGAATAAGGCGTTTAGACGCTATCGCACTTTTAAAAATTTGGTCCCATAGGCCATAATGATAAAGAATATTTCTTTGTGTTCCTGTAAAAAACTGTAAGTACTAGATTCACCAAAATCTATACAGTTTCAGCAACTGTGACCTATAACATGGGTACAAGTTTTTTGCTCAGATTAATAAAGCGTTTAGACGCTATCACACTTTTAAAAATTTGGCCCCATAGGCCGTAATGATAAAGAATTTTTCTTTGTGTCCCTGTAAAAAAAAAAAAATAAGTGCTAGATTCTCCAAAATCTATACAGATTGAGTATCTGTGACCTATAATATGTGTACAAATTTTTTGCTCAATTGAATAATGTGTTTAGATGCTATCGCACTTTTAAGATTTTGGTCCCGTAGACCATAATCATAAAGAATTTTTCTTTGTTTCCCTGTAAAAAAAATATAAGTGCTAGATTCACCAAAATCGATAGGGTTCGTACTATGGTGACTTGCAATATGCGTACCAACTTTCAGCTTATTCGAACAAAGCGTTTAGACGCTAGCGTGTTCACTCACAGACATACACACATGCATACACACACACATACATACACCATCGCAAAAATTGTGAAACTCGGGGGACCTCGAAAGGTATTGAAACATCCAAAATCTCAAATTCGGATGTTTGACATGATTACAATATTTTCCTCACTATAGTGTTCGGAAAGTAAAAAGCCGCACTTTGATATTTTCCTTTTCGTCTTCCACAACCACCAATTTTATCGTTTAAAAAGCAAATTTTCGAACAAATTTTATAATGTTGTCCTCCACATACACTTTAGCTTTGCGTCCAGTGTTAAAAACAAAATGCAATTGTCAGTAACATTGTAATTTTAGAAATTATTTCAAAAATGGTAAGAATAAGGCAGTTAACAAAGCCACAAAAAGTGTAAATTTTTGAATGAAAATCAAAAAATATTTTAATAAGTGAGATGGCAAAATAATTGAATGTTAATGAAATATTGGAAAAGGGTTTTTAGCAAGATATAAAATTTTTTGGCCGTTTAAACTGGAAATTTGATTTTAGGCGGCCATGTTGCTCATCCAAGCGAGATGACCGTAAGTTAAAAAGCCATTGCTTATAAAATCGGTTTGTATTACATTTAGAACATAAAAGAGATTCAGAAAAAGTGCTTAGCAGCATAATTTCTTTAACTACAGTGCAGCAACTATTAAACAAAGCAGGTTTAAATGAGGGAAAATTTGAAAAAATTCCATTCTTAGTGAAGAGAAATAGGAAATCAAGACCTCAGTAGGCTAAAAAAATTAAAAAATGATTAGTTAATTATTGGGCTGACCTGGTTCTCTTTGATGAGTTAAGTTTAACTTATTTCGAGCTAAAGAAAACAAGAAGATCTGAAAACTAAAATATGACCGACTTAATGAAAATTGCACTTTTAAAACAGTGACACATACTCCATACATTATGGTACGGCGGTGCATAACTTTTCAAACAGTCGGGCAGATTTTTATGCTCAAGGGATCAATCAACTCGAAATAAAACAAAGTCTTTATAAAAGTGGCGCCTGACCGACTATTTTGGAGGTATCTTGGACATTTTCACGAACAGCATTTCAAGAAAATAATGCACCTTACTACGCGATGTCCGTGGTAAGTTTATTCACTTCAAATTGTTAAAATATGGTTATTGCATTATGTTCAAAAAGAAAGTTTTATGCAGATTTTTAAAAAGTACTTCGTAGAGTGCAATAAAGCGAATTATTAAATCGAAAATGTACATAGGTATCATTTTATCCCTTTGGTATTATGCAAACAAGACAGTTTTATTTGTTTCAAACATTAATTTTCAAACTGTTACAAAAAATATATATATATATAAGTGATTTTTTTCTGCAGCGCGGCTTTTGTCGTTTAGTGTAAACTTATAACAAAAAATAATTCATAGAATCGTAAAAAAAAAAAAAAAAAAAAAAAAAAAAAGAGAGAAAGAAAGAAAGGGAATCAAATCAACTATATTATAACATCCAGTTCAAATTATTGGCGAGTAAATATATATACATATACAGTCGGCAGAAACTATCCGAGCGCTAGCAATAATCCCTGTCTAAAGAATTAAATAAATCCTTGTCGAGTCGTCTTCTTAGAACAAGATTCGTCAAGGATTTATTTAACAGAGCAGTATAACTCATAAAATTACCGAAAAGTGATAAAAATAGTGGACCGTCCCTAAAAAACAGTGGGTGATAGGGCAAAATGGACATCATATTTAGATTCAGGCGGTCCTTTTACATAAGCATTTTGCAAAATCATGTTGGGGAAAATATTCATGCCGAGCACTGATATCAAACGAAAATCTGTACATCTTATACGATTTAAGTTTAAATAACTAATTTTCATTATGAATTTGTTTATATGTATATATATATTACTTTGTTCTGTATATAAAAGTAGAATGTATACTGATTTCGTAAAAATTTTCGATTTCCGGATATCGAAGGATTTGCATGTTTTGTTTTGCCTTGAACATGATTTGACCATATTTAGGAAAATCATTCTGTGTGCCACTCTGCATGTATATATGTCCCAATTTTGTGGACGCTGTATCTCACGAACTAATGAACGGAAATTAACAAAATTTGATATTTAATTAGACCTTAACTTAAATTGGTGCCAATTGTCGTAAAAGTGTAAGAAAAACTCAAATAATTTGTGTTTTAATATTTCGCTATTAAAGAAAGAACTCTTATGCGAATAAACTTTTTAGCCAAGAGAGACGATCTTCATTAATGTACGGGTAGCTAACAAGAATGTACCACTCCTAGCTTTCAAACTGTTTAATCATCATTTTTCTAATCTCTTTCTCCCGCGTGCTGCGAAAATGTATATGTATCTTCACTTGATAATATGTAACCGGATAAGAAAGGAGCTCTATTAAATGCTCCATTATAATATAAAACTTTAAATATGTAATATAAATAAGATTATATGTCATAACCCAGAATTCATAAAAATTATTAAATAATCGTCAGTTATTACTTCTATCATGAAAATAATAATTCAATTCACTACAAATTCTAATAGTACGAAAAACACACAGCATTTTATTTTTCAGATTCTGCTCCGGACGATAGATGGATCTTATTGATTCTGGACTATATCATGCACTGGTGAGAAGGTGAGTACCAATCTTACCTTCTTATAAACTCTTTATGATTAATAACTTTTAAACTTATTTATAAACTCTTCAGCTCTCTAGTAAATCAGAACATTAATAAATATTATTTATATAACTGAATTAAAACTTGAGAGCGCTATGCGCAATCTAATCTATTAAAAATAGATTATTTATAAAAACCAATTACATCTTGGGATATATCACTCAACAAGTGGTGCCATCATCCAATTTTTCCAAAATTTTAACTCATCTCCTCACAAAAAAAAAAAAAAAAAAAGAAGAAATTAAATTTAACTAAATATAAATTAAAAATAAAACAGCAGAAAGAAAAAGAGAAATATTTTATTATTATTATTACTATTATTATTATTATTTATTTATTTATTTATTTATTTATTATCGTTGTTGTTGTCAATGGTATTTGACGAAACTGCACAAAATTCCCATCCTAAGGTATTACTGGCACTGTAGAAATCTTTTACTCTCCCTGCACTTTGAAAAATAAGATCCCACCTTTCACTAGAAAAATGGTTCTGATTTAGCAGCAACCAATATTTTTTAACATACCTGACAAAATTCTAATTAATATTACGTAGCATTTTTAGAACCCGCCTTTTTTTTCACACCAGTAATTTTGGAGAGAACTTTTCTTCTTATTTATTAGTAATTGCATTTGGAGAAAATTTACAAAATAAATGGTGTGGAAAATGACGGCTACTAATGCAACGGAATATTAATTAAAATGATGGCAGATATGTTTTTCAGAAATTTGATGTGTTATATGCTTCGCCATTTGCCGTTTTAATAAGCACTACTAAAATGGCGATATTTAGCACTTATTTTTTAAATGCAGCTAAATTGCCGAAATTGGCACTTTTTTGTGAAGCATTCAAACATCTTTTTAAGAGAGTACACAAAGAACGAAAACTAATTTTTAGATCTACCAGCAAATTTGAATTAAATTACAACATTTTTTTTTTTTAACAATGTTTTTATCATGCCAAATATCTTACTCAATTATTACATAAATAAAGTTATCGAATGAAAGTTTTCGGAATCAGTTTTTTTTTTTTTGTTGTTGTTGTTTTGTTTTAACGAACGGAATTTTTTCAGTACACTTAATGTTTAATTTTAGTGACATTCACTGTCTCTCCAAAACTGTTGGTGTACGAAATTTATTCTGCAAGTGAGAAAAATTATTTGCAAAATAATGTTAATCCTCGTAAGAGAATATACAGTATATATACAAGAAATAGCTCTACCTCTAAAACAACACAACCAACATATGTAGGTTGTGGCATTTCTTTTCTTCTCTTTTAAAAACAACAAACTCTGTTTTTTTTTTTTTTTTTTTGTAACTTTTACTGGACTTTTTTGTGATAATAAGCTGAGCACGAAAAATAACTAAATAAATAATTCTTTTAACGCATTCATAAATTTTCCGAATAATAGGGAAACTTATCACGTTTCCCTTTCAAAACTAGAAAAACTACTAATTTTCTCTAACTTTAGTAAACGGCTCTGTAAGGAAAATAACTTTAAAAAAAAAAAAAAAAAAAGTCTGTATAGTGACATGGGCACGCGTAACTAAAAGTAACAGGAGAAACAAATTACACCTGAAAAAAACCACTGGCCACCTGCATGACGAGTAAATATGAAAAAAAAAAAAAAAAAAAAAAAGACGAATTAAAATAATTAAAAAATTGACCACTTAAATGTTTTTCCTTGGCTTTCATAAGGATAATTTTTATCAATCGACCATGTGAAAATTGCGTATTTCAGTAATTAAAACATCCGAAATTACAGGTAAAATAGCAAAAACATTAGGGATTTGCTCTATTTATTTTACTTTTTATTTATTTATTTTTAATTAACGAAGAAATAGTTGCCGGTTTCTGGCAGCCGTATGCAAAAATATCAGTTTTTTATTTATCTACCGACTGAAAAAATAAAAGAGAAAGCACTTAATTAAAAATAGTGTTACTGAAGATAATAATAACAATAATAACGCTCGATCACTGTGATAGAATTCTTCTAAACGCTGGCAGCTATAAATAATAATAAAATAACGAATTAAAAGAGAAAAAAAATGGAAATGAAACTCATGAGCTATTTCTCTTATGTCTAAATGGAATGCCAATGCAACTTTTAGATTATGGTTGTAATTGCTGAAAAACACTTTTTACTATAGATATTCATTTTTCCAAATGTTTTAACTTTTTTTTAATCAGTTTTTATTTTTTGAACAAAAGATTATTATTTTATGATTTTTTTTTCTTTTTTTTTTTTTTAATTCCTAAACGGAATTTAATTCAGAATTTTTAACTTTCCCTCTTTACATGTTTGAAAACTCTTAGATTCTATAGTAGACTATTTCTCATTACACAAAATTTTAAGTGTTCTGCCGCTAATACAGACCACGCTTTTTTTTTTTTTTCTCTCTCTGTCTGAAAAGCATAGTGGTCAGGTCCCAATCATAAACTAATATCAGAAATAGCGGATATTTGATTTTATTTTTTATTTACTTTATTTATGCATCTTCAACTTATAACATTATTATTTTAAGTTATTATTGAAAGCCATGTTTAAAAAGCATTGTAATAGGCGCAATTGTTTTATTGAAGTAATTTTATCTCCTTTTTTAATTTTTAATTAGTGAATTCAAAATAATATGTTAGCCAATATTTTGAATAAACCAGGTAAAAAACTCATTATCATGACTAAAAAAGCAATTAAAATTACAATTTTAAAAAATGCATGCCTATTTTTAGTTTTATTTTTTAAGCATAATAATAGTTTAAAAAAAATAATAATGATAATAAAAGATCGATAATAGCATTAAATAAGGACTTTAATTTATATAAGATTTAGTTTTGATAATGTATTAAAAAGAAAATAGAATATTTCACAGATATTTATTTTATTTTATTGCCTGATGAACGATCCCGCATAGTTGTCTCTTTTTGAAATAAATTATTATTGTTGTAAATAAATTATTATATTTTTGTAAAATAAATTATTATTATTATTATTTATATTTGTATTTAATAAGGTTTAATTATAAAGTTTTCATTTATTTTTATTTATTTATTCATTTTTAATTTTACAACACGAGTTTTTAGGTGTTCTTCAATATTATGATTTTACCGAAATTCTGCCATTAAAAGTCGCCCTTTAAATAAAATAAATAAAATACAACAACACAATGAAGCAAATTTCATTTAGTACAACAAAATTTTCGCACCGTACGAAATATAATTAAACTTAAAACTGTTATTTACTAGTTACTTTCAGAAAATTAAAATCATGAAAGTCGAATCAATACGAAAAACTAAAAGGAATACAATATTCATACCAAATTAGGCACTATAATTTCACTGTTCATTCCATAAATTATAGACAGCAAATCAATTCTGTAACACCCTTCCACTTTTAAACATGAAACTGTTTAAAATAGAATACAAATATACTAAACTATCACTACAGCTTCAATAGGTCAATCACCTCTTGCATAAATACTGCAAAGTTATCATTTATATTATCAAAGATATTAATCTTGTAATGTTTTGCGTATCATACATGCATCATTTAATAACCTTCCGGTATAGACAAGTTACATTAAATTTTGTTTATCAATTACAAGCTGAAATACTTTCCTGTGCATGCCAGTAATGAAAGACAGAAAATTGCAAGTTGCGACAATAACGATGTGCTACAATAGCGAAAATTTCTCAAAGAATTTGTTTGTTTGTCACTACCAATGTGGCTGGTTCATAGTGACGGAAAGCCTAGAGAAATAATTTAAATCCAGAAATGTTCTAAATGGTAACAATTTAAAAAAAAAAAAAAATCCTCGAAAAATTTCGCGGGGAAAAAAAAAATCCTTTTTAAGTACTGTTTTTTTTTTTTTTTTTTGGATATTGCTTACAAGATTTTTTAAATTATACAGCCGACATGTGTTACGATTTTTGGATACCTATATTTTTATAGAAATGCTGACTTCTGAATATATGAGAGATACGTATTCAAATGTCATTGTATTTTTATAGAAATATTATTTTTTATAGAAGTGTATTAAGTACATTATGTAAAAACTTTTATAGAAACGTTTTGTGAACTTTTAAGAGAGAAGTTTTCTATGATATTCTAGATCATGAAAATTCTACACAAAAATACCGGTATCCAAAAATTCTAACACTTTGGGAACTAATGCTGTTGCCATCGTACATATAGCAAAATGCTGACAAAATTGCAAATATTCAATTTGGCTCATTTTGCAGTTATATATGTTAAAATAATCTGCGTTGCATATCAGTAACGGAATGAAAAATATAAATTCGTAAAGCACGATATTAACAATGCATTACAATTATATATAATACAGTAAAAGAACCAATCGGTTTAAATTTAAATAATTTGACGCGCAGTCAGGGAAAAAGCGCAGAATTTCAGCACAATAGTTTTCAATAGTTTTTTAAAAAAGTTTCAAAAAATCAAAATAATAATAATAAATTTTACATTTTACATTTAAAAACATTAATTTTATCTATTTCTTTTAACATGATATTATTGCATCACAATATCGACACGATTTGCATGATGTATTGTTGCAACTACTATTACAACAAATAGTAGTATAATATAGAGATTAAGGCCAACTGTTTGCAGTAGAGACATGTACCTGTACAGGGGTGACCTCCGTGGAGGAACTATTTGAGGTGTTCTAGCTCGTATTCAAGCGAGTTTCGGAAAACCAAAAAGAAAGACTTCAAACGGCTATGCTGATGACCATATTTGTGATCGAACCAGACACTTCCCATCTACCTGCTTCGAAAGCCGAACCTCTCGGCCTATGGTAATGCGCATAACATCACTTTTACGTGGCGTTGTATTACAAACATGGACAAAATTACATTGAATCAAAACGAAACTGCGGTAAATAGTTTTGGTCAGTAGATGTATCGACATATTTTCCAAATATTCTTTAATTCATTTTTTATTTGCTTAAAATGTCATCTCTCGCATATAAATAAACTATTTCAAATATTTGAAAATTATTTTCAGCAATCAACTTTTTACCTAGATTTATTTTTTATTCTTATATAATCATTAGAATTTATCATTATTAGATTAAATTATAATTATTTAATTATATTATAATTTAAAATTATTATCTTTAAACTGAATTATCATTCATATCATTGATTACAATCATTATCAGTAATTAAGAATTATCATTATTAATTAAAATTATCAATCTTATAATCAGAGCAATGAACGCCGTATCCCAGTTGGCTGAGCGCCAGGCCAGAGGATTCCGGGTTCAAAACTCGAGTCGCCAAAAGACAGTCCTGTACACTAATGGTGGTTGGTGTATGCAAAATACACAGTAGTTGCGATCTCCTGCATGTTTTATAAAATTAATGCATCATAGGATTGCCAAAGCGGAAGAGCCATTTCCTCTACCAGGTATGGAACACGGGCACAGAATTCATAACACTATCAATCTAAGAAAATTTTCTACTTCTTAAATCAATGATATTATATCGTTAGAGAAATATCTTAAACAAATACCGGTATGAATTCTGCGTCCGTGTTCCATCCCTGCTCTACAAGGGATAAAAAATGTAAAAGCATATCTCTTAACTACCCCTAGTGTAAATCAGAGACCGTCACCACTTGCCCACTGCATAGCTCTTATGCAATGCAGAACCCACTCCCCTTCAACCTCAAACAGATAATTAACATGTATATATATATATATATATAAGGAAATAGCTATAAAACAATTTTTTAATTAAAAGTTTATTTGCAAATTTTATTCAATTTTTGAACAATATACCTCTGTTACAAATTTTTAATCGAACTTTTGCGCCCCAAAGGTACAATAATTTTATATAAAAAGGGGGCGGGGTCCTTTTTGAATCGTCAGTATCTTAATACTATGCCTAAAAAATTAAACAATCTGTAAATAATTTTTACAAAGATAGGACTTCATTTTTATTTTTATTTTATATGCATAGTCAACATAAAGAGTTATTTTCTCTTTATTTTAAAATATAGGGGAGAGTGGGGATAAATGGGGCGTAGGATGAATGGAACAGTAGCAAAATTTTTTTGTTTTACATGCACAAGAAACTTGACAATTTTTCTGATATATGGCAGTACTAAGGTCATTCATCAAGTGTAGTTTCAGAGTTGTGCTATCTATAGAAGTGCAGAAAAAAAACTGAAGTGTCTTTTTCTGCTGCCAAAGTAACTTTTACTAATTCAATTAGGTAGTAGTTAAGAAATTAACTATTTGCTTAAATTTAATATAACTCTTATATGATGAAAAGGCATAAACTTTTACTGTTTTATGATATTCAAGAAGAATATTGACAATTGTTCATTAAACATATTTCCTGTTTTATATGATCATGTGGTGGTGGGGATGAATGGGACAGTTTGAATGGGGATGAATGGGACATTCCCAACTATGTGCTAATTTAAAATTGTACCCAAGAATTATATTAAAACAAATCGTAAATATATTTTCAATATTTTTATAACCTGTAGTTCAGTAGTTATAACATGGAATTATAAAAATAGCATGAATTTAGAGAAAAATAGATTGAAATTAATTGTTCCGATTTTTGTTTATAATAATTATGATTAAAAAAGTTTTAAGTTAGAATATTCAATACAACTTAAATCAATAATATCAATAATTATAAAAATAAAAAAATAAACTAATAATATCATTTGATTAAAATCACAATTTCAATCAAGCTAATTAAATAAATCCTGGTGATTATTAATGTAATACAGAATAGAATGCTTATTTTTCCCCATCAGTCGGAAACCTAAATTTATCTGAATAATTTGTACTCTATTATAATGATTTATATCTTTCTAGTGTCTTATTTATTTATTTATTTTTAGATTAAATCTTATTAGATTAAGTGACCAAAGCCTAGAGCACTAGGAACTGTGCGAACCAAAGAACTTTTGTCTTTCGATGTTAATTTGAGTCAATACATCAGTTTTTGTTAATTTCAGTAAATGCACAGTGTGTAATAAAATCACATAAACCAATTTAACTTTAAAAATTTATTTACTTTCCATTTTGTTTTCTTTTCTTTGTTAACTTCAGTCCTGTCCCATTCATCCCCACATGTGGGGATGAATGGGACAATGCACATGCATGTAAAAAAAAATTATCTTTAATAAAAAATGATAACTTTTTATTAAAGTTAGTATGTTTATTTGTAACTGATTACTGAAGTGTGCTTATGAGCAATGTTACAAAATTCTAAATTATATATGGTGAACGTTATTAATAAAAACATAAAAAATGTCCCATTCATCCCCACTCTCCCCTACGCGCTCTTATAAAATGTATGACATAAAAAGCAGCTCCGCGTGAATAACTAGTATGTTGTGGCCACAACAAGTCTTTCTTTTATGTTTTCCTATACATATTCACTAAGGGCAAATAATTTATTAAAACTGTTATTTATTAAAATTATCTAACATGATGAGTGCAAATGATTTTCCTCTTAGAGAAAATTAACACTAAATATCTAAAGAAAGATAGTTTCATTGTCTATAAGTAACATCTTAAAACATGCATTTTTATAATGGTTATCTTATATATCCAGTTTTCGTACAGTTACATGCCATAGAAGTTAAGATATAGCCTTCCCGTTATCGAGGAAATTTCCAGTATAGCAGTGTCATCTATTGGCCTATAAGCATACATTTTGAATCAGCTTAATCTCTCATAATGGCCTTATCACATATCAAATTTTGTTTGAGTATAAGCAGTATAACCTGAGATATAGCCTTTCCTTAAATTGCAGAAATCGCAGTGCAGCAGAGCCACCTGTTGAACGGTTGAACACCAAAAGTTGAAAAGTACTAATTAATGTCAAGGTGCATCTACATATAAATTTATATACAATTTTGTGCAGTAGTTTCTGAGATATAGCTTTCCCTTAAATTACGGAAATCGCTATATAGAAGCGCCACCTGTCGGCCGATAAACATCCAAATTGAATCAGAATAATGTCTTATAATGATCTTCTTGCATATCAAGTTTTGTTTGATTATACGCAATAGTTCCTGAGATATAGCCTCCCCTTAAATTGTGGAAATCGATGTATAGCAGCGCCACCTGTTGAGCTTCAGACCAAAAGTTGAGAGGCACTAATTTAGATTAAGGTGCATCTATATATAAATTTATATACAATATTGAGCAGTAGTCCCGGAGATACAGTTGCCACAAAATTTTTGTCACAAACACACAGACAGACAGACATTTTCTAAAAATGGTGAAATCGCGTTCTAGAACTCTCAAAACATGTAAATCCGTCGAAAAACGGAAGTCAAAAATTTTTACGAATCCAATACTTTCTTCTATATATTGAGTATAGAAGAAAGTGAAAATTGCTTTGTAAGTGGATGTACAATAAGTACAAACAATTTGAAATACCTGGTCTGGAATATGCTTAAAATCTTAGTATTCCGGATAAAATTAACTATTTTAAAAATTATTGAAAAGCAAATACTTAAACTACGACATAACATAAACTTAAAATTAATGCATATTAAAAATATGACCAATTAAAAAATTCATAAATATTAAAAAGGAAAATGAGATGCTCACCCGCTAGAAATGAAGTTATAGCATAACTGAATTAATCCAAATGATTTTATCAGAGTGAAAGCTGAAAAGAAAATAAATAAATAGAACGTTCATTAAGACAATGTAACGAAGTTGCCTGACTAGTGTCTCAGACTCGTGAAATTCTCGTGTCCAGTCGAATAAGAGGTCAAACGAAATTACTTACTCCATTAGGTGTTGGCCTGCAGGTAAGAAGGCTGGTCGTGTCAAAATGAAAACTGTGTTTTTTCATCAAAGAATTGTAGATGTATATACTATTAGTGTCATAGGACTAATTTTTCATTATGCTACTGTTATGTCGTTGTTGATTTTAACTTTCCGAACGTACATATATATGGAAAATATTGTAATCATGTCAAAATTCAACTTTGAGATTTTGTTGTTTCTACACGTTTTGAGGTTCCCTGAGTTCATTTTTTGCTATTTTTACGATGATGTATCTATGTGAGTATGAATGTTTGTACAGTCGGCAGCAAAAGTATCCGAGCACTAGCCAATAATTCTGATATCAAAAATGTACACTTAAAACTGTTTTGTTGAATAAATCTTTGTCGAATCATGTTCTTAGACTGACTAAGAACATGACTCGACAAGGATTTATTTAACAAAACAGTGTTAAGTGTTTTTTTTTTTGTTTTTTTTTTTTTTTTTTATTATTATTGGCTAATGCGCGGATATTTTTCTGCCTACTGTATAAAAGTTAATAAACATGTATAAAAGTTAAAAAATGATCCATTAGACTTCTATAAACATACTTTTTTTAGACAGGGATTATTGCTAGAGCTCGGATACTTTTGCTGCCGACTGTATGTACGTAAGTAAACACGATAGCGTCTAAACACTTAGTTTGAATGAGTTGAAAGTTGGTACGTATTTTATATAAGTCATCATAGCACGAACCTTATTAACTTTGATGAATCGAGCACTTATAGTTTTTTTTTACCGGGACATAAAGAAAAATTCTTTATCCTTATGACCAGTGGGACCAAATTTTTTAAAGCGCGATAGCGTTTAAATGCTTTATTCGATTTTGCTGAAAATTTATGCAAATGTTGTATGTCACCGTTGCACGAATTGTATTGATTTTGGTGAACCTGGCACTTATAATTTTTTTTACAGCTCCACAACAAACAATTCTTCATCATTATGCCATGGGCTCAAATTCTTTAAAGTGCAATAGCGTCTAAACGCCTTATCCAATTGAGCTGAAAATTTATATACATGTTACAGGTCATCGTCGCACAAATTGTATTGAGTTTGGTGAGTCTAGCACTTATAGATTTTTACAAGGACACGATGAAAATTTCTTTACCTTTATGATCTATGAGCCCAAATTATTCGAAAGTCTATAAAGTTAAATTAAACAACATACTATATAGAGAAAAATACTCAAAGAACCTATTACAATTTTCTCTTTTGTTTATTTAACGACTTCTCTTACTGCGATTTATTTATAAAATCGCTAATTATACTATTAGTGTCATAGGCCTAATTTTTCAATATACTATTGTTAAGTCGTTTCCAAATATATAAAAATTGTATATCATATGACTTATATATTTCTTATTTAATTTTGGAGGGGATGAGGGGCATTCACTTTAAATTACAAAACACTTTTAGGCTGTAATTTACCGTTACAGTATAAATAATTAGTCATAAAATTTTCAACATCACTGGAAAATGTAAAAAATGCCTAACACGACTGAAAAGACACTTCGAGTCGTTTTCTTAAATGAATCCGAATACTTTTGTATCGCCTTGTAAACGAACCATTAATTGTTAATCAGACCATTTTCTATAAGAAACATCCCTTTATTGTCTCTAAAAACTGTATGTGAATTCCATTATATGTTTGAGCATTGTGTCCTTACAAGTTTAAAAAGCGCTTTGAAAAGTATCTGTCTTAGACTGTAATGTATTCTAACTGTTTTCTGAATGTCTGCACGCAAAGCAGTCGTGCTGCTTATACCATTTTGAACATGACATAGTGAATATGAATAATGCATATCAGTTTCAAGTAATTTTAAATATATACGCGGAAAGGAAAATACGATTTGACAGGTGAACTGACAGATAAACCGAAGTTACAAACATTTTTTTTTTTTTTTTTTTTTTACTTTGTAGAAAAGTGTTAAAATCCCATAACACGATTACAAATGAATTCGAGCAATTTTTATTCATGATATTTCACACCCTATTTAGTGCGTTCCGAACCACTTTTTTCTATTATGTCTCTTAAGAATATCATGCCAAGTATTTATTTATTATGTATGCGTAAAAGATAAAATTAAAACTAATATGATGTGGCCACCACAAGATTTTCTTCTATAAAATTTTACATAAAATTCATGCAATACAAATTATTTATTAAATTATTATCCGTTATAAATGCAGACGATTTTTATCTGACATAATTATAACACTAAATGCCGAAAGAAAGTCAATTTTTTGCATCAAAAGAAATAAGACCTTTTTTCTTTTTTTTTTTTTTTTCCCATTAAAAAATGAAAAAAAAAAATCGATAACTTTGTTTTAAATTATCACAGATCTATGGTTCAGGCATTCGTTTTAAAGGAATTGACGAGACCTTTCGAAAGATACCCATATTGAAAATTTACACACTCGCCCCTAAGGAGGGGAAGCGATGCTTCCACATGCACAAACTTTTTTTCCTAGTTTATTACTACTATTATCAATAATATTAATTTTAAAGTCACACATTAAAAATAACTCTCATTATGGACATTTGTACGAAATTTTGTCCAATACTGCCATGTTAAAAATTTCGAAAAAAATGGGATCACAGTGCGACCTGTTGAGCGATTGATCTCCAAGTCTAATCAGCACCAGTTTATGTCAGAATCCAATGACATACTAAGTTTGGTTAAATTTCGTTCATTCGTTCGTGAAATACAGCGTCCACAAAATTTGTGATACACACAGAGAGACAGATATTTTCTAAAAACAGTCGAATCGTGTTCAGGACATCCCAAAACGTGTAAATCCATTGAAAACTGGAGTTCAAAATTTTCACGAAACCAATACTTTCTCTATATATACATATAGAGTAAAAATATGTTGTTAAAAGTAAAAATTGTGTAAGTATAAATAGCTTGTTACTTAAAAAGTTATATGGGTTTTAAAAGCTTAAAAAGAAAAAAAGTGCATAATTTCTATATTTTCTACGTTCTTCTGTATGTATATAGAGAGAAAGTATTAGATTCGTGAAAATTTTTGAACTCCAGTTTTCGATGGATTTACACGTTTTGGAATGTCTTGAACACGATTTGACTGTTTTTAGAAAATGTCTGTCTGTGTGTCTGCGTGTGTGTATCACACATTTTGTGGACGCTGTATCTCATGAAGCAATGAACGAAATTTAACCAAACTTGGTATTTAGTTGGACCCTGGCATAAACTGGCGCTGATTAGATTTGTGGAATGATTGCACAACAGGTGGCGCTGTCATTGCATTTTTTTTTTCTAAATTTTTAACATGGCAGTATAGGACAAAATTTCGTATAAATGTACATAATGAGAGTTATTTTAATCGTGTGATTGTAAGATTAATATGAATTGTTGATAATAGTAGTAGTTAACTAAGAAAAAAATTTTGTGCATGTGAGAGCATCGCTTCCCCCCAGGGGGGGGGAGTAAATTTTCAATATGGGTATCTTTCGAAAGATTTCTTCAATACCTTTAAAACAAATGATTGAATTACAGATCTGTGATAATTTAAAACAAAATTATCGATTTTTTTACCTTTTAGGGAAAAAAAACTGAAAAAAAATATTTCTTCTGATTTTCAAAAAATTGACATCTTTCTGAATTTAGTGATAATATAATACTGTCAGATAAAAATCGTCTGCATTTATAATGGAAAATAATTTGATAATTTAATAAATAATTTGTATTGAATAAATTTTGTGTAAAATTATATAGAAGAAAGTCATGTGGTGGCCACATCATACTAGTTTTATGCATAGATATAGTAATATATGTAGATCTATCATCCCCATTTTATCGAGCAAAAAATTTTGATGCCGAAAAAAAGTTCTAAAATCAGCCATTAGAGAGTATTGTAAAAAAGAATAAAAAGAAAAATGAATTTGGAAACTGTATCTGGAGTTTTTCATTCACCTTTAGTAAATAAATTATTCATAAATTTTATTTACTAAATTATCCGTGTGTATTCCTGTGTGCAATTTACTCGGGGAAAGGCAGCCATTAGAGTGACTTTTTCCGAAAAAAAAGGTATCACTTTTCCCTCTCGCTGATCAATCTATGTCTTATTACTATACCTATGGTTTTATGCAGTAACTAACATATTTTATTTGAATTTTTGAGAATATATAAGAGCAACATTTAAACAATATTTTATAAAAAATATCATTTTTTTTTTTTTTAAATACAGCTGGCGGAAGTTTTATTCTAGAAAAGCGAGGAACATGATTTTTCAAAATCTAATGCACCGACCTTATTGAAATTTTGCGTTCTTAGAATTGATTAGGTCTTGAACGAAGGAGTTTTCTTTTTATCGATTACAACTAATTCTACAAGGCTATACGTGTGGTAAAATATACCGAAAATCATACGGTTTTTTGAGTACAATTTCCCAAATTTTTTAATTAAAATTTTATAAAATACTGTTTAAATGTTGTTCTTTTATGAGTTCAAAACTTGTAAAAAATTTTGCTTATTACATATATATATATATATATATACTAGCAGGCTACGCCCGCTTCACTCTTCACTGTATTTAAATGAATTTTCAAAAGAATTGAATCACCATTTATTTTTTATTATAAATAAAAACTTAAAAAAAAATACCTACATTGAAATCGCTCTAAACCTCACTTCGGGTACCCGTTGTCTATGTCCCCCGCTCTTTTTACAACATTAAGAATATTTCTTCTGTTTTGCACTCGTTTTGCTTCCACGGAGGATCAAACTTGTGATGGTATGTCTCCGGACCACCTCTAGGGGTGAATCCCAGACCTTCGCCAACTGCCCGTTGCACAGCACTGGTGCGACGTAAAACCCAAGTAACCAACCATGCACTGCACTCGTTTTGTAACAATGCTTTATAGTCATATGTGAATGATTCTCAAGAATGAACCACCAATTGTTTACAAATTTAATAGATTATGTATGGGAAATAAGTACACTGTAATTTAAAAGTTGCAGCTCTTAGAACTTCAAAACTGCTAACTTTTAAAAAGTTATTGATTATTCTGTAATATTAAACTCTTATTTTAAGATAAAATCAATCGAATATCGCGTTGTGAAACTTTGCTACGTAATAACTTTAAATCTAATAACTTGATGTATTTAGTGTCCACACAAAAAATGAACTGTTTTTAGAGCTCTTTTAAGAAAGTATAACATCTATGCAGTATCTTTTAAAAAAATTCATCAGTTTTTACTAAAAAAAATGGCCGACTTTCATCACCAAAGTAGTTACATCTTGACCAATCTAAAATAGGAGTGGTCCGCCCGGATGTGTTCCCGACAAACTCTTTGTTATATACATATATATATATATAACATTTTTTTTTTTTTTTTTTTTTTTTTTTTTTTTTTACTTTCGAACTCTTAACTTTTAGAAGCAGAAATATTTTTTAAAAGGCCACTATAATTATCAAACTGATGATTCAATTTAAAGAGGAAATTTATTTTCATGCATATTCATCTTAAAAATAATATATTATGACAATTTTCTTCTACAGATATCAATTGTAATTATTCTTAATGTTAGAACACTTTTAAAATAATTTTTAAAATTTCATTCGTACAATTATGCACTGGAACAGAATAATGATTAAATGCAATTTTTCTTATGCTGATATATATATTTGAATAGAAAAAATAAAACGTGACGTTACCATTTCTATTACATCCTTACTAATAAACTACTATAAAACTGTACTACTGTTGAAATGTGAACTAACTTCATTGGAATATATGAGAATACTTTTATCGAAATAATCTTATTTCAAATAATTTCATTTATATCACATTTAGGACACTCTTGAATTGAGCCTTCTTTCCTGTCCCAATGCCCTCTTTCCGATTCCCGATCAATTGCTACACAGCAAAAGGAAGTTACAGAGATGTAATTAAGAAAGACACCATATGATCATCACGGATCAAATTATTAACAAAAATCATAGTGGAATGCCCGGGTATTTCAGAATTTACTGTCATTTAGGAAGGAAGATTTAAGAAATATCCTTATCTCATTTAAAGCCATTCCAAATAAGGTAAAAAGGAATTTTGCAAGAGGATTTTCAATTTATTTTCGAAATGGAAATTAAAAGAAAATACAGTTGATCATCATTAACGTGAACACTGTTAACGTGAATAACTTTTAACATGGACTAATTCTACAATCCCCGTCAAAATGAAGATTAGTTTAGTTATATGAAGATTTGTTACTGATAGCATGAACTACTGATAACATGAATATATATATATATATTTATCCCGCTTGAGATTCACGTTAACGAGGTTCGACTGTATATACATATGGATGCGAAAAGAAAATTTTATAGTAGAAATGACTTCGCATTTTTTTTTTTTTTTTTTTTTTTTTGCGATATTCTACAAGCTATTTCTAGCTATATTTGTTGGAAGGTTATGGTATCGAGGTTTGATGTTTATTGATTACGTTAGAGACCAAGAACTAGGGTGGAATGCTTTCCGTGGAGGGCTTTCTTTCTAAAATATTCTAGCTTGCAGCTATGCGAGTTCTGAAAAAACTATTGAAAACGCCCAGTGGCTATAGACCGAGGAATAAGACCTAGGTTTGATGACGTTCTTGTTAAGTTTAAGTTCAGTTGACTCTGCGAGGGTCCTGGGGCTGGATGGAGTGTTTTTCGGGGGAGTCTTTTTTAGGAGTCCTATCCCTATATTAATCGAAAAACCACAGAAAATTCCAAACAACGAGGCTAACGTGTAAAGATCAACGAAAGGAGCGGCTAAAATTGTTATCGAATTAGATTTGGACCCGGAACTTCCAATCTAACTATCTAGACAGCAGAAGCAGAATATAGCTGTTAGAAATAGAGTCAGAAGCAAAATTATTATTATTACTATTATTTTAAGTTTGATCGCTAATATTTATCATCAACTTACGTTTTCATAAACAGCTTAGAACTAAGATCATGACTCGACAAATATTTACTTAACAAAACAGTATTAGGTGCACAACTTTTAAATAGGAATTATTGATAGCACTTCAATAATTTTGCTGCCGACTGTAATGTTATAAAAATTTTCTTTTGAAGAAAAGATTGCTTAAAAATAATATGAAGACGATTTCATATCATAGTTTGGAAAAATTAAATTCATTTTTGGACGATTTGAATTGTTACATTTAGATGAAGATTCATCATTCTTCTTGTTAGCATTCTCTTGAGACGACCTTAAACGTACATGGATCCTTATAAGAATGTCAAATCCGGTAATAAAATAAATAATTTTGGTAAATCTAGAGCTTAAAGCTTTTTTCACAAAGACACAAAGAAAAAATATTTATCATTATGATCGATGGTCTCAAAATATTTAAAGTGCGGTAGCGTCTAAAAGCCTAATTTGATTGAGCTCAAAATTGATATACATATTTTAAGTCACCACGTCATACAAATTGTAATAGATTTTGATAAATCTATCATTTATCTTTTTTTTTTTTTTTTTCCCGAGGTTCAAAAAAAAATCGTTATCATTATGGCCTATAGGCTAAAATTATTACTTTCCGAATATACACGTGTAAGAAGACGCAAAGAAAATTTTTTTTATTATTATGATCTTTATTATCAATTAGCCTATAATCTAAAATTGTTACTTTCCGAAATATACACGTGTAAGGAAAGTATTGTAATTATGAGTTATAAGAAATTCTATTTTGAAATACCTTGAATTTTGTTACTTTTACGATGATATATGTATGTGTATAAGTGGGTGTGTACGTATGAGAGTGAATTCGATAGCATCTAAACGCTTTGTTCGAATGAGCTGCAATTCGGTACATAAGTTATAGGTCACCGTAGCAGTAACAGTAAGTTATGAGTCACATTTATAGTTTTTTTTTTTTTTTTTTTTTTTTTTTTTTCAAATATTGCATGTGGTGAGATGAAAAATATCATATAAAAAAGGGAAAGCATTTAAATAAATAAGTAAATCTGGAGTGACCCCAGTCGACTTTTCTAACATTAAGCACTTAACGGTTGTTTAAATAAATTAAAGTAAGACAAGTCGTTAAATAAACAAAAGAGGAAATTATTATAGGGCGTTTCAATAATTTCCCCCAAGTAATATGTGCTGTTTATTTTAGCACTATTGCACTTCAAATAATTTGAGCCCATAAGTCAAAATGTTAAAGAATTTTTCGTTGAGACCCGGTAAAAATTTATAAGAGCTAGATTCACCAAACTCTATGCAATTCGTGCGACGGTAACCTATAACATGTGTATACATTTTTAGCTCAAACGAATGAGACATTTAGACGCTGTGGAACTTTAAATAATTCCAGCCTATATTAAGCCATAATGATAAAGAGTTTTACTTTGTGTCCCTGTAAAAGAAATTAAAAAGGTTTTAACAGATTTTTTTTTTTTTTTTTTTTTTTTTTTCCTCAGGCTTAATGATGTAATAAAAATTATTCAAAGTTTTTTAGGAAGTCTAATTTCGTGGTTTCATGTAATAATTTATTTAGATTTTTATTTTTATACCGTATGAATCACAAATTTTTATTCATGAACCGAGCGCTATTTCAAAGTTTGTTTTATTTTAGTACTTTATTCTATATTTAATAAAAGAAAGCATTGAAATTTAAAAAGATTTGGACTTCGTATTTTCGATGGATTTACACGTTGTGAGAGGTCCGGAACACGATTTGACCTTTTTTTTTTTTTTTTTGTTTAATATCCGTCTGTCTGTGTGTGTGATAAAAATTTTCTACCAACTCTAGCTCAAGAACTATTTCACGTAATTTCATAAAAGGTTATATTTTGTTGCACATTGACATAGATTAATGCCTACCAACTTTTGATGCAAGTCGCCCAACAGGTGACATTGCCGTCCCATATTTTTTATAATTAATAATAGCAGTATGGATATAATTTTTTATAATGATAGTAATATGGAAAAAAAATTCGTATAAATGTGAACAGTAAAAATTATATTTAATCAATCACTGTGAAGTTGAAATTATTTATTTACGATATTAATCAGAAAAAAATGTACATGTAGGACCATTGCATCTACCTTGGGCAAAGTATTCACCTTCCGCCAGAGGTGTAAACTTTGTGTAATTATCAGTAAAACTAGTCCATACATTTAAAACGGGTGATTGAACTTTAGATCGATGATAATTTGGAATAAAGTTATCAATTTTTCATATTTTTAATAAAAAGGAAAAAAAAATCCTGAAAAAATGTATTTCCTCAGATGTCATCTGTGGGGCACAAAATTGATTTTATTTCGACATTTAGTACTATTATTCTCTGAGATGAAAATAATTTGTATTCATCACGGAATATAATTTTAATAAATAATTTGAACTGCGTAAATTTGTATAAGAAAATATAAAAGTTTTATGATGGCCATAACACCTTTTCTCACTTTTTTTTTTTTTTTTTTTTTTTTTTTTTTTTTTTTTAGTGGGGGGGTGTTATACGGTGTTTTTTCAATGGCTACAAAAACACAATACAGTTTTATGATAGAGTAATAGATGACTGCCAATGTTAGCTTCGTAATAATAGCAAGTTTAACAAGTCTGTTTTTGTCCAAAATCTCCTTGTTCAAGGAAATTTTTTAAACGGTATGTCACTAATAAATTAAATTAGTATAACAGGCAGTTGCCAGTAAGTTGTTCTGTAATCTCTTTAATAGAAATTTATCAGTTTCTTTTCAGAAGTGCTACCATCATCTACTTTTTTAGGAACTCAATGCCTTGAGTTGTATGAGAGGTATTTGTATAATCCATGTTTAAAAAAAATTACTTTGCACGAATCTTAATAAAATTGAAATCTGTTGTTCATATTCACAAAATAATGTTTTCTATAGACTATAGTTTGATTTGAATTAAGATTTACAGGGACACGCAAAAATACATACATTAAGAGCTGTTATTGTAATTTTTTCTAGAATTGCATTTTCGTTAACATTAAGCGTTTTTACAATTCCTAACAATTTAAAGAATGAGTAGGATTTGAATAAGTTTATCTGTCTGTCTGGCGGTTCGTCTGCCAAACTCCAGTACAGGGACACCCAAATAAATGTGAGCATATAGCTTTTTAGGAGAGACATTTTTATAAATTCCGTTTAAATAACTTTTTACTGCAAAAATCATAATAAATTTGACTTATGCTAAAATAATGTTTCGTAATAGAATACGATATGCTTAGCTTGCAGATTTACAAGGCTACGCTAAAATATTCAGGTATATTAAGGTCTATGTTGGAAAATTGCTGTAATTGAATTTCCGTTTGGGTTCAACATTTTTAACACTTTCCAACAATGTATAAAAGTGATTATAAATTCAATTATAGTCGATCTGTATGAATTCTGTCATTCTGTCTATTCATTGTGTGATAACGTAGGCAAAAAACTTTGAAGGTTAAAAGGTGCAAGGATTACGTACAGTTGGAAAGGCTTAATAATCAATACGTACCGCATGATTTTTTTTTTTTTTTCCCTTAATATTGTTTTTTTTTCTTTTTTTTTTAAATATCATTTCAGGTAAATTTGTCTGCGAAATAATAGTCTAATCTATAAAAACGGGCTTGATAGAACGAATTAAAAAGCATTATTCTACAATATTTATCGTTGTAATGGCAATGTGTGTGTGTGTGTCAAGAAGTTTTACTTTTGTCTAAGCTCTTTAAATATTCATATTTGACATCAATTTATATTAATTAATTTGTAATAAAAAAATATCAAATCATACTACGACCTTGTGCAGTGGGTGCCGAGTTAGCACAGCAGTCACTTGGATAGACATCTCCACACATCAAATAACACCACCTTATCTCTCAATAGCAATTTTTAAAACTTGCTTAAAAAGAGAGAGTGAGAGAGAGAACATGCGTGATATTAAAACAAAATTCTCTTATTCCTTTATTTATCATACTTTGATTTAAAATCTTCAGTGTGCATTTTCTTGACCTTATATATACAGTGAAACCTCTGAAGTTGGACACCCCTATAAGTTGGACACCCCTCTAAGTTGGACACCCCTCTAAGTTGGACACCCCTCTAAGTTGGACGCTTTTTCTCGGAACGGAGTGTATCCATTAACATTATGTCTAACCCCTATAAGTTGGACACCTCTCTAAGTTGGACACTTTTTCTTGGAACCATAGGTGTCCAACTTAGAGAGGTTTTACTGTATATGTATATATATTTTTTGATTTAAATTTTAGGATTATGTGCAAGAAAAATACTAAGATTTGTTTAAGGTTTTTTTTTTTTTTTTTTTAACACTAATGATACACTCATAATAAAACATGGGTGTGTGTATATATATATTTACAGTCGAATCTCCTTAAAGTGAATCTCAAGGGGAATAAGGAATTTGTTATGTTATCAGTAGTTTATGCTATCAGTAACTCAGAAACTAATCTTCATTTTGACGGGGATTGGGGAAAGTAATTTATGTTAAGCTATATATATATATAAATATACCAAGCGATTCTGCTCTCAAACCTGGTAGATGGGAAGTGCCGGGTTCGGCGCAAGGTCGCTCGCATCTACCTATAAGTTTGGAGTTTTCTGTGGTTTTCTCTGAAACTCGCGTAAATACGGGCTAGGATCCCTTAGTAAGATCCCCCCCCCACAAAGGTAAGATCCCCCCCACCTTCAACCTTAGGCATAGGACCCTAGCGTAGTCAATCGGCCTTAAACCCAACAACCAACATATACATATATTCGAGTTAAAACCTACCAATAATTTAATAACAAAAAAATAATCCAAGTTTTCATCAAAACAAGTTTTAATATTTATCGCATATTTTAAACTATTTTATTAGAAACCATTAATTTTATTTGGTTAACATTTTGTTTTCTTTAATTTAATTTAATCTTTTATAATCTTTTTATTTGTTTATTTAATTATTTATCAATAGTACTTACCACGGAAATGATATATTTCACTCACTCTTTGATGCTGCCATCTACCGGCAGTTATTAAAACTAATTACACTAATCATGATTAGGATTTTTGAAAATCGCGCAATTTGTTATAAGAATGACTCAATTAAATCCGCTTTAATTTTCAGAAATTTGGCAAACGTTGTTAAATTGTCCCTTGTTTTAAAGAGAATATTTTTTCTAATATTTAATATTTTCTTTTGATGCTATAAATTGCGCAAAGTAAACTGATTTTATTTTTCACACTTTATTGTCTCAATATAAAATATTAAAATTTAAGAAATAAATTTTTAAAGTAAACGGATTAATTTAATGTTTATGAATTTTTTGAGTGTGAAAATGGAATTAAAAAATATGTATTATCTAATGAGTGATTCTGATAACAAACTTCCTTGTAGAATAACCAGGATTCCAGATTTCCATTTAATACAAATTTACCAGTATTTTGTAAATTCGATATATTCAGGATCTGGTTACAAAAAAGTCCTGACAAAAGATGTGTTGACTATCCGAGTTATATTTTAATATACTTTATATTAAACTATACTTTTAAAGTATATATTTATTACAATATACTAAATTATATTACTGTAAAATAAAATAAAACGTAAGTAAAGTATACTTTTTAGATACTTTAGTTTTACTTCATATTCCATATTTTTATGTGACAACTTCTTTTTATCAGATTTTATAGTGAAATTCAAAAATTGAAGACATAAAGTGATTTGTTTTTGATTATACAGATATACGGGGTGTTCCAAAAAGAAAAACGTTGAAACTCCGTTTAATTGTTTTCTTATTTGACATTAATAGGAAGCATATTTTGTAAAAGTTTTAAAAATAAAGTACAAAATAATACCACGTTTTTAAAAAATTCTTTCCGTTAATTTTCAAAATGTTGTACAAATTTGGTCAATTAGGAAATTTTTACTTTTAATGCAACAATTTCATTAGATAAAAACCTTATACCGGTATCTTTAAAACTGAGCGTGTTGTTATTCGTGACTGAAAATCGAATGCTGTGCGTAGGGACTATACACTAAAATAGAAAGGTAAATTTGTGACCTATTATAAAACTACAATATGTACGATAATATATTTACATTAACAGATCAGAAACTAGCATAGATCTGTACAGAATTGTAATTCCCTGATCTTAGTAAGTTTATTTTTTATTTATTTATTTTTAATTTATTACATATAGTTGTAGTATTATTCACCAAATTAAACCTATTATTTGGTCATTCTTCTAGACAAAAAAAAAAGTGGGTTTGTTTATAAAAGAAAAAAGAATGACACATGTTGCTTTTTCTTGTGTGTGTGTGGTTTTCTCCGAAATTTGCGTAAATATGGACTAGGACCTTTTAGAAAGACTCCTCCTCCCCCCCCCCCCTCCCCACCCCATCCCACTTGGCTACGTACCATGGAAATTTTCTATAGGTAAAATTAGTAATGAATGTATTGATATAAGGAAACATTTCACAGAAAATTTAACTTCTTCTTTTCTTTGTTTGTCTGGTTATGATTAAATTTCAAGTATTTTGTGATACGTTTGACCTGAATTTTATGGTGCTATCAATTTATTTATTTTTTTTTTTTTTTTTTTTTTTTTTAATGCATGATAAAATACAGAGCCTAGTTTATCAGTGAAAGTTGTTTAAAGTTCATTGTCAAAGACAAAGTGCATATTTTAAAGAAATACACATTACCTGAAGAACTTTTTTTTTTTTGGTTTAGGTTTCTTTTTGATTCTTTTTTTTTTTTTTTTTTTTTTTTTTTTTCTTTTCGTAAAGAGTGTATATTGAACTTTTTTAACCGAAGCATCCGTAGAATTTCTCTAAAAATGTATACCTAACATAACAAATAAATAAAAGAAAAATAAAAAATAAAATAAAAAAAACTCTAAACTTATTTTTATATCCTAAATAATATATACAAAACTCTGCACAAAATGGAATTTAATTTACTACGGCATGATATTTTTTTTAACCGACTTCAAAAAAAGAAGGAAGGTTCTCAATTCAAACCGTATGTTTTTTTTATGTTTGTTAGCTCATAACTTCTGAACGGATGCTCCGATTTTGATAATTTTTGTTTTGTTGAAAAGGGCTTGGTCTGCAATAGGTCCCATTGTAATATCTTAAAGATCTAAAGAAAATACATGGTGCCCAAAAAAATCAGTCCCAACTCTTTTAACTGCTAAACGGCTGCAGCTATAGTGATAAAAATGGTATGTAAGTATAGCAAAGTGGTCCATGCAGCACAAGGTTTAACCGCTGCGCCACCTGGTGTAAAATAGTGGAGTTAGTTTTCCTATCTCGAAAACGGTTCTAAAGGAAAAAGTGAATTACAAAGTTTAAAAGTAGCATCGATTTAGCACAAAAAGATAGTTTAGACATTCATGCTAGCTTTCCCATTTCGAAACGGTTCAAGACAGGGGGGAAAAGTGAATTATAAAATTGCAGAGCATCATCGATTTAGTACGAAAAGATAGTTTAGACATTAATGCTAAAAATATAATGCTAAAACCGTGCATTTGTTTGTTCGCAATTTCTTACACTATGCACACTTGAGCTACATTGCACACGTTGTAGCGTAGCTGGCGAGACATATGCTATATAGTTCAAAATACGGTTACTTGATACTTTTTGTTTTGTTGTAAAGATCTTGGTCTGATGTAGATCCCATTGTAATATTTTTGCAATCTAAAGAAAATAAAACGCCATCTGGTGAAAAACAGCGGAATTAGCGCTCCTATCTCAAAGATAGGAGAAAGATGGGTTCAAGATGGGAGAAAAGTTAATTACAAAGTTGTAGAGTTTCATCGATTTACTACAAAAAGACAGTTTTTAGACATTATTGCTAAAAATAGAACGCTTAAAACGTGCAGTTGTCTGTTCGCAATTTCCTACATTTTGCACACTTGAACCACGTTGCACACTTTGCAGCGTAGCGGATGAAACGTATACTCTGTGGTTCAAAGTACTGTTACTGTAAGCGGTCACATGCTAGTGGAAAACAGTGGAGTTAACGTTCCTATCTCGGAAACGGTTCAAGACAAAGGAAAAAAGTGAATTATAAAATTGCAGAGCATCATCGATTTAGTACGAGAAGATAGTTTAGTCATTTATGCTAAAAACAGAACGCTTAAAACGTGCATTTGTTTGTTCACAATTTCCTATTTTGTGCATACTTAAACGACATTTGTTGTAGAGTATGGGTATATGTTGTAGCGTAGCGGGTGACATTTATGCTATGTAAAATTCAAAGTATGGTTATTGTAAGCGGTCGCATCGATTAACGCATAGACGTTTTAAACCAACTTCATAAAGAAAGAGGTTCACAATACAAACCATGTTTCTCATTGTTGTTGTTGTTGAAATTTGTTAGCTTTTAACTTCGTAAGAGATGATTTCCCAGACAGCACATCGCATCCCCAGGATATCTTCACGATGTCTTCTGGATAAAAAGGCATCCCAGAAACGTCCTTAAGATGTACTGTGGATAAGTTAAGCCTAACTGTGCTGTTAGGGTTAACTTTAATACTTTTTTGTTGTATTGATCTTAGCCTAAAATAGGTTTCATTATGATTTCATTAAGATATAAACAAATTACAGGATACTCACAAAAGTCTGTTTTTACTCTAGTTGCTGAGCGCATGCAGCTACACTGGTAAAAGCAGTATGTAAGTATCGATGTTGAAACTTCTGTCCGTCAGCTGCAATGCATATTTTGCTCTTTGTTTGAACTTTAGGCTGCGCAATTTCCAGCACAGCGGGTGACACGTATTCAGTGTAAAGTTCAATATATATGCCGAACAGAATTTTTGGTCACTAATACAGCGTATCCGTCCTTTACATTTCTAAAGACTTTTTAACTTAACGTATGTTCATTCAACAGACAGTTTTTTGCTCATATCCGATAAAGGCAAGAAAAGTGACACAACTTAAAAATGCAGCATTTGAGAAAAATCAACTTAAAAATAACTTGACTAGAATAAAACTGGCACAAATGTCTCTCGAGTGGATAACTTTCTAGATGGAGATGTAACTTTTTCGTTCATATTGGGTACATTTCATGTATTTTTCAGTGACATAAACCATTTTTTGAGTTATGCCACTTTTCTTGGAAGTTGTGATTTGTGAAGCTGCCGTTGAACGTCTTTTGATGTTCTGCTATATGAATAAATTTTCACTGAAAAGAGAAAAATAAAATATTTTTGTAAAAAAAATAGAACCGACTCCAAGAAATGGGTATGAAATGAAATAGTAAATTGCGCCTAAAAGTATAAAATAATTTGCTTCGCCAAACAACCTATAACACTACAATTAATCATAACTTTTGAAGTCGGCGCAAAATTAAATAAAAATTGATAACTTTAATCAATACAAAAATCAAATCCTATTCAATATACACATCTCACATTGTCACCTGCAAAACACAGCCGAAAACAACTTTGATTCAAGAAAAAAAATAAGATTTCGTAAGCAGCAAAAGTTGGCGATATCCTGGTATCCGACGACCTTGGTGAAAGAAAAATCGCAAAATTTTCTGGCAAACATATTTAATTTCTTTAGGATATCATGGTTAATTGGATAAGGTATATTAAGAGAGTAATCAAGAATATGAAACAATACATCGTACAATATATATTATGAAAATATACATCTTGCGTGTATGTTTTGATCGCCAAATCCAAAAGCCACCAAGTATGATAGTTATCAAAGTTATACCAAATTTGCAAAGGAAACTCTAACTTCGTAGAAACATAGATACCGCATTGTAAGAAATGTTCACTGTTCTATGTAGATGCTACTAATAAACCAATTGTATACAGTGATAAAATAATAAAGGAAACATGAAAATGGATCATTCGAGACAACAGAATTTGTTGCTACCGATCTAAAAACAAACCTTTAAACACTAATTAAACTTTATTTAATTTTGCGCCGACTTCAATAGTTATGATTAATTGTAGTGTTATAGGTTGTTTGGCGAAGCAAATTATTTTATACTTTTAGGCGCAATTTACTATTTCATTTCATACCCATTTCTTGGAGTCGGTTCTATTTTTTTTACAAAAATATTTTATAATATATATTTTTCCCATGCATGCAGTAACTGTGTTTATTTGCTTAGAAATGGCTACTATATTCATTTCTTAAAATTTTTTAGTATAGCTTTAGGACACCTCTTTAACGGCTTTTAAGCTTTTTGTTGTGATTTTAGCGAAGAATGAAGAGGGTTGTCCAAAATGTTTGAAAAAATGTCTTGTCCCTAAATTTAAATAAAAGAAAAATTTGTTACACAGATTTTTTTTTTTCTGACAGAAAAATGATTATATTTCCTTTTATGTCGAGAAATATACATATATGTATATATATATATATATATATATATATATTAAATTATTTTAATGTTTTTTTTTTTTTTTTTTTTTTTTTTTTTTTATCAAATATATTTGAACTAATTATCCGATTGAAAAAAAAAAAAGTTGTTTGATAGATTTTGCCTTGATAAATAAGTGTACCAATTTTCGTAGCGATCGGTTCAACGATGTATCTTTCTACTGTTAATTAAAATTTGACATATTATATGTATGCTTGATTCAAGGTGGACTACTCTGCAAATTTCCACAACGCTAAAATCGCTTTCTGAAAACAATAGTCTTGTCGCACTAATAATTAAAGGGGATTGTGTACGTGCGTATTTGTGCGTGTGTGTGTGTAGAAATAAAGTCGAAATCCGTCTCCCACATATGTAACTATTTTTGCTCACAATGGCTATTCCTTTCTTAACAAATATAGAAAAGTGTTTCATTATTTATGAATGATACATGATTTTACTTTCTTACTTATGACTGTAATACGGATTTTTTCCTATATATGAGTAAATACACATTATTAAGTTGCTCGTTTTATCTTTCCTTTATAATTCTATCCCATAATTCGGGAAAATGTTCTGATCCTTTTTTATTCTACGTAGACATATGAAAATGTGAAATCATTTTATTGCAAACAGCTTTATGAACTAATAAATAAATTAACAAATAATAATCATAATTTTTCATTTATCGTAAAATAAAAACTAATTACTAATAATCTATTGAATAATTTATTGTAAAAAATGGTATTATATTTATTATTTTATTTTATTTTATTTTATTGTAAAATAATTTTCGATTAAGTAATACGAAACAATATTTTATAATCAATTTTTAATGCTAATGTTATTGTATATTTTCCTTTCTCTTACCCACGTATGGCAAATAAAATATTGTTTTGGGGTCAAATTTCCAAAATTGAGATTTCGCCATGTTTACACGTTTTGAGATTTCCTAAATCCAAGGGACAGGTTTGTGTGTCTATCTCTGTGTAGGAAGTCTGTTATCAACAAATCTCAAGAGCAAATATTAGCAGGCAATGCAAACTCGGTATTCTGAAAATGTATTACAGAGATGATGCTCTAAACTTTTCGTTGAGATCGGGCAAATTATTTATATACAGGGGCATACACAATTATTCAATCTATGAATGTAATGAACTATGAGCAAAACTGCAGATAGCTACTAACTTTAGGCTGCGCTCAATAAGATGAAATTGACAGTCATTCTTTAGGATGTACCAAAGTATGTTTTACAGAGAACATGGTATGAAAAATATTTATTTTCCATTTACAGTACTACAAAAAATATTTCTGATGTATTAGTGCTACGTTTATAAATGACCTGAAGTGTATTCCATGTTGTCTCATGATTTCGTTTTTATTTGTTGTTTGTTGTGCTATATTTAAATATACTGTTTGATGCGTATATAATATACACATAATATACAGGGTTAATTGTTAATTTAAATGTCAAATGAGATAGGAAGAGTGGTATTGCATAGAAGTATTTGAATAATAGTAATAATAATAATAATAATATATATGTATATGTATGTAATTTATTAGAATGATCAAACACCAGGAAGGAAGACCAGAATTAATGAACATGGAAACGCATAATATATAATAAGAATAAGGAGCGGAGGCCACCACGACTTAAGATGGGTGGAACGGGTTAAACAAGTTTTACGGAAACCCAAGTTTTCCTAAAACCTCTGCATGTGTATTGTGTAACAAAATCGTAGCCTGACAAATGCCTAAGAGAAGCCTAAGAAATTCCAAATTTATTCATAGGATTCAAATTATGTGTATCAGGAAATAGTTAGGGGCCGTCCATAAATGATGTCATGCTTGGAGGGGGGAGAGGGGGTTCATGAAATTGTGACAGTTTGTGACAAGGGAGGGGAGGGGGGTAACAAAAAGTGTGACGTCACATATTTCAGTTAAAATACAAACATTTATATTCAGCAGATGAAATTTTGAAGTTATTTTAAAATTATCAAAGATTAAAGATATATTTTTTTTAATTCGGGTAAAAGTAACTTTATCCTGTGATTCCCCCCTCCCCTCATACATTATTTTCTTTCAGAAAAAAGCATTCAGAGTATGTTTTTAGTATATGATAGCAATAGAAAATTTAAACTTAGAAGAAAACCTTCCCTTCTCCCACTCTTGAAATGTTCAACAATATATCTTCACATTAATTCAATATATTTTTCATATAATATTTAGTGCTTATGAATTACAGATTTGTCTTTGAATAGTTTAAAGCATTATAAAATGTGAATCTTTAATAAATGTTCCATAAAATAAACTTTTTTGCTGGATTTGGCGACTTTGTTAAATGGAGGTACGACTGTATATTAAATTTTATTCAGTTTTCCAAAATACTACTGTTTTCAATTGCTGTTTTCTATGAATACATTACAACTGTTCTATATTAATTTGGATTTTTTTTTTTGTAAACCTTACTCTTTGTTCATACAAAATAACTACACGTATCATTATTATGGTTATATTTACAGATGTCATTAAGATCCATAGTCAATATTTAAAAATAAAATTTGAAATATGATCTCTAATCTAATATTTTGTTTCTGAACTTCAAGTAATTATTAATGTATGTCATGTTCCGTGACATGTGACAAGGGGGGGAGGGTTATATTGAAACGTGACACTATGTGACAAAGGGGGGGGAGGGGGTCCAAAATTCTGAAAGAAAGCGTGACATCATTTATGGACAGCCCTTTAGAAGAAATATAAATCAATCCAAAATACTCCCGCTTTAATAAACAAGAATGTCCACACATGCAAATAATGAAACAGACAAAATATCATATTAAGAAAATAAATGAATATTCCTGTAGACCAAGATTTTTAACTTAAAAAAAAAAAAAAAAGGTTTCTCTTCAGGAAGCGTACATTCTTCACAGAGCGAAAGGCACCGCAATATTTCAAAAACTATAGTAGCAGGGTTAAGCCAAACTTCTTCTCTAGTATACGTTCGATCTTGCGATAAATATTAAATTTGAAAGAAATAAAAAATAAATAACGTTTTAATATAAAAAAAAACAGCCTTAAATGTTTTATGAATGCATCTACAATATTTAAGCGGTAGAGTGTGTTAGAGGGGCGCAGCCCACCTCACACAGCAGTGTATATCAAATAAAAATATTTCTTAAACAACGTTGGGCTATTACTTAAAATTATTTTGTAAATCTCCAAATACAGATGTCTTATCTTCTGCCTTAAACTGCGTAATAATATATCTATATATCTAATGATAATATAATAACAATATTTAATATCTATCTATAATAGTATATCTATAGCACAGTTGCCAACTTTACGGTTATTTTCTAAGGAATTACCACCGCTATTTTCTAACAATATTTTCCAACGTAATGAGCAGTAGATAATGGGTAGAAAACTGTTATTAAAAATTTCTATTAAAAACTTGTTTTAAGGCATCTTTCTGGAAAATCGGAAAAGTTGGAAAATGTGCCATAATAACAGATTCTTTTTTAATTTTTTACATTACGTTTTTGTTGGTTGTGAATAATCAACAAATTTAAAGCTAAGAATTTGAAAGTAGCAGTTCTTTTCGAAAAACATTAGTGTTAAAAAGTACATTTTTTAAATCGAAAAATAACAGATGTATGGGTATTCTTTGAAACTGACATATGATATTCAAGTTCACTATGTGATATTCCCTAATGAAAATAGAGAAAATACCACAAATGGTTTATGTACAGGGACACTTGAAAGAATTCTAAAAAAAAGAATTCTGGTTGTAAAATTAATATGAATTATTGATAATAGTAGTAGTAGACTAGAGAAAAAAGTTTGTGTATGTGGGTGCATCGCTTTCCCTCCTGGGAGGGAAGTACAAGGGGGTGTAAGTTTTCAATATGGGTATGTTTCAAAAGATCTCAATATCTTCAAAATGAATGGTTGAATCATAAATCTGTGATAATTTAAAACAAAGTTATCTTTTTTTTTTTTTTTAACGGGAAAAACTAAGAAAAAAAAATTGTATCTCTTCTGTCATTGGCAAAAAATTGACTTTCTTTCAGCACTAGTGATTCTGTCAGATAAAAATCGTCTGCATTTATTATGGAAAATAATTTAATAATTTAATAAATAATTTGCATTACATGACTTTTGTGTAAAATTATATAGAAGAAAGTCTTGTAGTGTCCATATCCTTTAGTCCACATCATACTAGTTTTTTTTTTTTTTTTTTTTTTTTTTTTTTTTTTTGTCCGTCTGTCTGTCTGTCCGTGGTGTGATCACATAGGGAAGTACTTTAAAGTTTAAGCGATACGAGTACATACAGTTGGAAAATTAATAACCTATGCGAGCTTTCGAGCCATATGTTTTTTTTTTTTTTTTTTTTTTTTTCATTTTTGTTTAGTTGTAGTCTTTAGAAATTTGCATGTACAATGCTTAAATCTCTTACATGGGATAACATTTCATTTAGTAAGATAAAGAATTAACACTGGAAAAGAGAGAGAGAGTTGTTATGTATATTACAGTATGTCAAGTTTACTAAATGTGACAATGCATTAAATTGAAAACCCAACAAAAAACGTATGGAATTTTTTCGATTTTGTTAAAGAAACTTTTTGTCTCCATAAATGTGTGTTTTTTCTCATAAAAATTAATACAAATAATAATGATAAAAATAACAAAAAGCACTGTAATCATATGCTACATTTACAATGCATTTACAATGCATTTCAAGCATTATTTTGTAAGGATTGGTCACAAACATTATCCAAGGTTCACACTGATCAGGGAGAACCTGGAAAAGTCAGGGAATTTGAAATTAATGAAAGATGCCTGGGAAATGTCAGGGGAAAATGTAAATATTATCCTAAAGCTTGGAAAAATCCTGATATAAATCCAGAAAATCTTTTTTGAGAATGCAATTTAAAATGCACTATGTTATCTTTTATATGTCGTGAGCTATTTTTCATGTCATGACCCAAATTTTATGACCTGGGATTTTATTTAAATATATATATATATATATAGAACTGGGAAAGTCAGGGAGGTTAATTTTTTGAATTAAGTGGGAACCTTGATTATCGATTTTCTTCAATTTTTTATGATCTCCTTTTTGTCTTTGGGTCAAAATTTTCATTGAAATGTAGAGCATGCACTTTATATCCCTGAAGTTTCAGGTTAATGTGACATGTATTTTTGTAGACAGTCTACCAAATGCGTAAAATCGAAAGTGTTTCCATCATTTTGTCCAATTATTATTATTATTATTATTATTATTATTTGTAGTGTGTATTTTCTTTTCGCACAGAAAACTCATAAAACTCAAGAGATGAAACTCATTTTTCATTCTATGGGGATACAGGCGTCTCCGAATAGCCTTTGCATTCTCTGCACGTAACAATTAGATGTGTTTTCACGGCCTCATTTACTGACGGCCCTTTCTTCTTTGGGAAGCATTGCCCAATACTTGGCTAGATGACATACTGGTAACCACAATATCTCACTATAATTACATGAGCATGTTCAGCACCGGCTCGAGCTCGACTAGTGATCTAATGTCAAGTGGGTGTTGGCATGTTCCGCTTGCATTCCAGGAAAGAGAAATGTTACCTGCAGTAAATTTCAAGCAATATGGTGCCCCCACCCCCCTCAGCCAGTCTCAATAATTTTATTTTATTTATTTATTTTTGATAGTTTTCGTCAAGGTCGGATAATTGTAATCAAAATACCCAGCAATAATAACACTGCTCGGCATCAAAATTGCCTCTGACACCATTTCAGCATATTCTTATGTAAAATGACCTCCTGAATCCGAATAGGACGCCCATTTTGCCCTATCACCCATCGTTTTTTAGGAATGGACCTCTATTTTGATCCTTTTTCGGCCATTTTTTGGCTATAAATTTGATTTTTGGAGGGGGGAGGATTATTTTAACTGTTAAATATCTTCTGAGGGGTTACAGAGTTGGAAAATTCTGAAACATGTACATTTGCGGCAAGAAAAAAATTTTGAGGGGAATTTGTCACAGAAATTATGCATTACATATCTTATATTTTTTTTTAATATGTTATTAATGTTATTTTTTAAACTTTATATATTTTTTGTTTTTAGGTGCTAAATTAATTATTTTTCATTCTTCAAATCAAATTCATGGTCATAAAATTATCGAACAGGGAAATAAATTGAGGGAGGGGTGGTGCATCTAGAAAAGGGGAGTGGGCAAAATGGGAGTCATGGATTCAGGAGGTCATTTTACATAAGAATCAGCAAAAATAGTATCAGATCTCGAAAAACATTTTTTTTTTTTTTTTTTTTTTTAGAGCAGTGTAAATAAATGAAAATATCGAAATGTCCTTAAAAAATGAAAATATCGAAATCGAGATAAAATTGTTAAAGACAATTTCTTATCATTATAATAATATTTGTGTCACTTGTTGATTTTATAAATTATGTAAAATAACAAAAATAAATTATTTTCATAAGTTAAAAACTGCTTAAAGAGGTTTACCACTTTATCTTTCTTTTAGAATAAATCCTTAAATATTTTAAACACATTCACCATCTATTAATTGCTATGCTAAAGAATGATTGATTATATTAAATTTTATGTCTTTTCTTTATCAATAATTTATTTTGTTATTGTTATTACTGTTACTATTTTAATGCATTCCAACAAAATCCAAAAGTGTTTATCGATTCGCGGTTCGTCTATATATCCTTCTATTCGTCTGTCTTCCTGTGCTTTAATTTCCATGAGCATTTTTAGAATGCATTGAAATTGATATATGGTATTCAGATTCTCCATGGCACGTCCCCTATTGAAAATTGGATAAACAGACTGACTACTTTGTGATGTGAAATCGCAAATGAATTCTAGCATTATGGTCTGTGAGAGGTATCTTTTGCAGCGCATTTTAATAATTTATACACTGAGAAAAAATTCTGTAACTGACATCTAGCATCAAGATTGTGGCTCTAGAAAAAATAGTTCCATGTCATCTTTATGAATTCTAGTCTCCTTTGAAAGCGAGTTCTAAAAACCCCTATTAGAATTCTAGGGCATTTCCCTATATTCTCGAGGGCAAAGTTATTTAAAAATCTCTGCAAATAAATGCGAATACAAGAGGCGAGTTTCAGCAACTATAATCTGATTTATGTCCCAATTCTAGAAAATCAAGTGAGAATTTCTCGCAATACAAAAGATTCAGAATATTGTTTCACCATCTAGAAATGTGCAGGCTAGAAATTCTCGATAATTTCGCCTATTTAGTTTATTGGTGTGCCTTATGCACATTTCTAGTTAAGGGATTTAGAAAATGACCACTTATTCATTCTAGATGAAGGCGATATATATTTTTTGGGGTTTTTTTTTGTTTTCTCGGTATAACATAAGGAAATCAATATTTTTATTGATATGAGCAAAATCACATTTTCTATAGAATGTTGTATGATAAGCACGATCATCAATGATGACTAACAAATTTCTTTTCTTTTTTCCCCAAGAATGTTGAAAATTGTTTATAGATTCGACTCATATGTCGAATGTTTGCCTGACTCACTATTATATATATCAAACATTTCTTCAAAACTAGTAGTAATTTTTAAATAAAAATGTCCCTACAAGTCGGAAACGTTGGTTATAACGTCTATACTGTTACTTACCGTCACCATAATTCATTGAGAAAAAATAAAAATTAATTCCCTTTGAAATAAAAGAAGGAATTAATTTTTATTATCGAAAGTTATCGTATTAATTAAGTTATTTAAAGTTATCGTATTAGTTAAGTTATCTAAAGTTATCGAATTTTTATTATCTAAAGTTATCGGATTATCTAAAGCTTAGATAATCCGATAAACTTACTTTCATAAAATATTAGTTGAAATAAAGAAAAGAAAAAAGAATAATTGTTTTGCTTGATTAAAATAATACATTTTTATTGTCATTATTATTATTATTATTTATTTATTAAAGCATCAAGAAATAAAACACAAAGAAAAATATACACAAAAATTACAATTTCGCATTTTGACAGAAAATTCCATATCATATATGGTTTGATTAGCATAACTCACATAATTTCACATGAGAGAATTGCACAACCATTTAAAAAAATATATATGTACAATGTTTTCATATTAAAGATCATTTTTATGAAAACATAGTAGTTAACCAAAATAGGCACAGTAAAAAAAAAAATGATAATACTAATGCAGATGATAATAATAATGCAGTAAAAAGTATACCAAACCTTTATGGTCCTTAACTTATAAAATTTAACCGTTTAAGTATTATATTTAATTTAATGAGAATATGCTTAGTACCAAATGCATTAAATTTCGTAAAAAATACATTTTTTTTTAATTACATACAAATTATTTAATTATAAACAATGTTCGGGGGGGGGGGGGAATAACGATTAATTTATTTTTTTTCACCTGCTGAAGGGTCGTGCTCTTATTTCGAGCAGAAACAATTCCTGCAAGTTTAAAGCAATTTACAGTTTTTGCTTACAAATACTTTTACATTGTAAATATATTCTCTCTGGTATTTCAAATGAAGAATTATGTATGCAAATACGTCATGATGCTTAAACAATTAAAAGTGGATCCAATTCCGTTAATTCTTTAAAAAGCTACTGTACGGACCTAAATCTTAAAGAAAAAACTTCTTTAATAAAAATGATTTAGATATGAAATATTTCCGTTCAAAAGCTGAATCATATGGCTAACATTACTTTAAAAATTTCTTTTTTTTTTTTTCTTATTATACATGCAAAATTAAAACTCTTGTCGCAACAAAGTGAACAAACAGAGAAATAAGTATATCACTAAAGCAAAACAAACAAATAAATGAATAGAAAAAAGTAATAATTTTCAGCAGTAGTTTTCGAGACTATATTTCTTCCATTTGTATAACTGTCGTGTTCACTCCTGCTTAAAATTTTAGCAAGATTTACATATATATATGTGTGTGTGTATATATATATATATATATATATATATATAACAGATGCCAAAGGCAGGACTGAAAATTATACAAAAAATATGATTTAGAATATACTAATATATATATATTCACATTTATAAATTGCATACTTGATGAAATGTTTTTAAAACTTCGGAAACGTAAACAACAGGTCCTCCCAGGGCCTGATTAACACACGATTAATCAACACATGAGTTACCTGTTCAACACACAAGTGGCTGATTAGCATATGAATCAAGGATCTCTGCCACGGTTGACCTTGTGAATTTCTGTTCACAGTTTGAAAAAAATTTAATGAAAAATATATAAATTGCTTTTGGAAATAATAATTCGGGAAAATTTTACTTCTGAAAAGAAAATGGAAAGTTTTACAAAGGTAATACAGTAAACTCCCGATTATCCGCGGTGAACGGGGAATAGACAACCGCGGATAATCGAATCAGCGGATAATCCGCAAAAGGGTCAAAAAGGGGATATAAATCAACATATAAAGCCTTTTGAGCAATACTATTTAATTAACAATTAAGCAGGGCCTACATGTACAGTTTAACGTACTAATAAAAATTTCTACTTACATTTTGCTCTATTTTTTAACAAAAAAAAAATCGGTGAAGCATTTTTTTTTTTTTTTTTTTTTTTTTTTTTTGTACTAAAATACTTTTTCTTAATTTGCAATTGCTGTTTCTTTATCAACATTTTGTCACAAAGTGATACATTGTCCTGTTCCTCGAGATATTTTATAAGTCCATCTGCATGTTCTAGGGCTGCGTCGTGGCTCATCCTCTGCTGAGTTTTATCTCCTTCTTCTTCACTATCTTCTGAAACTGGGTCTAATGCTTGGCCCACAATTTGTTCATCTGTAAGGTGTTCAATACCTGGATCATTGGCGTTACAATTAATCCACTCTTCAATGTTTCCTTCATTGACTTTTTCTCCTCCAGTAACAGATTTAGCTAAATTTGCCAAATCATGAGCAGAAATTTCTTCTTCCTCTATAAACTCTACCAAAGTATTTTCCACATTTGGTAAAATTTTTCTCCAAGACCTTACCAATGTAGACTGCTTAACTGCCTCCTAAACAGTGTGTATGCCATAAATGCTGTCAAGAATCGTGTAATACCTCCAAAAGCCTTAAAGGTCATTACTCTCTTCGACCTTTTTTTGTAATAAGTTTGTTCTGTATTTTTAAATTCCGTTTTTAATTCAGGCCCTTGAGGACCGCGGATAATCCGATCAAAGATAATCGGGAGTCTACTGTATTTTACTCCAGTGTATGCATTTTTGGATAAAATAGGAGAAAAAGTTAAGCCCTTTTTTTTTTTTTTTTAATTAGTAAAATTAAATAGAAAAATAATAGGAAGGGAGTCCGAATGCGCATTGGGCACTAGGCCCACTTTTGGCTTGATCAGGCTCGAAATCGTCATCATCTTTTTCAAAGAAGATTTGGTTACGAAGGCAATTATGGGATCAACAACAAACTAAATAAAATAATAGGAATAGTAATATTAATAATATTAATTTCGATCTTCTGCGGTTTTAAAAGAGTGAAATGATTCGTAACTTTAACAAATGTTAATATAGATCCCGTACATTTTTTTAATGCATTTGTGTAAGAATGGCAGGTCAAATTGAAAAACTGTAAGTTTTTTTCCCCAAAAAACTTTTTAAAACATCACACTTTTTATTTATAGTATGGAGAGTTTTCAAAGAAATTTATTGCCATTTTCAGATAAATTGACAAAGCACTTTAGAAATAATATACTGCAATCAGAATACAAATACATTAAATATCTCATTAAATATGATTATTTGAATAAAAAATATTTTAACTGCGTATTTAAAAAAAAAAAAAAAAAAAAAAAAAAAACTTTTTTTTTTTTTTTTTTTTTCAAATACGTAGGCCAACTCAAACTAAAAGCCCTGCTATCATGAAAGTCTAGAAAAATGCACGAAAGAGCAATATATATATATATTTCAGCTGACGATTTTTTTAATGAAGGGTTATTCACAAATCGCTGATTTTATTAGAAGTCAGTGGATAATTGCACTTAAACAGAAACACACAAAGAACTATAAATGCGTTAAATACATCAACATTTATAAACAAACAGAAATACGCCATATATACCGAAATGTATTTAATTACGCTTTAAGGGGAAAAAAACTGCAATTTTATTCTAATTATTAACTTTTGAATTATTAACTTTTGACTATGACTTATAAAGAGAGAAACTTCTGAGCATCTCTTTAATAAAAAACCAATTTTGTCAAAAAAAAAAGAATGTTTTGTTTGTAACTTTTTTGAAATTTCAGGATATTTGACAAAGCATGTAATATAAGTTGGACTATATATTTGGCTATTAAAGTGTGCAAAAAGATATAGATATATATATATTCAGTCGCTTATGAGCAGTTAAAAAAATTTCATACAAATGCTCATTTTTCATGGGACTTTAAATGTATTTGTATTACGATTGCAGTATATTATTCCTGAATTACTTTTTCAGTTTATCTGAAAGTAGAATTAAATTTCTTTAGAAATTGAATTTATTAAAAAAAAAAAAAAAAAAAGTGGAAATATTTAAAGTTTTCTGAAAAGCGTTTATAACTTTTTAAATTTGCTCTGCTATTCTTAAACAAATAAATCAAAAAACAGCGCAGAATCTATATTAATATTCTCTACTGCTACAGATCATGTCATTCGTTTAATAATAAAGGGTGCTTAGAAATATTACTTTTTATTCATTTTGATCGTCACCTCTCCCTTCTAATTATTATCGCAACCAAATTTCCATTGAAAAATATGAGAATAATTCATTTCTTTACACCTTTAAAATTAAGAAAATTTCATCAAGTAAGTAATTTATTTAAAAAAAAAAAAAAAAAAAAATTTCATTTGTTGCAAAAGAAAAAAAGATGTAATTTTAATTTCAATTTTATTTTGTTAATTACACAATTTTAAAACATAATATATTACAAAAATTAACAAGATATATTTATTATTATGCTTATCTATTTATTTTTATTATCATATTTTTATATGATTTAATGAGCATCTTAATATTTATTATTTGCATAATTAAACTAAATCCAAAAATCTGCTATCGACAATACCAAGTCTCTATAGATGTCTTCAAATTTTTCTTCATTACATTGCTAAAAGATATAGTACAAGTTTCCGTACAATTTGGTACTTAAAAACTGTAATCCTAAAACATATTGAAATTTAATTTAATATTTAGTAGAATGATTACAGTCGTATTGTGTCCATGAGACTACATAAAATTGTGTCATACATACAATACTTTTTTAAACTAAAGCAAGCACTTAGTAGGTAATAACAAAAACGTCAAACATGACCAGAAAGTATGCAAAATGAGGTAGAAACGTAACTTTGGCAGTTCTTTTTACGTTGCTTGTCTTTCCTCAAAATCGGCTATTTTCACTGAAATGTGGAAAAGGTCTCACACAGTATTTACAATAGTATTATGTTAGATTCAAATTTTTATCCCATATATTTTATTTATTTATTTATTTTTACTGTAAAATAACTTTATCAACGTAACTCCATTATATATCTTCATTAACTTATCACAATTGCTTTCCTTCACATTTGTGTGTGTACTGGCACTATTGTGACTAGTTGAACAAAACTTCATTACATTTCTTTGTTTTGCATGGCGTCGACACTTCTGTAGTTACAAACTATAAAATTGCTTATATATAGGTTATTTTCTTTGTACAACAGCTTTCTTACCGCCGACCTCTAAAAAATAAATTATTAAAAAGTATGAAAATAAAACAAATGCATTTCAAGAAAATTTCAATCACATATTTTGTTTTCGTCTATATAACTGGCTAAAAGAAACCTTTTATATATATAAATACAGGATACTTAGAATTGGTCTTTGACTGATGTGCAGTCTTAACTGAGCATAATTCTAGTTTCTAAAATGGAAGTTAAAAATAATATTTCTGATATATGGGGCTTAAATCATTAAAAACTATCTTATAAACCTCAAAAATTGACAATTGAAAAAATACTATGACTTTTTTCTTAAAAATAATAATTATAATTATAAATTGTCCATTGGTTTTGTTGTTATTCTTTTGCCATAAAAGAAAGTCACTATAAATTTATACAGAGGCATTTTTATTAGCTCACGTTAGCACCCTTAAAGGAAAGGTATAACAGAAGTTGACACGTTCGTAAAAACATGAAGTCATAATTGAAACTGCACTGCACTAGCTAGTGTTTTGGTATACTCGATTAGAGGTCTATATGGGCCGGGGTTAAGGTCAAAGTCCGATCATAAAAAAAGGAAAGAAAAAAAAGAAAAAGCATTTATTTTTATGCAAGAAATATTTTAGTATTTACTTTTCAAAGGTTCCATTAACAAAACTATTGATCTTTTGGAGGACAATTATATACAAACCGAGATTTATTATTACTGACGGACAAAAGGCACAGACAGACAAATAGAAAATCAAACCGAAATATTAGTATTCATCAAACAACCTACGAAGGTATTGGAAATGATTCATACAACTAAAAATCTAGTTCCATTCATTTCCACTTACATCCCGTAATGTATCCAAAACATTTTGTGTGGACCTGTAAACAAATTATTAATGTTAATCCAACCATTTTCAAAAGAAACGATGCTTTTGCTCATCTGAAAAATAATGCTAATTTCATTACATTTAGTGCTCTGAAAAGAGGCGGTAAAGTGCTTAAAAAATATCCTTCATAGTCCTTAGACTCTACAGATCATAGAACATAAAACCTCATAGATAAGAACTTTTTTTTTTTTTTGTTATTGTTGTTTTTGTGCATGAGCGCAAACTAAAAGCGACACATCAACCATTTTGAATAGGAAACCAGCTACTGTGATCTTAAATAATATGTATCAATTTCGAGACATGCCAAAGATATTTGCAGAAATCAAAGCGCGAACAGGCAGGCAATTAGACGATCAAGTTGAAGTTATAAACACTTTTAACATAACAAAGTTTCGTGTAACATACTAACCTATAAAACTATGTAAATTAAATGATTGATGAAACATTTTATATTTTACCTTTTTCGTTAATGAAAGTGTAAAGTGTAAAAAAAAAAATTCCGGGCCGATACGATGCGGCCCGAAAAATATATAGTCCAGGTCCGACCTGACACGAGTATGCACAAAAAAAATTTAAGCCCGAGCCCGCCCCTGTCCGAGGGTGTAAGAAAATGTTAGCCTGAGCCCACCCCGACTCGAGACCAAATTGAGAAATTCGGGCTGGACTCAGACTCGGGATTAAGGCCCGGCCTATGCAGACTTCTACTACATTTATTTAAAGATGAACATTTATTACTTTATCTTGAAAAATACGTTAAAGGATCTGTTTTAACTAGCAAGGATTTAGGAACTAGTTTGACTTAGATTCATTATAATGACTATAAAGGAATTAGAGGTGAGTTCGGGCTCTATTTTGGCAATCCGAGCCCGTCCGAGCCCGAAACATTTTTGAACTGAGCTCGCCCGAGCCCGAAAAATTTTGAGTGATCAGAGCCCGAGCCCGCCCGAGCCCGATATTGAAAGTGGTACGCTATGCAACATATACACAATAGTAAAATTAAATACCGTTTTCATTTTCAAATTAATTTTCTTATTATCAATCCTCAATTTAAATAACTATAAATGTATTATAACAATTTATAATGTCTGTGTCTCTGCAGTGGCGGATTTAAGGGGGGGGGGCTAGGGGGCTGAAGCCCCCCCCCCCCCCAAAACACTGACATTCACAATTGAATATTGCAATTGTAAATTTTTTATTGGTCTAGAATAACACTTTGAAGAATCTTAGCCCCCCCCCCCTCCAAAAGTCAAGTTCTGGATCCGCCACTGTGTCTCTGTATACATGTATATATTTATATAATATATATTTATAGTGCAGTCCATTGTTTATAACGCGCCTATCGGGGGACAAAAAATTTATTCGAATGAGTGATATAATGAGGCACAATATAACGAAGGAGGAAGATTACTGTATAACATTATGACATAATATGCATCCCGTTGAAAAAAAAGTTCTATTTAGAAAAAAAAAAGTCAAAGCTACTAAGGTTTGCAAGATTATTTTGTGATTTATAACCTATCATGACTATTATGGCATTACTAAAGGTGCTCTCAAAATGAATATGTATATATATATATTTTTTACATTTTCTAGTTAGTGAAGAATAAAATAAACGAACTTTAAGCTTGAATCCGAGCCCGCCCGGAGCCCGAAGACTTGCGTAAGATTTGAGCCCGATCGGGCTCGGGCTCGGGCTTACGGGCTCGGGCTGAGCCCGTCTCATCTCTAAAAGGAATACAAATTCTCTTATTCCTTAAGTAATGCCACATAAAATTTAAAGAAAATAACAAAAAAAGGGGGAAAAAGAATAAAAAGTATCTGTTTTTATTCCAAAAGATGTTAAAGATTTTAAAATGAATTTGGGGGACTCAGAGCCCCCAGGCTTCCTGCTCTTTAAATCCGTTACTATAGAAGCATAATGTATTTTCAAAAAAAATTTACTCGCATGCAAATTTTAAGCTCAATCAAATGATGGTTAAAATTCGAAATCAATTTTTTAAGTGGAGTTGTGGGACCAACACCTGTCATTCCTTGAACATATATTTATATCTATTTTATTGAATAAATCTAAAAGAATTCAATTTATAAATATATTAAATGAAAATATAAACTTTTATAGAAAAGCGCCAGTTTTGCCAATTCAAAAGTGCCAAGTCCCCTTAAAGCTATAATAAGTATAATCTTAACAATAAAATTTTATTATATATTGTCTCCAAAAGATTTTAGAATCGTGGTAGCCCAGTTGATAGAACTTCGAATTCATAATCAAAAGATTGCGATTTCGAGACCCGAGCTAGCTAAAGACCGTCGTCGTGTAAATTAATGGTCGCTCTGCACGTGAAATTTGTCGTTGCTGCAATATCGCCCACATTCCATGAGAAATAATACCTCTGATTTTTACCAAAACGGGGGAGCTCCTCCGTGGAGTTTCGGAATTTTGATGGTTTACCTCCGGGCTACACCTATGGGTTAAATTCACACTGTCACCAAATTGCACGCTATGTAGCTGCCAAACTCGATTCAACCCGAAATCAAGTTTAGCCGCACTCTGGTGCAATATTAAATCAACTCAATCTCAACCAAACGACGGTGACGTGCCCTCAGCGACCGTGCCCTTAGCGGAACGTGCCCTTAGCGGAATGGGATGAAAGGGAAGAAGGAGGAATAGAAGAAGTCGTGCCCTTAGCGGAAATAAGAAGGTGTGCGAAGTAGCATATTGAAATATGTTATTCAGATGCACAAAAGAATGCTTTCTATAGAATGTAGTATGATTAGCATTAGATTTACAGAGTCACACAAAAATATTCAGTTACACTGAGGGTTATTATTGGAAATTTGCTGAATTGCATTTTCGTATACATTAAGCGTATTCATAAGCGTATTCATTATGAATTCAGTTAGTCTATATGTCTGCCTTTCTGTCTGTCCATTGTGTAATAATATAGTTAGACATAGAACATAGAATGTTATACGATACAACGAGTACGTACAGTTGGAAAGTATTGATAATCAAAATCTACCTCATGATTTTTCGTTTTTGTTTTAGTTTTAAAAGGTGTAAAACTTAATTAGATTTTCAAAAACTTAAATAAAATCATAAAATGACAAGAATGTACGTTTTCGTTTGGAGTACTGTGATTCATTAAACTTTATATTGTTACAGATATTGTTCCCTCAAATAACGGATATTCTACAGTAAGCATACCTATTTTTGCGACAGGTTATTTCTGAAGCAAAATATAGCCAGTGCTAAATGTGGATAAAGTGTGGAGGAAAATTGAAGAGTTAATTATTTTATTTATTAATTTATTTTTAAATTTATTATACATTTCCGCTAAAGGCAAGTATGCTGAAAGCATGCCACAGAGGGGGGATAACATTTCCGCTAAGGACACGGGTTTATGGAAGGGGCCGTGCCCTTAGCGGAAATGTTAACCCCCCTCGGTGGCGTGCTTTTAGTATACGTGCCTTTAGCGGAAATGTATAATAAATTTCAAAATAAATTAATAAATAAATAAAAGAATTCTTCAGTTTTCCTTTACACTTTATCCGCATTTAGCACTGGCTGTATTTTGCTTCAGCAGTAACCTGTCGCAAAAACAGGTATGCGTACTGTAGAATATCCGTTATTTGAGGGAACGGTGATCTGTAACCATGTAAAGTTAAATGAATCACAGTACTCCATACGAAAACGTACATTACTGCCATTTTATGATTTTATTATATTTTTGAAAATATAATTGCATTAGACCTTTTAAAACGAAAACGAAAACGAAAAATCAGGAGGTACACATTGATTATCAGCATTTTCCAACTGTACTTACTCATTGTACCGTATAACATTCTATGTTCTCTGTCTATATTATAACACAATGGACAGACAGAAAGGCAGACATATAGACTAACTGAATTGATAATCACTCTGAAACATCGTTGGAAAGTGTTAAAAATGCTTAACACAAACAGAAATGTTGCTCTTAATTTCCTATTTGCACCCCTTAATGTATTGCAACATTTTTGGGTTGCTCTGTAAATCTGGAGGTTAAGCATATTAGTATAGTTTATAGAAAACATTTTCTTAGCATAATAACAATAAGTGTGAATTTCTTTATGATTTTTTGATGAAATTATTTAAATGTGATTTACAAAAATGTCTCCCATAAAGCGCAATGCATTGGTATTTTTTGGATGTTCATGTACATAAACCAGTGGCATAGGTTCTGTTACAGCCATTTTAAGTAGGGAATATTCAATAATGAATTTGAATAACACATATTATTAGAAAAAATAAAATAAAATAAAAGTAAAAATTAGTAAGTTGTGGCCACCACAAGATTTTCTTCTATATTTTCCTATACAAATTCACTAAGTGCAAATAAATAATTTTTATCTTAGAGAAAACTAACACTAAATATCCAAAGAAAGACAGTTGTTTTATTATCTATAAATGACATCTTAAAAAATGCATTTTCATAATAGTTATGTCACATATCACGTTTCGTAAAGTTATGAGCTATAGAAGTTGAGATATAGCTTTCACATTGTCGAGGAAATTTGCAGTATGTCAACGCCACCTATTGGCCGATAAGCACCCAAATTGAAGCAGCATAATATCTCACAATGGCCTTCACATACATCATGTTTTGTTTGATAATACGCAATAGAGCCTGAGATATAGCCTCCCCTTCAATTGTGGAAACCACTCTATAGCAGCGCCACCTGTGGAACGGTTGACACCAAAAGTTGACAGATACTCATTTAGGTTAAGGTGCATCAACATATAAATTTATATGGAACTCTGTGCAGTAATTCCTGAGATATAGCTTTCCCTTAAATTGTAGAAATCGCTGTATAGTAGCACCACTTGTCGGTCCATAAGCATTCAAATTGAATCAGCATAATGTCTCATGGTGGCCTTCTCTCATACCAAGTTTTGATTGATTATACGCAATAGAACCTGATATATAGCTTCCACTTAAATTGTAGAAATCGCTGTATAGCAGTGTCACCTGTTGAGCGGTTGGCATCAAAAGTTGATAGCGCTAATTTAGCTCAAGGTGCATCTACATGTAAATTTATATGCAATTCTGAGGAGTAGTTCCGGAGATACAGTTGCCACAAAATTTTTGTCACACACACACAGACAGACATTTTCTAAAAATAGTCAAATCGTGTTCTAGACCTCTCAAAACGTGTAAATCCGTCGAAAACCGGAAGTCTAATTTTTTTACAAATCCAATACTTTCTTCTATTGAATATAGAAGAGAGTAAAAATAAAAAATTCTTAAAATATTTGCGGGCGCTGGAGGCTGACAAACGGACAGTACAATAGGCAAATACACTAATTAAAATCATATTCGCATTTTAAAAACTGGTCGAATAAATGCTTAATATAAAAGAAAATGCAATTCATAAAATTTCCAATAATAACCCTCAGTGTAACTGAATATTTTTGCGTGACTCTGTAAATCTAATGCTAATCATACTACATTCTATAGAAAGCAATATTTTGTGCATTTGAATAACATATTTCTATCTTCCACATGCACACCTTCTTATTTCCGCTAAGGGCACGGCTTCTTCTATTCCTCCTTCTTCCCTTTTACCCATTCCGCTAAGGGCACGTTCCGTTAAGGGCACGGTCGCTAAGGGCACGACACCTTGTGGAGTTCCGCTAAGGGCACTATCGCTAAGGCACTGTCGCCTCCAAACGACTTTTTGTAATTGAAAAAAAAAAAAAAATTGTAAATAAAAGGAAAATGTAGCAGTGACAGCTAGAAGTTAAAATTTACGGCTGTATTTACCATTAACTTTGACTCCTGTAACTTATACACCAAAGGACAAAAAAAAAAAAAAAAAAAAAAAAAAAAAACCGCACTGCGGAAAAGTTGACTTATACCTATTTATTTGTAATAACTTCAAAATTAATGGTTGAAACAAATAAAACTGGCATGTTTGCATAATACCAAAGAGATTAAATGATACCTATGTACATTTTCGATTTAATAATTCGCTTTATTACACTCTACGAAGCACTTGTTAAAAATGTACATAAAACTTTCTTTTTAAACGTAATATAATAAGCACATACTTTGTATTCTATTATGAGTTACTATATGAAATAAACAAGTTATATTTCAATATATGAAATAAAACTATTTATTTGTTAGATCTAAACAATAACTTAATGAAAATATAAATTCTTCATTGGGTTAATTCCACCTTCATATGGAATTACTGCTCTAATGCGCAATGGCATAGTATTATACAGTTTTTAAATATAAATCTCAGAAACTTCAATGTGCCAAATATCATAAATATTTTTTTTTTCTGGTTCTTGCAGAGTTGTAGGCTGCAAATTTCGACTCTCCCCTTTCCTCTCGCCTTTTTATAGACTAAACATTTTCGAACGGATTGAGATTAGGACTATTTCCAGGTCTGGTAAAGAAGAAAACCTACGATATTCTTTGTAGAATTTTAAGTGAAAAAAGATGTGATCACTTAAAGAATTATAGATTCTCATGGGAATGGATAGACAATTTTAACAATTTGAACAGATGCCCTTTAGTTAGGTGCATTATCATTTTGAAACGCTGTTTGCGGAAAAGTCTGAAATACCTTAAAAAAAAAAAAAAACGTTTTTTTTTTTTTTTTTTTTCGTTCTAAAACTAATATTTTTTGTGGCATCGTTAATTGCCTTATTGTTGCCATTTTTGAAATACTTCCTAAAATTACAATTTTCCTGACAATTACATTTTGTTTTTAACATTGGGCTAAGCCTAAAGAGTACGTGGAGGGCGACGTAATAAAATCTGTTCGAAAATTTGCTTTTTAAACGATAAAATTGAGGAGAAGAAAAGAAAAATATCCAAGTGCGACTTTTTTTTTTTTTTTTTTTTTTGTCCCTTAATGTACATGTATGCACATTTTCAGTTCAATCGGATGATAAAAAGTGAGTTGAATCTGTTTGCATGTTTTGATCCTGACAAACAACAGAGTTAAATGACGTAACGAGATTTTTTCCCCCTCACTATTGTTAGAAAGAATTTCTAAATCTGGATGAAAATGTAGTTATAATTATGTGAAAGAATTTTTCCTGCGTGTGTTATTCTTCAAAATATTTGTGAATTCGTTTTTTGCTATCACATAAATAAATGTACTGAAATCACGCTAAGGCCGCTGTAAAAACTGAAATTTTAACTATCCATAAAATATTTTTAGCTTTGCAGTTCTCAAAACTATTTGTGGATATAAATTAATTTCTTGTTGCCAAAAAAACAAAACGATTGTATGTATACACACACACACATACACATAGATATATACTTAATATGCTGTACAAAGAAACATTAAATTATCAATATTTTTTGGATAAATTAGTACTGTTGGTGAGATGAGTTTGCGAGATGATTCACCAATAACGGTTTTATGATCTAAATAAATACGAATGTTATTTTTCTAAACTTTTTAAAACTTCCTTTTAACTTCAAGGATGGCCAACCTGGGGACTGCCCTTAAAATTTTGCGACCCGTAGCAAAAATTTACGAAATTTATAATCCGCGATTGTAATGAAATGCTCGCCCTCTGGTGGGCTAAGGTGAAATTATCATACCACTGATAGCTTTCACGTTGAAACAATGATAGAACAACAAGAAAGAACAATAATAAATTACACGTGGCTATTATATTTACTAACAACTGCAGTTGAGAAAGAGCCACCTATCGATCATTACAAACGCGGATTGAATATCTTCTGCTAACACAGCAAAAATTTAGAAATTTACTTAATTCTTTGGAATCAAAACAACATGGACATCATTACAGCTGCCAATAGAAGCTCGTTGGAGCTGAACCGTCACACTTCTTAATGAGAGTTATAAAATTAGTAATTTATAAATTAATATCAAACGACATTTTCTATATATGTGTGCTGCATGAAGATCTTGTATTTTACATATTTTTTTATTTCAGACAATTTACTATTTGGACCATATAAATATGTATAGATACAATGCGGTCCGCAGGAATAAAATGCACTCCAAAAGCGACTCTCAAAATCGTCTTTCGAGTTGGACAAGTCTGTTTTAACATGAATATGATTTTGGATTACGGTACACTGAGGAAAAATTCTGATCTAGAATCTAAATTGTGGTTCTAGAAAAAATAGTTCCATGTTATCCTTATGAATTCTAGTCCCCTTTGAAAGCGAGTTCTAGAAACCCCTATTAGAATTTTAGAGCGTTTGCCTATATTCTCGAGGGCAAAGGTATTTAAAAATCTCTACAAATAAATGTAAATGTAAGACGCAGGTTTCAGCAACTATAATCTTGGTTTATTGCCCAATTCTAGAAAATGAAGCGAGAGTTTCTCGCAATACAAAAGATTCAGAATATTCAGAATATTGTTTCACCACCTAGAAATGTGTAGACTAGAAATTCTCGATCATTTCGTCTATTCAGTTTATTGACGTGCCTTATATGCATAGCTCGAAAATCTATAGTTCTAGTTAAGGGATTTAGAAAATGACCACTTATTCATTCTAGATGAAAGCGGTATATATATTTTTTTTTTAACAGTGTACTGTCTGAAATCAGATTCACAAATTTACTTCACGAAAAATGTATTTGTGTGTAAAATATTTATTAAAGATTCTACGCTGCATTTAGGCACAATGAACAATTATTTAGGATCAATAGGAACCGATGTTGGATGGAGTATGCAGAGATGAGAATTCGGCTCAGTAATATCACCACTATTTATTTGAAAAAAAAATGTCTTCTTGTGAAATCATCCATTTAATAGGAAGAGAATTACTTTTCATAAATAGTTATATGAATTAAGCTCCAAGTTCCTACCTCTGAATATGTGAAGCGATGGATTCGAATACAATTTTCGTGTTTGAAACGATATTGATAAAAAACTTTTGATAAAACACTGAAATACACAAAATTTGTGGTGATGGGGTAAAGCCATTTCTAAGATTTAACAATTTTACATGCATAGAAAAAGAAACTGGTTAATTTATAACTTATCAGTTAACCCCTTATCTTACTATCACGTGTTAACTCGGGCTGGCCATTTTTTAATTCAAATTATTATCCCGAGTTAACTCGGGTTAGAATTTTTTCCCCTTGCCCTGGCGAAGCATCACGAGAAAATTTATTCTGAATCCAATAGATGACATTACTTGTCTTTTTTTACCGTTTTGAATGCTTGTTGGGGAAGGAAGGTATTTTGAAGAATGTTTCATTGTTTGTTGAAGGAAAGTTATAGTTACATGTTAAAGAAAATTAGGTTATTTTTGAAACGCTTATTGAAAATAATTAGTAAGGTAGGGGGTTAAATATATATATATATATTAGTGAAAATTAAACTATATAAGCAAAAATCGTGTATTTTGAAAAACAACATTTTAAACTATACATATTATTCTAAAGAAACAAGTAAACGATGAGAAATTTAAAATGAAACTTAAAAATATAAACTATAAGAAAAGCTGCAAGAGAACTCAGCATGTTAAATAAAGATATCAACAAGTTTATATTTTTATCTGTATTGAAATTAACAGAGTTGCTCGAAAAAAGAGAAAAAACAAGTCCACATTCCATGAGAAATAATACCTCTGATTTTTACCAAAACGGGGGAGCTCCTCCGTGGAGTTTCGGAATTTTGATGGTTTACCTCCGGGCTACACCTATGGGTTAAATTCACACTGTCACCAAATTGCACGCTATGTAGCTGCCAAACTCGATTCAACCCGAAATCAAGTTTAGCCGCACTCTGGTGCAATATTAAATCAACTCAATCTCAACCAAACGACGGTGACGTGCCCTCAGCGACCGTGCCCTTAGCGGAACGTGCCCTTAGCGGAATGGGATGAAAGGGAAGAAGGAGGAATAGAAGAAGTCGTGCCCTTAGCGGAAATAAGAAGGTGTGCGAAGTAGCATATTGAAATATGTTATTCAGATGCACAAAAGAATGCTTTCTATAGAATGTAGTATGATTAGCATTAGATTTACAGAGTCACACAAAAATATTCAGTTACACTGAGGGTTATTATTGGAAATTTGCTGAATTGCATTTTCGTATACATTAAGCGTATTCATAAGCGTATTCATTATGAATTCAGTTAGTCTATATGTCTGCCTTTCTGTCTGTCCATTGTGTAATAATATAGTTAGACATAGAACATAGAATGTTATACGATACAACGAGTACGTACAGTTGGAAAGTATTGATAATCAAAATCTACCTCATGATTTTTCGTTTTTGTTTTAGTTTTAAAAGGTGTAAAACTTAATTAGATTTTCAAAAACTTAAATAAAATCATAAAATGACAAGAATGTACGTTTTCGTTTGGAGTACTGTGATTCATTAAACTTTATATTGTTACAGATATTGTTCCCTCAAATAACGGATATTCTACAGTAAGCATACCTATTTTTGCGACAGGTTATTTCTGAAGCAAAATATAGCCAGTGCTAAATGTGGATAAAGTGTGGAGGAAAATTGAAGAGTTAATTATTTTATTTATTAATTTATTTTTAAATTTATTATACATTTCCGCTAAAGGCAAGTATGCTGAAAGCATGCCACAGAGGGGGGATAACATTTCCGCTAAGGACACGGGTTTATGGAAGGGGCCGTGCCCTTAGCGGAAATGTTAACCCCCCTCGGTGGCGTGCTTTTAGTATACGTGCCTTTAGCGGAAATGTATAATAAATTTCAAAATAAATTAATAAATAAATAAAAGAATTCTTCAGTTTTCCTTTACACTTTATCCGCATTTAGCACTGGCTGTATTTTGCTTCAGCAGTAACCTGTCGCAAAAACAGGTATGCGTACTGTAGAATATCCGTTATTTGAGGGAACGGTGATCTGTAACCATGTAAAGTTAAATGAATCACAGTACTCCATACGAAAACGTACATTACTGCCATTTTATGATTTTATTATATTTTTGAAAATATAATTGCATTAGACCTTTTAAAACGAAAACGAAAACGAAAAATCAGGAGGTACACATTGATTATCAGCATTTTCCAACTGTACTTACTCATTGTACCGTATAACATTCTATGTTCTCTGTCTATATTATAACACAATGGACAGACAGAAAGGCAGACATATAGACTAACTGAATTGATAATCACTCTGAAACATCGTTGGAAAGTGTTAAAAATGCTTAACACAAACAGAAATGTTGCTCTTAATTTCCTATTTGCACCCCTTAATGTATTGCAACATTTTTGGGTTGCTCTGTAAATCTGGAGGTTAAGCATATTAGTATAGTTTATAGAAAACATTTTCTTAGCATAATAACAATAAGTGTGAATTTCTTTATGATTTTTTGATGAAATTATTTAAATGTGATTTACAAAAATGTCTCCCATAAAGCGCAATGCATTGGTATTTTTTGGATGTTCATGTACATAAACCAGTGGCATAGGTTCTGTTACAGCCATTTTAAGTAGGGAATATTCAATAATGAATTTGAATAACACATATTATTAGAAAAAATAAAATAAAATAAAAGTAAAAATTAGTAAGTTGTGGCCACCACAAGATTTTCTTCTATATTTTCCTATACAAATTCACTAAGTGCAAATAAATAATTTTTATCTTAGAGAAAACTAACACTAAATATCCAAAGAAAGACAGTTGTTTTATTATCTATAAATGACATCTTAAAAAATGCATTTTCATAATAGTTATGTCACATATCACGTTTCGTAAAGTTATGAGCTATAGAAGTTGAGATATAGCTTTCACATTGTCGAGGAAATTTGCAGTATGTCAACGCCACCTATTGGCCGATAAGCACCCAAATTGAAGCAGCATAATATCTCACAATGGCCTTCACATACATCATGTTTTGTTTGATAATACGCAATAGAGCCTGAGATATAGCCTCCCCTTCAATTGTGGAAACCACTCTATAGCAGCGCCACCTGTGGAACGGTTGACACCAAAAGTTGACAGATACTCATTTAGGTTAAGGTGCATCAACATATAAATTTATATGGAACTCTGTGCAGTAATTCCTGAGATATAGCTTTCCCTTAAATTGTAGAAATCGCTGTATAGTAGCACCACTTGTCGGTCCATAAGCATTCAAATTGAATCAGCATAATGTCTCATGGTGGCCTTCTCTCATACCAAGTTTTGATTGATTATACGCAATAGAACCTGATATATAGCTTCCACTTAAATTGTAGAAATCGCTGTATAGCAGTGTCACCTGTTGAGCGGTTGGCATCAAAAGTTGATAGCGCTAATTTAGCTCAAGGTGCATCTACATGTAAATTTATATGCAATTCTGAGGAGTAGTTCCGGAGATACAGTTGCCACAAAATTTTTGTCACACACACACAGACAGACATTTTCTAAAAATAGTCAAATCGTGTTCTAGACCTCTCAAAACGTGTAAATCCGTCGAAAACCGGAAGTCTAATTTTTTTACAAATCCAATACTTTCTTCTATTGAATATAGAAGAGAGTAAAAATAAAAAATTCTTAAAATATTTGCGGGCGCTGGAGGCTGACAAACGGACAGTACAATAGGCAAATACACTAATTAAAATCATATTCGCATTTTAAAAACTGGTCGAATAAATGCTTAATATAAAAGAAAATGCAATTCATAAAATTTCCAATAATAACCCTCAGTGTAACTGAATATTTTTGCGTGACTCTGTAAATCTAATGCTAATCATACTACATTCTATAGAAAGCAATATTTTGTGCATTTGAATAACATATTTCTATCTTCCACATGCACACCTTCTTATTTCCGCTAAGGGCACGGCTTCTTCTATTCCTCCTTCTTCCCTTTTACCCATTCCGCTAAGGGCACGTTCCGTTAAGGGCACGGTCGCTAAGGGCACGACACCTTGTGGAGTTCCGCTAAGGGCACTATCGCTAAGGCACTGTCGCCTCCAAACGACTTTTTGTAATTGAAAAAAAAAAAAAAATTGTAAATAAAATGAAAATGTAGCAGTGACAGCTAGAAGTTAAAATTTACGGCTGTATTTACCATTAACTTTGACTCCTGTAACTTATACACCAAAGGACAAAAAAAAAAAAAAAAAAAAAAAAAAAAAAACCGCACTGCGGAAAAGTTGACTTATACCTATTTATTTGTAATAACTTCAAAATTAATGGTTGAAACAAATAAAACTGGCATGTTTGCATAATACCAAAGAGATTAAATGATACCTATGTACATTTTCGATTTAATAATTCGCTTTATTACACTCTACGAAGCACTTGTTAAAAATGTACATAAAACTTTCTTTTTAAACGTAATATAATAAGCACATACTTTGTATTCTATTATGAGTTACTATATGAAATAAACAAGTTATATTTCAATATATGAAATAAAACTATTTATTTGTTAGATCTAAACAATAACTTAATGAAAATATAAATTCTTCATTGGGTTAATTCCACCTTCATATGGAATTACTGCTCTAATGCGCAATGGCATAGTATTATACAGTTTTTAAATATAAATCTCAGAAACTTCAATGTGCCAAATATCATAAATATTTTTTTTTTCTGGTTCTTGCAGAGTTGTAGGCTGCAAATTTCGACTCTCCCCTTTCCTCTCGCCTTTTTATAGACTAAACATTTTCGAACGGATTGAGATTAGGACTATTTCCAGGTCTGGTAAAGAAGAAAACCTACGATATTCTTTGTAGAATTTTAAGTGAAAAAAGATGTGATCACTTAAAGAATTATAGATTCTCATGGGAATGGATAGACAATTTTAACAATTTGAACAGATGCCCTTTAGTTAGGTGCATTATCATTTTGAAACGCTGTTTGCGGAAAAGTCTGAAATACCTTAAAAAAAAAAAAAAAACGTTTTTTTTTTTTTTTTTCGTTCTAAAACTAATATTTTTTGTGGCATCGTTAATTGCCTTATTGTTGCCATTTTTGAAATACTTCCTAAAATTACAATTTTCCTGACAATTACATTTTGTTTTTAACATTGGGCTAAGCCTAAAGAGTACGTGGAGGGCGACGTAATAAAATCTATTCGAAAATTTGCTTTTTAAACGATAAAATTGAGGAGAAGAAAAGAAAAATATCCAAGTGCGACTTTTTTTTTTTTTTTTTTTTTGTCCCTTAATGTACATGTATGCACATTTTCAGTTCAATCGGATGATAAAAAGTGAGTTGAATCTGTTTGCATGTTTTGATCCTGACAAACAACAGAGTTAAATGACGTAACGAGATTTTTTCCCCCTCACTATTGTTAGAAAGAATTTCTAAATCTGGATGAAAATGTAGTTATAATTATGTGAAAGAATTTTTCCTGCGTGTGTTATTCTTCAAAATATTTGTGAATTCGTTTTTTGCTATCACATAAATAAATGTACTGAAATCACGCTAAGGCCGCTGTAAAAACTGAAATTTTAACTATCCATAAAATATTTTTAGCTTTGCAGTTCTCAAAACTATTTGTGGATATAAATTAATTTCTTGTTGCCAAAAAAACAAAACGATTGTATGTATACACACACACACATACACATAGATATATACTTAATATGCTGTACAAAGAAACATTAAATTATCAATATTTTTTGGATAAATTAGTACTGTTGGTGAGATGAGTTTGCGAGATGATTCACCAATAACGGTTTTATGATCTAAATAAATACGAATGTTATTTTTCTAAACTTTTTAAAACTTCCTTTTAACTTCAAGGATGGCCAACCTGGGGACTGCCCTTAAAATTTTGCGACCCGTAGCAAAAATTTACGAAATTTATAATCCGCGATTGTAATGAAATGCTCGCCCTCTGGTGGGCTAAGGTGAAATTATCATACCACTGATAGCTTTCACGTTGAAACAATGATAGAACAACAAGAAAGAACAATAATAAATTACACGTGGCTATTATATTTACTAACAACTGCAGTTGAGAAAGAGCCACCTATCGATCATTACAAACGCGGATTGAATATCTTCTGCTAACACAGCAAAAATTTAGAAATTTACTTAATTCTTTGGAATCAAAACAACATGGACATCATTACAGCTGCCAATAGAAGCTCGTTGGAGCTGAACCGTCACACTTCTTAATGAGAGTTATAAAATTAGTAATTTATAAATTAATATCAAACGACATTTTCTATATATGTGTGCTGCATGAAGATCTTGTATTTTACATATTTTTTTATTTCAGACAATTTACTATTTGGACCATATAAATATGTATAGATACAATGCGGTCCGCAGGAATAAAATGCACTCCAAAAGCGACTCTCAAAATCGTCTTTCGAGTTGGACAAGTCTGTTTTAACATGAATATGATTTTGGATTACGGTACACTGAGGAAAAATTCTGATCTAGAATCTAAATTGTGGTTCTAGAAAAAATAGTTCCATGTTATCCTTATGAATTCTAGTCCCCTTTGAAAGCGAGTTCTAGAAACCCCTATTAGAATTTTAGAGCGTTTGCCTATATTCTCGAGGGCAAAGGTATTTAAAAATCTCTACAAATAAATGTAAATGTAAGACGCAGGTTTCAGCAACTATAATCTTGGTTTATTGCCCAATTCTAGAAAATGAAGCGAGAGTTTCTCGCAATACAAAAGATTCAGAATATTCAGAATATTGTTTCACCACCTAGAAATGTGTAGACTAGAAATTCTCGATCATTTCGTCTATTCAGTTTATTGACGTGCCTTATATGCATAGCTCGAAAATCTATAGTTCTAGTTAAGGGATTTAGAAAATGACCACTTATTCATTCTAGATGAAAGCGGTATATATATTTTTTTTTTAACAGTGTACTGTCTGAAATCAGATTCACAAATTTACTTCACGAAAAATGTATTTGTGTGTAAAATATTTATTAAAGATTCTACGCTGCATTTAGGCACAATGAACAATTATTTAGGATCAATAGGAACCGATGTTGGATGGAGTATGCAGAGATGAGAATTCGGCTCAGTAATATCACCACTATTTATTTGAAAAAAAAATGTCTTCTTGTGAAATCATCCATTTAATAGGAAGAGAATTACTTTTCATAAATAGTTATATGAATTAAGCTCCAAGTTCCTACCTCTGAATATGTGAAGCGATGGATTCGAATACAATTTTCGTGTTTGAAACGATATTGATAAAAAACTTTTGATAAAACACTGAAATACACAAAATTTGTGGTGATGGGGTAAAGCCATTTCTAAGATTTAACAATTTTACATGCATAGAAAAAGAAACTGGTTAATTTATAACTTATCAGTTAACCCCTTATCTTACTATCACGTGTTAACTCGGGCTGGCCATTTTTTAATTCAAATTATTATCCCGAGTTAACTCGGGTTAGAATTTTTTCCCCTTGCCCTGGCGAAGCATCACGAGAAAATTTATTCTGAATCCAATAGATGACATTACTTGTCTTTTTTTACCGTTTTGAATGCTTGTTGGGGAAGGAAGGTATTTTGAAGAATGTTTCATTGTTTGTTGAAGGAAAGTTATAGTTACATGTTAAAGAAAATTAGGTTATTTTTGAAACGCTTATTGAAAATAATTAGTAAGGTAGGGGGTTAAATATATATATATATATTAGTGAAAATTAAACTATATAAGCAAAAATCGTGTATTTTGAAAAACAACATTTTAAACTATACATATTATTCTAAAGAAACAAGTAAACGATGAGAAATTTAAAATGAAACTTAAAAATATAAACTATAAGAAAAGCTGCAAGAGAACTCAGCATGTTAAATAAAGATATCAACAAGTTTATATTTTTATCTGTATTGAAATTAACAGAGTTGCTCGAAAAAAGAGAAAAAACAAGTCGACACAGTATCAATAATATCAAAGTTTAAACAATCTTTTGTCAATTACTTGTCGTAGACTACAATCACAGTCGCTTTTTATTGGCAGATAATTCCGATTTAATTTCATAAGAGAAAAAACAAGTCGACATAGCATCAATAGTATAAAAATTTAACAATCATTATCGATAACTTGTCTACAATCACAGTTGCTTTATATTAGCAGATAATTGCGATTTAATTTCGTAAGAGAAAACACAAGTCGACACAGCATCAATAGCATAAAAGTTTAACAACTTTTTGTCGATTACTTGTCGTCTACTACAATCACAGTCGCTTTTTATTGGCAGATTATTGCGATTTAATTCCGTAAGAGAAAACACAAGTCGACACAGCATCAATAGCATCAAAGTGTAACAACTTTTTGTCGATTACTTGTCGTATACTACAATCACTGTCGCTTTTTATTGGCAGATTATTGCGATTTAATTCCGTAAGAGAAAACACAAGTCGACACAGCATCAATAGCATCAAAGTTTAACAACTTTTTGTCGATTACTTGTCGTATACTACAATCACAGTCGCTTTTTATTGGCAGATAATTGCGATTTAATTTCATGTTGGTAGTTTCTATTCATAATGTCTAATATTGAAGTGCTGTCAATTTTGCGATTAAAAAATTGTTGTGCTAGTGACTGACTGAAATTATTAGCTTCTACGTAAAAAGATAGTTGTTCGTTTTCACTTTCAAAGCTATCACCGGAAAACCAGTGTTCAAGTAGAATTTCCTCTTTTAGGGTTTCTGGTATCGTCAAATGCTGCACTTCGTACGGAAATTTACCAACTTTCCGTATGTTATCCCTAACTTGACATCGAGAAAGATGTTTCAAAGGCCTTGGAGTTAGCGGTGAAGCACTTTCTGGCATAAGTCTTTCAAACCATTCGCAGAAAATATCTATTACTTCCTTGTTGTTGTCGCTTGGAAGAAATAGTTTTTCCAAAAGGCGTCTGACTTCATGAAGAGTTATAAGTGGTTCTGGAATGGTGTCGAAAATCATCCTGAAACGGTCAATAAAATTGCTTCGTGCATCCTGTTCTGGTTGGGCGTTGCATGTAGCTAGTTTCTGTAAGAAATACAAAATTATTAAAATATAAAAATTAATAAATATATTCATCAACCACGTTTCTTGCGACCATGAGAGCCTCTGCTCAAGTGATGACTCAACGAGTCCAGTGTTAAAACAGGAGTGATAACATTTATGGTTGAGATGAAACAGCGATAAGAGAACGCTGAATGACTAGGTGTTTACCAAATCCCAACTTGTCGGTCAATTTGGCACTCCTCCAAGACCGTGAAATCGTCTTCAATACTAAGCGCGAGAAACGTGGTTACACTATATAAATGAATATAAATAAATAAATAAAGCAAAATATGTTATTGTGCTTGGCGCCTCAATTCTTCCAAATACAACATTTTTTTTTTTTTTTTTTTTTTTTTTGTGAGTGTGTGTGTGTGTGTGTGTGTGTGTGTGTGTGTGTGTGTGTGTGTGTGTGTGTGTGTGTGTGTATTCTTCCATATAAAGGCATTTGATAGGTGTACTTGTATAAATTCTCGTTCGCGTATTTCTACTGGAAAAGATTACGTGTATTGTCGCGCAGCCTCTCGTCGTATAGTAGTAGTTCGTAACTTTTGATTATTTCGTAAATCAAGACTCATAATTTTTAATTCTTCAATGAATTCTTTCCCGCTTTCTGAATTAACATCTACATTAACACCTTTCACCAACAAATAAACCAAATAAATTAAATTCTTTATTTATTTATTATTTGTTTTTATTTAACTGCAAGAACGCACGAAAAATAATTTACTCCATTATTTTGAATCCCATTGTCTACAAAAAGTTTCAGGTAATGAAAATGGCATTAGAAGTAATATGCATAACGCATGAAAAAAAGGGGGGACGATTATTCGGACATTTTATTATTATTAATATTAATTTTATTATTATTTAATTTTTGAAAGGTTTGGATTATTTTTCTCGGAAATAAGAGATTTGTGTTTAACTTAATTATTTTACTAGTCAGTCCAATAACTAACAATCGATTTTTAAATATTTATTATTGAATGGTTTGGATTATTTTTTCTCGGAAATAAGAGATTTTTGTTTAACTAAATTATTTTACTAGTCAGTCCAATAACTAACCATCGATTTTTAAATATTTATTATTATTATTATTATTATTATTATTATTATTATTATATTTTTTTACAATTACATATATAATACTTGTCTTGTCTCTTAATTTAAATAAAGAGAAATTGTTACGCGTTATTATTATTATCATTTTTTCCCCCGAAAAAAATTAAATATATTTATTGTTCACGTTCAAATAAATTTATTTTCTTTTATATCGGAAAGAAATGAACTCTCTTTTTTTTCCGTCAACATTTTTTTTTTTTCCTTTTTAATAATTTTAAAGTTAAAATGAGGTTTTTATTCAGTATCATTTAAACCAGTTATCCGATTGAACTAAAAAAAAAAAATACTCAGTTAGTTAGATTTTGTCCTGATTAATAAGAGTACCAATTTTCGTAGCGATCAGTTGAACGGTGTAGCTTTGTATAGCGAAAGACCCGACACATTCAAGATGAATATCAGCAAAGGATGATGAAGTTAAATATTTGACTAAACAATATAGTCCTGTCAGACTAATAAACGTATAAGTAAAATAAAATTAGCAACATAACATAAATTAAAATAAAATGTAATTTATTATTTATACAGACAATTGAATATTGCGTCAGTGAATGTTAAAGGAAAACAGAAATTTTAACCATAAATAAAATTTATAAAAATAAACAATTTTTCTATGTCTATTTTATTATTTCAGAAATAAATATTGTTTTATTACTAAATTAATTTCGATATAATTAATAAACATTTAAATTAAAGATTAAGTATTAATATAATATTAGTATAAATAAATAATAATATTGATAATTTTTTGATATATATAAATGTTTATTTAAGACAGACATTTATTATACAATTACGCATATAAATATAATCGTCAAAATTGATCTAGCTTTATTGACTAGCTAACTTCAATATTCTTAAACACATTTAGTCTGCTATTTGATTTATTATTACTGTAATACATTATTAGTAAAATTAATTAAGTTTTAATCCAAATTTTAAATAACTTGATTTCTAAAACTTTTGTACAAATGACTTCCTACTTAGAATTCGGTAAAAATTTAAACATTGAATAAATATTTTGACACATTTATAAAAATTTTGTTCAAATTTTCCTGTACAAATTATTTGCAAAAGTTTAATTGTAAATTCATTGTGAAGATGATTTGTAAATCCATTAAATTTATAGCATATAATGTTAAAAAAAATAGTTCAGATAAAATTTTATTTATTTATTTGTTTATTATTTTATTTATTTATTTATTGTTTTCCAAATAATAAAACAAGTAAGTGTTGTTGTGATGTTTTGTTTATAATGTGAGTTACACCTTTATCCTGGCACTAGGTAAACGCTTTCTCCTGGCCTAAGTAAAAAAATACGTGATAACATCTCATGCTACATCAGTTTATGATTTATTGTTTGTAGGATTTAAAGCCAATTGCCTACTGTCAGAACCAAGGTTTAAGTAGGGTGCTTTCTTTGAAAGACTTTCTAAGGGTCCCAACTCGTATTCACGCGAATTTTAGAGAAAACCACGAAAATTTAAAAGAAATATAAAAGAAAAAATAAATTATGAAAGCATCTATATATATTATGATATTATATATATCAATATATATATATTGATATTATGAAAGCATATATATATATATATTATGATATTATATATATCAATATATATATATATATTGATATTATGAAAGTATATATATATATATGCTTTTATTTATTTATTTATTTACAGGAACGAGCAAAAGAATTTGTATATATTACGATCCATTAATTGACATACAACTTGGACAGAAATACTCCAACAAGCTACTATGATTTTCTCTTTTGTTTATTTAATTACGTCTGTTACACACTCCATATATGGGTTAAAATGCAGCAACTAACTGTAACTGTAAAAATAATACAACTCTGGATTATTGTGATAGTTCATATAGATATTATGCAATCACCATCTGTAGACAAAATTTTCTCGTCATCTATATATATATTAAATTTTACGAAATATTAAATAAATATTCAAATAATATTGCATTTTTTACGTGAAAAGTAAAAATAATAATTTTAACAATAAACTAAATATTATTATTCTGCGACATGAATGTTCGGATCCTACTGATATAAACAATAATCTTTAAAAGATTTCTTAAAACTGTTATCCAGATTTCTCTTCGGAACTAACAAAAAAATAAATAAGTAAATAAAAATAAAGAGCACCAGCCACTATTTTTGTGACATGTTTATAAAATAAAACTTGTCGATCTAGTTAACACTTTTTACTTTTTCTTACCCATATGCTATATGGTATAGAAAATATTGTTTTAGGGAAAAATTTTTGTAAGTGAGTTTTTGTTATACTTACACATTTTGAGGCCCCGTAAATCCGAAAATCAGGTGCTTTTACCGATTGTTCTGTGTGTTTGCGTGTCAGTGTGTATGTGTGTCTGTCTGTTATCATCATATCTTAGGAACAAGTGGTAGTAGGGAGTTCAAACTCGATATTCTAAATCTGTATCATAAAGAGATACTACATTAAACTTTTCATTGAAATAGAGAAAATGGCTTGTGTACAGGGACATCCAAGAGAATTCAGATATGCATAATGTACATGGAAGAGATTTTTGTAGGTACATCTATTGGCTGCACTAAATAACATGAAATGAACATATATTTTTTATGTGCTTATAAGCATGTTTCGTGTAGAATATGGTATGAAAATCATTTATCATTCGTTTACAGGTCTGTCCAAAAGAACTAGAATATAGTAGGACTATACTTGGAAATTTCTGGAAGTGCATTTCATTTTGTGCTGTGTGTTATTAATGTAGGATTATATTTAAGTACACAATGGTGATTTGTGCATAATTTACAGAAAATATACAGAGTTACCAAAAATTAAGCGAAAAAATTTTTAATTTATTGTCAGTCATGGAAGTACTGTACTTTATTTTACCATGACCAGGAAAACTGTTCAGAAAAGAAATAATTCCTCATAGGCAAATGGTAAAGAAAGTATTTTTTAAATTAGATTTTTAGCTTTTTTTTTTTTTTCTTTTTTTTTTTTTTTTTTTTTTTTTTTGCATTTTGAAGTTCCCTGAATACTAAAGCAGAGGTCTGCACGGACTGGAATTTCGAGGCCCGGCCCGTACGAAAACTTTGCTTACCCGGCCCGGCCCGGCCCGATTAAAAAATATGTAAAAAAAAAAAAAAAAAAAAAAAAAAAAAAAAATGAATGCATTTCTATGAAAAAGATTTTTAGTATGTATTTTGCAGAGGTTTTATATAACCAAACAATAGTACGTTCTTTAACAAAACTGCTGAAATTTTACAAGACAATTATATATAAACAGAAATTCATTATCATACACAAGGCACAAAAACAAACAGAAAGTCAAATCGAAAATATTAGCATTCATCAAACAATATAGGAAGGTATTTAAAAGGATTAATACTACTAAAAATGCACTTTCAGCCATTTCCTCTTATATACCTTAATGTATCCGAATCTTTTACGTGCTCCAGTAAACAAAACTTCAATGTTAATCCAACCATATTCAATAGAAAAGTTGCTTTTGCCCATGATAAAAGTGATGCAACTTTCGTCCACTGGAGAAAAGGAAAATGAGCCTTAGAGAAAAAGTTAAAGTTGAAAATTTTTATAGCCTTTATACCGCCTAAATTCAACAGATCATAAGAAACAAAGCCTTATACACAGTAACGTATCTAATTTATTTTGTTATCTACATGTACGCAAACTGGTAGTGACATGCATACTATTTTGAATAGGAAACCATCTAATATTACTTTAAATAAAATATATTAATTTCGAGGCATGCTAAAAATATTTGCGAAGAATCAGATTTCGGACAGACAGACTGATAGACAATTAAATTGAAGTTACAGACACTTTTTTAACAAAATGGAACTTTATGTGACATACCAGCCAGTAAAATTATGTAAAATAAATGACTAAAGAAATATTTTATCATTTTCCTTTTTCGTTGATTAACGAGAAACCAGAAAAAGATTCGGGCCGGCACGGCCCGGAGAAAATTTCATTCCGGCCCGGCCCTGACACAAAAAAAACTGATCACGACCATACACAAAAATCTGATCACGATCATACACAAAAAAAACTGATTCCGAGCCCGGCCCGGCCCGAGAGCAAATTCAAAAATTCGGCCCGAACCCGGCCCGTGCAAACCCCTATAAAGTCAGATTAATCTTGGTGTATGTCTGTTATGAGCAAAACTTAAAACAAATAATTAATGGTAACTCAAATGTTGTATTTTAAAATTCATATCAGATTTCCATTGTAGATAATTTAGGAAGAATGATAGGTTTTAGGTATAGTGATGTGGGTGAAAGTCGTCTCAATAATTTAAATAAACGTTTTAATTTTTTTTAAACGTAGTTTTATGTATAGTACTTTATATTTTAACCCTCAATCTGCAACCTGCCTTTATAATATTGAAAGGCAAGTTAACAGAAAGTCGTGTGAGTGCCTCACCAGATAATTTTTAATGTAAAAATTAAAAAAAAAAAAAAAAACCTTATTTTAAAATATTTAAATACAAACTCATATGACTCTTTACGTTAATGTTACACGAGTTAATATTAATAAAATTTTAATTTTTTAAGTGAACAGCAAAAACAAACTTGTGCACGGACTTGTGCACGAGCTGTACTTGACCGCATTTCCGAACTTTTTTTGCCATCACATACATTAGATAATAAATTGATAAAATTCACTAGGAATATCATTTTGCTTTCAAGAGATCAGAAAATAAATATATACTTGTATGAAGTAAATAATTTATACAATGTCACGGTTAAATTCAAACAACTGTTTTTAATTCATAAGTCTCCTATCTCTTTTCTGTCTATTCTGAAACAATATTACATTTGAATACAGGGAGTCTCGTATTGTAGCTCCTTTTTTTTATTTTTTATTTTCAGTAAATGCATAAAAAATTAGCACAATAGTTATTGGTACTTAAGGGAACATGTAACGTATATTATCTGCGTTACATGATGTTTTCAGTATATTATTATTAATGTCTACGGCTAGAATTTTCAAACAGGCTAATGGTAGTTTGGATAAGAGGAGGGCGCCGCAGGTACCAGCGAGCGCAAGTTTGCTATGGTAGAAATTTTAATTGCACTGAGAACAGACTGGTCGTCTTTATTATTATTTCATGCAACACACTTAGTGGGAGCTTACTGACTAGTAAAGACGGCTAGTTAATAGAATTCAGCGTTTAATAGAATAGGCTTAATTTCGTGTTCATGCTAAATATATATATATAAATGTTTTTAAATGCAATTTTATATATATATATATATATATATAACGGAAGACTGTAGGGTGTTCTCAGAAAATAGTACAACATTGCTGCTGCATCATGTAGAATTCTGGAAACTGGACCTTAGAATTAATTGGGGTTGAGTTCTGTTAAGATTCCGAAAAATTTGAATTACTCAAAAAATGCCTAAAATGTGTAGCAAATCTATAGATTGTCTTTTAAAGCCTTACTAAGATGAATAAGCCGGGACGACACGTTAAGAACTATTGTGAATGCATAAGGTTGAAGAATGAGACGCAGAGCAACTGAAGAATTGGCAAACTTTACGGAGTACGAAGATGGCTTAGTCCTTATTGGAAATTTTCCTTGATAGCAATGTGTTAAAGGATCTTTAAATAAGACATTCAGTTAAAAGATCTTTTCTACTATGGAATGCTTAAAAACTATTTCATTCAGTGCTGTGTTTTCTAACGTATGTTTTCAAACACTGAGAATTTATATTAAGTATTCATGATGCCTAACAACAGCGATGAGCAATCATTTTATAAAATTCAAGTTGTTAAAAATAAGTTCAAACTACAATAAAGCAAGACCACTTTCTATTTATCACTCTTTAGCATATCCACTAGTTGTTATTATTATTTTTTTTTAAATACTGTTTGCAAGATATAGTGTTTTTACTAACTTAATAATCATATTGTTGGGTTACTACATTCGTGAAACAAAAGGGGTAAGATAACGAATAATGTTATGTAAACCTATGTTAAAAAAATTCAAATTAGGCTTTGGAACAGCTTTATTTGACAAATAATTCTGAGTAAGAGGGGGCTAACGCCCACTAAATCCCCCATTTCATTATCTTACCTACATTTATACAGAATTTAAATCAGTTATTCAATTCAAAAGATCATTTAAAATTATTCAGACAACTTTCACACGCAACATTCCTTGAAACTTATCAATCTTGAACAGAGGTTTCTAGCAACTAACGTATTAACTTGTTTTAAATTTCTCTAACGGACACAAAGATCAAATTTCGTTATTCAGGGAGCCTCAAAACGTATAAATATATGAAAAACAAGTGATGAATATTTAGCTTAAAAAAAATACATTATTTGCCATATGGTATGAGGAATTAATTACAATTCATGACCAGTTTTTTTTGATATGGTAAAATATTATAGTAAAGCACTTCCACTAACAATAAAAATAATAATTAATTAAAATAAGAACCTTAAATGTACCTCATGTTACGTTAATATTTTCATCTGGGCGCCCAGACCTTCTCAAACGTTCATCTGTGCTGGATCTCTTCATGTTGCAGTCCTTTATAGATTCTATTAGTTGATTCCGCATCCGGTTTGGTGCCATTGCGTCACTATCGTTACAAACTTCCGGTGTCGTTGCAATTTCTATTGCTTCTCTAAACATGGCGTAATTATGGTTATTGTAGTTAGCAATTTTTATGGTTTTTTCAAAATTTATTGTAATTTCTTCATTTTCGAAGGTTTTGGGTAAAGCTGTGTTTGTTTTTCCTGTTTTGATGTCATTTTTGTGTTCCTTGAGTCTGGTTTTAATCTTTCTTTTTGTTACACCGATGTATGAACCTGGTTTATTTTCTTGTTTATTTATGTATGGTATTTGATAAATCCCTGCAGTTTCTATTATTCCGTTTCTATTATTCATTCCGTTATAAAATCAACGCCGTTACTTCATATATAAATCGTGCAATATTAATATGTAATGACCCTACCGATCTAAATAATGAATTTGATTTAATTAAAGATTTAACTAAAAAAGCAGGTTACCCCGGTAAAATTATCACAAAACTAATTAAAACCAGATTAAAAGCCAGTAATCACATACCCAGTTTTCAAAAAACCCCTTTAAAATTCACCTCTTCCATATCGTACGATCGCGGTGCATCAAATAAAATTAAAAGTACAGCAACTAAATTAGGAGTTAATATACCTATAAAACCTAACCCAAATATTTTTCAATTAATACGCAGTGATAAAGACCCCATCCCCCCATTAGAAACTGCAGGGGTTTATCAAATACCATACATAAATAAACAAGAAAATAAACCAGGTTCATACATCGGTGTAACAAAAAGAAAGATTAAAACCAGACTCAAGGAACACAAAAATGACATCAAAACAGGAAAAACAAACACAGCTTTAGCCAAAACCTTCGAAAATGAAGAAATTACAATAAATTTTGAAAAAACCAGAAAAATTGCTAACTACAATAACCATAATTACGCCATGTTTAGAGAAGCAATAGAAATTGCAACGACACCGGAAGTTTGTAACGATAGTGACGCAATGGCACCAAACCGGATGTGGAATCAACTAATAGAATCTATAAAGGACTGCAACATGAAGAGATGCAGCACAGATGAACGTTTGAGAAGGTCTGGGCGCCCAGATGAAAGTATTAACGTAACATGAGGTACATTTAAGGTTCTTATTTTAATTAATTATGTGTAAAGTACTTCGTTTTAATTTAATTTAATTTAATAAAAATAATGTTATGGCTTAAATATTGGCAGCCCTGTATATCTTCTGAAAGTTATGTACACATCACATGGGGCACATAAATATAATCCTATATCAATAACACACGGCGCAACCTAAAGTACACTTCCATCAATTTTCAAGTATTGTTGCACTGTAATCTAGTTCTTTTGTGTAGCCCTATAAACGAACAGTGAATGATTTCCGGACCATTTCCATATTCTACATGAAACATGCTTTTACGCATATAAAAATATATGTATTTGTTTCATTTGATTTAGTGCAGTCTATAGGTGTTAAACTCTACTTACCTGCAATTTCCACCATAGACGTAATATATATGATTCCTCTTGGGTGTCCCTATACACGAACCATTTGCTTGATTGCAACGAAAACTTTAGTGTAGTGTCCCTGTATGATACACGTTTAAAATACCTAGTTTGGACTTTCTGCTATAATTTGTTTTTGATATATGATGATAACAGACAGACACACACAGAGACCAATCGCTAAAAACATGTTTTTTGTATTCAGGGACCTGAAAACGTGTTAATATAATAAAAACTCAAATTTAAAAATTTGACCCAAAAACAATACTTTCTCTGTCTTATAGGTAAGAGAAAGTAAAAAGATTACATTGTGAATTCTGCTTAGAAATTAGAAAGACCCACAAACATTAGAAAAACTTACAACAAAATAAAACATTTTTGCGTTACTATCAATTTTTTTCATATTTTAATTTGTTGAAATTAAAATATGAAAAAATTTGATAGTAACGCAAAAAATCAGCATTATTTTTCTAATTTCTTTTCTATAAACGAAAAAAAAAAAAGGAGAAGAAGAAAGAAAGAAAGAAAGAAAAAAGAAAACAGTAGCAAACGTAATTATTGACCTTGTACGATTAAACAGCCTTCTTTCTATTATTATGAATTTAACTAAATTCTAGATTATAACATTTATTGTTTATTGATTTTCTGGTAATATATTCTCTAAACCTATGAATGAATTAAAAGAAGAATGTATTTAGCGTGAAATTAATTAAATAATTAAAAAGAACAGGTTCTGTTGATTAAAGGAACAGATTCTACTAATTACTTACACTCATTTTACGCTGAACAATATTCATTGCTCGAAATACAGAAAAAATCCTTCGCTTGGCTGTCGGCCTGTGCACATCTAATTTATCTTCAATGGCATTGGGTCGGAATCCCATGGCTAGATCAAATCCATGCAAGTGCCTCTCTGTAAAGCAACTGTAAGAGAAAAAAAAATAACCTAATAAAAGTTTCATATAACAGCTTTCAATAAATCCTTAATAATAAGCGTAATAACAATATACATTTCAATGGTAAAAAGTTTTGTTATTACAATTTTTATTGCACAGAAAGGAAACTCTGACGTTATTTTTTGCTAAAATGGATGTAATATTTTACTAAAAGTATCTATAAAGAATGTTGGTTGTATTTGTATATGAAGAGTTAACCATCGTCAAGTGAAAGGAACTCGGCTGATGGCCAAGTCCAGTCGGTGAATGAAAAATACCCTATAAATAGTCTACCCTTACACTTGTTTCAAAATATTTGTAATATTTATCGTATTCAAATTTTCTATACAATTTTATTAGTCTATGTTTTTTTTTCTTTGTTTCACGCTTTTACATGCATGTTCTGAGCCTGAAATTTTTACAAAAATATGAAAAAATATATAGAGAATCATTAAAAGAACGCACAATCATAAACGAGAAAATTAAAGAAACTATCATCAATAAAATTGCGCAGCAAATTACGATAAAGTAAATATTTCGAAAAGAGACAAAGGTAGGTAACGAATGGAACATTTCAATATAAATATTTGTGTGCGACTTCCTCCTTTTTATACCATATGACATTTTAAATAACATTCAACTCAATTTTATAGTGTTTTTTTTTTTTTTTTTTTTTTTTTCAGAAATCAATTAAAAATACTCTTTAACTACATTTCTTGCGACCATGGAAGCCTCTGCGCAAGTGCGGATTCAACCAGTCCACTAATAAAATAGAGGAGACAAGTTTTTTCGTTGAGAGAAAATAAGCGATAAGGGAATACCGAATGACTGGATGCTTACTAAATTCAAACCTGTTGGTCAACTTGGAAACCACCAAGATTTTCGACTCGTCCTCACTGCTAGGCGTAGGAAACGTGGTTACACTATACAAATCTATCACATAGCAGGAATCTACAAGTGTCCAGCACCGGGAATTATACATAAAAACATTTTATTGTTATTATTACTTATTTACTAATAGTTAATTAAAAAGTTTACATTTGAAACCCGCTAGGGTTTTTTCTTTTTCGCAATCTTTAAATCAAAGATACGAATATACAGGGTGGCCATAATTAAACTGCAAGTGTTCAAGGGGCGCTGGAGAGAAAACTACTGGGAATATTCCAGTGAAATTTGGTATCTACACGTTTCAGAACATGCGAAAATCAAATATGCAAAATAATAATAATAATAATAATAATAATAATAACAATAATAATAAAAAAACTCGCCATTTTCACCCGATAGGTGGCGCTGTACCGTATTTCAACGCTCACCGGTGGCATACACAACTTCCAAAACCGATAGACAGAGCATAATGACATTCTAAGAGGCATATAAACAATATAAAACATCACTTACAGTTTGTCAAACTTCCATACAATTCGCTTCAGTAATTAAATTTTTACAGTATCATATAATCAAAAATTAACGTAAATTAAGATAACAAATTAAACAATCCATAAAGACGCTTTGGAAAACAATTAAACCATTATTTATTCAATGAAATTATCACATGATGTGCTCAATATGCGACCACCAGATGCAACCACATGCTGAAAACGCGAAACAGCATGGTCCCCTGTCGCATTTAAAATCTCTGTTGTAACACACCTCACGTGTCTCGTTATACTAGATTTCAATGCAGCAACAGAAGCATGTCGTTCTGTATTAACCATATCTTTCAGATGTCCCCACAGATAACTAGTATGTTGTGGCCACCACAAGACTTTCTTCTATATTTTCCTATACATATTCAATCAGTAACAATATTAAAAAAAAAAAAAAAAAAAAAAAAAAGATTTTTTTTTTCTTTTTTTTTTTTTTTTTTTTTTTTTTTGTGAAAATTAATTCATATTCAATCACTAACAATAATAATAAAAAAAAAAAAAAAAAAAAAAAAATCGAATTTTTTTCTAAGTTTTTTTTTTTTTTTTTTTTTTTGTTAAAAGTAAAAAAAATCGATAACTTTGTTTTAAATTATCACAGATTTATGGTTCAACCATTCGTTTTAAAGGTATTGACGAGATCTTTCGAATGATACCCATCTTCAAAATTTAACCCCCCGGGGGGGTACTTCCCCCCCAGGGGGGGAACCGATGCCCCCCCATGCACAATTTTTTTTTCCTAGTTAACTACTACTATCATCAATAATTCAAATTAATTTTACAATCACAAGTTTAAAATAACTCTCATTATGCCCATTTATACGGAATTTTGTCCTATGCTGCCATGTTAAAAATTTGCATAAAATGCGATTACAGCGCCACCTGTTGAGCTATTGATCCCCAAATCTAATGGGCACCAGTTCACGTCAGGGTGCAACTAAATACCAAGTTTGGTTAAATTTCATTCATATGTTCGTGAGATACAGCGTCCACAAAAAAATGATACAGACACACAGACAGACAGACAGACAGACACACAGACAGACAGACAGACAGACAGACACACAGACAGACATTTTCTAAAAACTATCAATTCGTGTTCAGGACATCCCAAAACGTGTAGATCCGTCAAAAAACGGAGGTCGAAAATTTTCGCGAATCCAATACTTTCTCTATATTACATATAGAAGAAAGTAAAAATCACAAGGTCCGGTGAACGTGAGGGCCAAGCGTTTTCGAAACCTCTGTTTATGACTCGGTCCGCAGCAAAGGTATCATGTAGCAATTTTTAACAGGTTTAGCGATGTGAGGGGGTGCTCCGTCCTGCATAAATATCGTAGTTTCTAAACAATGTCTCTCTTACAATGCTGGAATCGATTGTTCTCTCAACATCGCACCGTAGCTAGTCCCTGTAATACTACTGCGTTTGGGACCACTTGGAGTTGGGGTTGCAAAAAAATATGGGTCTAAAAGAAAATCACAAGTCATTCCACACCATACAGTTACATAATCGGAATGGAGGGGTTTTTCACGTTTAGCGTATTGGTTGCTCGTTCTCCATATGCTGCAGTTATGCCCATTTAGACTACCTGATAGTGTAAAATGCGCCTCGTCTGTCCACAAGATCCTCTGTATCCAAGTGTCATCCTCACTGACTTTCGACAGGACAAAGTTTGCAAAATCAATTTTTCGGGCGCCATCATGAGGTTTCAATTCTTGAAGCCTTTTAATTTTATACGGATAACGCCGAAGAATGTGGCGCAACACTTTATGCAAAGTTGACCAGGGAAGAGATAATGTCCGAGCCACACTTCTTGCGCTCACTTGTTGCAGCATACTGGTTCCTCAACTGCTACTCGTAGTAGCAATACCGTCATCAATTTGTTGCACTGTTTCCGGGTTTACGGGACACCGCCCTCTTGTGCCTGGAATAACGCCCAATTCTCCTGTTTCTTCAAATTTAGAAATAATATTTTTCAATCCATTGACACTCATTGGACCTCTTCTTAATCGTTTCATACTCCGGTATTCTTTCACAGTAGCTGAATAATTGCTACCATTCTGATAGAATATCTTCACTAACAATGCACGTTCCTTCGTATTCAGAGTCATGATTGACCGTTACTCAATGTGGTCTTGTTTTTATACTGTTCGATGGACTTAAAATTTGCATATATGCCGTCGATAAGCATTGTAACACGGCACAACGCCATCTATCGGGTGAAAATGACGATTTAATTTTAATTTTTTTTTCAAATTTGATTTGCACATGTTCTGAAACGTGTAGGTACCCAATTTCACTGGAATATTCCCAGTAGTTTTCTCTCCAGCACCCCTTGAACACTTGCAGTTTAATTATGCCCCCCCCCCCTGTATATATAAAATACATACATGTATATATATTAAAATGACGCTTAAAAACATTTCAAATTTTTACTTTTGAACTTCAGAATGAGTAGTTAAAGAATTAGCTAATACTAAAGATTTAAAATCTTTTTTTAATTTCTTTTACATACACAAGAAAAAAGTATTGGACTCGTGAAAACTTTTGACCTCCGATTTTTAATAGATTTACACGACGTTTTCAGATGTCTTGAACACGATTTGACTATCTTAGAAAATGTTAAAATGTCTGTCTCTCAGTGTGTCTCCAATATTTTGTGGATACTGCAACTCATGAAGTAATGGAAGTGAATCTTGACTTAAGTTGGTGCTGATTAGCTTTTCGTGAAAGCCTCTGAACAGGTTGCGTTGTCATCCCGTTTTCTCATAATTTTTAGTTCCCCATCATACTATAGGTATGGGAAACTTAGGTAATCGTGAAAAATTTCGACCTCGGTTTTTTGACTTTTTTACACGTTTTCAGGTGTGAGGAATCCGAAAATGACAAAATTTGTATGGTGTTTGTCTGTAGGGTGTCTGTTAGTGTGTTAGTCCGTTAGTGTGTTGTGTGTTAGTCCGTTAGTTTGTTAGTCTGTTTACACGATATCTCACGAACAAATGATCGCAGAGAGGTCAGATCAGTTTTAAAATATTACTCTCGATACTGGCAAGAACCCTATTCATTTGGATCATTCGAATTAAAAAACTTCGTAAGTTATTAGAAATTTACGATTTTCTTAACATGGGAGAATAGGACAAAATTTCACTTAAACTTGCATTGAATGGAAATTTTTTACTGTAAAAATGTCAGACCAGTTTTAAAATATCAGTTTGGATGCCGGAATGAACATCAGTAACTATAAATATGCTACTTTGAAAATTTCGCAAGTTATTGGAACTTTACGAATTTCTTAACATGGCAGTATTGGGCGAAATTTCACATAAACGTCAATTTTGAGCGATATTTTCATCGTAAAGATGTCAGACTACTTTTTAAATATTATTTAGGACACTGGCATGAATATTAATGACTATGAATTTTCCAATATAAAAATTTCGTAAGTTATTGGAAATTTACGAATTTCTTAACATGGCAGAATAGAGCAAAATTTCACATAAACGTCAATCTTGAGGGATATTTTCATCGTAAAGATGTCAAACCACTTTCAAAATATTATTTAGGATACTGGCATGAATATCATAGACTATGATTTTTCCAATTTAAAAAATTCGTAAGTTATTTGGAATTTACGATTTTCTTAACATGTCAGAATAAGGCAAAATTGAACATAAACTCCCATTTTTAGGATCCTAAATACATTAGACACTTCAAAATTACATTTATGATATTTGTTTGAACATGATTGAATACAAATATTCTAATAGGAAAATTTCGTAAATTAATCGTAATTTACGATTTTATCAACATAGCGAAATTGTAAATTTTTCATATAAATATGAATTTTGAAGATTATTGCATTGGAAATAGTAGCATGAAAACTAAGCAACAGAATTGACCCTGATAAAATAAATTAATAGATTAGAATAAGATAAATATATCGAAGTGAACGGTGGATAGCCTATTAGGCGGGGATTTTATTCTGTCACTGTATCAAACTTTGGTGAAATTCATTTCTTTTAACATTATTATAATATGTCTCGCACTAGAAATTTATGAGAACATAAATATGATGGGGAACTGAGCAGAGTCCACCTATGCCAACTAGTTAATATAGTAGTATGGAACAAAATTTCTTCTGAATCTGTACAATGAGTTTTTTTTTTTGTGTGTGTGTGTGTGTGTGTGTATTTTTCATTACTCATACTAAAAAATACTCATACCTTAAAAACGAATGGTTAAACTGTAGATCTGTGATAATTTAAAACAAAGTTATAGATAGAGAGGGAAAGCTGGCATTTTGTAGCCACCATGAAACTTTCTTCTATATTTTCCTTTACAAATACTCGCAACACACATTATTTATCGAAATTAATATTTTTCAGAATAATATTCCATGGGGAATGCAGTTGATTTTTACCACAGAGAAAATAATACTAAATGTTCAAAGAAGATCAATTTTATTGAATTCAAAAATTATATTGAGAAATGCTTTTTTTTTTTTTTCTTTTTAATGAAAACAAAAATCGATACCTTTGTTTTAAATTATCACAGATCTATGGTTCATTCATTCGTTCAAGTGGTATTCACTTGTTCCCTTAAAATATATTGAAAATTCAAGGGGAAGGGGACTCTCTTACATACGTACATTTTTTTTGCATGTTTACTATTATTATTATCAATAATTCTTTTTAATTTTACAATCATTCGTTAAAAATAATTCTCATTATATACACTTAATACGAAATTTTGCCCTATACTGACATGTTAAAAATTTTGAAAAAATGGATGACAACGCCATCTTTTCAGCGATTGATCGGAATCAGCACCAAGATCAAAGTCCAACTGTATACCAAGTTTGGTTGAATTTCGTTCATTGTTTCGTGAGATACAGTGTCCATAAAATTTATGATGCATACTTGGACCAATGGTTCATAATAAAAACAGAGAGGTTTTGTTAATTCTGGGCGTACATATATTGCACACTCAAAATCTTGAGGCTGTCACTTCCTTCGTATACTATCCATTGGATACAGCCTTTGGACCTCCCTTTTTTTTTCGTCCATTAACTATTATTTCTTTCGTCCACTTCTATTATTCCCAAGAGATGGACAAGTGTATGAGGGAACATGCTGGACAGTTCGTTTCACAATTCCAAATGTGTCAACTGTTCAGGAAGGACCACTATGGACCACTTGGTCCATATTACACGAACGTGTGTGTAATAAGGACCACCGATGCATAAATAAAATAATTAGTTTCTGAAGTTATTAATAGTTCTCTGAATGCCTTACCAAGCTTGAACCATGCAACTATACAATTGTAATGAGCAGCAAACAAATTAAATCTTTTTATTTTAATAATTTTAGTTTTATGAGCATTCTTGCTTAGGGGGTCCATATTACACAGATCTCCCCTATATATAGAAGAAAGTAAAAAACTTATGAAAGAAAACTGAGATATGACTCAAAATTGACTTTTTTTTCAACTTTTCTAAAATGAAAATCGTCTGCCTTCATCATGGAAAATAATTTTAAAGAATGATATTGTGATTAAATTAATTAAATAAGATAATAATTTTAACAGTTTGTACCGCGTAAATTTCTATTAGAAAATACAAAAGATAGTTTTTTTTTTTTTTTTTTCTTTTTTTGAAAATTGCTAAATCTATATACACTATAAAAATAAATAAATAAAATAAATAAATAAAATAAATAAAAAAATAACAAGGTTAACTTTATCGTAAAATATGATTAACGTAATTTGTAACTGCCAATTTATTTACAGATTAGAAGTAGGCAGGCAATTTATCGAAAGAAAAATCAGAATTCTTCCGGTTACAGCACATTAATTGGGTAAGTTCAGCTTTTTGTAAATATGATTGTAAAAAACGACTTAATAAACATGATATAATGGAAATTATTCGCATTACGTGTGCAATTAATGTCTAGCAACACCTGTATTATGGTAATAACTCCAGTTTTGAAGGTGAGCAGGAAAATGATCGAGAGGTCGAATGGAATTTTGTTGTAGAATATCACCGAACGCGGCAAGTATAGATTTAGTAGTGAAATAAGAATTTAAAATTAATAAAAGAATCATACTTGAGGAAAATAAGATAGATAATCCTCTTTAACCTGAAACTTTCAAGTACCATATTTAACATGATGAGAGTATAATCAAAACCATTTGTAAGAGAATACTCAGAAACATTACATTAAAATTCAACAAAAGTAGTTTCTGAAATTGTTTTTAATTGCATATGAATTACCTATAACATTTTAAGATGATTTCAATATTTATTTATTAAATTACTAGCAGACCCGGCCACGCGTTGCTGTGACTAAGTTATACGTTGAATTATACGACTGTAAACTATTTAGTACAGTCAAATTATTATTTACGAACAAAGACGAAAACGTTGTAGCTGATGTAAAAACCCACAGGGTTCAGATTTGAAACTTAGGTCAAAATTTGGAAGCGATTGATAAAAATTTTCGTAGTGTTGATATTAAGCACAAATTAATTTTATTGTAGGGTCCTATAAATTTTAATGGAGAAGTGATATATACTATTTCTAATGCTACTTTGGATAAAATTGCTAAAATGACTAATATATAAATTAAATTCTATTGAAATTCTATTAAAATAAAAGTATAAAAGAAACAGACGATTTTAAAATCAATTTTTATGGAGGAGTGAAATATAATATATGCTATAATGGATAATTTTACTATAAAATGACCTCATCATTTTAAATATTTTAAAGAGGGCAACAGCTGTAGTTATAAAAAGGAAAACAATAAGGTTAAACCAGAAAAATAAGTAAATTTGATAAATATTTTAAAACTTTAAAATTGGAAATCTTATGAAATATTGGACATTTAAAGTAAATGCATATCATTTTAAATATAAAAAGAATTTGGAAAAGTTTAGTGTATTTTAAAGAAGTGATGAGAAGTTTTTGAGTATGTTAAAATTTTAATAGTAAATTCAAGTTAATAAAGATGGGAAACATTGAGGATTAAGATAAGAATAATTATAAGATTAAAAAAAAAAAAAAAAAAACTTTTTAGATACCATGCTTTTAAATTTTAATATACTAATAATATACTAATTAAAAGGAAAATGATAAATATTCTATCATAGTTTGAAGTCAAATTTGTTTTCAAATGTCTAAATAAAATATCTGATGGAAGATACTAATATTTTGCAGCGGAATAGATTTCATTTCTGTCATCCTTGGCGAAAAAAAAAGAATATCGCCAAATTATCTGGCGAAAATATTTAATTCCTTTAAAAAATCATGGTTATTTTAATAACTTATATTAAAAGAATAATGAATAATATGAAACAATATTTCGTACAATACATATTACATGTCATACATACGTACAATGAATAATACATATTACATTTCGTACAATGCATACATCTGGCATGTATATTTTCGTGTTATGCTTTTGATCGCCAAATAATAATAATAATAAAAAGCCAAGGGCGACAGAGTTTTGAAATTTAAAATTAAAATTTTGTCAATTTGACAGCAAAATAATTCAATCTAACACCCGCGATAACTAATACATATCTATACCCAAATATAAGGATTAAAATCGGGAAATAAATTTCCTCGATTTTTAATAATTTCTTACAAAAAATCCAGTGGGCAATTAACATAGGAAATCTTTTTCTTGGCTGCACAGACGGTCAGTGAGTCACACTTCGCTTGCGTATAGAACTCATAGATATAGTATAGCATATATAGAATAGAGTGATCATTGGGGAGAAAAAAGTTATTCCTTTTCATTCGGGAAAAGACGACGTTTTTACCAAAATATGGCCGTCTTTCCCCGAGTGAATACACACGGGAATACATACTAATATTTTAGCAAATAAAATTTATGAATAATTTATTTGCTAAAGGGGAATGGAAGACTCCAGATACAGTTTCAAATTCATATTTCTTTCTTTTCTTTTCTTTTCGTTTCTTTTTTTTTTTTTTTTTTTTTTTTTTCCAATACCACTTAATGGCTGTTTCCAAAGCTTTTATTATTTTTTTTTTTTCGGCATCAAACATCTTTGTATGATAACATGGGGATGATAGATCTATATATATTACTATATCTATGATAGAACTACATTAGCACTTTATCAATGTGTATAAAATCTTTAAATTGATTATGACGTCAATTTTCGTGAGATGCATAATTTAACTTTTTATAATTTTTTAACGTTCACGTTTGATTAAATGTATTTATTTTTATGTCGAAAGAAAATGAACTCGTATTTTTTTTTTTTTTTTTTTTTTTTTTTTTGGCAACAATTAAATTAATGGAACTCACAGATATTTTGGAGCAACTTTAATAAAGGTCTATAATTAACAAATAATTAATATTACTCCGTGAATTGCAATAAAACAATATTGTGACAATAAATTGATATAAAAACTATCCTATCTCTCAAGTTGGACCAAACTGCACACAGTGTGCAAAATTTCATTAAAATCGGTTCCTTAGTTTAGGAGTTTACCCCGGACAAATATCGTGACACGTAATTTATATATATATACAGATATATGAAAGAAATATGTTGTTGTTATCACAAAGCTTTCTTCTTTATTTTTCTGTACAAATACATGCAATGAAAATTATTTATTAAAATTACTGTTTATTAAAATTATTTTTCATGATGAATGCAGACGATTTGCATCTCAGAAAAGTAAGATACAAAATGTCAAAAGACATCTTATTATTCTTCATCTTTATTATTCAATTTTGTGCCCTACAAACAACAACTTAAAAAAGTGATTATTTTTTTTTTCTGGAATTTTCTTTGTTAAATATGAAAAAATCGATAAGTTTCTTTCAAATTATTGTTGATACATGATTCAACTATTCATTTTTAGGTATTAACGAGTTATCTTAGAAAGTACTTCATACTGAAAATTTACACACCCTGTTGTGATATAGATTATCACATATTAGAAAATTTATATTCTTCTTTTTAAAGGATAGATAAATTCTCTAAATAAATAAAATTATAAATTAAATGCTTTAATTTTAAACAACTACTTAAAATATAACGATATAACGATTTTTATCCAATAAATAATAAATTTTACAATATACGTTTTCTAATTTTTATATCTTCCCTTTCATATCTTTTTCAATGTAACTGAAACATTTTTTTGATCAATTCCCAGTATTCTATCAGCAAGCTTAACACAATGGAAATTCTTTTCGCTCTGTTAATGATAATATTACGACTTATTTCTATCCTTCTGTTTTGTGAAACCAGAAAATAATTAATTCGGTTTCTTTCAATCTTACATCGAAATGTAACTAATGCACCCTCTTGTAGCCTAATTTACATCAACGGTTAGATAAAATATTTGCTTAGCTAGTTATTTTCCCAGGATCTAAATCTTGGCGAAATCATGCCAACATTCTCTAATAATGGTCATTGAAGTACTAGTTGCCTTTTTAAAAATATACATGTGAATATTCCTAACATAACCGCAACCATCCTCTATCTTAAACTTTGAACTTGGCGGCCACATTATAACAGCTAATGCATTGTCATTTTTTGCTCCAGTTTTGGAGTACACTTTTCTTTCTGATTATCGACCATGTAAAATCTCAAGAGCGATTCGGGCCTGGGGCCCGGCCTGATCCTCGCGACTGTTTCCCCACTCCATGCATGATGTAAGCTTCGTACTGTTATCCCATCTATGGTCACGCGTCAAATTAGATGCTTTGGAATAGTTAATAAATTTACCTTAACTACTATACTGCCTCTTGGATGCGTTCTTGGGAAATCTATTTTCATCTATAACTTTTAACTTAACTTTTTTTTCAGCTCATTCTGAAGTGCCAAAATCAATACTAATTATACTTGAACTGCAACTATTCATCTTCAGATATCAATTAACATTATGACACCTACAGGGGCATTTTCCTTCCCAAGGGACAAAGCTTATAAATATACAAAACATTTTTCTGGGTTTATATATAATTCAATTTCTCAACGTTTGCTTAAAAAAAATTATCATTGTTTGCATCTATACGAAATTTTGTCCTATACTGCCATATAAAAACTATGAAGAAACATGATTGTAACGTGGCCACCAAAAATTGATAGGCACTACTTTATGTCAAGGTGAAATTAGATATAAATTTATATGAAATCCTGTGCATTAGTTTTTGAGCTAAAGCTGTCACAAAATCTTTTTCTGAGACAGACATATTCTAAAAATCCTCAAATCATGTTCTAAACCTCTCAAAATGTGTAAATGTATTGATAATCGGAAGTTAAAAATTTTACGAAGCAAATATTTCTATTGAATGTGAAAGAAAAGAAAAAAGCCACGTTTTAATCGTAACGTTTCATTAAATTCAATGTGTAGCTAGTTCTCAGTTATAAAATGTAATATAGGTTCACGAAAGAAAAACAAAATTTAATTTTATGTTATAATTAGACTCTTTTAGATAAATATTACAAATTCTTTGATTGTAGTATTTACTTTATGTACCAAAATTAATTGCATGTGATGTAAGTAATTAAATGGGCTCTTCCCAGCATCGTCTGCTCAATCACGTGATAGAGGAAAACGAATAAACGAATTCTGAGAATCGAATTCAATTAAATATTGTTCTTAAGAACAAAAATTTTAATATTTAATATAAAATAAAATAAAAGTAATATTGTGCATTTGTAAACAGTAGAATAATTGTATTTGTAAATTTAATAATTTTTAAAAAACATTTTATGTGTTTATTTGTTTTTACTTATAAGAATCGATTTTTGTATATTGTAGTGTAACTGTAACATTAACTGATCTAGCAATAAATAACAGCTTGTTCTTGTGGAATGTTTACGGATTATAAAATGTTTTCATTTAATTTAATTGCATAAAGGTGTTACAACAAGTTAATTAACTTAGTTACTGGTCTAAATGGATTTATGTAGCACGATATTGCACTGTCACTGATTTAAGTACCAAAAATCAGAGTATTTAAACATGGTCTTCATGAACATCAATAACAGGTATAAACTAAATGATGATTGTAAATGTATACAGTAAACGAAAGATGATGAATAATGATATAAAATGGACTAAAAATGATGATGTATAAAAAATAACACAGAGTAAATACGATGGATCAAAAATAAGAATAGAAAATATGTTATTTTAGCAATCGCTCTAGCTAAACAAGACTTCGTCTGCTATTTGTTTTTCATCTATCATGTGACCTCTGACGTCAGGTGGGAAGAGCCCATTGCCTCGATAGTGGGATTTACAAAACAACATGTAACTTCAATAAATCTCGTGGTTATGTCTAGAAATCTAAAAGTACCCTATTTCAGAATCTCCATCGTCTCGACGATTCAGGATTTTGCAAGATTTCATTGTGAAATATAAAACCAGATAACGATGATAATGAGAGTGGAAGTGCCTCAGAAATTACTTCTCAGTTTCTCACCTTATATTCACAGGAATAAAGAGAGAGAGAGAGAAAAAAAAAAAAAAAACTTAAATGTAACGAATGCAATTTAGAACGTTTCTTAAATTGTTTGTCGTACAAAATCACTTAATCACAATCTTGCCGAGGCGCCTTAATCGTATTAATCTAATTGACAGCAAGATTTACTGTCCAAACTTGCCCCAATTATAGTCATTCTCGGATACTCGATAAAAAAAAATAAATAAAGTTGTGTAATTTTTTATAAGTACTCTTAATTTCACCCCCAAAGACCTTTAGTTTACGAAAGCGCAACGACTTAATTACATTTGCATACTTAAGAGTTTTTCTGTAGATTATTTCCATAGGAATTTTTATTCGCACGCGACATTTAGATTAGTGTGGCTAATCTATGCACGCTCACAAAAAAATGCTGGGTGTCTATAAAACCGTTGGACACATTTTGATGTTTACATAGAATAATAATAAAGGAAGAAGGAGCATAAGTGTTTCTAATAAGCTGTTGTGTTGCCACAACAAACAGCGATATTATTATTATTCTATGGCCCTTCTTTAAGGTTTTGAGTAGCAAAAGTAGCTTTCGCTGGCATTTCACTAGAAGGGGTTTGTAAGCATTAAGAGTATTAGCATGCTCCTTCTTCCTAATTATTATTCTATGGATGTTTAATCTATATTAATAAAATCAGACTTTTGTCTGTAAATTTGTCGGAATCAAAAAATTTTGCGATATCTTCACGTTTCACACCCTATGAAAGCCGAAAATGACTTCAGAAAATTTTGCCTGGTGTGTGTGTGTGTGTGTGTGTGTCATCGTGTCTGTATGTCGCTTTTTTTTGTCCGGGCATCACTTGAGAACGGCTGGACGGAATTCAACGGCGCTTGGCAGGAATTTAGGTCTTCACCCAACTTATATCTATCAATTTTTCGGAAATTCCCCCCCGTTCCCCCCTGGGGGGGGGGGGGGGTAAAAGACTAAAACACGTTTGTCCGGGCATCACTCGAGAACGGCTGGACGGAATTCAACGGCGCTTGGCAGAAACTTAGATCTTCACCCAACGTGAAATTATATCTATAGAAATTTTCAAAATTATGATTAGTGTTTAAATTGTGGGTAAAAAACGCCTGCGCATGCGCCATAAATATTTTTTCACTAAAATGCTTTGAATGGAAAAATAAAATATAAAAATAATTTTTTAAGTTAAAGACTTTTGTATTCGCGTGATTCGCACTACAAATTATGAAAAGATTGAAATGAAGCGTTGCCATCTAAGTTTCATACTTTAGTTAATTTTAAAAAATCTAATTGTCGTATCGAAAAACTATTTACACCCCAGGATTCAGAAAAGTCACCCCTTTCATTTGGTACTGAATTTGTAACGATAGGTCTGATATTTCTAATTTATTTTTCCCTTTTCCCGTTTTTCCGTTGCTACTTAAATTTCATACTTTCGTTGTTTTTTAAAAAATCCAATTGTCGCATCGAAAAACTGTTTGCAACCCTGGATTCAGAAAAATCGCCCCTTTCATTTGGTATCAAATTTATAAATATAGGTCTGATAGTTCTAATTTATTTTACCCTTTTTCCGTTATCAACCCAGATTCGGTAGAAGGTTTTATATTTATATATATGTGTGTATATATTTTTTTTTTTTTTTCAGGAAATAAAATGAAATGTTTTTAATTTCACGTGAATAATAATAAAAATTAGAGCGAAAAATACCTACAAAAGTTGGTGATTTTTTTTTTTTTTTTTTTTTTTAATCAGGGATTTGTATATGGATAAATATTTTCATAGAGATATTTGGCATTAGTTTAATGTTTTTATTTAATTTAAGCAGTACCAACGAGATCAGTACTTTTCTTTCCTGCAGTAAAACAAATTTTTTTGTTGTTATTATGAGAGAGAGGTTCCTTAAGAGGTTCTTTTATATTTTCCCTTAATTGTAAATGATTATAATTTGGATTTTATTAAGATTTTTTATTTTTATTTTGTAAATATCAGAAAATAATTTTTATTTTATTTTATTTTATTTATTTATTTATTTTGTGTGTGGAACAGCTTTAGTATCGGATCCCTTTGGCAAAATTTGAAATACGGCACCGAAGTAGCTCGGACGTTTCTCGCCAAGATCTTTAATTGCACAATTGAGATAGCAAATTCAGTTCATCGCAAAAATGGCTTAAAATATTTAAAGTCACCAAAGGGGTCCCATACTAAAGCTGTGCTTTTTGTATTTATTTATTTATAATACTTTCTATTAAAGACTTCTGTGGTCACGAAATTTGGTGCGTAAATTGTTTGTATGCATCCGGCATTTGTTGTAACTGGATTTCACGAAATTCGAAATCCCCCCCCCCCCCCCACACACACACACACCTTCTCGGAGTCGGAGTGCAAAAAACATGTGTAAAAACATGTTTTTCCGTTTGAATTCGCTTTGAATTATCTTAGAATGGCGAATTTTAGTGTGTGGGTTTTGATTAAGTGTGCGCATTATGTACATTAGTGGGATTTTGCAAAACTTCGAACTCACCCGCTGAGGAAGGGGAAGTAAGAAGTGGGTAAGTTGCTGCCGAAGGCATTGGGGACCCAGACTCCTCACGTTGCGAGCAAGAAAACCTCTACCAATCACAGCGAGAACTTAGATTATTAATAAAGATATGGGATTTTGACAACTCATTTAAGTTTAATGTCCAGCAAGGCGGGCAAAGCCTGCTAGTAATTCACAAAATAATGAAGATATAAACAAACTAATGGCATTTATACATAGAATAACTCATATATTTTTATTTATAGTGAACGTTGGCATAGAAAATTTGTATTTCCCACTTGAATATCATTTCTTTTGTAAATATCATCTCCCCGTGCTATGAATTTTATGCTTTTCTCGATTCTTTTGTAAATATCGTTTTCGCGCTTCATTAATTGTATGTTTTTTTCTTTTTCTTTTGGCAAAAATTAGAGTACAATGTTAGGTGTACCACCTCATTGGGATACCATCATTCGTAGTTCTTTTAGTGACCATATTCCAGAAAGATGAATTGGGCGAGGTGGCCCAATTCCTTGACCATCGAGATTTTGGTCCCATACACCATAATGATAAAGAATTTTTCTTTGTGTCCCTGTAAAAAAACTATAAGTGCCAGATTCACCAAAATCAATAAGGTTCGTGCTATGGTGACTTGCAATATGCGTACCAAATTACAGCTCATTCGAACAAAGAGTTTAGACGCTAGCGTGTTCACTCACATACATACACACATACATACACACACACACATACATATATCATCGTAAAAATAGTGAAGACGGACTCAGGGGACCTCGAAACGTATAGAAACATCAAAATCTCAAATTCGGATTTTTGACATGATTACAATACTTTCCTCACTATAGTGTTCGGAAAGTAAAAAAGTTGTAAATTTTCAATACGAATATCTTTCAAGGGAATTCATCAGTGGCCTTTAAAATGAATGTTTTATCTCTCGATATGCAATAATTTAAAATAAAGTTATCGATTTTTTTTTTTTTTTAATAAAAATAATCTGGTGTGTTACTCGCAGGACTTTCACTTACCGTGTATTTCAAAATTATAATGATTGTATATTAAATTTAAAAATCAATAGCGTAAAATAATTAAGTTCAACGTACTTTTAAAATAATCTAAAATAGGCTTAACGAATTTTATTTGACATGGAATTCTGTGTGAGGGGGCTTTACCGCCCCCCCCCCTCAAACCCCCGTTCAATTACAGTGCAGAGAATTATTAAAAAAAAAAAAAAAAAAAAAATTCCAAGCAGTTATTAACTTGCTTTCAAACCTGCCAATCTCGATCAAATTTTTAAGTGGTAACCTAAAATTCAAAATACCAAATTTGAATTTAATGCAGTTATTTGTTTTTAAGTTATGCTGATAACAGATATACATACAGATGAACAGCGAAAAGTTGGACTTTCGTAACCAGACCGCCTCAAAACATGATATTATACAACAACAACAACAAAAAAAAAAGTTGACAATATAATTTTAAAAAATACTTTGTTTACAGTATGGGTATGAATTGGTATGCAAAATTAAATTTGTAGTATTCGTAGACATAGTAAAATGTAAAAAGCATTTCCATTAATTACATTCAATAGAAAAGAACGTCTTACTTAATTCTGTGTAGCCCTGTATATTGTATATAATCAATATGCACTAATATAAAATACTCTGTATTTAAAATTAGTCTTACTTGAAAAACATGTAAGACAAAAGGTATTATGATTTCTACAATTTTTAAATTTGGCCCCAATATATCCAAATGCTTTGGGTAGCCCGGTAAATGAAAGATGAATGATTTCCATACCACAATCTTCACTAAACATGCGTTTATGAATATAATAAATTTTGTTCATTCCATTTTGTTTAAGTCAGCCTATAGATGTTACACTGTAGTACTTACCAGAAATTTCCCCACAGACATAATGTATTTTAATTCTCTTGGATGTCCCTGTACACGAACCATTTGTTTGATCTCAACGAAAAGTTTAGCGTAGCATCCCTACATGATTTGCATTTAGAATACCAAGTTTGGAGTTTCTATTATTGTTTGTTCTTGAGATATGCTGATAAAAGACAGACCCCATACACAGACGCACAGACCAACCGCTAAAAACAAGATTTTTGGATTCAGGAAACCTCAAAATGTGTAAATATAACAAAAACTCAATTTCGAAAATTTGACCCAAAAACAATACTTTCTTTACCTATGGGGGTAAGAGAGAGTAAAAATGCAAAAACACTTTTTTTTTTTTTTTTTTTTTTTTTAAGGACGTCATTTTTAGAGCATAAAATTGATTTTATTTGGATATTGAATGTTATACTTCTCTAAGATGAAAATTGTCTACATTCATCCTGGAAGATAATTTTAATAAATTATTTGTACTGAGAGAATTTGTATAAAAAAATATAGAAGAAAATTTTGATATAGCTACAATATACTAGTTTCATTTGGTCGCTGTGTAGTGAATGGCGAGTAGTATTTTTGAGGTCTGTTTCTTTATATATATATAATTCCTTTGATAGTAAAAGTATGAGAACATTACTTACTTTATTTTACTAGGCTACAAATACCATTTGAAAATTAAAATAGGACCGTATATTTTGATGCTGAAGAAACAACGGTTGAGTCTAGGATAGTATTCTAAGGTAGGGGGGGGGGGGAGGAACTGTGTAATGAAAAGAATCTATTAATTTTGAGATGAGCAAAAGAATTTCGGACCAAAACAAAACAAGACTGAATTTTAACTGAAAAGCTCATAATGCTATAAGACGTTTTCAAGTGCTATTCTCACAGCACTGAGCAAAGAATTGTAGGTTTTTTGTAATTGTTATGCATTTTAGCAAAATATCAAATATCAACCGATAGCACGAATCTACAAGAAAAAATACCCTGAAATGAATTAAATGAGACAAAGACACAGTATTTTCGAGAAAAATAAAAAATGAATACTTTCAAGAAAAATAAAAACACAAAATGAACCTTAAAAAAATAATGAAATCGTAACCTGAACCTTCAAGAAAAAATTACCTTGAAATGAAAGAGATGTAATATAAACGTAATATTTTCTGATATATTGAAACACCATCCAGAAAAACTAAAATCAAAACACTATCCATAAAAACAGAATACAAAACACGAGAAAACATAGAACTCCGTAGGTAAAAATGTATTTAAAAACCAATTTTCAACCAATTGAGTTTTAATCTAAACCTTTATTTTTAATTTTAACCTAAGTTTTATTATTTATTTATTTATTTATTATTATTATTATTCCTATTGTGTAAACAAGATTTACTCATTTTCAATATATATATATATATGAATTTTTGTTGCTTTTTCTTTTTATAATGAAATTAGAACCATCCTAACACTTTGTAGTTGCCCAGTTTTCATGTTAGTATGTAAATAATGTGAATTTTCTTTTCAGATCTAAACACTTGCTTACTGCTAAAATAACGAAAGTAACACTGAGAAAATTCCGACAGAAATCATTATTATACCATATTATTTACACTAAATTCTTTTTGAGATTACGTTATTTTACAGATTTTTTGTTTGAATATAATATAATTATATATATGTGTATGATTACTTTATTCTTGATACAAATTGTACGTCATAAATTATATGTGATTTTTTAATGTGATATATCTCATGAATTACATGCAATATTTTAACTGAACAACGGGTATTTTAACAATGTAACTTTAATATATTTTATATTCCCATGATTTAGAGATATGCAGTTATGTCATGTTACGTTATGATATGGCATTTGACGTTATAATGTACTTAACTTGCGTTGCCGCTTTCATTGCAGCACTCGTGCCTATTTTGTTCGTCTGACAAAGGGTCGTGAGTTCCTTCGACCCGAAACAATTACTACGAGTTCTAGCATTTTATGATGCTAATTTACAGTTTTGTATTTATTAATGTACTATATAGTTCATTATTTTTCCTAACACCACACATTTTTATTATGAAAAAAAAAATCCCCATAAAAATACTTTAATTCATTACAGTTGTAAAGTGATATTCATCCTATTTGTAACTAAGGCGACAATGTGCTATTGAATAATTTTTACTTTCCGAACACTATAGTGAAGAAAGTATCGTAATCATGTCGAAAATCTGAATTTGAGATTTTGATGTTTCTATACGTTTCGAGGTCCCCTGAGTCTGTTTCCACTATTTTTACGATGATGTATGAGTGTATGTATGTCTGTGTGTATGTCTGTGAGTGAACACGCTAGCGTCTAAACGCTTTGTTCGAATAAGCTGAAAGTTGGTACGTATATTGTAAGTCACCATAGTACAAACTCTATAGATTTTGGTGAATCTAGCACTTATAGTTTTTTACTGGGACACCAGGAAAAATTCTTTATCATTATGGCCTATGGGGCCAAATTTTTAAAAGTGCGATAGCGTCTAAACTCTTTATTAATCTGAGCAAAAATTTTTTACACGTGTTATAGGTCACAGTTGCACGAACTCTATAGATTTTGGTGAATTTAGCACTTACAGTTTTTTACAGGGGCACAAAGAAAAATTCTTTATCATAATGGCCTATGGGACCAAATTTTTAAAAATTCGACAGCATCTAAACGCCTAATTCAATTGAGCTGAAAATTTATATGAATATTATAAATCACTGTTGCACTAACTATAAGCAGTTTGGTGAATCTAACATTTATAGGTTTTTACAGGGACACAACGAAAAAGTCTTTATCATTATGATCTTATGGGTTCAAAGTTCAGCAGTGTTAAAAAAAAAAAAAAAACATTGTGTAATATATGGAGAAAAATACTCAAACACTCTGTTATGGTTTTCTCTCTTTTGTTTGTTTAACAACTCCTCTTTCTTTACTTTATCTACAAAACTGTTAATTACTCAATGTTCGGAAAGTCGAGTGGAGTCACTCCAGATTTTTAATTTTGGCAAACAGTTTCCATAGTTTTATGTAAGCTTGAATGCATTGCTGCATATTCCAGTACTTTCACTGAAATAGTCATCGGTTTCTAAGAAAGAACCATTATATTACATAATGGTCTCAAGGTTAACGTAATTCGGCGAGATGCTATGAATATGTAATTAAGACAATACCAAGAATTAGAACAACGTATCGCAAACCTGTTTCATCCCAAGGCACGTTCTAATAATACTACTTTCTAATTTCGACAGCGCATCACATAAATTCTGATTTTAAACAAGTAAGAAATATATAATAGCAAAAAATATATTTTCTAAATCGAGCAATATACTAGCATGTTTGAAAATTCAAGCAATTCAAATAAAAAAAATTCTGGGGATTTTTTTTTTTTTTTTTTTTTTTTTTTTTTAACACAACAGGATTAGCAATTTTAGCGTTATGGAAATTTGTAGTAGCCCTCTTTGAATCAAGCATATATAGTTGAACCTCGTTAACGTGAATCTCAAGGGAGATAAAAAATTTGTTCATGTTATCAGTAGTTCATGCTATCGGTAATTAATCTTCATATAACTAATCTAATAATTTTTAGCATTCATTTTTAGCATTTTGAGCTTTATTTTCACGGGGATTGTGAAACAGTTCATGTTAAAAATAATTCACGTTAACAGTGTTCACGTTAACGAGATTCGACTGTATAGTAAAATCCCAATTATCCACGGAACTAAGAGGCACGGATCCCGTGGATAATGCAAATCGCAGATAAACTGAAAAAAGCTGAAAATGAGATAAAAAATTTTATAGCTCAAAAACTTGATTATGGTTTACATAAACATAATACAAACAGTGAAAATATTCACATTTATATGCACTAAAAGATGTAAAAACAATAAACAAGAAAGTGCACTCACGATGAAGCCATGGTATAACGTGTAAAAGAGTTTATGTGCCAAGTTTAAACAGCCCAGCACTGTACTGTACAAAAAAATAAAACAAAAACTAGTATGTTGTGGCCATCCCAAAACTTTCTTCTATATTTTCCTGTACAAATTCACGCAGTACAAATTATTTCTTATTTTTTTTATCCATTATGAAAAAATACGATTTTCCTCTCAGAGAGGTATTACTAAAAGTCCAACAGAAGTGAACTTTTACCGTGCAGACACCCTTCCCGTTTTCGGGGAAAAATTGCAGTATAACATCCACCCATCGGTGGATATGCACTCAATTTAATCAGCATAATGTCTCATAATAGCATTTTCCTTATATCAAGTTTTGTTCGATTATACGCAATAGAACCTGAGATATAGCCTTCCATTGATTTGCAGAAATTGCTGTACAGCAGCGCCACCTGTTGAGCGATTGGCACCATAAGTTGACATTAACTAATTTATGTGAAGGTGCATCTAAATCTAAATTACTCTCTCAAATCCAATGCTAAACAAAGTACAAATTTGGGGTCAAATTTCAACGTTGGTTTTTTTGCTATAGCTATACGTTTTGAGGCCCGGAATAAGAAAATCAAGTTTTTGGTTTTTCTGTGTATATTTTTGTTATCTACATAACGTAAAAACAAACAATTACAGGAAGTTCAAATTGAGTATTTCGAAGAACCTATAAAACTTCTACAAAGAACACTTTGAGACGGAAGTCCCTGTGAAAATTGCCGCGCACCTGCCTCTGAATAAATATGAAGACTAACGAGATGTAAAGTCCTGAATTTAATTTTACTTGTAAAAGAACATAAAACGTTAAAATAAAATAAATTTTGAAGCTAAGATTTTGATCAAGATATTGAGTTTTAAGGAGTGATGTAAGTAAAATTTGTCTAACTGATTTAGAATAAATTTTTAAGTTTAATAACAGCTTTAAATTTTTATGAGTGTATGTATTTTGCCCAATCGAGGAATTAAAAAAGCGGTAGCCTCCCTCATACAAGAATATAAATATGATAAAATTGCTCTGAAACTGTTTTTAATTATTTTAAAAGTACTTTTATGTACATCACTTCCCTAACAGCACATCTCCTCCCTCAGGACATTCTGTGGATGAAAGTACATCTTTTGGACATCTTTAGGATATACTATGGATAAGTATGCTATCAGAGTTGTTATCTTCCCCCTCCCCTATATAATTTTTTTTAGCCGTGTAGTATTTAAATGCAGGTTAAGACAAAGTCGTGTAAATGGCACACCAAAATATTATTACTTTTTTCTACAATTAAATGTTGCAGTCATTTTTTTTTCACTCAAGCAATCAACATAAATGTTTTGAAATTGAGAAAATCATTTAATACGTTTCGCAGAAATGATTTCAGTTCTAAAAGGTAAAAAAAAAATCTGAAGTGACTCCTCTCGACTTTCCGGACATTGAGTAATTAACAGTTTTGTAGATAAAGTAAAGAAAGAGGAGTTGTTAAACAAACAAAAGAGAGAAAACCATAATAGAGCGTTTGAGTATTTTTCTCCATACATTACACGATGTTTTATTTAACGCTACTGAACTTTGAGCACTTAGATCATAATGATAAAAAAATTTTCGTTGTGTCCCTGTAAAAACCTATAAATGCTAGATTCACCAAAATGCTTATAGTTAGTGCAACAGTAATTTATAATATTCATATAAATTTTCAGCTGAGTTGAATAAGGCGTTTAGATGCTCTCGCACTTTTAAAAATTTGGTCCCATAGGCCAAAATGATAAAGAATTTTCTTTGTGTCCCTGTATAAAAAAAAAAAAACTGTAAGTGCTAAATTCACCAAAATCTATGCAGTTGGTGCAACTGTGACCTATAACATGTGTATAAATTTTTTGCTCAGATTAATAAGGCGTTTAGACGCTATCACACTTTTAAACATTTGGCCCCATAGGCCATAATGATAAAGAATTTTTCTTTGTGTCCCTGTAAAAGAACTATAAGTGCAAGATTCATCAACATCAATAGGGTTTGTGCCACGGTGACTTGCAAGATGCGTACCAACTTACAGCTCATTCGAGCAAAGCGTTTAAACGCTAGCGTGTTCACTCACACACATGCATACATCATCGTAAAAATAGTGAAAACGGACTCAGGGAACCTCGAAACGTATAGAAACCTCAAATTCGGATTTCTGACATGATTACAATACTTTCCTCACTATAGTGTTCGGAAAGTAAAAATAATAATTAAAGAAAGATATTGTAAGTTGTATTTAGTTTTGTGTTAATAATCTTTAATGTAATCAGTTTTGAAAATCATTTTCAAAAGTATGTACCACAATTTAAAATTATTCTTTTACTTTCTCTTACCCATAAGGCAGAGAGAAAAATGTTTTTGGGTCCAATTTTCGAAATTGAGTTTTTATTATATTTGCACGTTTTGAGGTTCCTGAATCCAAAAATCATGTTGTTATCGGTTGGTCTATGTGTGTATGTGTGTGTGTGTGTCTGTTATCAGCATATGAGTCGTTCATTTTAAAAGTGAATTATCTCTTTGTAAATCGATTTTGAAATAAAGAGCTTTTTGTATGTTTATGCGTATAGAAAAAAGGCAAGTTTCAGTATATGTTATCGATTTTTTGTGTTTAATACAACTCAGAATTAAACGAATTTATAAATTATATTAAATATGATTTAAAGTAACTTACAAACTTCATTTTTATAATGAATATATATAAGTTATAGTTTTTCTGAAAATAACAAGTAATGCCATTTGTGGGATTTTAATGCAGTTATTGGAGTTTCTTCACTTTTATAATGAAAGATGTGACTAAATGTGATACAATTAAGCAAAATATACATATTTAAAAAATATAGAGTTTCACCACTTTTATAATGAATCGTTCATATCTCAAAAACAAGTTATACACTGTTAAAAAAATGCAGAAAAAATACAGAAATTCTCTGTAATTTCAGAAAAAAAGTCGTAAAATACGTTTTGTCTACGTAATTTTTCCGTAATTTACGCCTTTTTTCTGAAATTACAGAGAATTTCTGTATTTTTTCTGCATTTTTTTAACAGTGTAGCAGAAAGTTCAAACTTGGTATTCTAATTGTGTATCATATAGGGATGCTACACTAAACTTTTCGTTGAGCTGAAGCTAATGGTTCGTACACAGCACACCCAAGAAAATTCAAATACATTACGTCTATGGGAAAATTGCACGTAAGTAGAGCTTAACGTCTATAGACTGCACTAAACCAAATGAAATGAATATATATTTTTTATATACGTATAAACCTATCTCATGTGTAGAATATGGTAGGGAAATCATTCACTGTTCGTTTACAGGGCTTAAGAAAACAACTAGATTATAGAGCGGCAATAGTTGAAAATTGAGGGAAATGTATTTTAGGTTGTGCTGTGTATTATTACTACACTGTAAAAAAAAAAAAAAAAAAAAAAAAAAAAAAAAACTGTTAAAAGTACAGGAAAAATCTGGCAGTTGGGGTGCCAGTATTTCTCCGTCAAATATACAGGACAAAACTGTACTTTTAACAAAAAAAAATGTTTGATTTACAGGATTCCTGTGTAAAATATATGTCAGTGATACAATTTTACGGTTTTAAACTGTATATTTGACGGAGAAATACTGGCACCCCAGCTGCCAGATTTTTCCTGTACTTTTAACAGTTTTTTTTTTGCAGTGTATAGGACTATATTTAGGTGCACCATGTGGTCTGAATATAATCTTCAGAAGATGTACAGGGCTGCAAATATTTAAGCAATAATATTCTTTTTTATTGTTAGCGGAAGTGCTTTACTTTCATATTTTGCCATGTCCAGGAAAGCTGCTCAGAAATTGAAATGAATTCCTCATAGAAATATGGTAAATAATGTACGTTTTTAAGCTAAAATATTCATCGCCTGTTTTTTGTATATTTACACGTTTTGAGGCTTCCTGATTACTGAAGTCATGTTTTTTAATGTTTGATCTTTGTTTGTGTCTCTTTGAGTAACTTAAAGACTAATAATTTCAGGAAATCCAGATTCTGTATTTTGAAGTTAATATAAGTTTGTTGCTGGAAAAGTTTGATCAAGATTGGTAAGTTTCAAGGAATGTTACGTGTGAAAGTTGTCTGAATAATTTTAAGTGAACTTTTAATTTTAATAACAGATTTTAATTCTATGGGAATATAGGTGCAATAATGAAATGGGGGTGCCGGTTGAGGGTGCCGGATTGAGGGTGCCGGTAGTACCCCTCACACAGAACTAATTATCATATAAAACTCTTCCGAAGCTTAATTTGAATTGTTTTAACACATGTTTACGTTACAGCACTCGCTATCTTACCCCTTAATCTCGAAACTGCATTTATATCATAAAATTTCAGAATAAGAGAAAGTCGTGTGAGTGACACACCAGATTATTTTTCTTACGTAACGTTTCTATACATATATATCTGTATTCTGGAGATAAAGGACACCATGTTACAATAATGATTTTTTTTTTTTTTTTTTTTTTTTTTTTTTTTAGTAGAGCAACATTTTCTTTTCTTTTTCTAACTGTAAATGCATGTTTAAAGACACTTCTTTGCAACTAGCAGTAATCTTTGTATGGAACTTCAAAACATTATTGAATGACATAATATACTAAAGCAGTAAAGTAAAAAAAAAAAAAATACATCAGGAACTTGATGATAACTAGATATATATTTTCCCCCTCTCTCTTTCATAAAAAATTTAACTTAAATGAATGAAAGTTTTACTACATGCCAAACACTAACACGCTTATTTCAAGAGTTAAATATCAGGAATTTCGTACAGAATATGAATGTACTAAATAAAATCAGTATATATTTTGAAATTAAAAAAGAAGAACAAGAACAAGAATGTTTCGAATCGATTAAATTTGAGAATAGTAGTTCAAAGCCTTGTAATAAAAAAAAAAAAAAAAAAAAAAAAAAATCGAAATTATAATGCATTAAATGTTTAATATATTGCAATTTTTTTTTTAATACTTTCAAAATTAATAATAGTTTACATTAACTGCTTTTATCGTATTTGGATGGATGGGTTTTTACGTCACACTAGTGCTGCGCAGATGGGCAATTTATCGTATTTGGAATTACGGGTAATAGCTGTAAAATTCACTCGGGACACGAAAGACAACTCCAACTATTTTTGCTTAAATTGCACTCGTAAAAACACCAGGGCCCGAATTTGACTACCTGGAGCCCCGGGGCAAGCCTATTCTGGGGTGCCCTTGCAGTGGCATAATAGCTCTTTAGGTTGCAGAATTTCTGCATACGCCTGCAGAGGACCCCTTTTTAGATGGGGGCCTAGGGCAGTTGCCCCGCATGCCTTGGCGTTAGTCAGGGCCAGAAAAACACAAAATTTTTATTTATTGGAAATTACAATCTTGTAAAGAAAAACAATATTTTATAGGTTAGAGATATAATTTTTAATGCACCTTTAATTTTTCGATCCAAATGAAAACATTTTATTGGAGTTTTCAAGATGCTTTCCCTTCTTTCTCATTTACAATAGATAATTTTAGAAACACTTTAAAGATTATTTTTATTACATCTCGAACTACGGTCAATAGATACATTCACTCCGGCGAATAAAGAAAAACTATTAAATCTAATTTTGTATAAATGAAACTCATAAAAACAAAAGTTGAATTCATTAAAAATATTTTTTTACTTTCCGAACACTATAGTGAGGAAAGTATTGTAATCATGTCAAAAATCCGAATTCGAGATTTTGATGTTTCTATACGTTTTGAGGTCCCCTGAGTCCGTTTTCACTATTTTTACGATGATGTATGTATGTGTGTGTGTATGTGTGTATGTGTGTATGTATGTGTGTATGTCTGTGAGTGAACACGCTAGCGTCTAAACGCTTTGTTCGATTAACCTGAAAGTTGGTACGCATATTGTAAGTCACCATAGTACGAACCCTATAGATTTTGGTGAATCTAGCACTTATAGTTTTTTTACAGGGACACAAAGAAATATTCTTTATCATTATGGCCTATGGGAGCAAAATCTTAAAAGTGCGATAGCATCTAAACGCCTTATTCAATTGAGCAAAACATTTATACACATATTATAGGTCACAAATACTCAATCTGTATAGATTTTGGAGAATCTAGCACTTATAGTTTTTTTACAGGGACACAAAGAAAAATTCTTTATCATTATGGCCTATGGGAGCAAAATCTTAAAAGTGCGATAGCATCTAAACGCCTTATTCAATTGAGCAAAACATTTATACACATATTATAGGTCACAAATACTCAATCTGTATAGATTTTGGAGAATCTAGCACTTATAGTTTTTTTACAGGGACACAAAGAAAAATTCTTTATCATTATGCCTATGGGGCCAAATTTTTAAAAGTGTGATAGCGTCTAAACGCCTTATTAATCTGAGCAAAAAATTTTTACACATGTTATAGATCACAGTTGAACTAACTGTATAGATTTTGGCGAATCTAGCACTTACAGTTTTTTTACAGGGACACAAAAAAAAATTCTTTATCATTACGGCCTAAGGGACTGAATTTTTAAAAGTACGATAGCATCTAAACGCCTTATTGAATTGAGCTGAAAATTTATATGAGTATTATAAATCACTGTTGCACTAACTATAAGCATTTTGGTGAATCTAGCATTTATAGGTTTTTACAGGGACACAACGAAAAATTCTTTATAATTAAGATCTATGGGCTCAAAGTTCAGTAGCGTTAAATAAAACATCGTGTAATAGATGGAGAAAAATGCTCAAACACTCTATTATGGTTTTCTCTCTTTTGTTTGTTTAACAACTCCTCTTTCTTTACTTTATCTACAAAACTGTTAATTACTCAATGTTCGGAAAGTCGAGTGGAGTCACTCCAGATTTTATTATTATTATTATTATTATTTATTTATTTGTGAAAACTACAGACCGTAGTTTAGCAATGTTGTTTTTAATACCACTTCTATTTTCCATCCAAAATATAGTGCGACCACGTTTCCTACGACTAGTTTGGAGGGATGCAAAATTGGGGCCGAGAGATAGTTATTTGGCAAACATCCAGTTATTCGGCGTTCCCTTATCGCTTGTTTTCTCTCAGTCACCCCTATTTTAACACTGGACTCTTTCAATCCGCACTTGCGCAGAGACTTCCATGGTCGCAAGGAATGTGGTTAAATAATAAAAATGTTTATTAGGCCTCAACAGTATCCGAGAGGTTCTGTTTTAAAAGCTGGTAGACGGGAAGTATTCGGTTTAAACTTAAATTACGCGCTCGTCGGCCTATTCATTCGGATGTTTCAGTGGTTTTCCCCCATAACTGGCGTGAATACAAGATGAGATGACTTAGAAAGTCACCCGAGCTGAATCACAACTCAATTTGTTGCACTGCTATTTTGTTTTGACAATTTTTATCGAACAGATTTTTGAAATTATGGGTGGTTTTTCAGCTAGTAATTGTTCAAATTACTCAGAGATAGGATTCTGACCGACATGCTTTCGAAAAAATAGAAAATAAAGAAAAGCGCAGTTTCGGTTGGGCAACGTTTGGGGCTCTACACTGTTAAAAAAAATTCAACTTTGCTGCCAAAAATTCTCTGTGATTTGAGAAAAAAGTCGTAAATTACGGAAAAATTACACGTATTTTTCCGAAATTACAGAGACTTTCTGGCAGTAAAGTTGTATTTTTTTTAACAGTGTACCGTTCCCCATAGAAGGCATTTCAACTAGGCTTAGAACTTTAGCATAAAAACGTTTATTAAAGTTTTCATACACTTGAAAAGAAAGAAAAAAAAACCCACTATAATTTATTTTTTTTAAATCGTGAGTAAATGTATCGCAAAATTTAAACGGGGGGGGGGGGGTAAAAAAAAATCTACATTCATATCCAAAATTAATGTCTAGCCTATTTTCTCGTTTCCTTCTTTTGCGCATAATTTTTAAACAAATGAACGTATGAACATAAAATTTGAATGGCATATTCTTTATCAAATCATTAAAAGAATTTTATAAAACTTTAACATAAACAATAATTTTTAAACTGATATTAGTCCAAAATTTTCTCAAAAGTATAAGCTTTGAAAGAAATGAAATTATTAAATAGTTTTAGAAAAAAATACTAAATGAGAAACGGTGTTAAGAATGCTTTACAGATAGGTGAAGATACACACGTCTCCAAATGTTAATTTTTTTTTTTTTCGTTTTCTTCCATAATGAACTTATTGAAAAATTATAATTATTTATTTATGAACTATGAACGCCCCAAAAATAATTAAAATATCAATGCATACACTGTTAAAAATTTGCTTTCAGTTTGAACTAAAACTCTGTACTGAAATAGCTACAACCATCCGATGGTTTAACCTTTTACCATGATTTGTAAATTTTATGTTGAGCCTAATACTGGTATTATGTTTTAAATTTAAAAAAAAAGAAAAAAAGCAAAATTCAACTGAGACGAGGATCGAACTGAAAACTTTCTTGTCTCAAGTCAAATATTCTGGCAGTGTTCTACGATTTCGTACCCAGGGATTTTGTTTCTTTGATTTTGATAAAAGGAGCTAAATTTTCTCAGGTCTTATTTTGACCCATGGATGAGTTGTTGCTCAAAATTTGCACTTTACCTTATGATTTCGACCACGCTCTTTAATTTAAGCTTGGTTCGGTTTCAATAGGAATTTTACTGATTCACCCTTGTGAGTGGATGTGTGGTAGCTCCAAGTTTTGGTGCAACTTAAATTTAATCGCAAGAAGTAGAAAACTTAAAAGTGAGGTTGAACCATATTATGATATGGCTTATAACTTTACTCCATATAGTGGTTCAAGTTTGAACTGAAATTTTTAACAGCGAAATTTAAAAAAATATCTGGTCCGATTTTCATGTTCATTTGTATATTTAAAAAAAAAAAAAAGTTCTTCGCAAAAGTAGAAGAAGAAAAAGGAAAAAGACGAAAAAAAAAGCGAATACAGGAAGGGAAACCGAGTTTTAATTTAACATTTGAAGACCTGTGTATCTTCACCTGTCTATTATGCGTCTTTAACAACACTAAAAACTGAGACAGATAATCTTCTATATATATATAAATGAATTGCTGTTCGTTAGTCTCACTAAAACTCGAGAACGGCTGAACGGATTTATCTTATCTTAGTCTTGAAATGTTCGTGGAGGTCTAGGGAAGGTTTAAAAGGCGAGAAAAAATCGAATAATTTCCGGGAAAACCCTAAAAACAGCCCTTTTCTATTTCCCATACAAACGTTTTCTAGAGTCAATTTGAACTTTATTGCTATTCAATAAAGTTTAGGTGTGTTCCTAACGGCTGATGGCTGAGCTACAAAAATTTGCATGTTGATTCGTAATGACCTCCCCTGATGCACCTCGAAGCCGGATTTTCGAATTTTGTTTTAGTTTTCTAAAAAAAATCTAAAAGAATTTTCTAAAAGAATAATTTTCCAAAAAAAATTATTCTTTTTTGGACAGAAAAAAAGAAAAAAAAACGTGAACAATAAAAATTACATTTATTTAAAATATTTAATTTTATTCCTTAATTTAATTGTTGCCAAAAAAATTATCATTATTTTTTCGACGGAAAAAAAAAAAAAAAAAAAAACGTGAACAATAAAAATTACATGTATTTAAAATGAGGAAAGTAAATTAAAAAAATTAGAAATATCAGTCGTATCGTTACAAATAAGATACCAAATGAAAGATGCAATTTTTGTGAATCCAACGGATTAAACAGCTTATCGATCGGACAATTAGATTTTTTAAAATTAACTAATGTATGTATTTTATAAATTTTCTTTCACAAACACAAACGTGTAGTCTCACTAAAACTCGAGAACGGCTGAACAGTAGTGGCACCAGAAATTCCCCGATGGGGGGACACCACCTCCCCGACAGGGGGGGCACTACATAAAGAGAGTTTATTATATGAGTATTTATCAAAAACTGCAATACTGTTAATAATACTGCTGTTAATACTTGTACCATTCCATTTCTTAGTACTTCTCGTGGTTTTGGAGATCATCGTGTCACAGACAGACATTTTCTAAAAATATCGTGACCAAAACATGTCCTGGAACTCTCAAAACGTGTATATTCATGGAAAACCGAAAGCTGAAAATTTTTACGAATCCAATACTTTCTTCTATTGAATATAGAATGAAAAAACTGGAATGCTCCAAATTTGTAAAAGGAAAGAAAAATGCTGCTAAAAGTAGAAAAACTGAAAATTTTGTATTTTTCCCCCCGAGAGATTTTAGGAGTATGCCCCGATGGGGGGTCACAGACTCCCCGACGGGGGGGCCTGTGCCCCCCCGGCCCCCTAGCTGGCGCCACCCTTGCGGCTGAACGGATTTATCTTATCTTAGTCTTGAAATGTTCGTGGAGGTCTAGGGAAGGTTTAAAAGGCGAGAAAAAATCGAATAATTTCCGGGAAAACCCTAAAAACAGCCCTTTTCTATTTCCCATACAAACGTTTTCTAGAGTCAATTTGAACTTTATTGCTATTCAATAAAGTTTAGGTGTGTTCCTAACGGCTGATGGCTGAGCTACAAAAATTTGCATGTTGATTCGTAATGACCTCCCCTGATGCACCTCGAAGCCGGATTTTCGAATTTTGTTTTAGTTTTCTAAAAAAAATCTAAAAGAATTTTCTAAAAGAATAATTTTCCAAAAAAAATTATTCTTTTTTGGACAGAAAAAAAGAAAAAAAAACGTGAACAATAAAAATTACATTTATTTAAAATATTTAATTTTATTCCTTAATTTAATTGTTGCCAAAAAAATTATCATTATTTTTTCGACGGAAAAAAAAAAAAAAAAAAAACGTGAACAATAAAAATTACATGTATTTAAAATGAGGAAAGTAAATTAAAAAAATTAGAAATATCAGTCGTATCGTTACAAATAAGATACCAAATGAAAGATGCAATTTTTGTGAATCCAACGGATTAAACAGCTTATCGATCGGACAATTAGATTTTTTAAAATTAACTAATGTATGTATTTTATAAATTTTCTTTCACAAACACAAACGTGTAGTATACAGCCTGTACAACACTGACCAAATTGAAGTTCAAATTTCATCAATATTTAAATAAATAAATGAAAATAAAAATATGCTTAATGGGAAATATATATAACCATTAAAAGTTTAGTTGTCTAAAATATGTCAGAAATAGCGCTCATAGCATATTGTTACAAGGTATTAAGTCTTATTTTTACAAGGGATAAAATCTAAAATGGTGACAAAAATTCAAAAGTCGCCAAAGAGAGCTATATTAAGGCGGTACTATGATCATGCTTACAAACCATGAATACTAATAACCACAAAAAATTAATTGTCTCATGCAACAGACGTAGCCGGTCATAGCATATTATAATATTTAGCGTGAAATTGTTATCATTTTTATGGTTGATCGGGGATAAACAAAATAAACATAGGAAATAACGTAAAAGCAAATATTATGTGCACCACGTATAGTGTTGTTCATATGTAACTGGGATTCAAATATAAAGGGGATACTTCATTTTTTTTTTTTTTTTTTTTTTTCGATACTATCTATTTCGAAACTGTTATCTAATAAGGACTTAATGCAAGCCTATTGGTAAACCATTGTCTCAGGTAATAGGGACAAGCGCCCGAGTTTTAGCGGATGACCAAATCGCTACCGAAGGCAGCAGGGATCCGAAGCGAGCTTTTGAGCAATTTTAGTATTTTATTTTATTTTTATAAAGCTATATAGAAAAGAGTTTCCTTTAAATTTAGTGACCAGCGAAGCGGGCAAAGCCTGCTAGTATACATTAAAAATATACATTTTAAAGCATTAAAAACACGATACACAAATTTAAACGTTTCGAGCCTTTTACAGACTCCTCATCAGTAAAAAACATCAAATGTAAATGCTGAGAAGAACAACAGACTTCAATTAAGTGAGTACAACGTATTCATCAGGAACTGCGCATGCCTTATTAAGTGGTGAAAAATGTTGATTTGTGAACCAGCCCTCCAGGAAAATTCTTGAATGATAATTTAAACAGTTAGATATGATTATTTTAGTATTGTTAAAATCAGGTAAATGTTCAGTTTCTATGGCATGCTGTACAATTTTCGAACGTATATCACGGTTTTTGAAATTTGTTTTATATTGCTTTATTCGAGTATGAAGAGAACGGCCAGTTTGACCAATATAAACCGAACTACAAGATTTACAAGGGATATTATAAATAACACCTGTACGGGAAAAGGGGGGGGGATAACTGTTTTAAAATTAGAAAGGAAATTACGAATTAGAAATTGAGGTTTATAGGAAACAGATAAATTAACAGTGCGTAAAACTTTGGCAATAGATTCAGAAATATTTTTATAGTAAGGAATAGTAACGAACGATTTAGGTGATTTAGGGGAATTATTTTTATGATCATCCTTATTAGAGTCATACTCTATTAATTTTCTTTTAAGCCAGCGAGAGGGATAATTATTACGCTTTAAGTCTGAAAAAATCCTTTTCAATTCCAACTAGAAAAGCTCATCAGTACTGCAATATGATTTTGCGCGGTGAAGTAAAGTATGGAAAACAGCAGATTTATGTGAAGAAGGGTTAGCTGAATTAAAATTTAAATATTGGCCTGAAAATGTAGGTTTCCTATAAACAGAAGTAACAAATTTAGAATAAGTATCGGAAGGCGAACGCTCAATTAAAATATCTAAGAAAGGGAGTTTATTATCTTTTTCATGTTCTAAGGTAAATTGAATTGATGGATTAACGGAATTAGCATAATTAAGAATATTAGAAACATGTTGATTATCAGTGATTATAAAAATATCGTCCACATATCTACGCCAAAAATCTACAACATTTTTCACCGCTTAATGAGGCATGCGCAGTTCCTGATGAATACGTTGTACTCACTTAATTGAAGTCTGTTGTTCTTCTCAGCATTTACATTTGATGTTTTTTACTGATGAGGAGCCTGTAAAAGGCTCGAAACGTTTAAATTTGTGTATCGTGTTTTTAATCTTTTAAAATGTATATTTTTAATGTGTATTATCTGTCTCAGTTTTTAATGTGATTAAAATATAATTTTACTACGAGACGTAATGATTTTTAAATATTTTAAATTTAACAACACTTTTTAAATAGTTTTCTTTTTCTAAAATTGCTTAAATTTTACATGTCTTTAAAAGATTACTTTATAAACTTTGATTAATGGCTTGATAAAGAAGATGCCATCCAAATTTTATGTTCATATGTTCATTTTCTTAAAAATGATGCGCAAAAGTAGAAAAGAAAAGAACTGTATATGACTTTAATTTTGGATATGAGTGTACTTTAAATATACGTTTTAATGACTGATACAGTCGAATCACGTTAACGCGAATCTCAAGCGGAATAAAAAAAAAAAATTTCATGTTATCAGTAATTCATGCTATAAGTAACTAATCTTCATTTTGACAGGGATCGTGGAAACAGTTCATGTTAAAAGTAATTCACGCGTTAACAGTGTTTATGTTAACGAGGTTCGACTGTATTAATTTAATTAACTATTGATGAGAATATATCAGTGATGTTTGATAATTTTCTGAAGTAGAAACGCTCATTTTCAATTTTTATTTAAAACTAGAATGTTGAGGCTACCACATAATTTTCTTCTATATTTTCCTATGCAAATTCACTCAGTAAAAAAAATTTATTAAAATCATTATTTAATAAAATTATTTTCCATGATAATGCAGTACCGTATTAGAGAAGTAGTATAACACTTATTATGGAACAAATTAATTTATCATTATTATGGAACAAATTAAAAATTCATCATCTACTACTATTATTATGGGACAAAGTTAGTATAAAAATTACTCCATTTTAAATGTCGAACTCATTCCACCTCATCACCTCCCCTAAAAAGTTGAAGTGACAATTCAGTTCTAATCCATTCTTTACTGCTTGTTATTATAATAAAAATGAAGACTTACCAAATTGCTCGAAGAACTTGATTGCAATATAACCACTCATTCTGATGACTACTTGGTGGCATGTACATTAAACCTTGTCTCAAGAGTATAGGAAGCAATCTGTGAGAATGTATATCTTGAGCTGCCAACCAAACTAAGTTCATTTCTTTTGGCACAATATCAGTAAAATCATTTCTGTACGGTATTTTCATCAAAGTCCAAACAGAATTATGCTCTTCCAATGTATAGGCATCATTTAAAAGACTAGGGAAATTTGTATTCACCCCGTGCGCTGTTTCTACAGTACTGCCGATGATATTCCTCGCGTAAAAAGTGTCAAAAAGCACAAAATAAAGCACATCAGCAATCCGGGGTAAAAAATCTGAATTCTGGTATTTTTCAAAATGCTGAAACAACAAATAAATAGTCTTCCACATCAGTCTGGATTCAGCATAATGTTGCTTTAAAATCTGGAGGCAGTGTTTGACATTTTCAAAATCCACCTCAACAACACCAATTTTGTGCTTCACACTGAAGGATTTTTGTATCAATTTTTCAATTTCCCTGTATATGTACAACGCTTGATCGGGTGGCAAGCTCACTGACATAGGCCAACGCAGAGTATTAAAGATTTTCATACATTCATTCATACTTTAATTTGAAGAAATCTTTTAACCCACAAATGCAAATCATTTTTTCAAACTGACAAAAAAAGGCTTGAGGCTAGAATTAACTGTATACGGTATTTATATGATTTCTTTATCCGATTTCTCCAATCGTTTCATCCGCGCGACAGACCGACAACTGAGTGCTGAATGAAGTAACATGCTTTCCAAAATCACGTTTTTCCACGGACGTGTGGAGAGAGTGGATCCTCCCTCTTTCTCTCTCTCTTCATTATTTTTTTTTTCACTTCGTGTGTCTGACAAATGCCCCCATGGCTGTAGTAATAAACTCTTGAATTGCGAGAGATATGAAGTGTTTTTCATCTATTCCACCACCACCTCCCTTCTTCCTGAAAGTCCGGTCTATAATTAGGTAGTTTTACCGTTAGAATCGACCTTCACTTAAAAGTTAGCGCTTCGGTTGTCTTCAAAGAAAATTAAAATTATTGCTGGAACATTTTTCTCGTGATCGTCTGTGAAATATATTCAACTGTCATCAAAAGAATTGATGTAATATAGGAAGAAGAAGATAACTGGGAAAAATTAACATTTATTTAAAATAAATAAAAGTTGAATTCCATGAGATATGAGACATTTTTCATCTATATTCTCCCCCCTTTTTCCTGGAAATTCGAATTCTAATAAGATAGTTGTACCGTTTGAGTCGACCTTCACTCGAAAGATAACAATATCTTCATTTTAAAATTTATTACTGGACATTTTTTCACGTGATAGTATGGAAAATACATTTAATTGAAAACAGAACTGATATAAAACGAGAGAACCAAGATAAATGGGAAAAAATTAACATATTTTAAGAAACAATAGTAGTAAAATATCAAAAGTAAAGAAAATCAAGGTTATATTATATAAAAGTAAATCAAATAAATGTAAAGGAATGGCTGCCTGCGACCTTACAAGGATGACACGACAGACAGCTATGTTAAAAGTGAAGAAAAAAATGTATAAATTTAATTTTAAATGGTATAAAGTCTCTTTTGATGCACTTAATAAATTTACTCGTAATGAAAGTTAAATTGAAGTAACAGTTTTATTTACTATACTTTTATGTATTTTTAATAAACAGGTTTGCTATAGGATTATCATGTAACTTTTTTCAACATCATTTAAATGTGTTTTAATGCGCATTTATATTAGGACCTAAGTCCCCTCTCTCTCTCTCTCTCTCTCTCTCTCTCCCCCTCCCTCCCTCTCTCTCCCTCTCTCTCCCCCTTTCTCCCTAGTCTGCGTTGTTAATAACTTTTCGTTGATAAATAATATTTATCAACGAAATTTATCATTGCTCCTTATAATTTCAGGATTTTTAAAATCGGGTCACAATCACCGCTTTCACCTTGACTAAAAAGAAAAAGAAAAAAGAAAAAATTTCTTTTACATCTAAAATTCACATAACCGAATTATGAAACATTCTTTTTTTTAATTTAATGCGAATTTACGCGCATAAAAATGTTTCGTTTCATGAAAGTTTTAAGGGACCATATAAACATCTAAATTCAAAATATTATGCTTTATTTATTTATTTTAATTTTTAAATTTTTAATGTTAAGAAATTTTTTTTATTTTAATATTGTTTTATGTAACGTGTGGTGTTACAAACCTAGTTGGCATAGGTGGACTCTGCTCAGTTCCCCATCATTTGTATGTTCTCATAAATTTCTTGCACAGGACTTATTATATACATGTTAAGAGAAATGAATTTGACCAAACGCTTGACACAGTGACAGAACGAAATCCTCGCCTAATAGGCTACCCACCATTCAGTTCGATATCTTATTCTAATCTATTAATTTATTTTATTGGGATCAATTTCGTAGTTTATTTTCATGCTACTATTTCCAATGCAACTTTCCTAAAAATGCGTATTTTTATGAAATATCTCCCCATTTTGCTATGTTGATAAAAATCTTAAATTTCGAATAACTTACGAAATTTTCCTATTAGAATATTTGCAATCAATCATGTTCATACAAGTATCATAAATGTTATTTTGAAATTGTCTGGTATATTTATGATCCTTAAAATGGACGTTTATGCTCGATTTTGCCTTATTCTGCCATTTTAAGTAAATCGTAAATTTCAAATAACTTACGAATTTTTTAAATTGGAAAATTCATACTCTATGATATTCATGCCAGTATCCTAAATAATATTTCGAAAGTGCTTTGACATCTTTAAGATGAAATATCCCTCAAGATTTACGTTTATGTGAAATTTTGTTCTATTCTGCCATGTTAAGAAATTCGTAAATTTCCAATAACTTACGAAATTTTTATACTGAAAAATTCATTGTTCATGCCAGTGTCCCAAATAATATTTCAAAAGTAGTCTGACATCTTTACGATGAAAATATCTCCCAAAATTGACGTTTATGTGAAATTTTGACCTATACTGCCATGTTAAGAAATTCGTAAATGTCTAATAACTTGCGAAATTTTCAAAGTAGCATATTTATAGTTACTGATGTTCATTCCGGCATCAAAACTGATTTTTTAAAACTGGTCTGACATTTTTACAGTAAAAAGTTTTCATTTAATGCACGTTTAAGTGAATTTTTGCTCTATTCTCCATGTTAAGAAAATCGTAAATTTCGAATAACTTACGAAGTTTTTTAATTCGAATGTTGCAAATGAATAGGGTTCTTGCCAGTGTCGAAAGTAATATTTTAAAAGTGATCTGACCTCTCTGCGACAATTTGTTCGTGAGATATCGTGTGCACAGACTAACAAACTAACGGACTAACACACTAACCCACTAACAGACTAACACACTAACAGACTAACACACTAACAGACGCCCTACAGACTGACACCATACAAATTTTGTCATTTTCGGATTCCTCACACCTGAAAACGTATAAAAAAGTCAAAAAACCGAGGTCGAAAATTTTCACGATTTCCTAAGTTCCCCATACCTATAGTATGATGGGGAACTAAAATGAATTATATTGTTACGAATTATTTGTTACTGCAATTAATGTATGTATAGCTCCTATTTCTCAGAACTAAAAGTACTGTATCCTACAAGGAAGCATTCGAAAGGTGTCGTCTTCAAAAAATATTGAAATATATATATATATATATATATGATTGTACTCTTCATAAAACATCAAAAAGTGAAAAAATTATTGGCTGAAATGAATTACAGCGATCACAAAAAATTATTAAAATTAAGCACTTTTGGCGATTTAGCGCTGTTAGACGATAAGTTCGCTTGCACCGAGATTGCCGTGTTCGAACAGAACCATGTTTTGCTTCTCCGCCAAGTACTCAAAATCAATCGCCTAACAGTGTGAAATCGCCAAATATGCTTAATTTCGATAATTTTTTGTGGTCGCTGTAATTCATTTCAGCCAATATTTTTTTCACTTTCTGGTGTTTTATGAAGAGTAGAATCACATATATTTTTTTCAATAGTTTTTGAAGACGACACCTTTTGAATGTTTCTTTGTTAGATATTTTCTCTGATGTTTTCTCTTGAAAAATTACTTTTGATTTAAAGCATTTTATTAAGAAAAAAAAAAAAAAAAGCCACTCTCCCAATTAATTTTGTCACAGATCATCCTGTAAATATTCGACTAGCACTAATCGATTAGTAACAACATCTAGTTTATAATGGTAATATAGTTAGATTTTGCTTAGGGTGTCGTTTACATGCAAAAACTCTTGTATATTCTTGTAAATTAATAACCATAAAATGTTTTTCTCCTAATCTCATTGGTTTAAACAGAGATATTATATAATATAATTTTAAAAAGGTTTTTCACCCCTCTTAGACAAAGATTTATTTTCCTTTAGACGTTTTAGTGACGCAATGACGTCACCCAAATAAAGTATCAAGTTGAAACGATAGCTAAAAGTTGCTTTTTCGCAGAATTTTAGTTATTCCCAGACATTCGATATTCTAATCATACAAATTAAATAAGACTTGCGATTTAAAAGTCCATAATTCCATGTGTCACTTAGAAAACATCCATTTAACTATTTTATCATGGCGGAATGTAGGATTTTTTTTTTTTTTTTTTTTTTTTTTGGTGGTGGGGGGGGGGGCTAAGAGTTTTCAAAATGTTATTCCAGATCAATGAAAAATTTACAATTGTAACATTGTGAATGTCAGTGCTTTTTTTTTTGGGGGGGGGGGGGCTGCAGCCCCCTAGCCCATGATGAACAAAATTTTCAGCGTTGTATTATAAAAAGTTTACGAAATATGGAAAGACAAAAAAGTTTCTGCGTGTATTGGGAATTTATGTAGAAGGCAACATTATATGTTCTATGCACTTTTCTGCTCCGAACAGTTCGTTCTCGCGGCGATAAAATCAAATAAATGAAAAAAAAAAAAGTTGGTTTAAACCATTTTCCTATGCCTTGTCTTAAGTTCTTGGATAACAGAAAACTTACCGCATAATTGCGTTTCAGAAACAATGCACGAATTATAAGTGAAAACAATGAAAACATAAATATATAAATACATTTACTAATTGGTTACTAATCCGTCAACAACTGTGTTTAGACCATGAAGTTAAGTTCGTGGTTTAAACAAGAACTTTTTATGATACACTGCTGAAAATTTGTATGTAACCTTATCACGGTATGACGCAGTTTTTATTCGCAATAAATTTTTTGTAGGGGAGAGTGTGTAAAAATGTAAAAAAAATTTTTGCTTGGAATAGATCTGAATGAAATTGTGATCAATTTTATAGAATTCTGTAATATTTTTACGCAACTATGTAATTTATTATGAGATTTATCATTGTTATATTCTAAGACTAATTAAAAAAAAAAATTAAAGGCAAGGTGATTTTTTTTATTATTATTATTACCTTTATAGTTCTTTATAAAATAGATAAGCAGAATATCCTGCGTGAGAATTTTCCGTGTAACAGCCAGAAAATTCCCTCGTCCTCTGGGTAAGTATTCCCTTTCCATATCCTTTTGTTTAAGTATACATGTAATGATCTATTTCCATATATATATATATATATAAACGTATGCTATTATAATTTGTAGAACTTTCAGTAGTTTTGTTAAGTAATTAAATAAGCACATCTACAGATCAGGAGCCCCAAGGTCACGTCCCATTTGTGTATACTTATTATTCAGCAGTTAATTTTTATTTATTTTTATATTCTCTGTCACTCTCTCGTTCTTTCTCAATATATATATAAATGTATGTGTGTGTTTTTGTGTTAAGACTGATTTGCTTAATAATGAGTGAACACGCATTCAATAATGAGTGAACACGCAATTAATAATGAGTGAACACGCATTAAAACACGCAAACAAATTTTAATAATTAATAAATGTCGGCAAAAGAAACATTTAGAAATCAAAAGAATTTCCACGTGTTTAAAACGAGCTTTTAACTCCAAATTTCAATCTTTCTTTTTTTTTGTAAATATCGTTATTAGCTCAATAACAAACTACAAGGTATTCTCATACGCTTTTATTATTTTAGTATGTTGTTTAAGTGGGAAGGTTGAGGTTGAGGGGGCTTTATGTAGCACTAGTGCTACACTATGGACAATTGACGACGGTTTGAAACTCTCCTCTAAAGATGATCCGGAAACATGCCATCCCAATTTTGATCCTCCACGGATGTGATTTTTTAAATGTGGTATGTTGTTTATTTATGCATGTGGTCAAATCTGAAATATGCATTTTCACCATACTTGCCAACATACTAATTAATATTCCGTAGTATTTTTAGCCCCGCCTACTTTTTCACACCAGTATCTTTTCAGAGTATTTTTCTTCTTGTTTAATCGTAGTTGCATTTACAGAATATTGCTCTAAAATTTGACTGGTATGGGAAAAAGGGTGGGACTAACAACACTACGGAATATTAATTAGGATGTTGGTAAGTATGATTTTCACACACTTCCTAACATTCGATTGACATGAAATTCTGCATACATGTATAACTACGATGACAATACATCCTCAAGTATTCTTCGACCACATTTTATAAAACCATGGAAGCCTCTGCGCAAGTTCTGACTCAACGAGTCCAGTGATAAAATAGGGGTGACAGTCATCTGATTCAGAGAAAATAAGCGATAATAGAGCACCGAATTATTAGATGTTTTCCAAATATCAACCTGTCGGTTAGTTTGGCATCCTTCCAACTATTTGAACTCGCCCTCACTGCTAGTTTTAGGAAATGGACCTAGGGGTAGGAAGTCTAGGAGCTGTGGGCCACCAACTTTTTTTTTCCGACTTTTAATCCACTTTTTATCGTTCGATTGAACCGAAATTTTGCATGCATGTATAATTTCGACGATAATAAATGCTTTGGTAGTAACAGACTTAGAGGACGCAGGACCTGATCCCGATGAACTTTTCAACTGAGAAGAAGCATTTGGGGGCCTTTACTGATCGCTTGGTCTAAAAGCCACATACAAACACCTTAAAATTTTACAAAATTATCATTAAACACAAACCTCAATTAGCTAAAATTGAGGGGAAATACGCACGAGTACATTCACTTAGTATTGGCACCAAAATGCAAACTGGTGAAAGCCTGTATTCTCTACGATATATAAAATTATTTCATCGTAAATGAATGTGTACACGCTTAATTAGCCGATATCCTATAATCTAGAAATAATAATTGTGTAATCGTGTTTATTGTGACTTTTTATAATCAAGTAATGCAGTCAGACAACAAGCTCTAACGATTTGGGGCTTCTATTTTGCTTAAGTTAAGGCATTTAAAAAAATTTTGAAGGGAAGCTCGTACTCGAGAAGTACGCGCTTCTCTTGGTAATCATATAGTCTGAAGACCTGGGCATCCATCTACATTTTCAGATGTTAGTTTTAAAAAAACAGGCATGCATAGACAGCTTACGTTAGTATCTGCGCTATTTTGCCATAAAAGTAGTGATATATAACATTTATAATTAATTCCGGAGTAATGTTAGTACCCGCCTTTTTTTTTTTTTTTTTTACACCACTTTGCTTATAGAGAAATTTTCTTCATTATGTAAATACGATGAAATATGAAGAAAAATGCTCTTTAAAATTAGTGGTGTAAAAAAAGAGCAGGTACTAACATTACTCCGGAATAAATTATAAATTTTATGTAAATGCAGCAAAAATATGTACAGAAATTGTCAACTTATATATCTTCATCTATCACTTTTTGCATTTGTACCTCTAAATCAAATCCTTGGTGATCATTTTGGGCTACTAAATTTTCATTACTGGCGTGAAGCCTACACATAAGTAACTTTACAAAATTCGACGGCCATTATCATTTTTGTAAACATCATTCTTTCAACTCGACGCATACATAGCGTGATTACTCATTTTTTTATATGAAGGATGAAGCTTTGCACAAAAAAATCTTGCATCAGTGAAAGTTTGGACTTGGAAAAATCACTTTCATTGGTGGCCTCGGGGCAAATATATATATGCAACTAGGACCATGGTAGCTGGTTGCGCAGGGTTCTGGTGTACCCAGATCGGGCCCCATTCAAAAGTGGAATGCTGGCATTACGAATGTAGGTCATTGCGAAACAAACAAAAATGGGAGGTTATCAATTAGAGGTTAAGAAAAAAAAAGTAGAAGGGAGAAAGTCTCAGAGAAAGTATTGTGTATTTATCAGTTTCGTATTTCATTTGTGGGAAAATAAGAAAAAAAAATTGTATCCGGGATATATGTTAGTTTAAAAACTGTACGATTTCATTAAGATCTCAAAATCTATTACTTAATCTAAAAATCAATTGCTTCTGAAATTACTTTTATAATAAATCCTTACAATTATGTTTATCAAATGTTTCGGAAACAAACAAACAAACAAATAAAATTGGTACAACTCTTTTTATTTTAATTTTAGTTTTAGGTTTTTTTTTTTTTTTTTTTTTTCGTTTTATTAATTCTATATGCAAAAAATAAGTTTTTTAGCGACATTTAAGGTGTAAATTTAGTAAATCCTAATCGCAATGTGTTCAGTTGGATGAATATATAATTTTCATCGTTTATTTGTTTGTGAAAATGTACTCATATATATATATTTCTCATTTTTCAAGACATATATAGAATTTCGTTAATTTTAAAATAGCTAATTCAAGAAAACATTCAGTTGAAAATCCTACATAGTTTGGGTTCAATTTTATCCCGTTCAACCTGTAACCATATCAAACCCTACAATATAGTTTGCATATCCGAATACGAAAAATGGTTTGTACTGATATGTATTCAACATGAACTAAAAACATTTCTATGTAAAACCTATGGGAGTTTATTAAAACAATACTTAAATGAAAATCCTTATTTACATATCTATCCAAATCTGCGAAAACGATATGCATCGATATACTTAACAACAACACGAATCCAAAGCATTTTTATTGAAAATCTGAACTGTAGATAAATTTAAAACATTCTTTAAACGCATATTGTATATTTATTTGCACCGACAGAAACCCATAAAAACGATTTGCTTCGATACGTCATATTACAACACGAATTCAAAGCATTTTTTAGATTGTTAAAAGAAATTATAATAAAAAATAAAATAAAAACTTTTTTTTTACTCTTTTTTACGGGAAATTCTCCTTTTTTAAAAGTTAAACTCATTATTTTACGGTATACGGGATTTTTTCTTTAAATTTGTGGAAAATTCCCTTTTAACGAAAGAATAATTTTAATTTTAGAAGAATTTCACGGCCCTTTTCCTGCAGGGAAAGTCCCGAAATTTAAAGTTTTTTTTTTTTTTTTTTTTTAATGTGCAATTCAAAACCTGAAGTGAAGATATTTAAATGCATTCCCTTACCCAAATCGACTGGAATCCACAAATACAATTTACATCGGTATGTAACATAACACGAATTCAAGCCATTTTTATTCAAAACCTGAAAGTAGACTAAAACAATATTTGAATGCATCTAGCATATCCATATTTGAAACGATCCGAATAAAATAAATAAATAAAATAAAGATTTGCATCGATACGCAATTCATTGTGAATCCAAAGCTTGAACTGAATTAAACTTGAACGGTACAAAATTAAAATAATATTTTTAAAATGTGGTGTGAAACAATCACATGACTTCCATTACAGACTATTATATGCACGTATTATATGCACTTTTTGGAGATAATGTGATCAGAACATATAAAATTGGCCTGACAAAGTAGGCATATAAAATTTTAAAATAAATTAAGATAAGAGAAAGGTCTTGCACGTGTAAAGACATATAAAACAGATTTACATAGCGATTTAAAAAATAAGACGAAAGAGATCAAAAGAGCCATTTTTTGAAACAAAAATTTTCGAGATCGAAAACTGACCTACTTAAGCTAGATGACAGTCAGATTTTCTGTAATAATCACGAAATACATGAAAAAGGGTATCTAAAGTAGGTTTATATAAAAAAATTTAAGAAAATCGTTAGAGCCGTTTTTGAGATATCGACTTTTACCAAAACTTAGTATACCCAAGTGTTGACAGGAAAATAGATATATGTAGAAAAAGATATCTAAAAGGGGGTTGATATGGCGAATTTGAAAAAAATCCGTACAGCCATTTTTAAAGGAACGCTCTTGCGAGATCTGAAATTGAGCTATTTATACAGGACACCTGTCAACTTTCCTGAACCAACCAACTAATTCATACGAAAGGACATCTAATAGAGTATTTATATAGCAAATTTGAAGAAAATCGTTAGAGCCTTTTTTGAAATACGGACTTACGGTCCCACTTCTGTTTTTCTAATTTTCACCAAAAGTTGTAAAAATCATCTGTGCACCTGACCTGTCTCAATTCTGAAGTTTTGTAGTTCTACCTTTATTAGTTTCGGAGATATGATAGTCATAAAATTCTCCACACACATACACACATACTGACTAATTGCCAAAAACTGCTTTTTTTTTTTACTCAGGAGACCTTAAAACATGTAAATCATATGAAAACTTGATATCGAATTTTTGGACAGAATAAAATGCTTCAATTACCTACGGTAGTCGGATAATGGAAGTAAAATAAGTAGAAATTCTTAAAATATTATAACCAGTATGAGTTTTTGTCTTAAAAATAAATAAAGATATTATAGTTATTCCCATTTAATAACATTTTAGACTCTTTTAAAATATTGTCAAATACTAAAATTCTCTGGAAAAAAAAAAAAAAAAAAAAAAAACCTCAGAGCCATAAATTTAACTAAAGTTCCATATGATTTTGTGCATTAGCAGTAGGTTTACAGCGCCACAAAAATTTGCTTAAAATACACATAGAAGAAGAAGAAGCAGTGTTTTTGTTAAGTGATCTAAACCAAACTTAAAAAATTTGTTGTAAAACAACCACACGACTTCCATTACCCACTATCAAACGTATTATATACCTTTTTTGGAGATAATACAGTCGGTAACAAAAGTGTCCGAACTCTAGCAAAAATTCCTATGTAAAAAAAGTACACATCTTACTGTTTTGTTGAATAAATCCTTGTCGAATCCCGTTCTTACACTGACTAAGAACAGGATTCGACAAGGATTTATTTAACAAAACCGTATGAAGTGTACTTTTTGTACATAGGAATTTTTGCTAGTGTTCGGACACTTTTGTTACTGACTGTACGATCAGAATTCATAAGATTGACCTAACGAAGTATACACCTATCGAATTTCCTGTAAGAGAAAACTGATATATATATATATAAAGATAAAAAATAAGGGAAAAAAAAATATATATATATATATATATTTTTTGAAACATCAATTTCCGAGATCTAAAACTGACCTACCTAATCAGGATGACTGTTATTTTTTTTGTAATAACCTTGTAATACATAAGAAAGACTTTTACCAAAACTTGGCATACTCAATTATTGACCAGAAACAATAATTAGATACAAAAAGATATTTAAAAGGGAGTTAATATGGCGAGTTTAAAAAAATCCGTACAGACGTTTTTAAAGGAACGCGCTTGCGAAACCTGAAATTGAGCAATTTATACAGAGCGCCTATCAATTTTCCTGAACTAACCAACTATATCATTCGATAGGACATCTAACAGAGTGTTTATATAGCAACTTTGAAGAAAATCGTTCGAGCCGTTTTTTACAGGAACACAAAGAAAAATTCTTTATCAATATGACCTATGGGCTCAAATTATTTGAAAGAGGATATCGTTAAATTAAACAACATACTATTTGGGGCAAAATACTCAATCCCAAAATTAAAATTTTCTTATTTGTTTACTTAACGACTTCGCTTACTTTAATTTATTTAAGCAACTGTTAATTACTTAATGTTCGGAAAATCGAGAGGAGTCACTCCAGTTTTTTTTTTCTTTCCATTTCTATAATTCTTGTCACACCAGTCTTTATATTTATTTTGGGTTATGATGATGATATGTTCCTACCTCGATTTCGTGAGTTGCCACTTTGTATTCGTTTGCTCCACTCGTGCCTACATTGTTCGCCTGATGATCAGTAGGGGTTTGTCTTATTTCCACCCAAACTATTCTTTCCGAGCTTGTTTGCAATTTACTATTTGGTAAATGCACTGACCACTATAAAAGACCTGTCAAGTTCGTGGCTACCTTGAGACCCTGAAATACCATGAATTCCCAGAAAGGTAACCGAGCGGTTCCGCGTTCAAAGCTGGTAGACGGGAGGTGCCAAGTTCGATCCCAGGTCGTACTCATCGGCCTATCCGTTCGGAATTTTCCGTAGTTCTCTCCGAAATTCTAGGACCCCTTAGAAAGAACCCCCGGAGGGCACTTCCCCTTAGGCCTAAGACCCTAGTGCAATCAAGTCGCCTTAATTCACACAACCCAACCTAACCCAGAAAAGTGACCAAACTATCGAGATGTTTCGAAATTAAAAATATTTTATATGCAACTATGTCGATCATAGTTTTGGGATGCTTTTTACTTTGATATTTTGTTGTGTCAGCATGGGCTTCGGCACATTAGGATATGAAGGTGGGGGTTTTGCCTCCTCCTGGAAGACTCTAATTGCTAAAAATTTCAACTTACTTTCCATTTGAAGGGCCGCGGTAGCCCAGTCGGTAGAGCGCCGGCCTCGTTATTGGAAGATTGCGGGTTCGGTACTCAAGCCGGCCAAAGACCATCGTGTACACTAATGGTGACTGGTGCACGTAAAATCTGTCGTGGCCGCAATGTCCTCCATGTTCCCATCAAAAATTATACCTCTGGGGGTCACCGAAGCGGTGGGTCTATTCTGGCCTTTTCGTTAAAAAGACAAAGCGATCGTTATTTTTTCGATCGAAATATCTTTCATAACGATATTCAGGTATAGAGCGATTCTGCCTTCCGAACGTTATAATCAAACGAGAATGGGGGAAACTGCTTTCGAGGTTAACTCTTTCATCCAATCAGGACGAAGCACGTGTTTTGCTTTATTATGATTACAAGCTAGTAGCAGACGATGGTCGCCGTGTTAAATATAGATTGTTTTGTTAATTTGTTTGTTGTGAAAATTAAAATTAAAAAGCAAAGGCACAGTGTGGATTATTTTATGTGTTGTAGCAGAGCAGTTTTCCAGTTCAGTTTAATTGTGACGGCTAGATGAAAAAGAAATTTAAAATAGCCAAGTTTTATGTTAGACTGGCTGTTACAATGAAATCAGCTACTCGATATAAATTAATTACTCGGCAACAGTGGCGGATTTAAGGGGGGGGGCTAGGGGGCTGAAGCCCCCCCCCCCCCCCAAAAAAAAAAAAAAACACTGACATTTACAATTGAATATTACAATTGTAAATTTTTTATTGGTCTAGAATAACACTTTGAAAAATCTTAGCCCCCCCCAAAAGTCAAGTTCTGGATCCGCCACTGCTCGGCAAAATAGAGGAAGTATTTTCTTATCACTTCTTAAAGATTCAAAATAATAGATTTAGTTTACTTACATGGTATGTACTTATGTTTTAATTATTTTTCCAAAAATTAATTTTGAAATATAGTACAATGCATCTTTATTATGTTATTTATTTAAAGTAAACTTTTTTAATCACACGCAAATTTCTGTTAACACATCCGTATTAGAGAATTCTTTTAATAATGAGCGAATATATTTTTAAGTTTGAATATTTGTGTTTTTAATTTCTTTCTTGTTTGAAATAATTTTTCGTTTAAGTGCAATTGAAATATTTGATATTTAGATATATTTAAGTAAAATTAAATAAACTGCAATGCTAATTTAGTGAGTAAAACATAAAAATATTTTTCTTTATTTATAAATTTATTTTTACTTGAATAATTGAAGTTAAAACTTATAAAGTCATTGTCAGTTGAGATGATAAAAAATATTCAATGATTGTTTTATATAAATATCATAAAAATTGTTTGATTTTATTAAATTTAATGTGAATTGTTTTTAAATAATGTTATAACTTTTTAACTGTTTAACCAAAAAAAAAAAAAAAAAAAAAAAAAAAGGTACATAGAAGTTTGATTTAATCTGTATATTGATTTCTAGAAAATTATTTCTAAATTTATATGAAAAGTGCGTTACTCAATTTTTTACATAAATGTATATGATGAATAATTCATTGCTTTTTAAACTAGTTGGCATAGGTGGACTCTGCTCAGTTCCCCATCATATATATGTTCTCATAAATTTCTAGTGCGAGACATATTATAACCATGTTAAAAGAAATGAATTTGACCAAAGCTTGGTACAGTGACAGAACGAAATCCCCGCCTAACAGGCTATCCACCGTTCACTTCGATATATTTATCTCATTCTAATCTATTAATTTATTTTATCAGGGTCAGTTCCGTTGTTTAGTTTCCATGCTACTGTTTTCAATGCAATAATCCTCAAAATTCATATTTATATGAAAAATTTACAATTTCGATATGTTGATAAAATCGTAAATTACGAATAATTTACGAAATTTTCCTATTAGAATATTTGTTCAAACCATGTTCAAACAAATATCATAAATGTAATTTTGAAGTTGTCTAATGTATTTATGATCCTCAAAATGGAAATTTAGGCTCAATTTTGCTTTATTCTGACATGTTAAGTAAATCGTAAATTCCAAATAACTTACGAATTTTTTTAAATGGAAAAACCATAGTCTATGATATTCATGCCAGTATCCTAAATAATATTTCGAAAGTGGTTTGACATCTTTACGATGAAAATATCCCTCAAAATTGACGTTTATGTGAAATTTTGCCCTTTACTGCCATGTTAAGAAATTCGTAAATTTCCAATAACTCACGAAATTTTTATATTGGAAAATTCATAGTCATTAATATTCATGCCAGTGTCCTAAATAATATTTAAAGTAGTCTGACATCTTTACCATGAAAATATCGCTCAAAACTGACGTTTATGTGAAATTTTACCCTATACTGCCATATTAAGAAATTCGTAAATTTCCAATAACTTGCGAAATTTTCAAAGTAGCATATTTATAGTTACTGATGTTCATTCCGGCATCAAAACTGATATTTTAAAACTGGTCTGACATTTTTACAGTAAAAAGTTTTCATTTAATGCACGTTTAAGTGAATTTTTGTCCTATTCTCCCATGTTAAGAAAATCGTAAATTTCTAATAACTTGCGAAGTTTTTTAATTCGAATGTTCCAAATAAATAGGGTTCTTGCCAGTATCGAAAGTAATATTTTGAAACTTATCTGACCTCTCTGCGATCATTTGTTCGGGAGATATCGTGTAAACAGACTAACAAACTAACGGACTAACACACTAACGGACTGACCCACTAACACACTAACACACTAACAGACACCCTACAGACAGACACCATAGAAATTTTGTCATTTTCGGATTCCTCACACCTGAAAACGTGTAGAAAAGTCAAAAAACCGAGGTCGAAAATTTTCACGATTACCTAAGTTCCCCATACCTATAGTATGATGGGGAACTAAAAATATTAAGCTTTAAAATTGTTTAGAAGATTTACTATACCCAAAATATTACATTAAATCATAAATTTAAATAATAAACATTACATCAAAAAATTAAATTATGTATGGAATCGTTTAGAGTCATTCAAAACAATTACTTAAATATATATATATATATATATATATATATATATATATAATAAATAATAGGTTCTCAACTACAGTTGAAATTTTCATAATTTTAAAATAATAAAGTTTGTATTTTATTCCCTTTTCACTTTATTTAAATTTGCGTGTGATTAAAAAAATTTACTTTAAATAAATAGCATAATAAAGATGCATTGTACTATATTTCAAAATTAATTTTTGGAAAAAATAATTAAAACATGAGTACATACCATGTAAATAAACTAAATCTATTATTTTGAATCTTTAGGAATGATGGAATCTTTAGGAATATGTGTGAGAAAAAGTGATTTTTATTTACATTTTATGTATTTTAAGCTTTGATAACATTTCTTTAACCAAGTTTCCTTATTTCATAAATCATAACTATTTCTTTAAAAAACAAACAAACAAAAAAAAGAATGATTAAACACCTTTATCATACCAAAAAGGCGCGCCATATTGTAACGAATACAAGAGCCACTCAACGACAGCCTTAGAGCTCTCGAAAAATAACGAAGATAAATATCGCTAAAATTTCGATCGCAACAGCCCAGAATACCAAATTATCGTTATATTCCGAAGATCGTTGAATTCCGAAGGAATATAACGAAGCGAACAGGCCAGAATAGACCCACGGGAGAGCTATCCCTTCCGTGGAGGATCAAAATTGCGATGGCATGTCTCCGAACAACCTCTAGGGGTGTGTCCCAGACCATCGCCAAATGCCCATCTGCGCAGCACTAGTGCGACGTTAAACCAACCATCCATTTGAAACTTTAACTATATCATTATATTTTCGACGTTTGTCTAAATTGCCGCATAAAATTTATATCACAGAGCCAATTAGAACCAAGCTGACTTGAATCACAGGTGAGATCGACTGTTGGCTTTATTACTTTCTTCTATATGTAATATAGAGAAAGTATTGGATTCGCGAAAATTTTCGACCTCCGTTTTTTGACGGATCTACACGTTTTAGGATGTCCTGAACACGAATTGATAGTTTTTAAAAAATGTCTGTCTGTCTGTCTGTGTGTCTGTATCATTTTTTTGTGGACGCTGTATCTCACGAACCAATGAATGAAATTTAACCAAACTTGGTATTTAGTTGCACGCTGACATGAACTGGTTCCCATTAAATTTGGGGATCAATAGCTCAACAGGTGGCGCTGTGATCGCATTTTATGCAAATTTTTAACATGGCAGCATAGGACAAAATTCCGTATAAATGGGCATAATGAGAGTTATTTTAAACTTGTGATTGTAAAATTAATATGAATTATTGATAATAATGGTAGTTAACTAGGAAAAAAAAATTGTGCATGGGGGGGCATCGGTTCACCCCCTGGGGGGGAAGTACCCTCCCGGGGGGGGTCAAATTTTGAAGATGGGTATAATTCGAAAGATCTCGTCAATACCTTTAAAACGAATGGTTGAACCATAAATCTGTGATAATTTAAAACAAAGTTATCGATTTTTTTTACTTTTAACAACAACAACAAAAAAAAAAAACATCGCATTTTTTTTTTTTTAATATTGTTAGTGATTGAATATGTATTAATTTTTACAAAAAAAAAAAAACTTAGAAAAAAAAAATCGTTTTTTTTTTTTTTTTTTTTTTTTTTTTTTTTTTTTTAATATTGTTACTGATTGAATATGTATAGGAAAATATAGAAGAAAGTCTTGTGGTGGCCACAACATACTAGTTTTTTTCTGCGAATAGAGTTTGTTAACCTTGATAGTAATTTTTTTTTTTTTTTTTTTTTTTTTGAAAGAACTGTATTGTTTCGGTAAATAAGATTTTTTGGGTTTAAGTTTCACGCATAAAAAATTGATTTAGCAGATGCCATATATATCAGTTTGCTTATTTTGCTCAACCAGCCAACCAACCATATGAATTTAGCTCAAATTTCTAAAATACGCCCAGGCATTTGTAATTTTAAGTGTGCCCCCTCTTGAAATATTTTCTGGCTACACTATTGTGTGTAAGTAGCAGAGTCTTCAATATAAAAATATCAAGCAATTAACTGTATAAGTTTGATATATTTCGGCACATTACTTTGAGTTAAAACTGTAAGGACTTTATTAATATAATTGCTTTAATTTGTTTCTTAATCTATAAATTTTAAATTAGATAAATTACAAATTGTTGAAAGATAACTTAAAAAAAACGTCAGATTTTGTACTAGTTGTACAAAACTCATTTTGCTTCAACCCTTTGATCCCGCTGTTATGAAGAGCAGCGATTCCTCTCCACGACCTTGATTAAAGCAAAGTCATGATCTAATTAACATAATATTCCAGCGTTTGAATAGATATAGAAGATGAATAAAATTTTATAATATTATTATCTAACCATATTCCCTAATGAAAGACCTTGGCGTAAAACTTTCCCGGGAGGAAAAGAAATAAAGTTACCTGCCAAGTAAAGAAAGCTTTTAAATACTCAACATTCTACCTAACTGCTGTCTGGGAAAATTGACAGTTTTATTTGATCCACGTGCTCTAAAGAGCTATGCGAAATAATAAATGGGTTTGTCTGTCGCTTATGAAATTGACTACCATTTCTAGAAATGAAGAAGAAAAGAGAGAGTGAAAAAAATATACCAAAGGAATATAAAAAGGAGAAAGAAAAATGTTTGCAAAGGAATAAGTCTCAGAGCCCATCTAGGCCAGTGACGCAATTAAATAGATCAAGGCTTAAGAGACCCGGAAAAAATACTATTAACTGCTAGGGGCCAAAATATAGGTTACGGTCTTTGAGATTTATACTTACAAGACTTTTTTTATTATTATTATTTTATGTGTGTGTTAATAACAGGTAACTTTCTACAAAAGAGCATGGAAAGGGGAAAAAAAAAAAAAAATTAAAAGGAATTAAAGATTTTTTTTTTCAAGTGTAAACTGAAGGATATAGTATACTAAACAGTAATTTATGGTTTTCTGCAAAACACCTGTAGCTTTTCGCACGCATGCACATGAACTAACAGCTAATGTTCGTGCGACTTTTGCGAGAAAAGTTCAGGCAGACCCTTCCGTTATTGTGGCCACTCAGCGTGACTCTTTCTATAAAGTAGAAAAGAGCAATTAAACAGACTCATTACGTTGCCGGAAAATATTATATAATACCAGGTTAATCTATAGAAGAATACTACTATTCTAGCTTAAAAGAAGATTGAAATTTCAAAAATTTCAATAAAATTTTTACTTAAAAAGTAATAATCGATTTTCCAAACATTAAGTAATTAAAAGTTGTTTAAATGAATTAAAGCAAGAGAAGTCTTTGAAATAAACAAAAGAGAAAATTATTATAGGATGAGTATTTTTCCTCAAATACTTGTGTTGTTTAATTTAACACTGTTGCACTTCAAATAATTTGAGCCTATAGGTCATAATGATAAAGTATTTCTTATTACTTCTTGTAAAAATCTATAACTACTTGATTCCCCAAAATATATCGTGCGACAGTGACCTATAACATGTATATAAATTTAAAGCTCAGTCGAATATGTCATTTACACGCTATCGCACTTTAAATAATTTCAGTCCATAAGCCATAATATGAAGAATTTGTCGTTGTACTAAGTATAAAAATCTATAATTACAAGATTCACCAAAATCTGTACAATTTGTGAGACGATGACTTATAGCATGTATATAAATTTTCATCGCAGTCGAATAAAGCATTTAGCCGTTATAGCATCTTAAATAATTTGAGCTCATAGGCCATAATAATAAAAAAAAATTTCTTTGTGTCCTTGTAAAAATATTATAAGTGCTAGATTCACCAAAATCAATGCAGTTCGTTCTACGGTGACTTATAATGTACGTACTAACCTTTTTTAGCTCAATTAAACAAAGAGTTTAGACGCTATCGTGTTCCTTCATACACATATACAAAGATACATGCATACATACATACACACATATCACCATAAAAATAGCAAAAATGTACTCAGAAGACCTAAAAACGTACAGATACAACAAAATCTCAGCGTCGAACTTCTGTCATGATTACAATTCTTTCCTTGCATATACATGTTCTGAAAGAAAAAGAGTAGTGTATTCGTAATGAATTTAGTATAATAACTATATTTATTTTTAAATCTGGATACATATTTCTCTGAAATACCTTAGGGCACAACTGGATACCTTCTACGACACACCAGTGCGCCTTGGCACACGCTTTGAGAACCAGTGGTTTAACATGTATGATATAAGGTACCGTATTCGAACATTTCTAGTATATTTTAAACATCATTTGAAAATCATTTAAAAAATTGTTTCTTTTCATATACGTTTCTATGATAGAAATCCCCCGCCTCCCAATTGAGTATTGTAACTGCATTCATAAAACAGTTAAAGCAGTCATTAAATTTAAAAATACATTTCAAATTATGCTATGAATTGTCACCCAAACCATTCTTTGAATCATCATCGACTGATTTTGAGTAGCCATGCATATTACCTATATATACATTAAGCAATGTAGCACAGAAAATCTATAAATAATAAATAAATAAATAAATTGTATGGCACAGCTTGAAATGCACTTCTAGTTAATTCCAAACATAACACTAATAAATAATAGCAGGAGACTTGGCGTTGGAATATTAAAACAGGAATAAACTACTACGTCAGAAACGCCAAAGAAAAATGATGACCCATACATTCCTCTGCCCCGTGACCCCTCTCCTCAAGAATTAAATAAAATTAAATCTGCTATAAAATCTTGCCCCTTGTTATTGAACTCGACTAAATCCCATCTTATCCCTTCTATTGCTAATTGTGCCAGATTTTATGCTTTACCAAAAGTTCACAAACCCAATATTCCATTTCGTCCAACAGTCTCTAATATCGGTACTGCTTCCTATAATCTAGCTAAATTTCTCACCACAATTTTTGCTCCACTTCTTGCTGCTAATAGTTATACAGTTAAGAATTCCATAAATTTTGCAAAAAATATTCAAAACTGCCCTCACACTAATCTCACTATGGTTTCTTTTGATGTAAAATCTCTTTTCACTAATGTTCCAATAAGTGGCGCCCTCTGCTGTCTCGAAAATAGATTAAAAGAGTTTCATTTCACCTCTTTCGAAATACAAGAATTAATTTCTCTTACCCGCATTTGTTTATCACAAACCACTTTTTCTTTCCAAAATAAATTCTATCGTCAGTCTGAAGGTTTAGCCATGGGTTCCCCTCTCTCCCCAATTCTCGCAGACATTTACATGCACTATTTCGAAAGCAAGCTTTTTAAGAAAATATCTTTTCCTTTTTGGACCCGTTACGTTGACGACACCTTCACGCTTATCGACATATCTCATCACAATATTGACCACGTCTTAGAAACCTTAAATTCAATCGACAGTAATATCCAGTTTACATATGAAATTGAAAATAATGGCTCCCTTCCATTTCTTGATACCCTCGTCTCTCGCACTGTAAATGGATTTTCAACCACTGTTTATCGTAAAAATTTTGCAGTCTCCCTTCCTCCCCATGCGAGGTCATGTCACCCACCTAACCAAAAAATGGCTGCTTTCTATACTTTTGTAAACCGTGCCCTTAATATTTGTTCAAATCCTGTTTTATTGAAATCTGAAATTAAATACCTGAAAGCCATCGCAATTGACAGAGGTTATGACCCTTCCATTATAGACAAAGCTATCCAAAAGTTACAACTCCCTCGTATTTCGTCTACTAAATCAGTCACATCTAATATCAGTATTGTTTTACCCTATTTTTCTAAAACCAGTCAAACCATAGCTAAAATTCTCAAACAATATGATTTTAAAATAATATTTTCGCCTTCCAATAAACTCACCTTTTCTCAGTTAAAAGATCCTATTGATATCATAATTCTTGGGGCATTTATAGTATTTCCTGTCAGTGTGGTTTATCATATATTGGCCAAACTAAACGCAGTCTTAAATTTCGTCTAAAAGAACATATGAATTACGTCCGCAAACAAGAAACCAATAAATCGGCTATTTCTAAACATTGCTGGGAGGAAAATCATAATTTTAAATTTAATTCAGCTAAAATAATTTGCAGACCTAAATCCATTCATGAACTCGATTTCTTTGAAGCTTTTCATATTTATAAAAATTTTAAAAACCTTGTAAATTGTGATTTCGCTGTTCCCTATTTGTCTGATTGTTGGAAATTTTACATTCAGTCCACATTTCCTTAATTTTTCTACTGTTTACACAGCTACACATTCCTTAATTCCTATTGGCCACACTCCCCACCTCTTCCGTATTCCTATTGGTTGAACTAAATCCGGTCCCTCTCCTATATATACGAGCACTTCTCAAGATTCAGAATTCTTTTTGCACTGATGACGGTACGCTTTAGACTACCGAAACAGCTGTATGCACCTCAATAATTTTTCTTTGGCGTTTCTGACGTAGTAGTTTATTCCTGTTTTAATAACACTAATAAATCAAAATTCTTTTGTGTGGTTCTACAAAAGAAAATAATTGCCTTTCATACCACATTTTTTTTCTGAAACATATTTTTTGTTGATATTAAGAATGTATATATCAATTTAATTTTCTTGAGTACAGTCTAAAAACGCTAAATTGTACCTATCTAAAATTTTAACCATAAAATTATGTATTTTTGAATATTTTTACATGTCCCTGTGCATGATCCATTTCTGCTTCCTCGATAAAAATTGGACTCAGAATCCCCATACGGATGTCAATGATTTAGAATGTTAAGTTCGCACTTCTTTATAATATTTGTTTTCCAGTTATGGTGATAACGGATATTCAAAACACAACTCAGACTGACCACTAAAAACTTAATTTTTGGCTTCAGGGACCTCAAAACGTGTAAGTATATATAAAAAAAAAAAAAAAAGAAAGAAAACTTGTTGGCATAGGTGGACTCTGCTCAGTTGACTCTGCCCCATCATATTTATGTTCTCATAAATTACTAGTGTGGGACATATTATAATCATGTTAACAGAAATGAATTTGACCAAAGCTTGACACAGTGACAGAATGAAATCCCCGCATAATAGGCTATCCACCGTTCACTTCGATATATTTATCTTATTCTAATCTATTAATTTATTTTATCAGGGTCAATTCCGTTGTTTAGTTTCCAAGCTACTGTTTTGGATGCAATAATCCTCAAAATTCCTATTTATATAAAAAAAATTCAATTTCGCTATGTTGATAAAATCTTAAATTACGAATAACTTACGAAATTTTCCTATTAGAATATTTGTAGTCAATCATGTTCGAACAAGTATCATAAATGTTATTTTGAAGTTGTCTGATATATTTATGATTCTCAAAATGGATGTTTATGCTCAATTTTGCCCTATTCTGTCATGTTAAGTGAATCGTAAATTCCAAATAACTTACGATTTTTTTAAATTGGAAAAATCATAGTCTATGATATTCATGCCAGTATCCTAAGTAATATTTCAAAAGTGGTTTGTTTTCTTCACGATGAAAATATCCCTCAAGATTGACGTTTATGTGAAATTTTACCCTATTCTGCCATTTAAGAAATTTGTAAATTTCCAATAACTTACGAAATTTTTATATTGGAAAATTCATAGTCAATAATATTCAATAATACGTGCCAGTATCCTAAATAATATTTAAAAAGTGGTCTGACAGCTTTTACGATGAAAATATCCCTCAAAATTGACGTTTATGTGAAATTTTGCCCTATTCTGCCATGTTAAGAATTTGTAAATTTCAAATAACTTGCGAAATTTCAAAGTAGCATATTTATAGTTAATGACGTTCATTCCGAATTCAAAACTGATATTTTAAAACTGTCCTGACATCTTTACAGTAAAAATTTTCTACTTAATGGACGTTTAAGTGAAATTTTGCCCTATTCTCCCTGTTAAGAAAATGGTAAATTTATATTAACTTTCGAAGTTTTTTAATTCGAATGTTGCAAATGAATAGGGTTCTTGCCAGTGTCGAAAGTATTTTAAAACTGACCTTTCTTTTCTGCGACTATTTGTTCTTGAGATATCGTTTATACAGACTAACAAACTCACTAACGGACTAACAAACTAACAGACACCCTACAGACGGACACCATACAAATTTTGTCATTTTCGGATTCCTCACAACTGAAAACGTGTAAAAAGTCGAAAAACCGAGGTCGAAAATTTTCACGATTACCTAAGTTCCCCATACCTATAGTATGATGGGAAACTAAGATTAATTTCGAAAATTAGACTACAAAACAATATTGAGAGAGACATAAGATATATAGAGAGAGATAGAAATATAAGAGAGAGATACCATATAAGAGAGAGATACCATATAAGAGAGAGATAGAAATAGAATCTTGGTACATATAAACTCTGAATGTATATATGGGAGTATCGTACTGTTTTAACTTTTTAACTTTTATTGGTTTCACACTGAAAACAAACATTTATCAATTTTTATACAACATTTTATTATTATTGTTATTATTATTTTCCTTGTTGTAATCGATTTTGAAACCTTTTCTCCTTTTTATTCGGTAGATGGCAGCACTACTCCATAATTTAACAAATGACGTTTCAAAGGAAGACATATGCGGAAGTCACTTTAAATTTTTTAGCAGGTGCTTTCTTTGAGGATGCACTCATGCACAGTTTTTTTCACCTGATGATGAATTACCATACTTTTATTTTGACGTTTAATAACTGTTACGAGCGAGTTATTGCAATTAACAGTCTTTGTTTTCAAAGTTGTTTATTGATTAAATTATAATTTTATCTGGTTAACGTATGTTTCAAACAAAAAACTTCTCGAAAATTGCAAATACTGTATTTTCTTTTTTACATATTTATGATCTGCTGTCTGTGTCTAATAGCCATTTTTTAAATTAATTTAGCAATTTTCAAAAGGAAATGTGTAGGGGACGTTAAAGGGTTAAATATTATTTAAAAAAAAAAAAAAAAAATCGAGTTAGGAACATGTTTTGGTGTTTTATTCATAAGATTTTTCTACATAATCATCACCCAAATTTTTACATTTCTCGTTGCGTTCTTTGATCTTCTGAAAGTCGTCATTATAGAATACGACAGATGTGGGTTACAACGACATATGACTTCCTAAATCCAAGCATGAAAATGATTATAAAAGCAAAACTCCTTATAAATACAAAGTCGGTGCTATACAAGATTATATTAATAGAGCCATAACAATCTGTAATGAACCTAAAGATTTATAAAATGAATTAATTACAATTAAACAATATACGAAAAAAGCCCGTTACCCTGAAAATTTAGTTGATAAAATGTACAAAAAAAGAATTAAAACCCTCTAATATTCCTGTTTATCAACCCCCCCCCCCACACACACACACACCCCTCAAATTCACAACTTCGATTCCTTACGATTGTGGTGCATCTTGCAAAATTAAAAATATCGCTGTTAAAATTAATCTTAAAATCCCTATAAAACCCAATCCTAATATATACCCAATCATAAGAAATTATAAAGATCCCATCCATCCTTTAGAAACAGCCGGAATATATAAAATACCATGCACAGATAGCCAAGGTAATAGTAAATGTTATATTGGAAAATCAAAAATAAAGCAAAAAAAAAAAAAAAAACTAGGATCAAAGAACACAGCCACGACATAGCCACAAACAAAATCACTACCGCGTTAACGGCCCTCTTCACTTACCGTCGCCGAAAGCCCGAGCCAATGTTATTCTATGGGGAAATTTTCTTTATAAATAGCATACATATAGCTAATACATATTTTTAAATTCTGTTTTCACATTCAGAAAATTCCCCACTGTTAAATTGACGGACCTTTTTTAAAAATGTAATTTTTTAGTTTTTAATATTTTATTTTGAAATTGCAAAATGAAAAAAATTCGCATACTGAAAATTCGTAATTTGCCGCTTCAAAATAAAGCGGCAAATTACGCTATAAGCATATAAAAAATTAAAAAAAATATTTTTTTAAAAAGGGTCCGTCAATTTAACAGCTGGGAATTTTCAGAATGTGAAAACAGAATTTAAAAATATGTATTAGTTAATAAGTTATTTGTAAAGAAAAATTTCCCATAGAATAACATTAGCTTCGGCTTCCGGCGGCGGTGAGTGAAGAGGGCCCTTAACTAAAGCTAACCAAGAAAACAATATAAATATTCATTTGGAAAACGTTACAAAAATTGCGAATACCATAACCATAATTATGCTGCATAGCTGTCTAAATTATTTATTCCAGTAATTCTTGCAATGGCAACGATGCAGCAGGGCTTGATAGTCAGTGACGAGGCATGCTTAAAAGAGCAGAAAACAGAAACTACAGGTGCAAGACTTCTGATACCGCAAGTGCCGGTGAGCAAGCTGGGGTACGGCCTACCATGAAGTATGTAAAGGTTTTTTATGTAATTATAATTAATTTAGTCTTCATGTGAAACAATAAGTTTATTAACTGTATCTACTAGAAATTTTGCCCATAGACATAATGCATTTGAATTCTTTTATGTGTCCCATACACGAACTGTCTCCTTGAGTTTCACAAATTCAACTAGAATTTATGATACAAATTAGAGATCTGAGTTTGGACATTCTGCTAATGTATTTTTTTGAATTATGGTGATAAAAGACAGTGACAGCTGACACACAAACCAACTGCTAAAAACTTGATTTTCGGATTCAGGGGACTCAAAACGCAGAAATATATCAAAAACGCAATTTCTATGTTTCGACACAAAACAATACTCTGTCTGTCATACATGAGTGAGAAAAAGTAAAATTGAGTGAAAGAATATTTAGTGGGATGTTTAGCTGTATTATAGAAACTTTCATCCAAGGTGGCCTTGTGCACAATCTGAGCAGATCTACATTTATAAATTTTAGTCTTCTAAGTATTCATTGTGTAACTGCATATTTTATTATTTTTCTTTAATTTCCAAGGTGAACATGTTTTCTAGTAGAAAATTGTTCGTTATATTTTTATATTAATCCTGGAAAGTGGCTCCATATGAAATAACAAATTTCAGACAAGCTTATAAGCGCACATTTTAGTGAGACATATTGTTATCATTTTATTATGAATTACTTTTATACGGGCTTGGTTTTCTTTTTAAGGCAGTTCTAAAATCTAAAATGCTAATTTCTAGGGCACTTGTATACGCATTAAAGGAGGGGGGAGGAATCAGAAATATCTGAAATTTACGAGAATTTTATTGAAATTGATTGAAAATTCATTCATGTTTTATCCACTAAGCAAATAATCTGGTATGTCACTCACGCGACTTTTTCTTACCCTGCATTTCAATACTACAAAAACAGATTTCAGATTAATTCATAAGAGCGATAAGTTAAGATAATAAAGTTCAATCTTCTTTAAAAATAATCTAAAATAATTTTAGGAACAGTTTCATTTCACGTGTAATTCTGAGTGCCACCCTCAAATCCTCTTCCCGTTCAATTATAGTACATATATTTATTGAAATGAAAATTCAAAACTGTTATTAATTTACCTTCAGATTTGCCAATCTTGATCAAAATTTTCAAGCGGCAACATAATATGAATTTCGGAATACCAAATTTGAATTTCCTGAAGTTATTTGCAGTTAAACTGACAGACACACATACAGATCAACTGCTAAAAATTGGACTTTAGAATTCAGAGCACCACAAAACGTGACATTAAAGAAAAAAAAAAAAAAAACAAGAGTTAAAAATAGAACTTAAAAAAATTGTTTACAGTATGGATATGAAAATGTGAAAATATGCATACATAAAATATGTTCGAAAATGTAGCAAAGAACTTCCATCAATTACATTCAATAGAAAAGAACGTTTAGCTTAACTTTGGGTAGTTCTGTATATTGTCTGTAAACTATATGCACACCAGAATGTGCGCTTAAATATCGTCTTATATGAAAAAGCCTAGCTCAAAAGGAAATACACTCCCAACAATTCTCAAGTATAGCCTCAATATATCCAAATACCTTGGATAGCCCTGTAAATGAATGATGAATAATTTCCGTACCACAATCTATACTAAATATGCTTATAAATGCATGTAAAAAATAATATGTTCATTCCATTTTATTTCAGGCAGTCTATAGATATTACACTGTACTTACCAGACATTTGTCCCATAGACGTAATGTATTTGAATTATCTTGGATGTCCCAGTACACGAATTATTTTCTTGACCTCAACGAAAAGTTTAGTGTAGCATCACTATATGATACAGATTTAGAATACCGAGTTTGAACTTTTTGCTGCTATTTGTACTTAAAATATGTTGATAACAGACACACGGACACACACACACAGACCAGACGCAAAAAAACATGATTTTCTGATTTAGAAGACCTCAAAACATGTAAATGTAACAAAAACTCAGTTTCGAAAATTTCACCCAAAAACAATATTTTGTCTATCATATATTTGAGTAAGAGAAAGTAAAAAGCAAAGTAAAAATAAAGTATTTTGTTGTCATTACATATTTTCTATTCCGTCAGTCTATATAACAGCATCATCTACCGGTGAACATGTATAAAAATTTATCAACATAATTTCCTACAATAAAGATTTACATACGTAATTAGATGTAATTTCAAACAATAGTTACGGAGACCAAGGCATATGAAAAATCATAAAATATGAGTAAAAGACCTACCTAAAGAGAGCACACCCAAATCAAATCAGCATAATTTTTTTTATATCCATCTCACAAATCAAGTTTGGTGCATTTATATATTACTAGCAGGCTACGCCCGCTTCGCTGGTCACTATATTTAAATGAATTTTCGAAAGAATAGAATTAATATTTATTTTTTTACTCCACATTATAGACAAAAACTAAAAAAAAAAAAAAAAAAAAAGAAACTGAAATTGCTTCAAACTTCGCTTCGGGTACCCGCTGTCACGGCAGCTTTTTTCTCGCCCGCACTGCATCAGGTCTCGGTTTCCCATGCCTGCAGAAAGATCTTTCCCGGGCACTTCAATCTGGATATTTATCGACGACAGGGGGGATCTGCTACTATTTAAGAACTACGATTTTAAAGATGACTGTATCTCAGCATCTATTAAATATTTTAGTTTTGAACCATTTAGTTTTGAACCCATGCTATTTACACTATATTACGATCTGATTCCGACCAATGTAATAAAATAAAATAAAAAGTAGATTAATATATACATATATATATATATATATATATATATATATATATATATATATATATATATATATATAAACAAATAATTTGTAATCAATTTAATCCTTTTTACTATGTATATACTACCATTTTTCCCGATAAATACTGTAAATAAAAAATATTAATAAATAAAAGTTTTTTCTTTTAAAGGAATGAACTAAAAAATGAAAAATAAGGAGTTGTTCTACTATAAAAAATTAAACACAACTGTTATAAATACGTTTTTAAATTTAAAACTAATTATAATTAATTTTTTCTACTGCATTATGATTTTATTTTCCATAAATATAACAAATTAACAAAAAAAAAAAAAAAAAAAAGAAAGAAAGAAAAATCGCCTTCAAATGAGCGTACTAAATAAAAGTAAGTTGCGTAATAGCCGTTGCTAAGATACGCAGACGATTGAAGCAAAAGAGTAAATCTGTGCAAAATGAAACAAAGTTGCCAATATTTAAAATCGGAAAAACATTAATTTAAAAAATTCAAATTCGAAATTCGAAAAAATCTCGATGAGGTGCACACATGCATGGTCCCAGGTACCTATATGCCAAATTTGGAAGCTCTGCGATCAATAGTGTGAGCACCAGAGCGCAGACAGACACACACACACACACAGACAGATACACACACAGACACACACACAGACACTTCTCTTTATTTATATAGATAAATGCTGAGATATATATAACATTGCCGTAAACAGAGAAATATGCGGCATAGCAACGCCATCTGTATGTAGGTAGATATGCATCAGTATTTTTACTTTTTGTTATCTATAAAAGAAGACTTCCTGAGTGAGGGGGTGATCTATCAACGCCCAGACCAAACCCCTGGAACTAGAAGCATGAAATTTTGTGACAATGTTCTTTCTATGACGTAGGCATCCACTAAGAAGCGATTTTACAAAATTCGCCCCCCAAGGGGGGGAGGGGGGGCAATAACGTGATTTCACAAAATCCTTCATATCTCAAACAAAAAAACAGTTATCCGTAAAATTTTTGCTTTAAAATATAGCTAATACAAATGTCAAAAAACCAATTTCTGGAATTTTTAAAATTCGGTCCCCAAGGGGGGGGCGGGGGGGCAAAACGTGATTTCACATGCGTTAAACGTGATTTCGCATAATCCTATATATCTCAAACAAAAAAATAGATATACATGAAATTTTTGCTCTAAAATATAGCTAATGCAAATATCTAAAACCAATTTCTGGAATTTTAGAAATTCGGTACCCAAGCGGGGCGGGGGGGGGGGGGGGCAAAACGTGATTTCGCATAATCCTATATATCTCAAACAAAAAAATAGATATACGTGAAATTTTTGCTCTAAAATATAGCTAATGCAAGTATCTAAAAACTAATTTCTGGAATTTTAGAAATTCAGCCCCCAGGTGGGGCAGCAGGGGGGGGGGGGCTGTGGGGCAAAAAAAATAGAAATACAGTTAGTGCGTTCAAAATTGGTACAGATAGGTTTTAGAGGCCTGCAAGTCGAATGAGGATATTTCCGATTGTGTAAAGTTATTAGGAGGGGCAGGAGGGAGGGTAGGGGAGAGGGGGGGGGCAAAAAATAAAAATAGAGTTAAATCGTTCAAAATTGGTATATAGAGGTTTTCGATGCCTACAAATCGATTGCGGATATTTTCGAATTTGTAAAATTATTAGGAGGGGCGGGAAGGGGAGTGGGGCGGTAAGGGGGGCTATGGGGAAAAAACAAATAAAAATACAGTTAGGGCGTTCAAAATTGGTACAGATAGGTTTTAGAGGCCTGCAAGTCGAATGGGGATATTTTCGATTGTGTAAAATTATTAGGAGGGGGAGGGGAGAGGGGGCAAAAAAATAAAAATGGTGTCAGATAGTTCAAAGATGAAACATAGAGGTTTTCGATACTTACAAATCGATTGCGGATATTTTTGAATTTGTAAAATTATTAGGAGGGGCGGGAAGGGGGTGGGCCGGTAAGGGGGGCTATGGGGAAAAAACAAATAGAAATACAGTTAGGCCGTTCAAAATTAGTACAGATAGGTTTTAGAGGCCTGCAAGTCGTATGGGGATATTTTCGAAAGTGTAAAGTTATTAGGAGGGCCGGGAAGGGGGGGAGGGAAGAGGGGGGGCAAAAAAAAATAGAGTTAGATCGTTCAAAATTGGTACATAGAGGTTTTGGATACTTACAAATCGATTGCGGATATTTTTGAATTTGTAAAATTATTAGGATAGACGGGAGGGGGGGGCTAAGGGGGAAAATAATAGAAATAAGAGTTAGAGCATTTTGGGAATTTTTTCCGAAGGCAGTGAGAACCTGGTGCGAAATTTTTCCTAATCAGATTTTGTTTCTGTTTTTTTTTCACATGATAAAAATTAATGCAATTTTGAGTATTCAGTAATTATAGCGATTCATTTAAAAATAGGGACCAGCGAAGCGGGCGTTGCCTGCTAGTCTATATATATGGTAGAAAAAGTATTGTTTTTGAGTCGAATTTTCGAAATTGAGTTTTTGTTTCATTTAGATGTTTCGAGGTCCCCTGAATACGAAAATCGGCTTTTTAGCGATTGGTCTGTCCGTGTGTGTCTGCTATCAGCATATCACGAGAATAAATAATAGCAGAAAGTCCAAATTCAGTATTCTAAATCTGTGTCATAGAAGAATGCTACACTAAACTTTTTGTTGAGAAGATACATGTACTGAGACATTTAAATGCATTACGTCTATGGGCAAAATTTCTGGTAAGTACAGTGTAACATCGATAGACTGCCTTAAACGAGGCAGTAGCCAGAAATACTTTTAGAAAGTGAGAAAGGGGGGGGGGGGAGGTTAGACTTATAGTACAGTATATTGTATGAAAAAATTCTTTACAAACAAAAATACTTTCTTACATATAAGCAACACAGGTTGCTGTAAATTTGTACAGCTAGTTCTGTAAAAATAATTGAAGACTGAGTAAAACAAATTTATATCCGCGTTAAAAACGCCAAATTTGCATTACATTGGCATATATACTACATTACTGTATCTCTTTACTGTCAAGACACGGATTTATACTTCAGATTGTGCTGTAAATCAATAACGAAAATTCCCCATATTCCTCATGATACGTATCACATTATTTATTAACCAATCAACATCGATCTTGAACGAATCAGTTTTTGTAACGCATAAAAAGTGGACAAAATTTCTAAGCACACTTCAAAGAACCTGTAAGTACTTCCTTATAGCTTCTTTGCGCCATTGGCCCATAGTTGAAGGATCCTGACTTCTAGAGCAGAAAATTGTGAGCTCGAATCCCGACAAAATTATACATATTTGCTCCTCAAATGTTAAAAAAAGAAAATATATATATATATATATATATGTAGGATCTTGGCTGGGCGTCTAGAGGTGGGGCAATGTGATGAGATGCGATTTAGATAACGAAACATTTATTGGAACACACACAACACAGTTTACACATAAAGATTAATATAATAATAGCAGAATTTCCATCATTAACCAACTGCTGGTGTCGAGGCTTAACACACAGAACAAGCTCTCTTCAACAGAATAATCGTAACAAAGCAACATTTAAGCACCTACTTACACTTATAATTCACAAAAGTACCTTCGCGCACTTTATCAAATATGTGAGATGGATGTATTGAGCCCTCCATGGCTCTACACAACTATTAAGAGCACTTCAAGCTATAATTAGAAGAAAATGACCATATCAGCCTTCGCGCTGACGGTTTCAACAGCTCTTCATTGCAGACAGATCCCAACTGACTCCCGTTCGTCATCTCGTTGAAAGATGAGCATCAGAGGCAGCGCCATCTGTTGACTGTACAAGGAATGCGTCCCACAAAGCTATCCAAATAACTTTCCACATAACTTCCCACATATACACTGTAAAAAAATAACTATTACCAGCTGCAAGAAACTCTCTGTGATTGGAGAAAATAATTATTTTATCCAATCACAGAGAGTTTCTTGCAGCTGGTAATAGTTATTTTTTTACAGTGTATATTCTTACGAATTGAACAGAGTATAATAATTACAAGAAATGTTCTTACAGCACACTTGAGAAAAAAATTACAGTAAATTTATTTTACTGTACATTGTAAAACCACACTAAATATAAGCATAACACTGTAAAACATACTGTACACTATAAATTAATAGTTTATATAAAAACTATTTGATTAAAACAAAACTGTAAAATTTTATGAGCCGTGATCTGATACACTAGAAGTGGAATCTTATTTCTAATCATTAATATTTCTTAATTCAACCAATTAATTTCATTTGAAGAAACACGGACAAAGCGGAATTACCCATGCAAGTTTGGACACGGTTTGACTATTTTTATAAAATATCAAAGTTTGTATGTGACAAAACTTTTGTGGCAGCAGCTCAGGCACTCAATTTCAAGCAAATTAAATTTAAATGTAGTTCAGTGTTGCCATTGCCAACTGTAGGAATTTGTCCCTACGCTTAAGGACGTTTAGCAGTTTCTTTCCACAATGTAGAGACGGAGTAGGGACTTTTAAGTGGTATGCTTTTTTTTCAATCTCAAGATATTCTAAGTTTCTTGCCAAGGTCTTTACTTATGCGATTACGACAGCTATGTTCATCGCCAAAATCACAATAAATATTAAAAGTCGCCATGGGGACTTTATACTAAAGCCGTACTCACATTATTTTGTAAACCATAAAATGAAGAAAGAAAAAAAAATAATAATAATAAATTTTTAATCAATTCAAATATTAAAAGCCAAATATATTTAGAATAACTATAATAATTTGGCGATATATTTTTTTTTTCTGCCAAGGATGACCGATATCAAATATATTCCGCTGCAATATATTAGTATTGTTAAAGCTACTTAAGAAAATCACCGTTTCCTTCTGCTTTCTAAAAACTAGTGTTATCTACGGACGCCAGTAAATGAAATATTCACACTTTTATCTTCAAAGCGGCTACTCAATTGAATAACACGTACTGCGTTTCTTCTAAAAATTCAAATATCAGTAAAAAAGAACACAGCTACGTTGAATATTATTTACAAAAAGAAATCATTTAAAAAATACAAAAAAACTTTATTCCCAATGGAAAAAACCTACTGCTCTAAAACAGAAAATTACTTATTCTAAAAATTTTAATACACACGAGCTCTCGATAAAACGAGATCAAGTATAATCATAGACCTATTATAAGAGTGGACGGGACAATGGCAACCTTTTTGAGTGCAACGATAACTCATAAAAAGGTCACGTGATTGTTGATCTACATAAGCCAAGCTAGCCAATATTGAAATTTACTCGCCATGCTCTAAACTCTACTTTTTATTAAGCAGACGATATTTTTCCTTTTTCTTTGAAAGTTCTTTTAAAAAAAAAATTTCACTTTAAAAGTTAGATTGTTTTGAGTTTAAAAAGAATTTTATAGCTAGAAATAGTAATTAGATGTACTTTAAAAACCCTAGAAGTTATGTCAAATAAGGATTTTATTTCACAGGTAAGATTCTTTTTAATATTTTATAATTTCGTTCTTTTACGTAATTATTTTTATAAAATGCTTATAATTTCTATACTTATTTCTCTAAATTGAATTAGTTTAACTATATTATATCTTATATTATATTTTAAAAATGTGAATGATTATTTACGAGAGTTAAAACGAATATAGACAAACAAAGTTATAAAAACTTTTGAACTTTGTTCAAAAGTGTTAATAACAAGGTAAAAATATATTTTAGTAGCTGTAGTGTTTTACTCTAGTTTTGCTTGCTGTATCTTTTAATAATATAGATATTTATAATGAAAGCAAAAAATCGCCAATAACGAGATAAATGTAGAAAAAGGCAACCTTTTTCAACATTCACGTGGTTTTATCTTTGCACCTTTTCTTGTATTCCCTTAATAATGGAATGCTCCGTCCACTCTTATAATAGGTCTATGAGTATAATATTTTTTTTTAAACCAACGTTGCCATCCAATAATAATAATATTCATAAAATAAATAATAGACATAATAATACATTTTCAACAAGTATCTTATATCAGATACTTTATTTAGACATTTGAAAACAAATTTGACTTCAAATTATGATAGAATATTTATCATTATCCTTTTAATTAGTATATTAGTTGGATATTTATTGTGTAAATATCATCCTTTGAAATGAAATGTTTGTGTTTTCAATCGAATATAGAAGTTTGCCAATTTTTTTCTAGTGTTTTGAAATTAAAAATTCAAATTTTGTCAATTTTACAACAAAAATAAAAACATTAAATCATTATATTCATTTTTTTTTTTTACTTATTTTTATTTCATATTATTTCACGCGCACTTTTTATTTCCTAATTCAAAATTATTAAAAAAAACTTTTTCGATATCGCTTGTAACGATACTGATTATTATTAATTTTCTTTTCTTTTTCTTTCAATAATAATAATATATAAAAAAAAAAAAGATGAAATTCTGATGAGATAATTCTGAAATTTTGATGAAATACTGGCAAAAGCAGAATTTAGTTTAGGACGGAGGACTATTAGTCTTTTTTTTTCTTCCCAATTATAACATCGCTTTCAAATTATTCAATTATATTTTCGATAAATTTTAGATTTCGATAAATGTCCAACTATCGAAAAATGATTTCGACAAATATCCAACTATCGAAAACGACAACGCAAAAAATCCCAGATTGAGACTAATAGGCCCTCAGTCCTAAAAAAAGTAAAAATTCTGTCAAAGGCAGAATTTAGTTTAGTACGGAGGACTATTAATTTCAATCAGTAAAATTTTAATTTTTTAATTTTAATTTTTTAATTTTAATTTTTTAATTTATTTTTTATCTCATTTTTTGACCGTAAAACTGGACCACGTACTTTTTAAAATGACTGAAATTAATTAAACTGAAGTGTTTCCACCTAAATTTCATACTTTAGTTAAATTTAAAAAATCTAATTGTCGTGTCGAAAAACTGTTTGCACCCCTGGATTCAGCAAAAATTACCCCTTTCATCTGGTACCGAATTTGTAACGATAAGACTGATATTTCTAATTTATTTTGGTGTTACACAAAACTGGTTTACAAAAACTGGTGATGACGTTTTTACCCAGATTGAAACTAATAGTCCTCTTAGTCCTAAAAAAAAAATAAAATAATTATAAGATAAATCACTTTTTATAAACCATGTTTTTAAATTTTCTGTTGAATCATAGCTATAGAACTAACTACATTAGCACTTTATCAATGCGTATTGTTACGAAATTGTAAATAATTGTATTTATTTTTGTATAAATTCTTTCAAAGAGGCTTAATAAGTTGATAAAATGTCAATTTTCTGCATTTCCAGCTCTTTTTCGCGTTAAAATAGCTTAATTTTCCCTTTAAAACGCATTAAAAAGCTCCAATAGGCAGGTAATGGATTTGGCGCCAAATTTGGCGACTTTTTGGCGAGAAAATCCTTATTATCGATAGTCCAAAGATGGACGTTCTAATGTGAATTGTTAAAGAGTTACGGGAAATTTGATTTTAAAAAAAGTTGGTTTTAAAAATAAAATATTAATTCTTTCCGAACAGCATATATTTGCGTCATGAACTACATTAGCACTTTATCAATGTGTAGAAAATCTTTAAAGTGATAATGACGTCAATTTTTGCCAGATGCATAATTTAACTTTTTACATTTTTTTAACGCTCACGTTTAATTAAATGTATTTATTTTTATGTCGAAAGAAAATGAACTCATAAATTTTTTTTGGCAGCAATTAAATTATAGCTAATGTTTTAATGACTATTTTTATTGCTATTAGGAGCTTATTATTCTCATATTTTAATTAATTAAAAGAAAACTATTCGAAAATTCGAAAATCTGACTTCGAAGTTTTGTGTTGTCACCGGGTTCTCAGCTACTGTGAAAGTTGCAAATGCCTAGCTAGTAAGGAAGTTAGTTAAAAACAGATTGCAAGATTTGTACCGGACAAACAAACAAACAAACAAGAATAGAAGTTAATAAAAACATGGTAAAAAGGTATAAGTCAATTTGATTAAGTAAAATTAATATTTTAAATAAAAGTAAATAATAATAATAATGTTATGACGTCAGTTTTATCGGAATTTTTTTATGACACATCTTTAATTTCCCATGCGCAAGCGAAGTGTGACGTCACTGACCGTCCGTGGATGCAAGAAAATGATTTCCTATGTTAATCGCCCATCGGATTTTTTGTAAAAAATTATTAAAAATCAAGGAAAATTATTTCCCGATTTTAATCCCCATATTTGGGTATATATATATGCATTAGTTATTAAGTGCATGTGTTAGATTGAGTTATTTTGCTGTCAAATTGACACAATTTTAATTTTAAATTTCAAAACTCTGTTGTCCTTTTCGTTTTTGTATTTGGCGATCAAAACCGTAATACGAAAATATACATGCCAGATGTATATTTTCGTAATATGTATTGTACGAAATATTGTTTCATATTATTCATTACTCTCTTAATATAAATTGTTAAAATAACCATGATTTTTGAAAGGAATTAAATTATGTTCGCCAGATAATTTGGCGATATTTTTTTTTCTGCCAAGGATGACAGGTATCAAATCTATTCCGCTGCAACATATTAGTATCTGAATCCCATACTAAAGCTGTTCTTTAAAAAAAAAAAAAAAAAAAAAACAAGTCCTTCCGGCTTATTCGGAAGGGTAGGTTGATTTCTTTTTCCTTATCAAGTATCCGTCATTTTGTTTCAAAATGGCGGCTACAAATTATTGATGCACTTGGTAGAAATATTGATGTAGGCTATGCACATATGGATTTTTAAGCAAATCAGTTCATAAATACCTTTTTATGTGAATTTAAAATTTTCAAGTGGCCGGCGCTTGGAAAGAAAATGGTTAGTTAAGTTGACAAATATATGAAATGTATTTGTGAGATAAGTTTACTGTACACATATATTTCGAATTAATTCAAAATCTCAAAAGTCATCGTGTTGAAAAATTAAGTGACTGGCACTTCGATCAAAATGGCAGAGAAAGTTCCTGATCTAAAATATCGTGTCAAATTTGAAAATAATTTTTTTTGTAGAAATTCTTTCAATTATTAAGTAGATAAAATGTTAGTTTTCAGCATTTCTAGCTTGTTTTAGCATTAAAATAGCCTAATTTTTTCTTAAAAACGCATTAAAAAGATCCAGCAACGCAGGTAATGGATATGGCGCCAAATTTGGCGACTTTTTCCCTATGGCGACTTTTTTGGCGACTTTTGGCGAGAAAATACTTATAATCGATATACCAAAGATGGACGCAATATCGTGATTGGTTCACGAGTTACGTGAATTTTCTACATTTTTGTTGTTTGAATGATAAATCCAATTTTCAACTTTGATTTGAATTGATTAAGTATTTCTAAATTTACCGTGATAACAAATTTTCCAGTGGCCGCCAGTTGGAAACAATACAGTGGAACAAGTTGCCCATCAAACATATCCAAGATATTTGAAGCATAGGTTCACTGTCCAACTCTGGTTTAAATCAGTGCCGTGTTTCAAAAGTAAATTTTATGGCAAATTTCCAAGTGGCAGTCTAAGTGGTTGCAACTTGGAAACAAAATGGCAAAACAACCTGCCCAGCGAAATCATCCAGTATACTTGTATAAGTTCTATGTCCAGTTCTAGTTCAAATTAAATCAGTATTTCAAAAATTATCGTCATAAGAAATTTTCAGGTGGCGCCACTTGGAAAAAAAAGCGGAGTGAGATTCCCAGCGAACTTATCTGAGATATTTTAAGGATAAATCCACTACCCAAATTTGATGCGAATTGATTCTGTATTATTAAAGTTACTATATTGACAAATTTTCAAGTGGCAGCCACTTGGACATAAAATTGCGGATCAAGTCACCAAGTGAACTTATCCTAGATATTTGAATCATAAGTTCACTATCCAACTTTTATTTGAATCAATTTAGTATTTTAAAAGTTATCGTGATGGCATATTTTCAAGTGGCTGGAACTTAGAAACAAGATGTCGGGATAAGTTGCCCAGTGAAAACATTCAAGATAATTATATGATAATATCACTGTCCAAATTTGGTTCGATTTGGAGTATTATTTCTGAAGTTATCGTGATTTTAAATTTTCAAGTGGGAGCCTGATTTCAAGTGGTCCCGCTTAACTTAAGATATCTGCCACTTTAATAAAAATGGCGGATATAGTTTACTAATAAACTTCATTGAAATCCTTATGTGGTTTGTATTTACATGAAAATTCAAACAATTTCTGAATACGCTTTTTATAATTTAAATTTAAAATTTTCAAGTGGTCTCCACTTGAAAACAAAATGGCGGAGCAACTTGGTTAACAAACTCATCTAAGATATTTATAAGATAAGTTAAGACACTGTTCAAATCTGTTTCCATTTGGAGTATTATTTCGGTAGTTATCATAGTTTTAAATTTTCAAGTGGTAACCTCATTTCAAGTGGTCCCGCTTAAGTTAAGATATCCGCCACTTTATTAAAAATGGCGAATAAAGTTCATTAATAAAGTTATTTGAGACACTTGTATAGTCTATGTATGCATCAAAATTAAAAAAAATCGGAATACGCTTTTTACAATTTGAATTTGAAATTTTCAAGTGGTCTCCACTTGAAAACAAAATGGCGGAGCAACTTGGTTAATAAACTCATCTAAGATATTTATAAGATAAGTTAAGACACTGTCTAAATTTGGATCGATTTGGAGTATTATTTCGGAAATTATAGTGATTTTAAATTTTCAAGTGGAAGCCTGATTTCAAGTGGTCCCACTTAACTTAAAATATTTGCCACTTTATTAAAAATGGCGGATAAAATTCATTAATAAACTTCATTGAGACCCTTATGTGGTCTGTATTTACAACAAAATTCAAGCAAATCGTGCTTTAAATGTGCTTTTTACAATGTCGGTTTGAAATTTTCAAGTGGCTGCCACTTGAAAACAAAAAGTCGGAACAACTTGGTTAACGAACTCATCCAAGATATTTATAAGATCAGTTCACTGTCCAAATTTGGTTCCATTCGAGTATTATTTCGGAAGTTATCGTGATGACAAAATTTTCATTATAGATAGATAGATAGATAGATAGATAGATAGATATAGATAAACGAAGTGATTGCAATAGGTCGATTTCTAAAGAAATCAACCTTAAAAAAAAAAAAAAAAAAAAACTAATGAGAAAGAGGCATAAATTCTACTGCTTATTCCAAATGATGAAAAATATACTAGGGAAGATAGTCTTAGCAAATTTTCCTTGTTGTTTGGGTTGGATTGGGTTGTTGCGATTAAGACCGATTAACTGCACTAGAATACTAGGCCTGAGGATGGGTGTCCTCCATGGGGGTCTTTATAAGGGGTCATATTTATGCAAGTTTCGGATAAAAACACAGAAAACTCAGAACAACTAGGCCTTCGAGCGCGACTTGGAATTGAGCCCAGCACCTTACGTCTATCAGGTTTGAGAACAAAACCACTTGCATGCTGGTGGGTACAGCAGGCATAAATTCTACTACTTAATCCAAATGATAAGAAAATGTATTAACGTAGATAGCCTTAGCACATTTTCTTTATTGTTTGGAAAAGAGAAAGAAATGTTTTCGGAAAATTAACGGCTATCACACTGTAAATGAAAACGTCTTAAATTCAGTTAATAAAGTGTCTTAAACGGATGGTCATTTTTTAAGCGAAAAAAATATGTCTTACTTTTTAAGACAACTTTCTGCATCTGAAATTAAGACACTGCAATGTCTTAAAACACCGCCATCTTTTTTAGGTTTAAAAACACCGCCATGTTAGGCTTAAAAAATCTGCCACTTTTAAGACCTTTTTAATAAATAAATAAATGAATAAAGGTGGCGTATGATTCTGCTTTTCTGTTTAAAATATATTTTAGAATTATCTAGAGCACTAATAAAATATAATAATAAAAATAAAAACTACCAGTCCCTGGATTTGAACTCACTATCTTCGGTACCACAGAGTAGCGTACTTGCCAATCACGCCACGACGTCACAGAGAAACTTTCGATAATATACACTTTAATATTCGCGAAATAAATTATTGTGTTATATTATAATCAGAATTTTTTTTTTTAAACTATCGAGATTAAATCTAAAGCTCAATATATATTATTTCTATTAAATTTTATGTGTAGAAGTTTAGAATTTCGTAAAATATAAACAAATAATATATCAAAACCTCAGACTGTGATGTTTTGAAAACGATTTCTTTTTATAAACTGCTATTTGAAAGAAAAAAAAAATGCTTATGACTATGAAAAAACCAGAAAAGTTTTGTTTTACTTCCAGGTACAGGTAGAAATGTTAAAAAAAAAAAAAAAAAGAGTTTTAAATCGAAAAAGATTAAAAAAAAAAAGCAGCTATTTACAAATTGTGTAAGATTAGTTTGAAATTCACATTCTTAGCTACAAGTTATTCTTAAGCAATAAGTTATTCTTCGCCACAAGCTTACTGTTTTTACATTCAAATGAACGAGCTTTAAATGAAAAGTAACATTTTTTATTTACATATTTATTTATTTTGTAACCAAATTATTTTTGCTCCAAAAAATGGTTTTTATTAGGTATTTCAAGCATAACTCCACGCAAATAACATAACGTCATTTACCATTTATGCATTTACCATTTATGCATTTACCATTTATGCTTTTCTAATAAGCTTATTTAAATTTCACAAATAAGCATTTTAAATAACGCGATTTTTGTAATTTATTTTATTACTTTAAGCTTTATTTAAAAAAAAAAAAAAAAAAAAAAAGTAGATAGCATATTTAATTAAATAAAAGTAATTAAAATAAGTATTTTTATCTATTATTTATTGAAATTTGTTATATTTAAATTATTTTATTTAAGGGAATTGAAAAAAATCTCAAACTGGAAGTAAAATCAGAGTGATTAGCCTTTCGCACTTGACATGATTTTCAGAAAAATCTCACAAATTAAAATACTTACTAAAAAATTTTATCTATTTATTAAAAAAAGAAAAAGAGAGACAGAGAGATTTAATTTTTTGATATTTGCATTATAATTTCAAAAAAAAAAAAAAATCCGCTGGTAAGTTAAAAATTTCTTAAAAGTAATCATCATTGTTTTAAAATAGTATCTTGATATGAAAAAAAAACGAGGCGACGAAGATGATTTTGATTTTCATTGATAGATGGCGCCACTACTAATAATTAACGATGAAATGGGAAATGATTTATTTTAAATGTCTTACTTTAAGACATATTTCCTTTTTAAGACACTTTATATCAGTGCATTTGCCCCACCAGTTTATTAAGACACAAAAGTGTCTTAAATTAAGATATCTATTATGTCTGCACTTCATATTAAGACAATTTCGTGTCTGAAATGTATTTTCAGACATTTTTTTGTCTTACTTTAAGACGCCTTTATTTGCAGTGCAGTATTAGAGAAACATTACACTGGTCTACATCTAAAAATTTGATTTATTAAGTTTGACTGATTTTTATGCTTTTGAGTGTATTGATACTGAAACTGAAGCCAGTTTTTCTGTATCACAAGTAGATTTGTATCAATAAAGGATATCTATGGACACAGTTTCTTCTGTCTCACCTCCATTAGTGTAATTATATGGTAACTTTTACAGTATTTATATAATTAATCATTGAAATAGACTCGAAGCTACAGAAATTAAGAAATTGTTTCGGTAGACTCCATGTTTTGGCAAAAATCTATACGTGATAGAGAAAAAAAATGTTTTAATTTTGGTTCAAGCAGGCCAATAAACATAGACCTGCTAACTACGCTGGTTTACCCGTAATGATATTTAGCCCCGCCTTCTTTTCACACCAGAATTTTTGTAGAGCAATAGTCTTCTTATTTAATCATGAGAACATATTGCTGAATATTACTCTGCAACTATTCTGGTGTGAAAAAAAGGCGGGGCCTAATATCATTACGGATAAACTAGCATAGTTAGCAGGTCTATAAACATATGTATCAGTTAAAATTATCGAAGCAACATTACTTTTTTGCCAACAATATTCTTGTAGTCCTGTGTTATAGAAGCACCTTACGCTGAAATATGCAAAAATATACACATATAGCTTTGAGGAAGGATTTCATACTAAAACTCAATGCATTAAACATGAAAGTTACTTTAATGAAATGGTTGCAATAACAAATGCACAATGTATACCACCATCCTCCACCTCACCTTTCCTAAAAAAAGAAAAATTTCGGTTTTAATTCTTGTTCTTATAACTTATGTATATAATTTTGAAAAAGTTTATAAATTGCAAATTTTAGTACAAAAAAATAACTTTTTTTCTCTTTTTTAACAAATTAGTAATTTTAGAGGGTTAAATTTTCAAAGTTACAGGAAGTAAATTTTATCCTTTACGATAATAATAATAATAATAAATAAATAAATAAAAAAAAATTAAAACCTAAGCCTATTTCTGTTTTCTAAGTAACAGATATAAAATTCTGCGCAAACCAGAATTTAGTAAGACAGAACTTGCTTTAATCAGTCCTTCCATATAAAAGCATGCAGCAACTGTACTTCATTCCTTAGCATCGGTTACCTTATCCATTTCTTAAAATTTCTTTGGTATATCTTAACTTAAGAGCTTTTTGGCGGATTTTAAATTTTTATTGTAATATCGAAATTTTTGGAATTAAAATGGCTATGGCAATTGCATCAAAGACCTTAGGGGGCGTCTATTAATTACGTGAGGCGGTTTTGGCAATTTTTTTACCCCCCCCCCTCCCTCTCTGGTGAGATTTCGTGAGATTTGGCATAACTTCCCCTCTCCCCTCACCTAATCTCACGTGAGATTTTTCAAAATTCGTACTTTTACTGTAAATGCTTTGGATTTATTTCAAAAAACACAATTTGCTTTATTATTTATATTGAAGTCTAGTTAAGACTAGTTTTTAAGATTGCATAGATCGTATTCCAGAATCACAGTAGTAAAATTGAACTATAAAATACTTAAATATAATGTAACTCAATTTTCTCGCAATTTTACACTGTTTTTTTTTTTTTTTTACGGGAAAAAAATTACGTGGTATTTGCAAAGAACCCCCCCCCCCCCTCCTCTCCCCCACGTGAGATTGGAGAAGATTTGGCTTGACTCTTCCCCCCCTGAACACCTCACGTAATTAATGAATTAGCGAGAAACGTTCGAATTAATTCAGTTCCGGATTTCAGATTTCGAAATTGCTTCTATACTGAAGCTGGTACATTTCTTAAGCACAATATTTCTTAATTTTATTTAAATTATATGTATATATATATAATTATAATTATTATTATTATTGACATAAAATGAAATATATTCATTTTAATATCTGTTTATTTTTAACTTCAATTTGGTTTTGTCGGCATCAATTTATTTTTTTCGTTGTTAAAAAGTGTACCAATTTTTGATGAAATCTAATAATCCGGTCAGATACAATGACAAACTTTCAGCTTTATACATTTTAATTAAAAAACAAAAATGTTTGCACGTTCATTCAAGGTGTAATATACAATAAATATGGTGACAAAGCAAAATCCCTGTCTGAAAAAAATATTCCTGACGTACTAAAATAAATAAATAAATAAAAATAATATAATATAATAAAAAAAAAAAAAGACTTATTAACTCTCACTGACACATACATTTATAAAATGACATACAAAATTTCTGCAATCCATTACATACAGCAGTCCGGTTATGGAAGTAAAAAAAGTGTTGATTTTCTCTGTACTTTTTAAAAGAATTGTTTTCCTTGAATATATGCGTCAGTGTCATATAAATGAATGCAGATAATTAGAAGAAGCCTCATACAGACATAAACAGTCAAAACGTATTTCAAATATTATTTTTTACAGAGTGCTCCCAAACATCTGTTGTTTATTGTTTAAATTTTTTACCAATTCTGTTTTTTGTTCGAGACAACGCTTTTGCTTAAATATATAAAGTATTACAAGTTCTTTACATTTCTAAAGTTTTAGTATAATTCATCACGAATTCTTGATATTTAATAAAACGTCTGAAATCGGAAGTGATTGGTCATGTATAGAAATCAGTGTATTGCATTTATTAACGTATAATGGATCTAAGGGTAACACCAGAGTAATTCAACTTTAACAAACTTTACTAAATGAAATTAAGTAAATAAAAATAATAAAAATACAAAAAAAAAAGATTTTGATTATTTACTTTTAACTAAGAATTGTTAATTTACAGAAACTCTGGATAAACATTTCAGTAAATTGAAAGTTTTTTTTTTTTTTTTTCCCAGTGTGTGTAGTACATTACGCATAATGAAAAAACCGCTTAGAAAATTTTTAATAAATTGTTATTATTATTTCAAAAAATTGGGACTTTTTAAATATATTTCTTTTTGAATGCATTAATGCTAATTTTAATTATGTGTGTGTATGTATGTGTGTGTGCATGTGCATGAGTGAACAGGCTAGCGTCTAAATGCTTTATTCGAATAAGCTGAAAGTTGGTACGTATGCTGTAAGTCACCATAGCACGAACCATATTGATTTTAGTGAATCTATCATTTATAGTTTTCTTTACAGAGACGCAAAAAAAAAAAAAAAAAAAAAAATCTATATGTTTATGTCCTATATGGAACAAAATTTTTTAAAGTGCGATAGCTTCTAAACGTCTTAGTAAACTAAGCAACCCCCCAAAAAAAATGTACTTATATTATAGGCTACAGTTGCACAAACTGTATAGATTTTGGTGAATCTAGCACTTATAGTCTTTTTACACACACAGAGAAACATTTGAACTTTTGAACACAGAGAAAAATTCTTTATCATTATAGCCTTTGGGACCAAATTTATAAAAGTGCGATAGCGTCTAAACGCTTTATCCATTTGAGTTGAAAATTTATATACATGTTATAGGTCACTATCACAAAGACTTTATAGATTGCGGGGACTTTAGCACTTGCAGAGTTTTATAGGGACACAAAGGAAAATTCTTTATCATTATGGCTCAAACTTTTATGGCTCTTTATGACTCAAATTATTTAAGATGCGATAGCGACTAAACGCCTTATTCAAATGAAGTGAAAATGGTTATAAATCACCGTAAACATGTTATAGGTGATCATAATACGAACTTTATGAACTTTAAGGAATCTAGAACTTTAGGTTATTTTTACAAGGACACAATGGAAGTATCTATATGATTGTGGCATATGGGCTCGAATTTTAAAATGTGATAGTGTCTAAATGCCTTAACCGATGGAACGGAAAACCTATATGAATATTATAAGTCACTGTTGCACTAACTGTATGCATTTTGATGAATTTAGTATTTACGGGTTTTTACAGGGACGCAGCGGAAAATTCTTTATCCTTATGATCTATGGACTCAACGTACAATACCGTTAACCCATATTTTACCAAGCATTGAAAAAACAATTTTTTTTCTTTATAAAACTTTAAATATGTGTTTCTTTAAGCCTATGTAATAACACAAAATCAAAAACTTACCAACCTTTCATCAGCTTAATCAGTACAGGCTGACCTAAAAAATAGGACAATGGTCTAGGACTGGACAGTCTTAAATATAAGGAAAACAGACCATATATATATATATGTTACCGCTAAAGTGCAGAAATCAGTTAATCTGCAGATTATCTAGGCAATCTGCACATTAACTAGGGTAATCCGTTAAAGTGAGAAAAATTGTTTCATTTCTCAAATTACCTAGGTAATCTGCGAATTACCTAGATAATCTGCACATTACCTACTAGGCACTCGTTAAAGTGAAAATAAAATCTCTGGTGGTATAATTTTACTGCACGCTGTGTTGTGTTTGTTTTTATCATTCGGGAAAAGAAAAAAAAAGATTAGTTTACATTTCTTTTCTTTCTTTCTTTACTTATTTTAATCTGTATGTGTTTTAAAGTTATATTTGTTTTATTTATTTCATCTTTTTTATTCTGTCAATATAAGTTTGAAGATGTTATGCATTTTTAATATGAAATATAATATCTTTAATAGCTTACAATAAAGTCTATTTTATAAATGAATGTTAGAATTGTAATACAGTAACGATTTCTTTTCAAATAAAAATATTTAACAATTAAAAAAAAAAAAAAGTTTTCTTAACCACTTATATTGCTATTACTATATTTAAAAAAAAAATATGCACCAACTTTTAATTAGCTAAAGAAATATTAAATTAGACAAATCAGAAGCATTTTAACCCTTTGCGGCGCAAGACAATTCGGATCATTTAAATTATACTGCCACCGAAATTCATGAACTAAATTAAACTAAAAGAAATTTTAAATTTTCAGGTTAAAAAAAACCGGCCTTTTCTGATATGTTATAAACGTAAATTTTTGCCAAAAAATTTCCGGGATGAATTTTTGCAGCTGGATCTTAAATTTTGCGTCCTCGCAGCGAGGACGCCGCGCGTTAAGGGTTTAAGAAGTACTTCAAACAATTAAAACTGCTTTAATAATTTTTAGAACGCATGAAAATTAAAATGACAGTTTTCCAATGCTTTATTAAACTATATTTTGCAGCATACATATATCTATACAAGTTTAGGAAATATATTAATTTTACAATTAAAAAAAAAAAAAAAAAAACTTTATTAACACATTTTATGTGATAAACTACAACGAAATTATTTGAAAAAGCGAACAAAATTAAAATTAAAAATATAATCATGATATATAAAATATATAAAGGAAACTTGAAATTGAAAGAAACAAAAGAGAAAAATTGTAATGAAATGCTAAAAAATGCGTAAAAATTTCATTTTAAGTATTTATTCAATAATGCCATAATATTGAATGCCATATTTTCCAGAGTTAAAAAATAATACATATGTTCTTTTTTTCAGTAAGTAATAGTAATTTAAATCAATTTTAAAATAAAGTAGTTGGAAAAAGTTGTGGTTTAATAGTTTTATTTCGGGAGAAAATAACTACTGTGCTGTAAATTTAAGATTCATAATTTAAAATGAAGTTTCACGAGAGAGAGCTTTTAATTAAGATTATATTTCATTAATAAAATGCAGACCCTTATCAAACTTATATTGACAGAATTAAAAAAGAGAAGAAATAAACTCAAAACAATTATAACTTACTTGTACTTTAAAATTTGTGTTGGTCATAATAAGAAATCTAATGTCATAGCTTCGATGATCCACGTTTTGCGCTCACAGCGGAGAGGAAGGGATAAAAGTTTCGGTTTGTGTTTGAAGGTCAATCGCGTCGCAGACTAATCTGGGATTCGCGTATCAGTATCACATGACTGTTTGACGTCATAGTGAATGTAACAAAACTAAGGCTCGAAACAAACATTTGAACTTTAACGACACAGAAGCCGTTAATCTGCAGATTACCTAGTTAAAATGCAGAAAACTCTTTATTCCGCACTTTAACGGGTCATTTTAGTTAATCTGCAGATTAGCTAGGTAATCTTCAGATTAACGGGTTTTGCGCTTTAACGGTAACATATGTTTATATATATATATATATATATATATATATATATATTATAGAATTGCTTTACCAGTACAAAAGTGTAGAATATTACCTCAATAAATTTATATCTCCTTTATTTTTGAACGTAAAACCTTTATAAGTAATAATGTGTTGAAAATGTAATGAATAAATCTTCAAGAATCGTCATTTTAAAAATTAAAAAATATATATTAAACGTTAATTTAAGACACATATGTATTTATTGGTCTTTTAAATAACATACCGTCTTTAATTTGAATAAAAATATTCAAAAGAATTTCTGTAAATACCACTTATGCATGGTGTCCTATTTTTAGGACGATGGTAAAATGTGGGTTTTAAATTAAACATCGTATACTATATGGAAAAAATGCTCAAACACCTAATATAATTTTCTCTTTTGCTTATTTAACAGCTTCTCTTACTTTATCTACAAACCGTTAATTACTCAATGTTCTGAAAGTCGAGTGGAGTCACTCTAGATTTATCATATTTGCTGATGAGATATTTCTTTTTCGTATACTCGATATCCTATTCGATATTTTTTTTCAGCGTTTTTTCAGACAAGACTGTTCATGATCCCTGAAAATTTGAGCAGTGACAATTTTCCCCTCAGCAACGTTCTCTTTTGCGTCAGACCCTCTATAATTTGTTCGTTAGGTGTGTGAACCCTCTGCTAGCCGCTATCCTCGATCTATTACTCTCTAAACAAATCTGACCGTAATACACACTGCCAGACTTTCGCGATCCTTAACGATCAAGCTGTGGAAATTTCGTCTCCATTTTGTGCAATCATTATTTTATAATTAGTCCTATACAAAATCATAATCTCAAAAAGAATAAATAGAGAAATTATTTCAACAAAAAGTTGTCATAGTAAAAACAATTAAATCACTGTGTCTTAGAAAAAAATTAAAAACTGAATTATTTCTTCACTGGACAAGACAAGTTTAGCAACAAATGAATTTTTGTTGATACTTAAACCTTTATCATTACGACCGCCTATTCTTTCAAATCTATTCCAGTAAACATAAGAAAGAGCTTCCCCGATGATTTTCAACGGAACGCGAATGACTCCCCTCTGTAAGCTCCCTCGTTGTATTTCTTTAAATAATTTTAAATATTGCATAGAGTAAAATTTAAAGTTCCAAGAGGAAAAATGAATTGTTTTCTAACATTGTATAGTAAAAGCATATACTTTTTACGCAGTATTGCTGTAGATAAATTAGAGGGAGTTCATAAAGTTAGGCTGTTTTTGAGATTTCCACAGAAATTTAAACTATATGCTATATTGAAGTCGAGATAAGAAGAAAAGGTAGGGTACTTAAAAACTTTTTTAACTTTTTACTTGCCGACGAAAAATTACGAGATTCGTTTCCTACACAGGTGCATATAGTTATGCTTTTACTGTTTCAGAAACGTTCCCTCTCCGATTCCTCCCACTCCCTATCGTCTCTGAAATAAGTAAACCCTTCGAAAACACTGTCATGGCCATTTAATTTCATTACAAAGCCGCGAGAATAGCAGTTTAACACAAAATAATTACAAGATAAAAAGATCTTTTTATATACCAAGTTTTTAAATTTTCTGTTGAATCATATAAACGCTACCGAAGGCAGCGGGACTCCGGAGCAATTGGATAAAAGTGTTAAAAAAATTCATTGCTCTCGTGTTTTGAGCTATTATAAAAGTTTCAAATGGCTATCTAGTCGGGAAGTTAGTTAAAATTGATTGCAAGCTTTGTACTGGTAACGCTGCCGAAGGCAGCAGGGTCCCGAAGCAATTGGTTAAAAATATTTAAAAATGCATTTTCACCGTATTCTGAACTATTCTGAAAGTTTCAAATGTCTAGCTGGTCGGGAAGTTAGTTAAATAAATTTTCTGTTGAATCATATAAACGCTTCCGAATACAGTAGGGACTAGAAACAGTTGACTAAAAGTATTTTTAAAAAAATGTATTGTCACCGTGTTCTGAGCTGTCCTGAAAGTTTCAAATGTCTAGCTAGCCGGGAAGTTAGTGAAAAATCGATTGCAAGCTTTGTACTGGTAACGCTGCCGAAGGCAGCAGGATTCCGAAGCAGTTGGTTAAAAATATTTGAAAAATGCATTTTCACCGTGTTCGGAACTATTCTGAAAGTTTCAAATGTCTAGCTAGTCGGGATATTAGTTAAATAAATTTTCTGTTGAATCATATAAACGCTGCCGAAGACAGTGGGGACCTGAAACAGTTGACTAAAAGTATCAAAAAATGTATTGTCACTGTATTCTGAGCTATCCTGAAAGTTTCAAATGTCTAGCTAGTCGAGAAATTAGTGAAAAATCGATTACAAGCTTTGTACTGGTAACGCTGCCGAAGGCAGCAGGAACCCGGAGCAGTTGGTTAAAAATATTTAAAAAATGCATTTTCACCGTGTTCTGAACTATTCTGAAAGTTTCAAATGTCTAGCTAGTCGGGAAGTTAGTTAAATAAATTTTCTGTTGAATCATATAAACGCTGCCGAAGGCAGTGGGGACCTGAAACAGTTGACTAAAAGTATTAAAAAAATTTATTGTCACCGTGTTTTGAGCTGTCCTGAAAGTTTCAAATGTCTAGCTAGTTGGAAAGTTAGGGAAAAATCGATTGCAAACTTTGTACTGATAACGCTGCCGAAGGCAGCGGGAATCCGAAACAGTTAGCTAAAGGTATTAAAAAAATGCATTTTAACCTTATTCTGAACTATTTTCAAAGTTTCAAATGTCTAGCTAGTCGGGAAGTTAGTTAAATAAATTTTCTGTCGAATCATATAAACGCTGCCGAAGGCAGCGGAACCTGAAGCAGTCGACTAAAAGTATTAAAAAAATGTATTGTCACCGTGTTCTGAGCTGTCCTGAAAGTTTCAAATATCTAGCTAGTCGGAAAGTTAGTTAAAAATCGATTGCAAGATTTGTCCCTGACAAACACACAAACAAACAAACAAACAAGAATCGAAGTTAATAAAAACATGGTAAAATAGTACTTCAGCAAGACGTGTATAGACGCTCGGGCAGTTAACGCTTCGGATATAGACGCATTAAAAATACAGATGCATGAAAAATATAGACGCTTTAAAATTTATTCAGTAAAATATAGCTTTTTTGACGATAGGTTAGGTGAGTATACGTTGGTATATGACAGTATTAAAGAAGATTTTGCTTCGCTTTGATATAAAGACAGGGGTGATTGCAAAATAATTCAGTGAAATATTTAATTTTCCAAAATTTTAAATTTCAACCAGATTAATCGAGTTTTTTTAACTTTGCACTCATAAACATTATTCATAACCAATTTGAAATATTTTTTTTAAATATCAGTCGAAAATTCGCAAGAAATAAATAAAAAAAAAAACATTGTGCCCTGCTCCTATGATCTCCTGACAACATCCTTGACTCGACTTATGTCTATACCACACTGTCAGGTGTTTGAGGACGCCAAAGTAATCGGCTTGAAAAAATAATTTTATTATTATTATTATTATTTTGTTTTAATATTTTTTCCTAAATCGAATTAAAATATTTTATGGATTCGTAATTGCTATTTATAGCAGATTCCCAATTTTGTAAAAATCAGCCCAGAAACCACATGACTTAGGCATGATTACCCCTCCTATTATTTGTCTCAAGATACGCCACTGTACCAAACTTATAGAAATACAGGGTGCGGCAGCTATTTGAGAACACACAATATAGGTGCCACATTTTCCTGTGTGTTATGGTAACGTAGCTTTTTTCGTTGCAGATAGACATGGCAGAACCTATTCTTACTCACGAAATGAAGAGGAATGCCGTTATCGTCTCCTTGGCTGCAGGGCACACCGATTCAGAAATTGCTGCATTCTTGAAGGTCGCCCGATCATTTGTTTATAAATTTCGGAGAGAATTGGGAGCTGCAAAACGTGATGTGGCCGCAGTTTCGCAAAGGAAACGACACTGTCGGCGTCCTGACAGTATCAGGACGCGAGAATTCGTCAGCCTTGTCAAGGCTGCCATCGATGAGGACCCTGGAAAATCGATGAGGGCACTCGCTAATGAGCTGCAGGTTGATGAGGCTACCGTCCGACGTGTGGTTCATGAGAACCTCCGTTACAAATCATATGTTGTGTGGAGAGGACAGTTCATGTCCGACAGGACCAAGGTTAACCGCTTGACCAGAGCCAAGCACCTACTGAACAAGCTCAAACATCCTGAGGAGAAAGGACTGTTCTGGTTTCTATCAGATGAGAAGAACTTTGTTCAGGACCAAAAGATGAACCGCAAAAATGATCGGTGGCTATGTAAAAGCCCTGATGATGTACCGATGGTCATGCACACCAAATTTCCAGCATCAGTGATGGTGCTTGGGGTTGTTAGTAGTGAAGGAGATGTGATGCCTCCACATTTTTTTTCTGAAGGTACCACAGTCAATGCCAGCGCTTACACCGAGGTGTTAGAAAGAGTTGTCAAGCCCTAAATCACTACTGTAGCACATGGGAGGTCGTATGTTTTCTAACAAGATTCAGCACCTTCCCATACAGCCAGAACAACCCAAGAATGGATGACCGAAAATTTTCACGATCATGTCACACCGGGCATTTGGGCCCCTAGCTCCCCAGATCTCAATCCAATGGACTACTATGTGTGAGGCGTAGTTGACAGGGACTCCGATCGTCGTTCCCGCAACACTCTTGCAGCTCTCAGAGCTGCTGTTGTGGATGCAATGGCAAAAATTCCCAAGACACATCTCATCACTGCCTGCAGTCGGTTTCGTCAGCGTATAAAAGCTGTTACTGCCGCTGATGGTGGGTTCATTGAATGATGTCGTCCCATATGTATCTGATCATCTGTACGAAACTTTAATATGTAATAAATGCTCTTTTTTCCTTTGTTTATTCATTTTTTCCTGTGAATGTGTGAACATCAGTTTGTTGTCAAATAGCTGCCGCACCCTGTATATTTCTATTCAGTGTAAGACAAAGTAGCGAGGCAGAGCCCAGTAGATAAGTGAACCAAATCGGAGGTTTGTGAGCGGAGCGAGCAGGGGGCAGGGCCCCCTAATCCTTAAAAAAAAAAATCTTCTAAAATAAATATACATTATAATAAGTCTGCTAATGGCTTCCAATTGCGATTGTTTAACTGATAATGTTTTTCATTCAAGAGTCTGTTATTTTTAAAACAGATAAACGAGGAAAACAAAAAGCACTTATAATAGTCATTATTTTGCAACATGGTTTGCACATTATACCCATCACCTAATCAATCAAAATTGCTGAATTCTTGCAAGAAATAAAGGAAATTCCGATAATTTACAGATAATTCTTTTTATCAGTGTATATTTACTTCGCCGATAAAGAAAAATCTATCTAATTTTAAGTACTTTATTCACTATTCAGCTAAGCAATTTGTTTTCTTCCTGGTTGCATAACATTATGCCAATTTCTGTAATGAACATTACACAACATTGCGACTTTTAGTTTGTACGTAGAGCGGTAGATGGCGATACTTTATATGCTCTTTTAAGATATAGTGACTGCAATGCAATCGGCAATGTTTTTGTTTTGCCGGCGAATATTCGAAGGAGTTCATTATTGTCATCATATGTGTGTGTAATATTTGACAATATAGTAAAAAAAATGATTGGTAACTTCTGCTCAGATGTATTTTGGGTAAGTAAAGATGATTATTTTGAATATATTTTAATCGTTACTCCAAATCTTTTGCTTCTCATTGATTGTCATTTAAAAATGTTTTTTTGCATGAAATTTGTAAATTCTTGGTATGCAAACTTCAGATTAATATATTTATATTTATAACATTTTCACTTTTTTGTAGTATATTATATTCGTTCGATTAACATTCATAAACTTTGATGATTTCTGTAAACTGTGCATACATAATTTCTTTAACATTACGTACGCATTTATAAGTCGAATCTTTAAATTGTCGATTCTGTGTATAATTTTTAAGTATGTTATGTAAATTTTGTTAGCGTTAATCGTCTTGCACACATATTTTCATACATATAATTTAATTTTAAAGTGTCATTTAAAAATTAGATGTTATTAATTTTACAAATAAATGAATAAAGTAGGATTATGAAAACATGACTGAAAACATTTATCATGTTATTGAAAATAAATCTTGATCACATTTAAATATTATCCTACAACTGATGTGTTTTAATTATTAAATTAAATGATGCGTATTTAATTGACATATTGATTTTAATAATTTTGGTACTATTAAAACTTTAGTATATAATATCCAATTTACCAAAAAATTTTAACTTTTATATTTAATCGGTTGATCCTGTTTGCACAAAATATATTGTTGCATTGCATTTGATGTTTTATGAATTTATTTTTAATAATAGTAATAATAAAATATATTGCCCTTGTTCTTTCATAAAATTTTATCGCTAATTTATTGAATATTACTTTTATTTTGTTGTGCTTATATTTATTTGAAATCTAGGGAAATATTACTAATGAAATGAAAACACAAATTTATCAATATGCATGCAGTACTAATGTATTTAATTAGGAATTGTAATCTCAACCAAAATATGAGCTACACATCTTACATGAAATTAAATTGTATTTCGAGAAAAAAAAAAAAAAGTCTGCTATTCTTTGTTTAGAATATATATATATAGGGTAGGTGCTCCAGTTATTGGCATGCTCCAGTAATTGATATCTATCCTGAAATAATTAATAAATAAGAAAAATAATAAAATCATATATTTTACGTATAAGAATTTTAACATTTTATGTCAAACACTGGAGCATAGCCATAGGGTGCTAATAACTGATAAAATGAATAACTAGCAGTGTCAAACACTGGAACATAGGGGGGACAGTTACTGATAAAATGAAAAACTGGCAGTGTCAATTACTGGAACATTGAGTGGGTGTCAAATGAAAATTAAAAAAAAAAAAAAATTATTGTTGTCAAATGTATATATTTTAACATATATGTGGTTCTGAATGTCTTTCATACCATATGTACTAATTTAAGATTTCTAAAAATGTTTTCTGATGACTAGAATATGAAAAATATCAGAGATTGCTCTAAAAGTGTCAATCACTGGTGCACTTACCCTGTATATAATAATTTTGAAAGTGGCACGTTGATTATCTAAATCTTTTTCCATGTAAATATATTCATCATCAATGGTTTAATTTTGCAAAATATGCATTCTAAAAAATAAATAAATAACGACTTTTAAAAATTGCCAGTTTAGTTAGCAGTCATTTCAATTCATTACTCTTATATTATATTTTCAACATACTTTTTAATTCGGTCAAGGGAATATATTAACTCGATAAAAGCGTTTAATATAATTTTTGTGTTGTTTTCAGTCAAAATCTTTTATTCTACATTCTAATCAAAGCTAAAAAGTAACAGACAATTATGTATTAATTAAAACACACAATTATGTATTTTAACGATGTTAATGCTTATAAAAAAAAAAAAAAAAAAAAAAAAAAAAAAAAGTAGATGAAAATTACTATTTTAAGAAATTCTTTTGAATTTCGCAAGGAATATCGTTTAATAGGATTTTTCATATTTATATGAAATTTTCTGCTATACTGTCACTCTAAAAATTACGAAAATATTGGATGGCAACGCCACCTGTTGAGCAATTTTCACCAAAAACTAATCAGCCACCAACTTAAGTTAAAGTCCAACCTCCTAGTGATTCACTATTAATTTATAATTGACAGATATTGAATTCCGTTCATTGGTTTGTGAGATACATCGACCATAAAATTTTGGATATCCAAAGAGTGACAGGCATTTTCTAAAAAATTGTCAAATCATTCAGGATATCTCAAAACGTGTAGATCCATCAAAAAAGGTTGAAAAATTTCATGAATCCAGTCTTTTTTTTGTATATAGAAGAGAGTAAAAAGAAAATATTTGCGCTTTTTGGTTGATGTATAATTTATGAAGTGAATTTTGTGAAGAGGCCCATATAATGAAGTGATATTTTGGGAAGTGACATATTCCCATATTATGGCATTGAATTTTTATAAAGGGGCCCATATAATGACATAGAATTTTGTGTAGGAGTAGAGATGGGAATGGTCCGAAAAAAACCGGAAACTTTGGGAAAAAAACTAGTTTTTTTCGGTTTTTTTCCGAAGGGGTTTATTTCCGCCCGGAAAAATTGAAAATTTTGAAATTTAATTTTATTTAGATAACGTATTTAGATATTCCGATGCTCTTTTCTTGATATATTTTTTCATGTTCAGTCTCTTACATGAAAACATTGATTTTTTTTTATGTTTATATTTCAAAAATATAAGTTTTAACTACAGTCATTTGAAATTACTTATATTCTTTTCAAGTTCCTTTATACTTCAGTCTTTTTTCTTGAATATATATCCTTAGACTTGCCTAACTGTATTATTTTAATGTGTGTGGATATATATTATACACATACACACACATATACATAAATGCATGTAACAAAAACAAAGCAACTACTTTTTGTTAAAAAATGTGTTTCACAATTTATAAAAATTATATGTGGAAAAACCTACTTGATTTATGTCCTTTACATCTATTATGACAGGATGGCTACTAGTCAGGGAAAGTCTTGGAATAGTCAGGAAATTCCATGTAAAGTCAGGGAATTTTGGCAAATTTTGTGGAAATAAGCCATATTGGAAACCTCTAAATTACTAATCTGTTTGTTAATTTTGTGAAATAAACAGCATAAGTCAGGAGACATGCTAAAAAATAGTCTTTAAAAAGTTTGTGAATTTGGAAATTTTCTAATGTTAGCAATCCTTTATATAATAATAATAATAATAATAATAATAATAGTAATATTAAATCAATAATAAAATGTTGTTTTAAATTTCTGAAGTTCAATTAACTTTAAATTAAACTTTTATTTTACCTTTGCGATTGATTTCATTTTAAGTGAAAATCTGAATTAGAGTCCAGCGTCAGGTCCAGTTGACCGATGTTACTCGAGCTTGACCTGCAATCAGGTTTGGGTCTGGTTGACTAAATTTTTTCTCTTGCGTGTTAGGTTCGGTTCAGGTTAATTTATGGGTTAGGGTGATTGAATTTTTTTCTTGGGGGCTGGGTTGACTGATTTATTTTTCTTGTGGATCGGGTTTGGATTAAGTTCACTGAATTTGTTTCCTGCTGGTACGGTTAAGTTTTCAATGAGTCGGGTCGACTTAAGAACATTTTTCAAAAAATTTTATCATAATAAACAGGAATTTGTTTGTTATAATTATAAACATGCTATATATTCCTATGATTAAATTATACGTGTACACAAATTATTACATACATATCGCAGAAAGGCAATAAACAAAGAGAAATCATATATATATGTATATATATATATATATATATATTAAACTTAAAGCAAATTTTTGTAGTCTTGAGAAACACAACACACATAAATGGTTAAAAGCGTTATGAATCTCTTTTTCAGATTTTTAAAATTTTTAACTTGGTGTATCAGTAAATCCATTTTTTTTAAATTATTTACTAACTCTGTGAAAATGAAAATTTATTTTATTTTATAACTTTTAAAAGTTTTGCATTATTTTCATATGAATCATTAAATTTTATTTAATTTTCAGGTTTCGGATATAAAAAAATCAAGTTCAGGTCTATAAAATTTTTTTTTTTAAATTGTCGGTTTGATTCTAATCTAAATTTATTATATTAATGCTGCTAGGAAAAGAACATTCTGTAGGAATGCACACTCTATGCAAAATTAATGTTTGAATGATGATTTGACTAGTTTTTGGTGTTTTGTACAAGGAAAGGTACTGGCATTTATGAAACAGAAAGGCTCATTTTTTTACAGTAAAAGTTTTTTGTATGTTTCTGTTCAGAAAAGAAAAATATGGATTGCAAGTATTTGTAAATATTTAACACTTTATATTTTCTAAGATATCATAACTGTTAAGAAACCGTATTTTTATCTGTAAAAATTCAATTTTTCCCATTTTTTCCAATTTTTCTAGAAAAAAACCGGAAAAAAACTGGTTTTTTTCCACTGCCTCAAAATTTCCGGAAATTTTACATCTCTATGTAGGAGCATGAAATGGGTACCATTTTCGGTTTGAATCACTCCCAGATTTAACTCCATGATAAATTATATTATATCGGATTGTATTATATTTATAATAATCTGGTGTGTCACTCACTCTCTTACCCTGAAATTTAATACTATAAATACAAGTTGCAGATTAAAAGGTAAGATGACGAGTACTGTTATGTAAACCTGTTAAACAATTCATATTAGGATTCTGAAGAGTTTTATATGATAATTAGTTGTACCCTCACCCCCCCCCCCCCCCGTTTCATTAATGCACCTACATTGAAATAGAATTTAATTTGGGTATTAAAAAATAATTCTGTTTTTAAAAAATAATTTATTAAGATTATTATTTAAAAAATTATCTTTTATGATAATGCAGACGATTTCCATATTAGAGAAGTAGAATAACACCAAATATTAAAAAAAAGTCCATTTTATTCTCAATATTAAAAAAAAAAAAAAAAAAAAAAAAAAAAAAACAATTTTTTTTCAATGTTTTTTTTCGTTAAAAGAAATAATCTGGTGTGTCACTCACACGACTTTCTCTTACCCTGAAATTTATTACTATAAATACAGGTTGCAGATTAAAAGGTAAGATAACGAGTACTGTTATGTAAACCTGTGTTAAACAATTCATATTAGGCTTCTGAAGAGTTTTATATAATAATTAGTTCTGTGTGAGGGGGGCTACCGCCCCCCTCAACCCCCCGTTACATTAATGCACCTACATATATATAGAATTTAATTCGGTTATTAAAAAATAATTCTATTTTTAAAAAATAATTTATGATTATTTAAAAAATTTATCTTTTATGATAATGCAGACGATTTCCATATTACAGAAGTAGTATAACACCAAATATCCAAAAAAAAAAGTCCATTTTGTTCTCAATATTAAAAAAAAAAAAAAAAAGATTTTTTTTGTTAAAAGTAAAAAAAATCGATAACTTTGTTTTAAATTATCGCAGATCGATGGTTCAACCATTCGTTTTAAAGGTATTAGCGAGCTCTTTTGAAAGATACCCATTATGAAAATTTACTCCCCTCGAGGAGGGACTTCCCCCCCCCCCCCAGGGGGGGAGGCGAGGCTCCTAAGTACACAAAATTTTTTTGCCAGTTAACTATCTCTATTACAAAAAATATATATTCGTATCATTTGGTTTAGTGCAATCTATAGACGTTAAACTGTACTTACCTGCAATTTCCCCCATAGACGTAATGTATTAGAATTCTCTTGATTGTCCCTGTACACGAACCATTTGCTTGATCTTAACGAAAAGCTTACTGTAGCATCCCTATATGATACACATTTAGAATACCAAGTTTGAACTTTCTGCCATAATTTGTTTTTGAGATATGCTGATAACAGACAGACAGACACACACAGACCATTTGCTAAAAACATGATTTTCGTATTCAGGGGACCTCAAAACGTGTAAATATAACAAAATCTCGCGTTCGAAAATTTGACCCAAAAACAATACTTTCTCTACCTTATGGGTAAGAGAAAGTAAAAAGAAGTCATTTGTATATTTGTATTTTACAAAAAAATGCAACTGAAAGTAAAGTAAAATGTGTCGGAAAAAACTTTTCTTAGTTGAAACCTCTACTAATCTTATTCAGCTATCACTTCCTTTTAACATGAAGCGTGATGTCATTTGTCACTAAATATGTAGAGTTAAATGTAACATGATCAAATTAATGAGTTTCTTTCAGTTCTTTTCCTCGTTTTTGTTATTTCTCTGTATTTATTTTATTTTATTTATTTGGATATTCACTCTCATTAATATATATTTTTTTCTTTTGAAATGTAACTCGTGATATACTGTTTCCATCTAATTCAATTCAACACATTGTAATTATTTAAGAAACATAAACATTCATTACAGTTGCAATTACAGTTATTTCAATCTGTAATTAGTGTATGTTAAAATCAAATTGTTACTAAAATTTGTATAAGATTTCATTACTCGTACCGTCTTCTCGTTTTAGTAGTAATGTCATTATGTATTTAACACGTTAACGCCCGAATTAATTTTACAAAATATTATTAGCTGATTATTTCACTTCTAAATTAATATAGACAAATGACAGTAAAATAGATTAACTTAAACAATTCTTCTGATAGTTTTAAATTAAAAACCTATCCTCATTTATTGACGTTTAGTGTTCTAGCGATAAAACTTCGAGATAGAAAAACTTTGAGATAACAAATTAATTTCCTATTATATATGTTGATCAAGATCTCGAAAGTAAAGTATTATAATAATATTATTATTATTCAACTTGATTTAAGTTAGTATACTTGCGCTAAAAGCAAATAATCTGCGGCGAATGAAAAATCATAAAATGACTATCCAAATTATGAAATGATAATTAATACACATAAAACTTTCAGGGGTCATTTAGAGTGACGCTATAAACTGTCACAAAAAGCAGAAGTCATTCCAAAAATTCACGAAAAATACAGGGTGTTTATAAAGTCCCGGACCCATTTTGATGTTTAATTAACTCATAAAATAATGAAGATATTATAAACATACTTATGGCATTTATTGGTGTAATAACTCATATATTTTCTTTTCAGGTTTGAATATCTTTACTTTTGTAAATATCGTCTGCGCGTGTGGTTAATTTCAGATAAATATCGTCTGCTTATTAATTGCATTTTTATCTCTTTTGTTTTTGGCAACTATTGCAATGTTATGTTTACTTTTGATATGTTTGTTCTATGTAGTACTTTTGTATGTGATGTGATGTTTTATTCGAGCGGATATCATCATATCGAGACGGTCTCATCAGTCGTATACTTAGACATGTTGGAAAACTTCGTATTTCCACAACTAGAAGAGCTTCAGCCACAAGTCTTTTTGCAACAAGATGGTAAGCCACCTCATTGGGGTACCATCGTTTGTAGTTCTTTGAATGACCATTTTCGAGGAAGATGGATTGGGCGAGGAGGTCCAATTCCTTGGCCACCCAGATCACTTGATATAACGCCGCTGGACTTTTTCCTTTGGGGATTTGTAAAGTACAATGTTTACAGGAGGAGAGTGTCGAACATTGATGACCTAAAAGTCAGAATTACAACCGCAATAGCCTCTGTGGATGCCGACATGCTTGCCGTTACCTGGCGTGAAATTGACTATCGACTTGATATTCTTCGTGCGACGAAGGGGGGCACACGTGGAAGTTCATTGACAAGGGTCATGATATTTTTTGAGTCTATCTAACCATTTATGTTATTAATTTTAATCTATCTTAATATTTTATGAGTTATTAAATATCAAAATGGGTCCGGGACTTTATAAACACCCTGTATATGTGCCATTTTATTAGCTGTCCTCAAATGAGGACACTGGGCGCTAACGGGTTAAGTAGAGAAAGATAAAAAAAAATGTCGTACGGTCGTAACTCCTGCTTCACTCGATTTTAACATTTTGAAGTACGCATTTAAGATCATCAAATCAATCGAATTTCATATAACAATATAAGTAATGATTTTTAAGCTGATATTACTTCTTTTTTTTTTTTTTTTTTTTTTTTTTCTTTTAAATTTTGAGCGTCTCTGTCTAGCTAGAATAATGAAAATGTCAATAAATAATTTTAAAGCAAACATCTCATCTAATTTTCCTGTTCATATGTATATTTTTTAAACCGTTTTCCGTATGCAGAAAGAAAGGAAACAGAAAAGTGAATACAGGAAGAAAAGTCCGATTTTAGAATCATTCCATGTCAAATCAACAAAAAAGCTGCATTTTTAACCTGACCCCCTTATGTTTTTATGAAATTGGGCTCACTTATTTGTCCTATAGAGAAATGAATGTATACACCTATTTAATAAGTTTGTCTCTTTTAGTTTTTGACATACAGAGCTGCAAAAATGGGTAAAAAATGCAAATTTTCGAAATTCTTGTATTACAAATGTGCTGATATTTTGTTGCCAATTGACTTGGCATAAAATTGATATCATTAGAAAGCATTTAATACAGGCTTTAAAATGATATATCACATCTTCACATGCGCGTATATATATATATATATATATTTGTTTTTTTCCCGATTCAAGGTCAAATATTTTGACCTTTGACCTTTGACCTTTAATATCTAAAAAAGTAAAAAGTGCATATTTAATTTTCCTTTAAAAAAAAATATTATTTTTACGTTTATTGTCTATAATTACTGTGAGTTTCAGCATGGGACGGCCATGAGGCTGAGTTATAAATTAAATGCAACCCTCCATCAGTATTTTTAGACTAACATAACATAAATTTTACATAAAAGAAATTCTGCAAAATATAATAAAATACACAATGTAAGTGAAACTTGATTGCAACTTTCAATTGCTCGTATTTAATATTTGTACCCTATCTATCAGGGATTAGTCATAATTGGGACCTAGGTGCCGTTTAGTTCCACGGAAAAGAAAAAATAAAATAACGGCCTTATAACAATTAGAGTAGTTTTTGGTAGGTTATTATTAATTAATATATTGTTTTTATTATTATTATTATTATGCATTTATGAAAGTTAATACAGTGAAGACACATGCAAAAAAGTTGGTATTGTGTTATTTAAAGGAAACTTTTAAACAATTCAAGGATGAGTATCCAGACATTAAAATTGGATTTTTTTATATTTATAGAACTAAAAACAAAAAACTCCATTTTGGCTATCGAGCAAGTGGAACATATTCTGTCTGTGTTTGTCATATACATGAAAATGTTACATAAATGCTGATTTCGTGCAGCTTGTAGGAATTGAGTAAAGAAGAAAAGAATCAATTAAATTCATACAATAATTGCATAAATTGTATTGGTTTGTAATCCCTATAACTTATGCTGACCAGAATGTTCTCTTTCTCAAAGGACAGTCCTTTTTTGCAAGCTTTAAAAATGTTTACCAGGAAAATTATTCATCCTACTTTTTAGTATATTGATCCCCATTTATAAAGAATATAAAAATATATTCCTTATTAGGGATAATTATTAACGCTTTTAATTTATAAAGGTACTCTAATCTGGTTCCCATTCCATAATTGCCTCTAGAAAAACTTACACTCTGTCTCCTGAAGAAATGTTCAATGCACATGCAATTAACTATAAAGATTGTTCACCACTGCAAAATGCCCCAAATCTTTGTAAATATATTTGTACTAAAGTAATTTTTTTTTTTTTTTTTTTTTTTTGACAAAATGGGAAAAGGGATGTTTTTTATTATTATTTGGTAATTTTAAATTTAGATTTTAATATGATTGTAAATTATTCATATTTTCAATCTATTAAAAACCAGAGATTAACCCCCCCCCCCCCAAAAAAAAAAAAAAAAAAAAAAAAAAAAAAAATCAATACTAGCTGATCTCTACTGTTTAAGCCCAAATTGTTGCACTTAGCACATTTAAAGGAATGCTAAACCAGCAGATTAACATTCTAAAACTGCAAGCTTTCATTGTAGGAGAGAGTAGGGTTGAATGGGAAAATAGTAAAAATTTTTATGTTTTGCAAGCACCATAAACGTGACAATTTTTCTGATATATGGCTGTACTGAGGTCATTTATCAAGTGTAGTTTCAGAATTGTGCTATCTATAGAAGGGCAGAAAAAAATTAAAGTGTCTTTTTCTGCTACCTAAGTAAGTTTTTACTGATTCAATTAGGTAGTAGTTAAGAAATTAACCATTTGCTTAAAATTAATATAACTCTTATATGGTGAAAAGGCGTAATCTTTTATTATGTTTACGATATTCAAGAAGAATATTGACAATTGTTCCTTAGGCCTATTTCCTGTCTTATATGATCATGTGGTGGTGGGAATGAATAGAACAGTTTGAATGGAGATGAATGGGACATTCCCCACTATGTGCTACTTTAAAATTGTACGTAAGAATTATATTAAAACAAATTGTAAATAGATTTTCAATATTTTACAACCTGTAGTTCAGTAGTTATAACATGGAATTATAAAAATAGCATGAATTTAGAGAAAAATAGATTGAAATTAATTGTTCTGATTTTTGTTTATAATAATTATGATTAAAAAAATGATAAGTCAGAATATTCAATGCAATTTAAATCAGTAATATCAATAATTAAAATAAATAAATAAATAAAAATAAATAAATAAAAATAAATAAATAAACTAATAATAATTTGATTGAAATCACAATTTTAATCAAGCTAATTAAATAAATCCTGGTGATTATTAATGTAATACAGAATAGAATGCTGATTTTTCCCGATCAGTCGGAAACAAAAATTTATCTGGATAATTTGTACTCTGTTATAATGATTTATACCTTTCTAGTGTCTTATTTATTTATTTATTGTAAGATTAAATTACCAAAGTCTAGAGCACTCCACTAGGAACTGTGTGAACCAAAGGACTTTTGCCTTTTGTTGTTATTTTGAGTCAATACATCAGTTTATGTTAAATTCAGTAAATTCATAGTGTGTAATAAAATTACATAAACCAATTTAACTTTAAAAATTTATTTACTTTCTATTTTGTTTTCTTTTCTTTGTTAACTCCAGTCCTGTCCCATTCATCCCCATAGGTGGGGATGAATGGGACAATGCACATGCATGTAAATAAATATATATATTATTAGTTAAAAATGATAACTTTTTACTAAAGTTAGTATGTTTATATGTAACTGATCACTGAAGTGTACTTATGAGCAATGTTACAAAATTCTGAATTACATATGGTGAACATTATTAATAAAAACATGAAAAATGTCCCATTCATCCCCACTCTCCCCTACTTTTTTTTCTAATGATCACATAATTATTAATTACAAAAACATTGTAATTAACTATTTCCCTACATGAGAATTTCTATACATGCTAACTGGTCTACCCATAATGAAATCATAAGATATTCTACATACAATAGTACGAAAATACTGATAGAGGGTTGCATTTTAACTTATAACTCAGCATCCCATGGCCGTCTCATCTTGAAACTCACAATGATTATAGACAATAATCGTAAGAATAACATGTAATTTTTAAAAGAAAATTAAATATGTACTTTTTAAGATAATTGAAAGGTCAAAGATCAAAATGTTTGACCTTAAAATGAAAATGTTTAAAAGTATATACATGTGATTATATACATTTGAATTATTTTATATACATTTGACATACATATACATTAGCTTTAATCAAACACATGGATGCATGTGATCTTCAAATATCTATATTGCATCCGTAACACCACTTCTCATTTAGTTTTCTTTTCTGAAATTAGGAACAAAAAAAAAAAAAAAAAAAAAAATTTCTTTCTTTTGAGAAAACTTGGATTATAAATATCTGTTTAAAAACTATTATTTATGTTAAAGCTGTATAAAATTCAATTAATGACTTTATAAGCGCGAACATGTTATTCGAATTTTATGTTCATATGTTCAAAAATTATGCACAACGGAATAAAACGGGAAAACAGGTTGTCCCTTAATTTTTGGACTTGAGTGCATTTCCCATAATGATTAAATATTAGCCAAGCAATGCAACATAAATCAGTTTTTAGCTATTTTAAACAATTTTGCATTATTAATTGCACTTTAAATAATTTAAGTTCACAGACCGTAATATATAATTCTACTTCGCATCCTTTGTCAAAATGACCTACAGAATCTCCCAATTTAGACGAACGGTTTCAACTAGGCCCTAATGACAAAGAATTTTCCTTTGCGTTCCTGCAAAAGAACTATAAATCTCACACTTATCATAATTTAGGCAACAGGAAAGATTGTGTTCAGATAATGAGGTAATTTACCTAAATTCAAGTGTTTATTTCGTTTTCAGTACTGAAATTCCATTTTTTCTGAAAGTTAAATTCATAAAATAAGACTACAATAACAATTTCATATGACTGCTAAACCTAATTAAAATTAATATTTTTCATAATGAGAGGATTAGACTTCCTACAATAAATTATATGTTCTCGCCCCATATGAAAACCGTTTCTCGTTAACATTTCAGGTATTTTTTCATGAATTCACAACAATCCTGATACAGGTCGTGCGACGGTGTTCTGTAACATACCTACCAACTTTGACTTCATCGAATAAAGCATCTAGACGTTATCGTGTTTACCATTTACACACACATACATGAGACTTCATATGAGACTTCATAATGTTTAGACTCACCAAAATCTGATTGTCGAACTTTTTCATGATTACAATAATTTTCTTATATAATTTATGTTAGGAAAGTAAAAATATTTGTAGAAACCAGAAAAATATTAGATTGTAAAAGTAAAAAATGTATGATGGTCAGTATATGCAAACATGTTTTGTATATTGCATTTAGCTTCAACGGGTAATTAAATCTGTAATAATAACGAACCGCCAGCTTATTTTTGTACGTTATGTATATACGAAATGAATCAATCAGATGCAATTAAAACTGTCTGATTCTCGTTTAGTCAAGGTTATTGAATAACTTTTCGCATGAAAGAAAAAACGATCTTGCAAAACTTGAAGACACCTATAAATTTCTGTTTAGGAGTGTAACGTAACCAATGTCAAAATAAATCTCTTCGGCACCAGCAGGATCTATATATTAATAGGCAAGCATAAAATTTGTAGTCCCTTTTTAACATATTAATTATGGGAGTAGAGGATTGAAAATGGTATTATTCGAAAGGTATGATTAGCCGGAAAGTGCGAATACAAATATTATTTTCTTACGATGGAAGGAAGGTATTTAAAAATACATTTATTTTTTATGCATTTTCCCCCATTTTTCCTTTTTATACACGTATTCCTTTACATTAAAAAATACCTAAAAGTAGAAAGTTGTTAAATCTGGCAATTTCATAAAGCTCAAATAAAACCATAGACACAGTAATAATGTCTATATATGCATCACTATACGCAAGCGAAGTGATGACGTCACTGTCTGTCCATGGAGCCATGAAAAAGATTTTCTATGTTAATCGTCCATTGGATTTTTTGTAAAAAATTATTAAAAAATAACGGAAATTATCTGCCGATTTTAATTCCGATATTTGGGTATAGTTATATATAAGTTACTGCCTACATGTGTTTGATTGAGTTATTTTTTCTGTAAAATTGATAAAATTTTAATTTAAAATCACAAAACTCCTGAAAAAAAAAATGGCAAACTTCCAGTTTCGAATGTAAACATAAACATTTCATTTCAAAGGGTGATATTTAAACAATAAATATTCAACTAATATACTAAATAAAAGGAAAATGGATTTGTTACTAACTGCTGCATGTATAAGTAGACGATACGGAAAAAATTCCGATTTCCGTTTTTTGCTGAATTTACATGTTTTGAGCTTTCTTTACGTTTCAATTAACTGAAATTGGCTAAGGTAACGACACCAGTGCTCGTCACTCTTAAGCCCTTATTTTTAAAATGTTTGTTTTTTTCGCGTGGCATTCGTGTGGAATTTATGTATCAATATTATACTTTGGTCTATTTTACACACTGATTCTTCTAGTTGTTGTTAGACACTTTCAATTTTTCAATACGTTAAGCCAATTTAAAAAAAATAATAATAATTAAACCTATAAAAATGCACCAGTGCTCGTCACTTGAAAACTGCGTTTCACCAGTAGTCGTCAGGTGTTTGCACCAGTGGTCGTCATGTAAATAAAACGCAACAATTTGCTCAATAGTTCGATTTTAATTGCGTTTTTGCAAAATTAAATGAAACAGAATATCTTTGGAACATATTTAGAACCCAAATCCATTCTTAGGGTTTAAAACACAAAACATTAAATGGTAAAATTCAAAATATTGCGAATAAAACAAATTCATATGTGAAATAATTGGAAAATTCTTTGCTTTTAAGAAAAGTTTTCAAAATTTTATTCGTTCTCAAAAATATCTTTACTTAAAGCAGAGGGTAAGTAGCAAGGGAGGGGGTAATAATCTCGTTTTTAAGAGTGACTATGTTCCAAATTATCGCAGTAAGATTGATTTTACCATGCTTTTTATTAACGTGCATTCTTGTTTGTTTGGCAAGTACAAATATTACAATTCATTTTTAACTAACTTCCCGACTACCTAGACATTTGAAACTTTCAGAATAGTTCAGAACACGATGAAAATGCATTTTTTAAATACTTTTAGCCAACTGCTCCGGGTCCCTGCAGCCTTCGGCAGCGTTATCAGTACAAATCTTGCAATCGATTTTTAACTGACTTCTCGGCTAGCTAGACATTTGAAACTTTCAGAAGACGGTAACAATGGATTTTTTAAATGTTTTTAACCAATTGTTTCGGGTTCTCGCTGCCTTCAATAGCATTTATATGATTTAAAAGAAAATTTTAAAACACGGTATATAAAACATTCTTTTTGTATTGCAATTATTTTTTTTAACGTATGGGTTGATTATGCGTACCTAACACATAGTATAAAGGAATTTTGAGAAACCTTTCGCCTCTCCTTCCTCATTAAGTGTGGGGTGGATGCAAAAACACGTTATTATTCTCCAAATTATATCAGGAAAGCAATTTTTTTGATGCGTTGATTGGTTATGCGTACCCAAAAATACTGTAAAGGTATTTTGCGTAATTCTTTCCGACCAAATTTTGAGAAAGGGTAGCAAAAACGTATTTCTACGCATAACTCTGCTCTAAATAATCTTACAAAGGCGATTTCTAATGTGTGAGCTGGTCATACGCATCCTAGTATAAAGAGATTTTGCGAAGATCTTTCGTCTATGTGAGGGTAGCAAAAAAAAAAAAAAAAAAAAAAAAAAATATATATATATATATATATATATATGTTTTCAAGCTCAACTCTGCTGCAAATTATTTTTGGGAGGGGATTTTTTTTTTTTTGCGTTGGTTGGTTGTGTGTGTGTACCTTACACGCATTATAAGGCGATTTTGCAAAATTACCCTACCCCTCTTCTCTCGGCCGGGCGGACAAAAAACACGTTTTTAACCTTAGCTCTATTCCAAATTAACTCAGAAAGGCGAGTTTTGATTTGGGGGTATTGGTTAAAAGTACGCAATATGTAATTTGATAATATTTCGTTAAAACTCTAAATTTACCCGTGGGACACATCAAGCTAATGTTATCAAATATTATGGATATTAATTTTATCTTACATAATTAATATAATGTATAAACAGAAAACTTGCTTAAGAAATGTTTTTGTTTAATATTTTCTATATAAGTTTTTATTCACCTGCATCTAACATAACAAAAAAGCCTTAACATAATTTTGAACCGACTCACAGTCATGCTAACTATGAAATTAAGCCTTTGCATTTTATCATTTTCGAAATATATATGAATTAAAATTAAATTATCACGGTCAATAAAAAACTTAAACCATCACTTAAATACATCTTAAATACATCATAAAAATTTAAAATACATTAGACAGATGTATGGAGTAATCATGTCTGTTTTTCTAAAATGTATAACAGAAAACTAGAAAAAGCTCTTTATAACTAAATACTTTTAAGTGCCATTGTTTAATTTTTCCGGCAAAATAATATGGAAAATTTTAGGTGGTTTAAAGTCAGTCATAGTGAATTAAAGGTACCATGACTGACTGTATTTAAACAAGCTATACAAAAGTTACAAGTGCAATAAAGTACACGTTCTTGAGGTTAAAATACATTTGTTTACATTTACGAATACCCCTGACGACTACTGGTGCCGATAGTCAAATTAAAGTAAAAATTATACCATCATAATTCTAAACGAAAATACAGTATTTTTCATCAAAAAAGTTACCCAGTTATTAAAAATGTTAAAACACCAGTGTTCGTCAGGGATGACGAGCACTGGTAAAACGTGCAAAATATGCACCAGTAGTCGTCATACCTTAAAAACCTTTATATTATGTCAAATTTTAAAAAGTTGCGCATAAATCGTATTCTGCATTTCATAAGCATTACATACAATGCTTTATGAGCAATGTCAAATGCAGCAAACAACAAAATCTTATATATATTATAAATGTGAATGTCCGTTTATTTGACTGAGTTTCACGCTAAAACTGCTCGATGGATTTCGATAAAATTTGTTATGGCGATAGCTTATACCCTAACTTAGAAAGTTGGCTGCCTTTTATTCCGAAAAAAAACTTTTTTTTGTTATTTTTATGCATAAAATAGCAATTTTTTAAGCTAATAATAGCAAAAAATTAGCCATTTAAATTTTAACCATAATTTAATTGTTGCCAAAATTAAATTAAATTATCCTTAATTTAATTGTTGTCGAGTTTATTTTTTTTTCCAACAGGAAAATAAATACATTTATCTAAACGTGAACAATAAAAAATAAAATAAATAAATAAATTATGCATCTCACAAAAATTTACGTCATTTTAAATTTAAAATTTCTTTTACAAAGTGCTAATATAGTTTACGATGCTAATGTGTGTTGTACTAAAATGAGTTTTGTTTATAGATCCTCCTGGGTGATTTTTTAAATTGTTGCGTTAAAGTACACCGAACATTTTTCGCCAAGAGGTTTAATTTAGCAACAGCGATTTTAATCTAGGTAGTTCAAGAAAAATGTAAAATTAATAAAGTTGTGTAGCACGATAATGTTTATTTATTTTTTTATATACCATTCACTACGCTAATTTAACATACAAATAAATGAGCTGCTGTGTGTGACTGCACTTGCACGCTGTCGGGCAGAAATATTTGATTAATTCAAATTGTAGCGCGCCTATGCTACGTAACCTCAGCGTCCCCTAGCGACCCGTTTGGCAACACTGCCAAGAAGAGAACATTCAGAGACCCCCAGGCTTCCAGAGAAGGAAGTGCTTGAAACGTGTGGTCGCTGTTAGCCGAAATGGCCCACGATCACAAAGTAACAGATATTGTAGGGTGTCGGACTCATTATTTCTACAATTTCAACTTACCCCTTTAACTTACCCCTGTAAATAGTAACTTTATGTGTTGTATATTTAGTGTGTAACTTTAAATGTAAATAATAAATAATGTTACCCTAATTTAGCTTCATTTTTGAGTTCCGCACGCTACAAAATTGGCGCCCAACGAAAAAATGTGTCATGGATTTTCCGTTAAATGTTCTATTATAGTTCTATGGGGCCATTCTTACAAAATTGGCGCCCACGTTAAAATTTTCCGTCGTGAATTTTTTTTTAAATAAATTCCTTCGAGTCTGGCACCTGCTGGACACACATAAAATCCGCATCCGCTGGAAAAAGATAAAGAGTCCTCATCCACTGGACTGAGTCAGGTAAAGTCCGCATCCGCTGGACATCCACAGGATAATACAGGTAAGTGCATTTCACTTTCCGTTTTGTGTTAATACGTTATTGTTTTTCTTGTTCTGAAAATTCTGTCATTCAGTAATTTTGAAAACGTAACTTTTTTTGTTTGAACGTAATTTTATCCTTTAATACTTTTATACTTTAAACGTAATTTTATACTTTATAAATTATTTCGATTTCGTATTGCTATAATAAAAAATAAAATTTTTATCTATTCATTTAGGAATAATGTGCACATTTTTATTCATCTGAGAACAGATTCTGTGCACAATTTTTTTCATTTGAGAACAACTTTGGTTTTAGATACCAATATTTTGATAGTAAAAGTAATACATTACCCTATGTATTAAGAATCAGGTTTATTTATTTATATCCTATTATGGAATAAAGATTTTTTTTTTTCTTTCAATATTAAGAGAATTGAAAGTTATGGTTTTAATTATAATTACTTCGGTATTGAGATTTCCAGTAATCTAGTATAATAATATAAAGTAAGGGCAGACTTAACTTTCGGATGCTTGTTATTTAACGAGGTAAGATATTTTACTTTATTCGAATAAACTATATGTTTTAACATTTAATTGCATTCTTTCTCTTATTGTGTCTATTTTAAACCAAAACAAAAATTTTATTCTGACACAATCTTTTAAACTGATATATGTATATATATTTTTTTTTTCCTTCTGGCGATTAGTTGGAAGGAAAGGATAATTAAATAGATGTATGACTCATTTTGATAAAATTGCTTGAAAGAGATTTATTTTTTTTTTTTTCTTTCTTTTATCAATTGCTTTGCAGATTTTTTTTTATTTACTTTTGTTTTCGAGTATAAAGTGAAAGAGTCATTTATTTGTTTTGTTTATTATTTTATTACTTGTCTACAGAAAATGAGTGTTTAATAAAATAAATAGAGGAAAAGAGATATATATATATTAATAAGTTACTTTTGTATTATAATTACTTGGAATGTGTGTGCTTTAAGCAAGCCACCTCTTTTTTTTCTTCTCTTCTTTTATTTGAAACATAATGCTGATTTATTTTATTTGATGAATAAATTCATGTGCCATTAGTTTATTTTATTTTATTTATTTAAAAGCATTGGCATATTTATATAAACATCCAGTTAAAGGAAATATTTAATTTTATTTGGTTGTTTTCTGTTTCACATATAATAGTAAATTGTTATTTACGGATAGAATTTTTTTTTTCCTTATATCAGCAGTATTTACAAATATATATTTGTTTAATTTTGTTTTAGGCAGAATTTGCTTTGCTTACTTTTTTCAATAAATCATTTAACCCTTTAATGATATTTGGTAAAATGGAAAGATTAAATTTTAAAATTATCTGTTCTATTTTATAGATTTTATAATTACATTTGGTTATTATTATTATTTTTTTTTTTTTAAATAAACTATTTTCAGAGTTCATTAACGTTAAAATAAATAACTGAATTAAAAGGAATTTTTTTTTTATCAACTAAAAAATTTTTTTTTCTTTTAATTACAATTGTTAAAGTATAATAAAGATATACTATTTACTTTGATTGATTAATTCTAAAAAAGAAAAAAAAAAAAAAAAAAAAAAGGAATTTTTATTCTAAAACTTTAACTGAACTCTGACATAAATATTTAGTTATTATTATTATTATTTTTTTTTTTAAACAAAATTTCGGAAAGCAAACAAAAATGGCTTTCCTAGGCAAGGGTAGAAAAACCGATCTACTGAAACTGTGCCAAGAAATAGGCATTGCAGTGACTTCTGATGCAAAATTATATGAAATAAAAGATTTAATTATTAAATCTGCCAACTACGACGAAGATTTCGTTAGAAATTGCCTTACCAATCTCATCGAAGAAAGACTACAAAATGAAGAGCAGATAAAGCATGCTCGTGAAAAGGCTGAATTGGAAGAGAAAGTAGCACGTGAAAAAGATGAACTCGAACAACAAAAAGAGTTCGAACTGGAAAAACTTAGACTCCAGATAGAAGCAAATAAAATTACACCAGCACCTGCTGAGGCTCAGCCTATGCCATGTCCCACCCAACCTTTCCAGTTCAAGAAATTACTTCCAAACTTCAACCCCAAGGAAGACGATTTCTCTCTTTTCATAAACTTATTTGAACGACAAGTAAAATTTTTAAAAATTGAAAAAACAAACTGGGTAGCTTACCTACTTGGAGTTCTTCCTAGTGATGTTGCCCAGCTTATCGCAAGAGAACCTGAGGAAAAAGCCCAAGATTTTGACCATGTTAAATGCATACTTTTAAAACGATTTAAATTAAGTGGTGATAAATATCGAAATCTTTTCGCCACGCATAGAAAATCGCCTGAAAAAACATGGAAAGATTATAATTTTGAACTACAGAGTTATTTTGAAGGATGGATCACTGAGCTCAACATTAATGATTTCCAAGCATTAAAAGATTTAATCTTAGTTGACCAACTGAAGAAACGAGTCCCTCCAGATGTCAAGGAACATTTTTTAGATATTTGGAACGAATGGGTAACTCCTGGACAACTTGTGGAAAAGCTTGATGCTTACGACAACCTTCGTCTACCTAAGAAAGAAATCAAGATGACAAGCACTGATGCAACTAAAAAGTTTTATCCAAAACAGACAGAACAGAAACACAACTACACTCGAAAGAAAGTTTATTCCCAAAATTATGATTTTCATCAATACCCTCTGTCAGGAGTCCCCAATCAAAGTAGGTGGGATTCCGGGGTCCCCAGTCAAAGTAGGCGGGATCCCATTCACAATGACAGAGCTCAAGATAAAAATTCTGACACTTCACGAGGTAGAACAAACCCTGTATCCTGTTATGGTTGTGGAGCTCCTAATGTAATTAAATCAAAATGCCGTTCCTGTAATCCATCCATGCCTAAAGCTGAAGTCATGACATCCAGTTTCAACAATTTGAACTTTTACAGTTTCTCAACAGAGGATCACCCAAATAGTTTATTAGAAGTGTCCATCTGTAACCAAAGAGCAGCAGTGTGTGCTGATACTGGTGCTACACACTCTGTAGCTGGTGAAAAATTATATCGCCTTCTCCAAGAAAATGGCCATACATTTGAAGATAAAGTCCTGAAAATGACGCTTGCTGATGGCCGCAGTCAACCAACAGAAATCCTCACAACTTTTGTTGACATAACAATTCAAGGAAAAGTTGTGCCAATCGAAATGTTAGTCCTCAAACACGCCAGAAATAATCGTACACTTCTTGGTGTGGATTTTCTAAGTAAAGCAGGAGTAGTTCTAAATCTCCAGAAACGTCTGTGGTTTTTTGATGACAATCCTCAGGAAAAATTTAATTTTATTGAAGTACCACCTAACATCAATAGTCTATTGGCAGTACATGCTGATGAGTCATATTCATGTGGACTTCGTGAAGATGAAGGTCAGCATTTGACATTCCAACAACAGTCACAATTGAATTCCCTTCTCCAAAAATATGAAAAATGCTTTCAACCAGGGGGAGAACCTACCCCATTTATAGAACATCGAATAAAAACTGGAAACCACTTCCCAGTATCAACGCCACCATATCGCATGAATCCTAAAAAGAAAGAAATTTTACGACAGGAAATAGATAAACTGTTAAAGGAAAATATCATAGAAGAATGTGAATCACCTTATGCATCTCCAGTCGTATTAATCCCTAAGCCAAATGGAACCTTTCGACTTTGTATTGATTACAGAAAATTAAACAACATTACAGTTGCAGATACTTATCCATTGCCCCGAATGGATGACTTACTCCATGAAGCAAAACAAACTTCATACATGTCAACTATCGATCTTCGTGCAGGTTATCATCAAGTGAAGGTCCACCCTGAAGACCAAGACAAAACAGCCTTTGTTTGCCCTTTTGGAACTTACCGCTTCCTTCGGATGCCATTCGGTCTCAAGAATGCACCAGCAACTTTCCAGCGTTTAATTGACCGTTTCCGCAATGGTCTTGAAGATATACTTACCCTAACGTATCTTGATGATATCATCGTGTTGTCTGAATCATTTGAAAAGCACCTCTCAGATCTACAAGCAATTTTTGAGAGACTCTTACTTTTTAAGCTTACAGCAAACAGAGAAAAGTGTCACTTTGTATCTCCAAAAGTGAAATATTTGGGATTTTGGATCACACAAAATGGTATTGCAGTTGATCCAGAAAAGGTGTCTTCTATCCAGAAAATTCCGCCTCCCAAGAATGTGAAAGAAGTCCAGTCTTTCCTCCAGACATGTTCATGGTTTAGAAGATATATTCAAAATTTTGCTGATGTGTCAAGACCATTAAGTGACCTCACAAAAAAGAAAGTCCCATGGAATTGGGGATATAACCAGCAAAAAGCATTTGAATTATTAAAGAACTGCCTCATCACTTCCCCAGTGTTAAAACAGGCTGATGGTACAAAACCATATATCATTCGTACAGATGCAAGTCAGTATGCTATTGGAGCTGTTCTACTACAAGGAAACGATTCAGAGGAACATCCTATAGAATATGCTAGTCGTTTGCTTACCCAAGCTGAACGCAACTACTCTACAACGGAAAGAGAAGCCCTTGCTGTTGTTTGGGCCCTGAAGAAATTCCGAGGCTACATAGAAAACTCTGAAATAACTGTGGCATCCGACCACCAACCTTTGAGATGGCTGCTCACTCTCAAATCTCCAACTGGCCGACTTGCTCGATGGGCATTGGAAATACAGTCTTTCAACCTGAAAGTGCAATACGTCCCTGGAAAAGCGAATGTCATTGCCGACATGCTTTCTCGCCCAACCTGTGAAGAAGAAACTTCTTGCGACTTACAGACCATCGTTCTTGATGTCCCAACAAGAACTGCCAGTGACCTCAGGTCAGAACAGCTAAAAGATCCAGAACTGAAGAAAATTATAGATTGTTTTGAAGATGTCAACCAAGGAGTAGATTTCGCAAATTGGACGGAACGAGGTTACGTCATGAACCAAGGTGTACTTTACCGCTATTCTCCACACTCTGAAATGGAGGAAGCCCAGTTAGTCGTTCCTTCCCATGAAAGAGAAATGGTACTCAAGTTGCATCATGATGCCCCCACAGCTGCACATTATGGAGCTAATGGAACTTTTTCCAGAATATCCTCAAGATATTATTGGACTGGTATGAGAAAATACATCACTGATTATGTAAAGAGTTGTGCCGAGTGCATCAGATATAAAGCCTCCAACCAGAAACCTGCTGGTTTGCTGCGAACACCTGTTCCAGCTCAACGTTTTGAATGTGTTGCAATAGACCTCTTCGGACCCTTACCAAAAACAAGTGAAGGTATGAAGTGGATCTTCATAGTTGAAGACTGTACTACAAAATGGGTAGAGTTATTCCCATTAAAACAAGCGACTGCAAAAGAATGTGCCTTAACCCTTCTAAATGAAGTATTCCTAAGATATGGGTTGCCTCGTCGTCTAATAAGTGACAATGGTCCTCAGTTTGTTAGTGCAGTCATGCAACAGTTATGCTATGTTTTAAAAATCAGTCAAAGTCTTATTCCTGTGTACCACCCACAAGCGAATCCTGTTGAAAGAAAAAACAGAGACTTAAAACCTCGTTTAGCAATGATGGTTGGTAACAATCATTCTTCCTGGGCTGAACAGTTACCAGCTATTCGATTTTCAATGAACACTGCAAAATGTGAAACTACAGGTCACACACCAGCATACCTAAGTTTTGCTAGAGAACTCAGAACAGTAGATGACGTCACTACTGATTTTCGTTCTGTAATTCAAAACGACAATTTTGTACCAGAAATCACACCTTATTTGAAACGTTTTGAAAAATATATGTCACAAATTAAAGAAAACATTGAGAAAAATCAAGATCGTCGAAAACAGTATGCTGATAAATCACGTAGAAAAAGTCCAAAATACAAACCAGGTGATTTGGTCTGGGTAAAACTTCACCCATTAAGCAACGCCAACCAAGCTAAGACTGCAAAGTTCATGCCACGACAAGATGGACCTTATATTATAAGATCACAAAAATCACCAAATAGCTTCGAAATAGCCACCTCTGAGAAGCCTAATCAACCTCTAGGAGTCTACCATGTGTCAGCTCTAACTCCATTTCAAAATATAACATGTACTAATTCTCCTATGGTACCCATAAGAAGAAGAGGTAGACCAAGAAAACAACTTCCTGGCTCCTCGCCGAGTCGTCGTCAGAGCCAGAGGGGGAGATTGTAGCGCGCCTATGCTACGTAACCTCAGCGTCCCCTAGCGACCCGTTTGGCAACACTGCCAAGAAGAGAACATTCAGAGACCCCCAGGCTTCCAGAGAAGGAAGTGCTTGAAACGTGTGGTCGCTGTTAGCCGAAATGGCCCACGATCACAAAGTAACAGATATTGTAGGGTGTCGGACTCATTATTTCTACAATTTCAACTTACCCCTTTAACTTACCCCTGTAAATAGTAACTTTATGTGTTGTATATTTAGTGTGTAACTTTAAATGTAAATAATAAATAATGTTACCCTAATTTAGCTTCATTTTTGAGTTCCGCACGCTACAAAATTAATATTTAAATAACTAAATAAAGATATGTTTAATAGAAAGCATAGTTTTGGAGACAAACTTGGCGAGTGGGCGACCAAATTTGGTGAAAAATGATAGTTTAGGGTTCCCGATGTTTCGAAGCTCTCCGACACACGGGAACGTAGACCTTGAGCGTACCAAAGGATTCTCGATGGAGTCATCTCTAAGCCCCATCGCCAAAAGTTATAAGTAGGTGTGAGTTGATTTTTGCGAAAGAGTATGTAGTCACTGCGATCCAGAGTTATTCAGAGACCTATTCTGAGTCATTGCACTTTTGGGATTGAGCTCTAAGCAACTGGACATTTTTCGTGAGTGAGTGAAATTTTTTGCTCTGGTGTAGTTGATGTTATTTGCTTTACTCCTGTGGAACAAGTGACTATTTTTTAGACTGTCCCAGAACATTCATCAAATAATGACTTATACTGTACGAGTAACAGCTTCAACTGTTTCCAGAATATTCGAAGAATTAACACCAGCTATTGGACTATTTTCGAAAATATTTGTTTTAATAATAGTTTTTTTGTACAGATTCGAGAAGTTCAAAAAATGTTTGATATTGCCAAGGAGGTCCCAAACTAAAGCTGTGACGAAAATAGTCGCCAATCGAAATATATTCAGTTACAAAGAAATCATTTAAATATAGTGTCCAGCGAAGCGGGCAAAGCCTGCTAGTATATCAATAAATGCATATCCATTCCCTTAATCATTTGCTTTACGTTGACTCAATTCAATTGTAATTTAACGTATACTTCCCTTATTTTGTTTCTCCCTACTCTTCCCCAATAGTTGAAATCGAACTTTTTATGTCATAAGAAGCAGAAGGCTTTGGAGAATCTTACGCGGGTAGATTCAAATTCATACAGGTTATAAAACGGTTATTTTAACACTTCTTTTAATAGGGTGACGACTACTGGTGCAGATTTTAGGGGTGACGAGCACTGGTGTCTTTACCTTACTTATTTTTTGAAAAAGTGTCTTTATTGCTAGCTTTTGTGGGTAGAAGAAGCAAGTAGAAGATACATAAAAACTTTTGATTTCCGGTTTTCGATGAATTTACACGTTTTGAGATTTCCTTGCATTTTAATTAAGTGAAATTGACTACTTATTTTATTTTTTAAAAAGTGGATTTATTATTCTTTCCTCTGCATATATAAGTAGAAAATATAAGATTCAGAAAAGTTTTAGATTTTCGGTTTTCGATAAAGTTACACGTTTTGAAATTTCCCGAACTCAATTCGACCATTTTTGAAAAATATCTTTTTTTTTTTTTTTTTTTTTTTTTTGTTCAAACACTGTACTTTATGAACCAATCGAATTAATTTAACAGAATTTGATACTTGGTTGGGCCTTGGTTTGACATGGTACCTATTAGCTTCTGGGCTGTATCACACAACAAGGGGCGTTTTCATGTTGCGATTTTCTCTCATTTCAGGAAAGGCTAACATCTACAGAGAGAAATAGTTATATTAAGTAAACTCTGCTGATTCAGTTAGAGTGAATATCGGCAAACTATTGCCGCAGCTGTATTGCAATTGCATTCCGTTTAGGACAAGGCAATAACTTTGCTTTGCCTCGCTTTACAAAAAAAAATGGTCGAGTTTCGACCACTGGGCGATACTAGTAAAATATTAAAGTGGGGATAGTAAAAGGGGAGGTGAAGAAATTTTTAGTTGTAAAAATAATAATCTGGTGCGGCATTGGCTTTTTCTTACTCTACATTAACTACAGTCATATTATTACAGTTTAAAGTGTATAACATATGGAGTACTGTATTTGAACATTTTAAACAACTAGGGGGCTCTGCCCCCTGCTCGCTCCGCTCACCAACCCCCGAGGAAGGCTTTCCCTCACCCCGACTTGCTTCGCTCATTAACCCCTGCTGGATTTTGCCCGACTATTCGCAGAGCTGCCAACCTAATCCGGCAAATTGTTAACGCCTATTGAAAAACGCCCATTTTTCTACACCAGTTAATTTTTAGAGCAATTCTCTTCAAATGTATATATGATGAATTAAGTAGAAAAATACTCTAAAAATTAAGTGGTGTAGAAAAAGGGGCGGTACTAACAATTTGCCGGATTAGGTTGGCAGCTCTGTATTCGCAACTTTGCCTTTCATTGAATTGGAATATTAATAAAATAATACATAACACAAGAGAAAAGTTGAACAATATTATAGAAATCCACCATATATGGTATCACATTGAAATACACAATATTTAATATTATATCGTTTAAAATATGTGAAAAATCTGTCTTAACGTTCGACAGTTTAATAACAATTTGCCATTATTTTGAGAGAAAACATATGTTAAACAGCTAGACACAAAATAAACAACGATAGCACTAACTGTTTAGAACAGAGAGAAATTCTTATCTAAACGATTTAGCGCTACAACTTTGGTATACGATCCACTTGTTAAATTTTTGTCACTGTTGGACGAATAATTTTTCGGGTATTATTGCTTGATTAAAGAAATTATGAACTTATTTTTTCTAATGCCTATATTTATTACTATTGAATTTTTTTTTAGTTAATTTAGGGCAATATGTAACACTCTGCATTTATTTCTAATGTACAACAAGGTTTAACAACAAATAGGTTTTGAATTTTATTATTATTATTATTATTATTATTATTGCACTATTTTATAATTTTTCTCGGTACTTACGTATTAACGCCACCGCAGCAGAAGTTGCACTAATGCACCAATAAAGAGCAATCTTGTTGTTCGCACACAAGAGACATAGGGGGACAGCGAGACATCTTTTGGAATCTTATTTATCAGAGTGAACATCTATAGTATCTCCCCACAACTGAATTTGCGATTTATATTTGGCGATTATGACTAAATCATAAATCTGAAAATCATAAATGATAAAATCATAAGCTAAATCGTAAATCATAAGCTAAATCATATAATCATAAATCCAAAATAAACAGCCTGCAGGCTGCCATATTATATCTCAAAGAGTCCAGAACGACATCGTTATCGTTCAAAACGGCGCCAAAGAAAAATCGCCAAATTCAGTTGTGGGGAGATACTCTAGTTGTACCTAGCTGCGGTGGCGTTACGTAAGTACCTTTTTCTCTGTATTTCTCTGTATAGTAAATGAATTGCGTAAATGAATTCCTTGGCGAAAAACGTACGAGTTTCTTCATTTCTAATTTTTAAAAATAGCTAAATTGGTCATAGTAAAGATCCACCATTTTAAATATATTTTGAGTGAAAAAACTAAATCTTTATATAAAGTAATCTATGTTGTTGTCTCGTAAATTTCATTTTAAAAAATTCTGGGCTTAACTTCTAAATTCATACCGGAACAACTATAGTATTTCCCCTCAGCTAGATTTGGCGATTTTCCGTTGGCGATTATGGCTAAATCATAAATCTAAAAATCATAAATCATATAGCATAAATGATAAAATCGTAAGCTAAATTAAAAATTATAAATCCAAAAAAGATAGCATGTAGGCTGCCATATTATATCGCAAACAATCCAGAACGACATCGTTATCGTTCAAATCGGCGCCAAAGAAAAATCGCCAAATTCAGCTATGGGGAAATACTATAGTTGTACCTTCATACCAATCGTTGTTTAACATAATTATTATATTCATTACTAAATCTTTTTCGCCTAACGTTAAAATAAAAACTAATAATATAAACTAAACTAATTGTATAAACTTAACTAATAATATAAAATAAAATAAAAATATAAACCAATTTTCATTTCATTTTTATTAAATTTTTACTTAATGTTTTTAAAATATCGCTTATTTTCATGTTTTGCTATTCTAAATAATTTTTTTTCTTCTCTCGAGCATCTCGAAGATGCTAATATTTCAATTTTCTTATTTACACCATTGGTCGCATTTTAATTTTCCTGAGGAAAGTGACGTCAGAGACACAGAAAAAAACGTCATAAGAGAAACTTTTCCCTCCGGTGGCAAATAGAGTACCTTCATAAACTCGACGTTTTTCTTAATAACTTCGTTAATTAAAATGATAGAAATATCTAAGCAGCTGAAATGCCTTCCTTGAAGCAGTCGGAATACACTGATACCTCTCATGATGCAGGCCACTTTGCCCTCCTCGAGGAGATGCTGTCGCAGACAAAAAAAATTGACGCCCGGGACAGTTACTTTTTTTTAATATATAGAGATAGTCCAAACTAGTTTTTGGAAATAGTTTTATTTGGCAACAGTTTCTATGTGAGGGCAAAATGTTTAATTCTGAAATGTTAAAAAATTATCAATGCTAAATTAGAAGATGCTGTCATTTATATATGAGTTTGAATTTGATTATAAAAAAATTTTTCATGCCAAAATATGTCCGAAGTATTTTAAAATATGTTTTTAAATAAAAAAAGACACACTTTAAAGTAAAAAATAAATTCAGTCAATTATTCAGACAAGACATTTCATTGTTCAATATATATATATATATAAACAACATAAGAAATTGCCAGTAAGAAAATTAATTTTCTAAAAGTAGTGAAATAGAAAAGACTACCCGACTATTTCGAGCTTTGCCTTTCATTGAATAGAAATATTGATAATACATGAAACATTCGACTTAATAACAATTTACCATTATTTTTGGCGGAAACATGTGCAGCAAGACACACAAAATAAAAAACGACGACAGTATTTTTCTGTTTTTTAAGAAGACAAATTCATAATATCTAAACCATTTAACGTTACAACTTCAGTATATGACCTCCTTAGAGACTTTAAAATTTTTACCAGTATTTAGCGATGAATTTTTGGGTATAATTGCTTGTTTAAATAAATTATGAACTTATTTTGTCTAATACCTATATTTTAAACTATTGCTTTTTTTACTTTCCGAACGCTATAAGTGAGGAAAGTATTGTAATCATGTCAAAAATCCGAATTTGAGATTTTGATGTATCAATACGTTTCGAGGTCCCCTGAGTCCATTTTCACTATTTTTACGATGATGTATGTATGTATGTCTGTGAGTGAACACGCTAGCGTCTAAACGCTTTGTCCAAATAAGCTGAAAGTTGGTACGTATATTGTAAGTCACCATAGTGCGAACCCTATTGATTTTGGTGAATCTAGCATTTATAGTTTTTTTACAGGGAAACCAGGAAAATTCTTTATCATTATGGCCTATGGAGCCAAATTTTTAAAAGTGCGATAGCGTCTAAACGCTTTATTAATCTGAGCAAAAAATTTGTACACATGTTATAGGTCACAGTTGCACGAACTGTATAGATTTTGGTGAATTTAGCACTTACAGTTTTTTTACAGGGGCACAAAGAAAAATTCTTTGTCATTATGGCCTATGGGACCAAACTTTTAAAAGTGCGATATACGCCTTATTCAATTGAGCTGAAAATTTATATGAATATTATAAATCACTGTTGCATTAACTATAAGCATTTTGGTGAATCTAGCATTTATAGGTTTTTACAGGGACACAACGAAAAATTCTTTATCATTATGATCTATGGGCTCAAAGTTCAGTAGCGTTAAATAAAACATCGTGTAATATATGGAGAAAAATACTCAAGCACTCTATTATGGTTTTCTCTCTTTTGTTTAACAGCTCCTCTTTCTTTACTTTATATACAAAACTGTTAATTACTCAATGTTCGGAAATTCGAGTGGAGTCACTCCAGATTATTATTATTATTTTTTTTAATTATTATTGTTGGTATAAATGGGTCCACAGAGTGAAAAGCAGAGTCTTTTAAACAATCACAACATTTAATAATATATAGAAAAGTAGAATAACATAATGCGGGCATTTCTTGCCGCACGCTTAGTAAAGCTTTCTCGTACAGACTCTTATAAACCACTCTTTCTCAGAGAAGCGAAGATGCGCTGTTGATTACGTAATACAGTTACGTCACATCTGACGTCATGACAGGTGTCAACTAGTTAACAGATGATATGAGGAAACATGCATTGAAATCCTTCATTTCCCCCTTATTCAATAAATGTTTCGAAAATAAAACATATTTATGCATTATAATAGCATATTAAAAATTACAGAAAATTATTTTTATGCAAGAGTTACTTAAAATAAGAAAAGTGTTAGTAAAGAAATAGAATTATAAGCAAATAATTATGGTTAATATAATAAAATAAAATACGTAAAATATAATCAGTTAATTTCTTAATGAAAACACAGTTTAAATATATATATATATATTTAAGTTCTTCAGTCCTGAGTATTAAGTCCTATCATACCACAACATTTTTCATGTTTATATGCATTTAAACTTTTTGTTAAAATATCTGCAGGTTGTTCATCTGATGAAATATATTTAATGTCTATTAGTTTATTATTGTAAACTTCTCGCACAAAATGATGACGAATGTCAATGTGCTTAGATCGATTGTGATAAACAGGATTTTTTACTAATCTCAGTGCAGATTGATTGTCGCACATGATTGCAGTTGGACTTGATACAATTTCAGGATCCAATTCTTTTAAGAAATTTCTAACATGAATTGTCTCTTTTGCGGATTCGGACAGAGACATATATTCAGATTCTGTTGTGGATAGAGCAACGGTTCGCTGCTTTCTAGATTCCCAAGAAATAGGTCCACCGGCATATTTAAAGACGTATCCTGTATATGATTTTCTATCATTTATATCCGATGCCCAATCGGCATCAACAAATGCTGTCAATGGTTTATCGTCTCTGTAATACACAATTCCTAACTTTCTAGTGCCATTGAGATACCTTAGTATTCTTTTAGCAGCTATCCAGTGAGGTTTTCCTGGATTGTTATTAAACTGACTTAAATAATTTACAGCATGGGTGATATCTGGTCTGGTAGCAACCGACAGATACATAAGAGAACCAATTAATTGTCTATAAGGAATTTTTGACATGTATGATTTCTCTTCTTCTGTATTTGGACACATTTGTTTAGTTAATTTTACACTGCTATCTAAAGGTGTATTCACCACTCTAGAATCTTCCATATTAAATTTATTTAGTAAATCTTCAATGTATTTCTTTTGTGTTATAGTGATGCTGTCCCTATCTTGATTAAATTCAATGCCTAAGCAATAATGCAGAAGGCCCATATCTTTCATTTTGAAAGATTCTGCTAATTTATTTCTTATATCAAAATAGTTCTCTTCACTTTTAGTGAGACAAATTAAATCGTCGACATAGACGATTATAATAGCATCAAAAGGATATTTTGAGTAATAGACACATTTGTCGGAATTCAAAGGGTTAAATTTCATTTTTCTCAATTTCTCATCTAATTTCTTAAACCACTGTCTTCCTGACTGAAGTCCATACAAAGACTTCTTCAATAAACACACTTTATTTTCGTGTATATCATTTTCAAAAAATTCAGGAAGCTCCATATAAATTTCTTCATGTATATCACCATTAACATATGCCATAATGAAATCTAACTGGTATGCTGTGAAACCATTCTGGATAGCAAACGCGATTGCAGTTCTTATAGAACTTAATCTGGCTACTGGTGAAAAATTTTCCTCAAAATCTATACCTTGTTTCTGTGAACACCCTTTGGCAACCAATCTGGCCTTAAATTTTTCAATTTGACCATCTGGTTTGAATTTTGTTTTTAAAACCCATTTACACCCAATTACCTTTTTATCTTTTGGTCTATCTACAATTTCCCAAGCGTTTTGCTTAACTAAAGAATCATATTCTAATTTCATCGCGTTCTCCCAATTTTTAGCATAATCTCCATTTAGCGCGTCGATTACGCTGGGATTAATTTCATTAAATGAGTTATCAGCTAATTGAGAAGTTTCATCTTTATATTTTGTATCTGTAATATATTCCTTATGAGAGTTTTGAAAGTTCCAACTTTTACTTTTTTTAGGTCTTCCGGGACCACGTTTAAAAATAGGATTGTTTATCCCTTTCTCTTGTTTACATTTACCGTGAGCACTCTCCTCCCCTCCACTCACATCTTTCACGTCCCCCCCTTCAGAAAGTGAGTGGCTTCCCCCCCCCCCTTTCCAAAAAGAGAAACTTTCTCCGTTGCATTCAGGGGGATAGGAAATCGATCCGCTGTTTTCCCCCCTTTGGATGTCTGCGGTTTGAGTAGGGATAGGAGTTTCATTTTTAATATTACAATCATTGCATTTATTCTCAGACGGAAAAATTAATTCTAATTGATCAGTAGTGGCTGAATCATTTATTTCAAATTCGTCTATAAATCGAACATCACGACTTATGACAATTTTTCTGGTATCCCTATTCCATAATCTGTAAGCGCGTGATTCATTTGAATGGCCAACGAATATATGTTCGTGTGACCTAGCTTCAAACTTTCCTTTTGATTTTTTATTTAGAACAAAACATTTCTGTCCGAAAATTTTAAAATAGTTAACAGTTGGTTTATAACCGAAAAACAATTCGAAAGGGGTTTTATTTTCTTTAATTCCTTTAGTGGGACACCTGTTTCTAATATATGCAGCGCAATTTACTGCTTCAGCCCAGAATGTATTTGGAAGGTTTGATTGCATTAATAAACACCTCGCCATTTCGCATAATGTACGATTTTGTCTTTCAATTCTAGAATTTTGCTGAGGGGTCATTGGCGATGAAAATTCGCGTTTAATACCGCATTCTTCAATATATTTATTGAATTCTTCGCCACAATATTCCAAACCATTATCGGTATGCAGTATCTTAATTTTTTTTCCTAATCGATTTTCGACTGCTGCTTTATATCTCCGGAACGCGTACTTTGCTTCATCTTTTGTTTTTAGAAAATTTACTTCAATGTAACGAGATTTATCATCCAAAAATGTAATAAAGTAACGTGATCCGCCATGGGATTTAACATTTATAGGGCCACATAAATCAGAATAAACTACTTCTAATAATTCCTTACTATGAAATTTGTTTTCTTTACAAAATGGTTTCACAGTTTGTTTAGACTGAATGCATACTTTACAATCTTTTAAAGAATCTTTTTCATTAAAATTTAAATCTCTTAACATATTTTCAGATTTTAATAATTTTAAATCTTTTTCATTTAAATGTCCTAATTTTAAATGCCATTTATGAAAGTTGCTTACCTGAGTTGTTGCAGCGATATCCACCTGCGGCTGAAAAAAATATAAATCACCTTTTCTCGTAGCACTTATAATTAGAGAGCCGTCCTGCTCCGTAATTTTTGCACATTTTTCGGTAAATACAACTCGGCAGTTGTTTGCAGTAGCTTTTGATATAGACATTAAATTGCATTTCAATTTTGGAACGCACAAAACATTTGTTAACTTTAAATTGGTTACACCGTGATTACCGGGAACTTTTAATTTGACTGTTCCAACACCTGTGATCTCCGCTGTTTCATCTACAGCTAATTTTATAAATGATCCAATTCTAGGTTCGAAATCTATAAACAAATTCTTGTCATGAGCCATATGTGATGTCGTACCGCTATCGAGACACCACTCGGAATGTTCTTGGAAAGAGTTACTGGCTGCCATCGTGAACTCTGTACTATCTTTAACCATGAAAGATCTATCTTTGTATTTATTCGATGAAGTGAATTTTCTGTCTGAGATCTTCTTTCTGCATTCTGAGGCTTTATGCCCTACTTTTGAACAGTAATTGCATTTGAAGATTGCATAATTTCTTTCGCCATACGTGTTCTTGTTCTGCACAGGCTTTAAGATTTCTCTTTTGTTCTTTTCAGGAAGATTTTTCTTGTGAGTTGTAAAATACGCATTTGATGATTCTTGATGCTTTTTATTTTTTCTTGACTCATATTCTTCCATCATTTTAATTTTCAGAGCTTCAGGCTGCGGCAATTCATCTCTTGCTTCTATGGCGCACCTGAAATTTTCATAGCTGTCAGGAATACTGTATAAGAGCAAAATTGATAATAAATCTTCGGCTACTTGAATGTCCATTTCTTTTAGCTTGTCCACTATATCAAAGAAAATATTGAGGTGATCGGACATATTTTCACTGTCAGTCATTTTCTTAAAGAGTAGCTGCTTCAATAGGGTGGCTTTCTTTGCCGGTCCTCTCGATTCGTAAACTTCTTTTAATTTATTCCATACTTCATTTGAGGTGGTACAATGTTTAATATGACACAACTCACTTGGGGTAATTGCTAGGATTAAATCGGCTCTAGCTTTACGGTCAATTTCGAGCCATTTTTCTTCACCTTCGGCGCCTTCATCGGGCTTAATTTTCGTTCCGTTAGCATAACTCCAGTGATCATTCTTGATTAAAACAGCTTCTATCTGCAGCTTCCTGGTGTCAAAATTATTTTTGGATAACTTTTCTATATTTAATACTTGCGACATATTTAATCAGCTATAGTAGCTTCTTTATAAAAATAGAATCAAAAATACTTTCGATTTCAGCCCTTAGGCTTAACAGTAAGTCGCACTTTCGTTTTAGCGAATGTTAATTTAAATTTTTAAAAAGTCCGCAGTAAGATGCGTGTCTCTGGGCCCATAACCATTGTTGGTATAAATGGGTCCACAGAGTGAAAAGCAGAGTCTTTTAAACAATCACAACATTTAATAATATATAGAAAAGTAGAATAACATAATGCGGGCATTTCTTGCCGCACGCTTAGTAAAGCTTTCTCGTACAGACTCTTATAAACCTCTCTTTCTCAGAGAAGCGAAGATGCGCTGTTGATTACGTAATACAGTTACGTCACATCTGACGTCATGACAGGTGTCAGCTAGTTAACAGATGATATGAGGAAACATGCATTAAAATCCTTCAATTATTATAATTAATTTAGGATGACATGTAATACACTCTCTGTTTATTTTCAATGTACAGCAAGGTTTAAAATAGTGCTTGCAACATAATTTTTTCTAGAATATGTTTTAGTCAGACACATTGAAAATAAATAACTTATTTTTAAACTTTATTAATTATTATTAATATTGCAACATTTTATGATTTATCACTGTATATTTATGGCATGGTCAGATTTAAAATGGCTATCGTGGTTGCGAAAATTAATTCCTTGGCGAGAAGGGTCCGAGCTCCATCTCTAAATTTTAAAAATCTCTAAATTGGTCATACAAAAGATAATTCCATTTAGCCAATCGTTTAAATATGTTTTGAGTTGGGGAAAAAAAAAAAAAAAAAAAAAAGTCTTTATATAAGCTCATTTAAGTTGTTGTCTTTTAAATTTAATTAAAAAAATTTTTGGGCTTAACTTAAAACTCTATAGCAATAGTTGTTTAACATAATCATATCATATAATAGTCATTACTAAATCTTTTTCACCTGACGTTAAAAGAAAATTAATAAAATATGAATTAACTAGCATACCCGTGCGAAATGTTAGCAATTTCTTTCTATTTTTATTTACCTTTAAAATTTGGAACTTATAAGTCACACACCAATTTCATCATACAATTTAAATTTTAATTCACCAGAAACGAAATTATTATTAGTTTTTGTGAGATGAAATGATAGTTAAACCGAAATCATTGAAAGAAAGGTTTTAAAATAAAATTCATATTTGACCGACCCAGTTTTCATACTTTCCGAGGCAGGACAGCCTTAGTATTGGAGTCTTATGGTGACTTTTAAATTTTTGCCGACATGTTGATGATGTCTTTTAATTTATTTCCTTATTCATTCATTTTGGCATATTTTTTTGTAAAAGAAACTTAATACCTATTTCAATAATACTTTTTATTATTACGTATTTTAGTCAAAAGTTCATATTTTGTTTATATCTTTAAAGTATTCGTAGGTTTAAAGCGACACTTGCAAAGATTGTAAAGATGCAACTTTAAAAAAAAGGTTTTTCTATAAAATGATCTCATCAGACAAATGTCCCCATTTTTATCATTATTAGATTACTGAACTAAGTCCGCGGGCTTAAATATTTCTTATGTATTATTTTTTATCTTTACGTATTTTATTAAGCCACTATCGTATCATTTCTACAAAATTTAATCGTAACTGGGCCACACTCGAGAAATATCACAATGATTTTCATCTCATCTGGATTAAATTTTTGCTTAATATTTTAAAATTATCGGTTATTTTTAGACGTTTTCACTATTCTTAAAAAAATCTGGTGTGAAACAAACACACGACTTCCATTACCCACTATTACACGTATTATGTGCATTTTTGAGAGATAATGTGATTAGAAAACATAAGAGTGACCTAAAGAGAAAATCGTTAGAGCCATTTTTGAGATACCAACATTTACAAAAAATCAATTATTGACTGGAAAACAATAATTACATACAAAAGCATATTTAAACGTGAGTTAAAATGGCGAGTTTAAAAAAATCCGTACATCTGTTTAAAAAGGAACGCCCTTGGAAGACCTGAAATTGAGCTATTTATACAGGACGCGTATCAATTTTCCTGAACTAACCAACTATATCATTCGAAAGGACATCTAATAGAGTGTTTATACAGAAAATTTGAAGAAAATCGTTAGAGCCGTTTTTGAGATACGGACTTACGGTCCCATTTCCGGTTTCCGATGTCCCACTTCCGGTTAAACTCAATTATTGACAGGAAAACAATAATTACATACAAAAGCATATTTAAAAGTGAGTTAAAATGGCGAGTTTGAAAAAAATCCGTACAACCGTTTTTAAAGGAACGCTTTTGCGAGGCCTGAAATTGAGCTATTTATACAGGACGCCTATCAATTTTCCTGAGCTAACCAACTATATCATTCGAAAGGACATCTAACAGAGTGTTTATATAGCAAGTTTGAAGAAAATCGTTAGAGCCGTTTTTGACATACGGACTTACGGTCCCACTTCCGGTTTCCGATGTCCCACTTCCGGTTTTTCAATTTTCACCAAAATTTGGAAATTTCATCTGTACACCAGACGTATTTCAATTCTAAAATTTCGTAGCTCTATCTGTATTAGTTTCTGAGCTATAGTAGCCAGAAGATTCTCCACATACATACATACACACACACACACACACACATACATACACACTGACCAATTGCCAAAAACCACTTTTTTGGACTCAGAGGACCTTAAAACGTGTAAATCAGGTGAAAACCCGATATCGAATTTTCAGACCGAATACAATACTTCCATTACCTACGGTAGTAGGGTAATGGAAGTAAAAATATTTCTTTTTCTCGAGCATCTCGAAGATGCTAATTCTTTTCTTTTTCTTTCTTTTCCCTTTTTCTTTTTTACTTCCATTACCCTACTACCGTAGGTAATGGAAGTATTGTATTCGGTCTGAAAATTCGATATCGGGTTTTCACCTGATTTACACGTTTTAAGGCCCCCTGAGTCCAAAAAAGTGGTTTTTGGCAATTGGTCAGTGTGTATGTATGTGTGTATGTGGAGAATCTTCTGGCTATTGTAGCTCAGAAAGTAATAAAGATAGAGCTACAAAATTTTAGAATTGAAATACGTCTGGTGTACAGATGAAATTTCCAAATTTTGGTGAAAATTGAAAAACCGGAAGTGGGATATCGGAAACCGGAAGTGGGACCGTAAGTCCGTATCTCAAAAACGGCTCTAACGATTTTCTTCAAACTTTCAATGTAAACACTCTATTAGATGTCCTTTCGAATGATATAGTTGGTTAGTTCAGGAAAATTGATAGGCGTCCTGTATAAATAGCTCAATTTCAGGGCTCGCAAAGGCGTTCCTTTAAAAACGGTTGTACGGATTTTTTTGAAACTCGCCATTTTAACTCACTTTTAAATATACTTTTGTATGTAATTATTGTTTTCCTGTCAATAATTGAGTTTAACCGGAAGTGGGACATCGGAAACCGGAAGTGGGACCGTAAGTCCGTATCTCAAAAACGGCTCTAACGATTTTCTTCAAAATTGCTATATAAACACTCTATTAGATGTCCTTTCGAATGATATAGTTGGTTAGTTCAGGAAAATTGATAGGCGTCCTGTATAAATAGCTCAATTACAGGTCTCCCAAGGGCGTTCCTTTAAAAACAGCTGTACGGATTTTTTTCAAACTCGCCATATTAACTCACTTTTAAATATACTTTTGTATGTAATTATTGTTTTCCGGTCAATAATTGATTTTTTTGTGAAAGTTGGTATCTCAAAAACGGCTCTAACGATTTTCTCTTTAGTTCACTTTTATGTTTTCTGATCGCATTATCGCTCAAAAATGCATAATAGTGGGTAATGGAAGTCGTGTGGTTGTTTCACACCAGATTTTTTAAATTTAATTTTCTAAAAGTAGAAAAAGAACATATCTACAAACGATGAATTACAATTCTAAAATCATTTTTTCATTGAAAATATCTAAGATAGCGCATTTTATGTATTTGCAGGCGATCAATATCTTTGTTACTAATAGCAATATTCACATTTATTATACATATTATACCATTCCATTTATCACATTTTAATTTTCCTGTAGAAAATTACGTCACAAGATCGAAAGAACAGTGATTTGGAGAAACTTTTTGCAAGATGGCAAATAGAGTACCTTTATTAACCCGATGTTTTTAATTAATAACTTAATTAATTAAAATGATAGCAATTTATACCCAACTGAAATGCTTGCCTTGGAGTATTCGGCACACATTGATACCTCTTATGACCCGGAGGACGCTGCCGTCCGCGAAGAGATGCGATCGCAGACAAAAAAAAAAAAAAGACGCGATAGTAACTTTTTTTTTTTAATATATAGATATACTGGAATATTTGATTGATTAATTTAAATTAGCATTGAAATGAAAATCGCAGTCATAGAATAGAATTGCCAGATAGAGCGTTTATTTGAAGTGAAGATAGTGCAGATATGAACTCACATTTAGTAATTTTTTATAGCTTTTCTATGTGACTCAGTACCTGATGTTTTTTAACAGTAACTATTCTTTATATGCTAGTAATTTTTTCATGAAAATTGGCAGATTAGCACTTGAATGAGTCTCGTAGTTAGCTGCAACAAGTGAGTCTTGAATTCATTTTTTTTTTTTTTTTTTTCCCCTTCCGTTTTTATTTTTGTCCATTGAAAAATGAGATACAAATATATCTATGAATTTTATTTTATTTTATTTGTATACTGCTGCGTGATGCAGGTTTTCCTGTCTTAAAACATCTGTTTTCTTTTTCATACTTCTAAGAATCTGCGATCGAACCTTTAAAAATTTTTTTTTTTGTTGTTTGTTCGTAATTTTGTGTATGGAAACACCTGTTAAGAAATTACACCTACAGAGTTAAACATTTTTAATGTAGCATTGTTTAATGTTTTCATTTTATTTTGTATCATTTTCTTTTTGCACTACAACAGTCAGAAATAAATAAAATGCTGGTTTTTAGGATCAGAGTGCTATATCTTTCATACATGATAAAAACGCCGCCGTTACTATTTGTTGTGGGTGGTGATTTTCATATCAACTGCTAGTTTGATGTCCTAGTATTTAAATCTTAATTTTATGTTGATAAAATTATTATGGTAACACTATAAAAGCATGATGCGGTGCATCATTTGACATTTAATTGAAAGCATTTGTTACAATTTTTCAGAATTGTGAAATAATAGTCTTTCATTATTACTTTAGTAGTTAGCAAGTAGCGAAAAGTTACATGTCTGTGAATAAATAAATAACAATAATCTATATCTATATCTATATCTATATCATTATATAAAGCGCAAAAAATTGTTTGTTTGTGGAGGGTAATCTCTGAAACTACTGAACCGATTTAAAAACTTCTTTCACTGACCGAAAGCTACAGTATGCCATATTGTTATAGGCTATATTTAATTTTGATAAAATAAATTTTAGTTTAAAATCTGAGCATTTTAATTAAAATCCCCATAGAAGCCGTAATAGAAATGGAAATAATGAAATATTAAAAAAATTAGCTGCTGCCAACATAAAAGAAACATTTACATATTCATTTCGTTTTTAAAATATCTTGACGTGAAAAGAAAAGAAATATATTTGCACGTGCATTAAATTGAAATTCATATAAAGCTTTTTTAATTGTTAAACTTACACGTTAAATCTGACGTCATTATAGAATTAAAAGTGTTTATTTTTCTAATAATTTAATTTGATATGATATGATATAATATCTAAGCATCAATGTTTAAACCACGAAGTCTTTATTACTCCGTGGTTTAAACTGATGTGTGTAAACGAAATTGGAATTTAAAAATAAATAAATAAAATAAAATAAAATAAGAAATTCTATTTTATAGAGCATTTTCTCGTGACGTCATGTGGTTGGCAATAAAGCGCGCTCGACTTTCCCGCGCCCCGCCCACCATTGATTTTCCGTTGGTAGTAATCACGGAGTAAAAAGACAGGAGAAGAAGGTAACGCTGAAATTTTGTGATGTTGTTTTCTAATGTTTACAGATGGCGCCAGCGTGCAATCCTTCCTTCTCTCCAGCTTCCGCAATGTTATTCAATGGGGAAATGTCTCGTTTTAATTATTTTTTTAAAAATAATATCAAGCTGAAAAAATTTCGATTGAAAGCAAATTTCATTAAATGGAGTATTCTAACCAACATGTTTTTTTTAAGAGCCATTTTATACTAATTTTACTTTGAAAGAAAGCTTTTAAAAAATGACGATTCTTATGAACCGAAGCTAGCTAAAACAGACAATTGGGAGGAAGGAGAATGGATGAAATTTTGTAAAGAAAAAAAATAAACTTACTTTAGGTGCAGAAAACACGAACTCAGACTTTATTTTTCTCCAAGGGCTTTTTTTTGTTTTTCTTATCACTATCATAGCCTGTTTTACAACTAGGAACGAAGCATTTATTTGAAACATCTGAATTATGCAGTTTTAAGAACTTACAAAGAAATTAAATTGCTTAAAATAAAAAATTTTAAATGTACTTCAGCAAAATTCTATTGAAAACAACAGTATATCCGCGCCGAAGTAGGGAGGAATGACAAGTGGCGCCCTCAATATTTACCAAAAATTTAGATCACAGTTTCGTAGCTTTCTCCCATTGGACCTTCAACTCCTATTAATATTACTCCGTGGTAGTAATCAAGTAATCGCCATCGCTATGCTTTTCCCACGGAGTAAAAAGACAGGAGAAGAAGGTAACGCTGAAATTTTGTGATGTTGTTTTCCAATGTTTACAGATGGCGCCAGCGTGCAATCCTTCCTTCTCTCCAGCTTCCGCAATGTTATTCAATGGGGAAATGTCTCGTTTTAATTATTTTTTTAAAAATAATATCAAGCTCAAAAAATTTCGATTGAAAGCAAATTTCATTAAATAGAGTCTTCTAACCAACATGTTTTTTTTTAAGAGCCATTTTATACTAATTTTACTTTGAAAGAAAGCTTTTAAAAAATGACGATCCTTATGAACCGAAGCTAGCTAAATCAGACAATTGGGAGGAAGGAGAATGGACGAAATTTTGTAAAGAAAAAAAATACACTTACTTTAGGTGCAGAAAACACGAACTCAGACTTTATTTTTCTCCTAGGGCTTTTTTTTTTCTTTTCTTATCACTATCATAGCCTGTTTTACAGCTAGGAACGAAGCATTTATTTGAAACATCTGAATTATGCAGTTTTAAGAACTTACAAAGAAATTAAATTGCTTAAAATAAAAAATTTTAAATGTACTCCAGCAAAATTCTATTGAAAACAACAGTATATCCGCGCCGAGTTAGGGAGGATTGACAAGTGGCGCCCTCAATATTTACCAAAAATTTAGATCACAGTTTCGTAGCTTTCTCCCATTGGACCTTCAACTCCTATTAATATTACTCCGTGGCTTTTCCCAAGCCTTTTTGCCAACCACTCATAAAAGTTGAGATGTTTGTTTACAAACAAGGAACTGCCCTATAATATTATTTATTTTAATTTATAATTGTTGCCAAAAAGATTTACGAAATAATTTATTTTTAGACATATAATAAAATATATTTCTACGCGAACAATAATATAAAAAGTGAACTGGATTTTTTGTAAAAAAATAATAAAGATCGAGGAAAATTATTTCCCCATTTTAGTCCCCATATTTGGATATAGATATGTATTAGTTATCATGTGCATCCGTTAGATTAAATTGTTTTTGTTGTAAAATTGATAAAATTGGAATTTTAAATTTCAAAACTCTAGAAAAAAAAAAAAAAAAAAAATGGCAAATTTCCATATTCGATTGAAAACATAAATATTTCATTTCAAAGGATGATATTTACACAATAAACATCCAACTAATAAACTAATTAAAAGGGAAAGGATAAATATTCTATCATAATTTGAAGTCAAATTTGTTTTCAAATGTCTAAATAAAGTATCTGATATAATATACTAATATGTTGCAGCGGAATAGATTTGATATCCGTCATCCTTGGCAGAAAAAAAAAAATATCGCCAAATTATCTGGCGAATATAATTTAATTCCTTTCAAAAATCATGGTTATTTTAAAAACTTACATTAAGAGTGCAACGAATAATATGAAACAATATTTCGTACAATACATATTACGAAAATATACATCTGGCATGTATATTTTCGTATTACGTTTTTGATCGCCAAATACGAAAAACGCCAAGGGTGACGGTTTTGAAATTTAAAATTAAAATTTTGTCAATTTGACAGCAAAATAACTCAATCTAACGCATGCATACAATAACTAATACATATCTATACCCAAATATGAGGATTAAAATCGGGAAATAATTCTTCTAGAATTTTAATTAAAAAAAAAAAAAAAAATCCAATGAGCGATTAACATGGAAAATCTTTTTCTTGAATCCACGGGCGGTCAGTGATGTCATACTTCGCTTGCGTATTGAGATGTTTAAATTTATTTGGCGACTATTTTTAGCAACTAACAGTTACGGCAATTAGCTCAATATACATAGCGCATACAGCCATTACTGAAATGTAAATAGCATTTAATTATTTGAGTTACATTATGTTGACTGGAAACCTATTTAATATACCTATGCTCTATAGCTATACTAATATAAAAAAAGAAAGGTTTATATGCATATGTAGAGAACGATCGCTAGAACTAAACAGCCGATTGCTTTTTTTTTTTTTTTTCCTTTCAATAATCAAAAGTTACACTGTCTCTCTCTAAGTGCTAGAAGCTATAATAAATTTTGGTAAAATAAATTTTTAATTAAAATTTTCAATATTTTAATTGAAAACAAAGCATAGATTTGATATCTATCGTCATTGGCGATTTCTGTATTTGGCGATCGAAAACGTAATACGAAAATCTGTATATTATCGTAGTAAATACGAGATCTATGTGTTTACTTCAATTACCCTACTACCGTAGGTAGTGGAAGTATTGTATAGGTTTTGGCAATTGGTCAGTGTGTGTGTATATGTGCACGTGTGTGTGTAATCTTCTGGCTGTCATATCTCCAAAACTAATAAAAATAGAACTACTAAACTTCACAAGTGATTCAGGTCTGGTGTACAGATAAATTTTCCAAATTTCCATGAAAATTGAAAAACCGGAATTAGGTCATCGAAAACCAGAAATGGGACCCTAAGCCCATATTCAAAAACACCTCTAATGATTTTCTTCAAAGTTGCTATATAAATAATATATTAGATGCCCTTTCGATTGAAAAGTTGCTTAGTTCAGCAAAATTGATAGGCGTCCTCTATAAACAGCTCAATTTCAGACTTCGCAAGTGCGTTCCTTTAAAAACGCCTGTACGGATTTTTTTCAAACTCGCCATGTTAACTTCCTATTAAATATCCTTTTGTATGTAATTATTGTTTTTAGGTCAATAATTGAGTATGTTAAGTTTTGGTAAAAGTTGGTATCTCAAAAACGGCTCTAACGTATTCTTGAAAATTTTTTCTTTAATCCAATTTAGATAACCTTTTTCAAGTATTACGTGCTTATTACAGGAATATTAACGGTCATCCTGATTAGGTAGTTCAGTTTTAGATCTCGGAAATTCGTGTTTAAAAAAATAACTCTCTATTTTTTTCCCCTTATTTTTTAACTCGCTATGGAAACTCTGTTGTATGTGTCTTTATACGTGTATCAAGTTTCTCTTACTCGAAAATCTCAAAAAATGCAAGTAATATCTCCAAAAAATTGTATATATTACGTGTAATAGTGGGTAATGGAAGTCGTGTGGTTGTTTCACACCAGATTCTGTAATAGTATATATTGTACGAATATTGTTTCATATTATTGATTTCTCCTTTAATATACATTATTAAAATAATAATCAATTATGGAAAAAATTAAATATATTTGCGAAATGAAAAAATAAATAATAATTAAAGCTATTATGACGTCAATTTTATCAAAAACATTTTCATGTCATAGGTTTATTTTTCAATATTTTTTATTCATGAGTAAAGAAATGTTTCTTTTTATGAAATAAATAAATAAATAGCATTAAGTAAAAATTGCCAACATTTAACAACTAATTAAAAAAAATAATTGTAAAATTATATTTTGACTTTCCAGTTAATAATATTGCCTGACTATAACATATAAACTAATATATTTCTTGATTTTTTACATATCAATGATCAATCCATCTTTAACTAAAATTCGTTCATCGGTGCGAAGCCGGACGGGTCAGCTAGTCATTATATAAAGCGCAAAAAATTGTTTGTTTGTGGAGGGTAATCTCTGAAACTACTGAACCGATTTAAAAACTTCTTTCACTGACCGAAAGCTACAGTATATGCCATATTGTTATAGGCTATATTTAATTTTGATAAAATAAATTTTAGTTTAAAATCTGAGCATTTTAATTAAAATCCCCATAGAAGCCGTAATAGAAATGGAAATAATGAAATATTAAAAAAATTAGCTGCTGCCAACATAAAAGAAACATTTACATATTCATTTCGTTTTTAAAATATCTTGACGTGAAAAGAAAAGAAATATATTTGCACGTGCATTAAATTGCAATTCATATAAAGCTTTTTTAATTGTTAAACCACGGAGTAATATTAATAGGAGTTGAAGGTCCAATGGGAGAAAGCTACGAAACTGTGATCTAAATTTTTGGTAAATATTGAGGGCGCCACTTGTCATTCCTCCCTACTTCGGCGCGGATATACTGTTGTTTTCAATAGAATTTTGCTGAAGTACATTTAAATTTTTTTATTTTAAGCAATTTAATTTCTTTGTAAGTTCTTAAAACTGCATAATTCAGATGTTTCAAATAAATGCTTCGTTCCTAGTTGTAAAACAGGCTATGATAGGGATAAGAAAAACAAAAAAAAAAGCCCTAGGAGAAAAATAAAGTCCGAGTTCGTGTTTTCTGCACCTAAAGTAAGTTTATTTTTGTTCTTTACAAAATTTCATCCATTTTCCTTCCTCCCAATTGTCTGTTTTAGCTAGCTTCGGTTCATAAGAATCGTCATTTTTTAAAAGCTTTCTTTCAAAGTAAAATTAGTATAAAATGCCTCTAAAAAAAAACATGTTGGTTAGAATACTCTATTTAATGAAATTTGCTTTCAATCGAAATTTTTTCAGCTTGATATTATTTTTAAAAAAATAATTAAAACGAGACATTTCCCCATTGAATAACATTGCGGAAGCTGGAGAGAAGGAAGGATTGCACGCTGGCGCCATCTGTAAACATTAGAAAACAACATCACAAAATTTCAGCGTTACCTTCTTCTCCTGTCTTTTTACTCCGTGTGTTAAACTTACACGTTAAATCTGACGTCATTATAGAATTAAAAGTGTTTATTTTTCTAATAATTTAATTTGATATGATATGATATAATATCTAAGCATCAATGTTTAAACCACGGAGTCTTTGTTACTCCGTGGTTTAAACTGATGTGTGTAAACGAAATTGGAATTTAAAAATAAATAAATAAATAAAATAAAATAAAATAAGAAATTCTATTTTATAATATTATTTATTTTAATTTATAATTGTTGCCAAAAAGATTTACGAATTAATTTATTTTTAGACATATAATAAAATATATTTTCACGCGAACAATAATATAAGAAGTGAACTGGATTTTTTGTAAAAAAATAATGAAGATCGAGGAAAATTATTTCCCCATTTTAATCCCCATATTTGGATATAGATATGTATTAGTTATCATGTGCATCCGTTAGATTAAATTGTTTTTGTTGTAAAATTGATAAAATTGGAATTTTAAATTTCAAAACTCTAGAAAAAAAAATGGCAAATTTCCATATTCGATTGAAAACATAAACATTTCATTTCAAAGGATGATATTTACACAATAAACATCCAACTAATAAACTAATTAAAAGGGAAAGGATAAATATTCTATCATAATTTGAAGTCAAATTTGTTTTCAAATGTCTAAATAAAGTATCTGATATAATATACTAATATGTTGCAGCGGAATAGATTTGATATCCGTCATCCTTGGCAGAAAAAAAAAAAAATATCGCCAAATTATCTGGCGAATATAATTTAATTCCTTTCAAAAATCATGGTTATTTTAAAAACTTACATTAAGAGTGCAACGAATAATATGAAACAATATTTCGTACAATACATATTACGAAAATATGCATCTGGCATGTATATTTTCGTATTACGTTTTTGATCGCCAAATACGAAAAACGCCAAGGGTGACGGTTTTGAAATTTAAAATTAAAATTTTGTCAATTTGACAGCAAAATAACTCAATCTAACGCATGCATACAATAACTAATACATATCTATACCCAAATATGAGGATTAAAATCGGGAAATAATTCATCTAGAATTTTAATTAAAAAAAAAAAAAAAATCCAATGAGCGATTAACGTGGAAAATCTTTTTCTTGCATCCACGGGCGGTCAGTGATGTCATACTTCGCTTGCGTATTGAGATGTTTAAATTTATTTGGCGACTATTTTTAGCAACTAACAGTTATGGCAAGTAGCTCAATATACATAGCGCATACAGCCATTACTGAAATGTAAATAGCATTTAATTATTTGAGTTACATTATGTTGACTGGAAACCTATTTAATATACCTATGCTCTATAGCTATACTAATATAAAAAAAGAAAGGTTTATATGCATATGTAGAGAACGATCGCTAGAACTAAACAGCCGATTGCTTTTTTTTTTTTTTTTCCTTTCAATAATCAAAAGTTACACTGTCTCTCTCTAAGTGCTAGAAGCTATAATAAATTTTGGTAAAATAAATTTTTAATTAAAATTTTCAATATTTTAATTGAAAACAAAGCATAGATTTGATATCTATCGTCATTGGCGATTTTTGTATTTGGCGATCGAAAACGTAATACGAAAATCTGTATATTATCGTAGTAAATACGAGATGTATGTGTTTACTTCAATTACCCTACTACCGTAGGTAGTGGAAGTATTGTATAGGTTTTGGCAATTGGTCAGTGTGTGTGTATATGTGCACGTGTGTGTGTAATCTTCTGGCTGTCATATCTCCAAAACTAATAAAAATAGAACTACTAAACTTCACAAGTGATTCAGGTCTGGTGTACAGATAAATTTTCCAAATTTTCGTGAAAATTGAAAAACCGGAATTGGGTCATCGAAAACCAGAAATGGGACCCTAAGCCCATATTCAAAAACACCTCTAATGATTTTCTTCAAAGTTGCTATATAAATAATATATTAGATGTCCTTTCGATTGAAAAGTTGCTTAGATCAGGAAAATTGATAGGCGTCCTCTACAAACAGCTCAATTTCAGACTTCGCAAGTGCGTTCCTTTAAAAGCGCCTGTACGGATTTTTTTCAAACTCGCCATGTTAACTTCCTATTAAATATCCTTTTGTATTTAATTATTGTTTTTAGGTGAATAATTGAGTATGTTAAGTTTTGGTAAAAGTTGGTATCTCAAAAACGGCTCTAACGTATTCTTGAAAAATTTTTCTTTAATCCAATTTAGATAACCTTTCTCAAGTATTACGTGCTTATTACAGGAATATTAACGGTCATCCTGGTTAGGTAGTTCAGTTTTAGATCTCGGAAATTCGTGTTTAAAAAAATAACTATTTTTTTTTCCCCCTTATTTTTTAACTCGCTATGCAAACTCTGTTGTATGTGTCTTTATACGTGTATCAAGTTTCTCTTACTCGAAAATCTCAAAAAATGCAAGTAATATCTCCAAAAAATTGTATATATTACGTGTAATAGTGGGTAATGGAAGTCGTGTGGTTGTTTCACACCAGATTCTGTAATAGTATATATTGTACGAATATTGTTTCATATTATTGATTTCTCCTTTAATATACATTATTAAAATAATAATCAATTATGGAAAAAATTAAATATATTTGCGAAATGAAAAAATAAATAATAATTAAAGCTATTATGACGTCAATTTTATCAAAAACATTTTCATGTCATAGGTTTATTTTTCAATATTTTTTGTCTTTTTACTCCGTGGTTTCTTTTTATGAAATAAATAAATAAATAAATAAATAGCATTAAGTAAAAATTGCCAACATTTAACAACTAATTAAAAAAAATAATTGTAAAATTATATTTTGACTTTCCAGTTAATAATATTGCCTGACTATAACATATAAACTGATATATTTCTTGATTTTTTACATATCAATCCATCTTTAACTAAAATTTGTTCATCAGTGCGAAGCCGGACGGGTCAGCTAGTAGTAATATAAACATAATCTGGGTCTTTTTATTATTTCAAAATAACTTTTTATTTTGTATATGATAGGGAAAAAAGCACTATGTATCAGTTGAATAAAAATGCAAGCGATTTGACTAAAAGACTTAATGTAATACTTATCTAATATTTTAAAACTCAAATGCATTTTACGTCTTCATTCGCACATGGTGAATGTTACTTCACGATGGTAACATTCATTAGTATCATATTAATTCTTTTGATTTGACTTTAAAAACCATGCAAAATATGATGATCTTTTTAAGAGGAACTATTTATCTATATATATAAAAGAGTAAACTCACTGACTGATTCACTCACTGATTCACTGACTCAACACGGTTGTGGCGATCCTATGGGAGATAGAGTCACAATTTTTGGTGAGCAGGTTGATTTTAGGACCCTGACGCTCACTAAGACGGGATTTTGCGAAATACTCCCCCGTTCCCCCCGGGGGGCAGAAGGCAAAAACCACCTTTATAAGCATAACTCGGCTCCAAATTGCTTCACGGTGAAGAAATTGCAGATGGGGAGACTAGACTTGAATACAAAAAAATCATTTTCTGCGATTTTGGAATTTTGGATTTTTAATGGGGATAGGGGGTAAAAATGAGATTTTCGGGGGCGCATAAGGCAAAAACACATTTAAGTATAACTCGGCACCAAATTACTTCACAGTGAAGAAATTGCAGATGGGGAGACTAGACTTGAATACAAAAAAATCATTTTATGCGATTTTGGAATTTTGGATTTTTAAGGGGGGGTAGGGGGTAAAAATGAGATTTTCGGGGGCGCATAAGGCAAAAACACATTTATAAGTATAACTCGGCACCAAATTACTTCACAGTGAAGAAATTGCAGATGGGGAGACTAGACTTGAATACGAAAAAATCATTTTCTGCGATTTTGGAATTTTTTATTTTTAAGGGGGGAAGGGGGTGAAAATGATTTTCGGAGGTGCAGAAGGCAAAAACACCTTTATAAGCATAAGTCGGCTCCATATTGCTTCACGAGGAAGAAATTGCAGATGGGGATACTAGACTTGAATACAAAAAAATCAGTTTCTGCGATTTTGGAATTTTGGATTTTTAAGGGGGAAAATGAGCTGAAAATGATTTTCGAAGGTGCAGAAGGCAAAAACCACCTTTATAAGCACAACTCGGCTCCAAATAGCTTCACGGTGAAGAAATTGCAAATGGGGAGACTAGACTTGAATAGAAAAAAATCATTTTCTGCGATTTTGGAATTTTGGATTTTTAAGGGGGGAAGGGGGGTATAAATGATTTTCGGAGGCGCATAAGGCAAAAACACATTTATAAGTATAACTCGGCTCCAAATTACTTCACAGTGAAGAAAGTGCAGTTGGGGAGACTAGACTTGAATACAAAAAAATCATTTCCTGCGATTTTGGAATTTTGGATTTTTAACGGGAGAAGGGGGTATAAATGATTTTCGGAGGCAAATTTAGAAAAATACGGATTTTCGAGTAAAAATAATAGCTCAAAGATGTAAAAAAAAAACCCGCCAAGCGTCTTCTTGAAAATATTTCCAAAAACTCATTTTTTCATTTTTTTCCGATTTTTTTTTTTTTTTTTTTGGGAGGGGGAGGAGGGGGGGCAAAAAAAATAAAAATAGTGTCAGATCGTTTAAAATTGGTACATAGAGGTTTTCGATACTTACAAATCGATTGAGGATATTTTCGAATTTGTAAAATTATTAGAAGGGGGAAAGGGGGGCAGTATAGGGGGGGCTATGGGCAAAAACAAATAGAAATACAGTTAGGCCGTTCAAAATTGGTACAGATAGGTTTTAATGGCCTGCAAGGCGAATGGGGATATTTTCGAAAGTGTAAAGTTATTAGGAGGGGAGAGATGGGGGGTGGGAAGAGGGGGGGGGCAAAAAAATAAAAATAGAGTTAGATCGTTCAAAATTGGTATATAGAGGTTTTCGATACTTACACATCGATTGCGGATATTTTCGAATTTTTAAAATTATTAGGATAGACGGGAGGGGGGGGGGGCGAAGGGGAAAAATAATAGAAATGAGAGTTAGAGCATTTTGGGAATTTTTTCCGAAGGCAGTGAGAACAAGGTGCGACATTTTTCCTAATAAGATTTTTTTTCTGTTTTTTTTCACGTGATAAAAATTAATGCAATTTTGAGAATTCAGTAATTATAGCGATTCATTTAAAAATAGGGACCAGCGAAGCGGGCGTTGCCTGCTAGTTAATAATAAATAATCATCCATTAACATAATGATAGCGGTTACAAAATTACAGTCGGTAACAAAAGTGTCCGAACATTAGCAAAAATTCCTATGTAAAAAAAGTACACTTCATACGGTTTTGTTAAATAAATCCTTGTCGAATCCTGTTCTTAGTCAGTGTAAGAACAGGATTCAATAAGGACTTATTTAACAAAACCGTATGAAGTGCACTTTTTTTACATAGGAATTTTTGCTAGTGTTCGGACACTTTTGTTACCGACTGTATATTAATCTTTTAGTAGTCAAGATCAAAATTACCACGTAATATTCGATTTATTTTGAACATTTATCAAATTTTGAACATTTATCAATACCTAACCTAGGTCTACCAGTGGCCGAGCGATTCTGCGCTCAAAGCTGGTAGATGCCAAGTGCTGGGTTTGACCCCAGGTCGCGCTCAGTGCCCTAGCCGTTCGAACTTTTCCATGGTTTTCTCCGAAACTCGCGTAAATACGGGCTAGGACCCATTAGAAAGACACCCCCCCCCCTACCCCACAGAAGGAATTCCACATATAGGTCTAGGGCTCTAGCGTAGTCAATCAGTCTTAAAGCCTCCAACCAACCAATACCTAACCGATTTTGAAGTTTTGAATGTATATGTCCAAAGTTCTGAAAAACTCTTTCAATGGAAGCTAAACTTGGTTTGGACAAGAACGAAGAATAGCCATATTAACAAATTCAGAAGCATGGGTGTTATTTTTAAATCCTGCGCAATTAACAATACCTTTTCACCATGTTACGGGATTAACTCAACTTTCCAAACTCACTAAAATAGGATGGGAGAAATGGTAATTCTTGGGCTTCAATGCATTTAAAATTGCTAAACAATGACATTTTTGCATTGTCCATTCATGACCAGATTCTACTTGTTGAGTTGTTAATAAATGCAGAACTTTTATTTTTAATTACAGTATGAAAATTTAAATTTTATATGAAATTAATGTGAAATATTTTATTATTAAAAATCAGTTAATGAAATTATATATGAACATGAAAATTAAAAAAAATTTAAATTAAACATGCTTGTAGACTATATACTGACAAAAACAGACTATAACATATTGATTTGTCTATACTATATAGTAAATTAGTTAATAAATTGTAATTAAATAGTAATACAATAATTTAATAATTCAACAGTAAATTGTTCATAGTAAAATAGTTCTCTGGGAAAATGTTTGAATAGTTAAGTAATTAACAATAATTAATATATAATCAGGAACAGGGTTTAAATTGCCATTAGTTTTTTTAGCATTTTGCTAAAAGTATCATATTTTGCTAAAACAAGTCGGTCAGAATTTCGCTAAAAAGCTAAAACTGGATAACTGTATAAAATATCTCTATATAATAATTCAGATTTTTTTTTTTTCTTTTGTAATATTTGCAGGCAAAAACTACGAAAGGACTGAAATTTTTGGGAATCCTTATTTATATAGTAATTTGTATTTATTTTTAATTTTCAATGATTGAATTTAAATGCAAAAATATTTAAAAGTATGTTAGAATTCAGAATTTGCTTCATAGAATCATTTTTAGCACTAGTATTTCACGATTATCTACCACTACACTTTACTTGATTTTTAAATTGCTTTTTCATTTTACACATATGATATGAATACCTCTTTTTCTATTGATAAAATCAAAACATAGTTTCCCTGATTCATATTTTTAAATTCACAAATATGGATGCTTGGTTAAAATCATCAATTAACAAAAGGAATAGAAAACAAAACTGAGGATAACAAAGCTAAGTAAAAGAAGTCAATGGTATCCAAAGAATTAACTTTCGAAAAAGCTAAAATAGTGCTTGCCTATTTTCGCTAAAATGCTAAAGTATTTTTTTTTGCCAGGTTAAACCCTGATCAGGAATAACTTGCTGTTTCCTAATTTTATTGCAATAACAGATAACGCTAATTTTATACGTTTTTGACATGACGGATAAAACTATTGCATGTCAAAAATCTAACAACCCTGATCGAAATCCCCTTCCCTTTTTTTTTCTAATAACTTTTCAGTGTCCAGCAAAAGAAAAAAAAATTTCCATTTTTTTTTTTTTCATTTTGGTACTTGATCATATTTAGAAAAATCTCAAGGAAAGAAAGCTGCAGATTCTGTCGGAGAAAGTAAAAAAAAAAAAAAGCCAATAATTATGTAACATGAACATGATGGCGATAATATGTACTACAAATGAAAAATCTTATACAAGATACAATATTTTAAAAAGCTTTTGAGACCTTTGAAATTTGTGGCTTAACGTATAATTATACGAAGACTAATAACTAAGAATATTTTTCTCGAATGCTTTTTAAAATATTTTGAATATTTAAAAAATTTCATCTCTTATAAAAGAGATATCCGTATTTTTTTCTAACATTTTCTTAGTGTTGAAACTTTCATTTCTTTGTAGCATGTCTTTGCTAGAATAAATTTTTATTTTATGCTTTTTAGGGCTCCACAATAAAAAGCTTCTAATGTTCAACTAGTATGTTGTGGCCCGACATGACTTTCTTCTATATTTTCCTATACAAATTCACTCAGTAAAAATAATTTATTATTATTATTAAAAAAATATATATCTTCCTTGATAATGCAGACGATTTCCATATTAGAGAAATAGTATAACACTAATAAAAAAAAAAAAAAAGGTCCATTTTATTCTCAATATTAAAAAAAAAAAAAAAAAAAATGTTAAAAGTAAAAAAAAATCGATAACTTTGTTTTAAATTATCACAGATTTATAGTTCAACCATTCGTTTTAAAGGTACTGACGAGACCTTTCGAAAGATACCCATCTTGAAAATTTACCCCTCCCCCCCCCCCCCAGGGGGGAAACGATGCCCCCACATGCACAAATTTTTTTTCCTAGTTAACTAATACTATTATCAATAATTCATATTAATTTTACAATCACAAGTTAAAAATAACTCTCATTATGTACATTTATACGAAATTGTGTCCTACTATACTGCCATGTTAAAAATTTAGAAAAAATGTTTTTTTTTTTTACTTAAATTTTTATTTTAATTTATCCTTACGAAGCTTCGATTCATCAAACCTAATATAAATTAATATATATATAATATTGGAATTGTAAAAAAAAAAATTACTTACCTGGCTGTTATTTATGTGATAATTTTTATTTTCTAGGACACAAATGCAACTTGGAACTCCACTGTCCCAGATTTCTCTGCATGTTTTCAAGACATATTATTAGTTTTTATTCCTTGTGTTGTGTTCAGTGTCGTCGGTATTTTTAATTTATATTCTTTATCAAAATATGTTGCTGTGAATCCCCTGCCATGTACTTATCGAATAGTTTTAAAACAAGTAAGTCTTTTGGCAGTTTTTCTTAGTATTAGATGCTTGTGTTGTTAACTAATAATTCAAAATATTCTTCATAATTTTTTTTCTAGAATTATTTCATTGTTAATCAAATAACTAATTATGCTTATCAATGCCACTGAAATACATATGAACATTTCTATCTTCACTTTCTTCTAAATCATGCTTATCCAACCCAAAATATTTTTGGTAGTCCATTATATTCCGACCGGCCGCACTGTATACATATATATGTGTATATACAGGGTATGCATATGTATATATATATATATATATATACAGGGTGTCACAAAAAAAATGTAACGTGCTTTAATTTTTTTCTTGTTACAGATAAGTGCACAGTGTAAACTGAAGAAATGTTCAAAGTAAAGGAGGATCATTTAATTAAATGACAAATGAATTTATTTTCTCAATAATCGCTGAATGACAGCAAATGTACAAGTTTGTAGTCGACCAATTTGAGTTTGTCATTGAAAAAATGTGTATAGAGTGCATCAACGTACTCAAAAAAGCGTCACATCTCTATCTCGAGAATTACCTATTTGAGAGGCAATTTCGTTATGCAATTGGAGAGGCAATTTTGTTATTTTTTTTTTTTAGTTTTATGCCAATGCTAGTCTTTATCTTCAAGCTGACTTTTCTCAAATTCTGCTATTTTAAGCTGTGCCATTTGTTTAATGCGTAGTGTCCTTGCCCGCGAAGACTCAAATTTTAGTTCCCAACTGCAAAAATTCAAACAAAAAATTTTCGTTGCAACTTAGCGAGAAATCATCATTTATTTATTTTCTTTTAAATTTCTTCTTAAATTCTGGTGCAACTTTTCATATTAAATGAGCGTAATTACCTCGCCCTTCAAAGAGTTAAATCCTTCATGTATTTTTCCTAGATGAATCAAATTGATCTTGATGAGCAAGCTCACTGTTTCAGTTTGACCAATCGTTAATATCGATGCCATCACTTTTGAAAATATAGAATCTTCAGAGTGAGACAAGATGATTCAGATTAAAAATTCTAGATATGCAGCTTCAGCAATAAATGAGTTAAGAAACTGGTAATGATTAAGAACTCTGCAATTATAATTGAGAGTAGTATGTTGTGGCCACCACATGACTTTCTTCTATATTTTCCATACAAATTCACTCAGTAAAAATAATTTATTAGAATTATTATTTAAAAAAAATTATCTTCCATGATAATACAGACTATTTCCATATCAGAGAAGTAGTATAACACTAAATTAAAAAAAAAAAGTCCATTTTATTTTCAATATTATTATTTTTTTTTTTTTTTCGTTAAAAGTAAAAAAAAAAATCGGTAACTTCGTTTTAAATTATCACAGATTTACAGTACAACCATTCGTTTTAAAGGTATTGACGAGACCTTTCGAAAGATAACCATCTTGAAAATCCCCCCCAAGAGGGGGAACAGATGCCCCCACATTTACAAAATTTGTTTCCTAGTTAACTACTACTATTATCAGTAATTCATATTAATTTTACAATCACAAGTTTAAAATAGCTCTCATTATGTACATTTATACGAATTTTTGTCCTATACTACCATGTTAGAAGTTTAGAAAAAATGCGATCACAGCGCCACCTGTTGAGCGATTGATCCCCAAATCTAATCAGCACCATTTTATGTCAGGGTCCAACTAAATACAAGTTTGGTTTAATTTCATTCATTGGTTCGTGAGATACAGTGTTCACAAAAATCGCGATACACACAGACACACAGGCATTTTCTAAAAACTATCAACTCGTGTTCAGGGCATCCCAAAACGTGTAAATCCATCAAAAAACGGAGGTCGAAAATTTTCACGAATCCAATACTTTCTCTGTATTACATACAGAAGAAAGTAAAAATATATACATCTAATATGAAACAATCATCTATGCCTTTTTTTCCCGCTTTTCGCAAGAACCTCTGACGGTTGTAATACGGCTTCGAATGCACTCTAATAAATAATTCAGTTAACAAGAAACATTTGAACTTAATACAACTGAATTGGAATTGCTACTTACAGAGCTGCCAACCTAATCCGGTAAATTGTTAGTACCGCCCCATTTTCTACACCAGTCATTTCTTAGTTTTTTTTTCTTCTTAATTCATCGCAAATATATTTGAAGAAAATTACTTTAAAAAATAAGTGGTGTAGAAAAAGGGGCGGTACTAACATTTTGCCGGATTAGGTTGGCAGCTCTGTACTTAGCAAAACATTGCACATTTAAGACCTAAATGACATAACTTATGGTGATGCCAATAACATATTTTAAATAAGGTCAAATTAGTTTGATTAGATCGAAAAAGGACAATTTCATTATAAATAATAGAACTTGGATTACGCCAATACAAAATGTTTAAGAATAATTATTAGATTCATCCTTACGTCGATATTTGCAGAATTTATGAATATTTTCAGTGTTTTAGCGAGTAAATAGTGTGGAATCATATGTCAACCGGTTGCTCAGCTCAGTTCATTAAACATTGGTGCATCATGCCGAAGACCCTACTTCAATCCCTGGCCTGAAATTTTTGTACGGGATCTTAAGGCACATCTTACTTTATATATACAGTGGAGCACCTTTTATACGTTTCTCATTTATACGTTTTTCTCATTTATACGTTTTTCGACTTCGGTCCCAAATCATTCCATTGAATTCTAATGTTAAAATATTTCGTTTATACGACACAAGTAAATTCTTAATTTCACTTATACGTTTTTTTTTCCTGTTTGAGTTTCATTCCAGGATTTAAAAAAAAGATGAATAATCTTTATGTTTTATTTTTATTTTTTTCGATTATTTTTTCTTAGAACTATGGTAACAAAGTGCGGCTATAGAACAAAGTGCGACTTGCATCGATAGCCTGGGGGGAAGGGGTGTTAGAGAAATTTTCAGAGATAAGCCAAGTAGCCAGTGACCACTTGAAGACCTCCCACTTTCTCTTTTAATTGATTCCAGGAATGGGGTATCAAAGGAAAAAAGCCCACAACTTTTATAGGCATTTTGTAAACTTGAAGATTTATTACTCACTTCCATAGAAGATTTTCCTATCGTGTTTATTCGACATTACGGTTGGATAAACATTTTTATTTTTCTTTCCTTCCTTTTAATCGTTTGCAAAAATGTCGTCTTCATTTAGAGAACAAAAGGCTTTGTCTTTAAAGGTTAAAATCGAAATCTTGAAAAAAAACTTCTGAATTTCTATATTTTTAATTATTATTTAATTTTTATTCAGCCTTTTAAAAATATTTTAAATATAATTAAAATATATCTTATTCGAATAAATGTAAAGGAAATCATGAAAATTGATTAGACTTTTATTATTAATATGATATTTTATTGTGTATTAATGTTAAAACGAATTTTCAGTTGTACGTTTTTTTCAGTTATACGTTTTTTAGGAACGGTCCCTTGAAAAACGTATAAACGGTGCTCCACTGTATATATTGGGGTGCGTCGTATAAAAAAAATTAATTTTGTAATTCGTCAAAATGAATATCCTGTTATTTTTGGATCGATTTTTACTTCCTGAACATTCATATGTAAGGAAAGTATTGTATTCATGACAAAAATTTGACTTTGAGAATTTGGAGTATCTATACGTTTTAAGGTTCCCTGAGTTCATTTTTGTATTTTTACTGTGATGTATGTGTTGTGTGAGTACATAAATGTGTGTTGTATAGAAATGAATTTTACATACGTCTGTGTAAGTGTGTGTTGTGTAAGTATGTGAGTGAACACGATAGCTTCTAAACGCTTTGCTCGAATGAGCTGAAAGTTGGTACTTATGTTAAAGGTCATCGTAGTACAAACCTTATTGATTTTGGTGAATCTAGCACAGTTTTTTTTTTTTTTAACAGGGAGACAAAGAAAAATTCTATATCATTATGAGGTATGGGCTCAAATTCTTTAAAGTTCTAAAGCGTCTAGATGCCTCATTCGATTGAGCTGACAATTTATATACATATTACAGATCATCGTCGGACGAACTGTGCAGATTTAGGTGAATCTAGCATGTATAGTTTTTTACAGAGATTGAACGAAAAATTCTTTATCGTATTATGATGTGGGCTCAAATTATTTCAAGTGCAATAGCGTAAAATTAAATAGGTTATATGGAAAAAATGCACCACCCTTTTATAATTTACTCTTGTTTATTTAACGACCTCTCTTACTTTATTACTTCCATTACCCTACTACCGTGGGTAATGGAAGTATTGTATTCGGTCTGAAAATTCGATATCGGGTTTTCACCTGATACATTTTAAGGTCCCCTGAGTCCAAAAAAGTAGTTTTTGGCAATTGGTCAGTGTGTATGTATGTGTGTGTATGTATGTGTGTGTATGTATGTATGTGAAGAATCTTCTGGCTATTATAGCTCAGAAACTAAAAAAGATAGAGCTACGAAACTTTAGAATTGAAATACGTCTGGTGTACAGATGAAATTTCCAAATTTTGGTGAAAATTGAAAAACCGGAAGTGGGACCGTAAGTCCGTATCTCAAAAACGGCTCTAATGATTTTCTTCAAACTTGCTATATAAACACTCTATTAGATGTCCTTTCGAATGATATAGTTGGTTAGTTCAGGAAAATTGATAGGTGTCCTGTATAAATAGCTCAATTTTAGGCCTCGCAAAGGCGTTCCTTTAAAAACGGTTGTACGGATTTTTTTCAAACTCGCCATTTTAACTCACTTTTAAATATGCTTTAGTATGTAATTATTGTTTTCCTGTCAATAATTGAGTTTAACCGGAAGTGGGAAATCGGAAGTGGGACCGTAAGTCCGTATCTCAAAAACGGCTCTTACGATTTTCTTCAAATTTGCTATATAAACACTCTATTAGATGTCCTTTCGAATGATATAGTTGGTTAGTTCCGGAAAATTGATAGGCGTCCTGTATAAATAGCTCAATTTCAGGTCCGCCCATTATTATTTTTCTAATTATTATTTTAAATAACTTATTTGACGGATAGAGCAATTTTGTTACTTATTTAAATTAAAAATGTATATAAAGTGTGTAGTACTGGGTAATGGAAGTCGTGTGGCAGTTACACACCAGATTTTTTTATGCACCAGTTGATTACTTAATATTTGGAAATCGAGTGTTGTTACTCCAGATTTTTATAAATATACATAATTAAAACGAAGGTAAATGTTATTTGTCACTGTTTATTTTTACTATTCCAATTCCCAGTCCTATCAAAATTTAATTTTTTGAATATTATTATTTTTAATATATTTTATATACTATTTTGTAGCTTTAAAAAAAGCATTTCACATTGTTAAAAAATTAAGCATATAAAGGGTAAATTCCGTCTTTGTGTAACATATGGAGGTATGAGAAAACCGAACACTTGCTGTACTTTCTCTTTTAAATGAAAGTCTAGAGTAAAGGATTTAAATGTCAGAGTTTTTATTCTGTCTGCAAATTTCTAAAAATAAATATTGACACAGCATCTGCATCTTGATCACAAAAGTAGATTGTTATTGCTACATATGACAACAAATTTGATTTTTTTTTTTTTTTTTTTAACTTGCTGTATATTTCAGTACCTATATTTTCCCTTATAATACGATTTTAACAAAGAAAACTAAGCTTATTTTTGTTTTCTGTGCAATAGATATAAAATTCTGAACAAAATAGAATTTAATTTTTTTTTTTTTAAGGCTGTTCTTCCATTTGAAGAGATGCGGTAGTTGTATTGTGTTTCCTTAGCACCGGTTACTACATTCATTTTTTAATTATTTTTATTTTATTTCATTAATTAATTTATATGCATTTTTGAGGGGTTATTAAGTATTAGTGATTCATTTAACAATTGTGACCTACTAACAGGTAAAGCTTGCTAATTATTTATCTTATATATATTATAAATGTGAATGTCCGTTTATTTGACTGAGTTTCACGCCAAAACTGCTCGATGGATTTCGATAAAATTTGTTATGGAGATAGCTTATACCCTAACTTAGAAAGTTGGCTGCCTTTTATTCCGAAAAAAACCGTTTTTTTGTTATTTTTATGCATAAAATAGCAATTTTGTAAGCTAATAATAGCAAAAAATTAGCCATTTAAATTTTAACCATAATTTAATTGTTGCCAAAATTAAATTTAATTATCCATAATTTAATTGTTGTCGAGTTTATTTTTTTTTTTCAACAGGAAAATAAATACATTTATCTAAACGTGAACAATAAAAAATAAAATAAATTATGCATCTCACAAAAACTGACGTCATTTTAAATTAAAAATTTCTTTTACAAAGTGCTAATATAGTTTACGTTGCTAATGTGTGTTGTACTAAAATTAGTTTTATTTATAGATCCTCCTGGGTGATTTTTTAAATTGTTGCGTTGAAGTACACGGAACATTTTTCGCCAAGAGGTTTAATTTAGCAACAGCGATTTTAATCTAGGTAGTTCAAAAAAAAATGTAAAATTAATAAAGTTGTGTAGCACGATAATGTTTAGTTATTTATTTATTTTTTTATATATCATTTACTACGCTATTTTAACATACAAATAAATGAGCTGCTGTGTGTGACTGCACTTGCACGCTGTCGGGCAGAAATATTTGATTAATTCAAATTAATATTTAAATAACTAAATAAAGATATGTTTAATAGAAAGCATAGTCTTGGAGACAAACTTAGCGAGTGGGCGACCAAATTTGGTGAAAAATGATAGTTTAGGGTTCCCGATGTTTCGAAGCTCTCCGACACACGGAAACGTAGACCTTGAGCTTACCAAGGGATTCTCGATGGAGTCATCTCCAAGCCCCATCGCCAAAAGTTATAAGTAGGTGTGAGTTGATTTTTGCGAAAGAGTATGTAGTCACTGCGATCCAGAGTTATTCAGAGACCTATTCTGAGTCATTGCACTTTAGGGATTGAGCTCTAAGCAACTGGACATTTTTCGTGAGTGAGTGAAAATTTTTGCTCTGGTGTAGTTGATGTTATTTGCTTTACTCCTGTGGAACAAGTGACTATTTTTTTAGACTGTCCCAGAACATTCATCGAATAATGACTTATACTGTACGAGTAACAGCTTCAACTGTTTCCAGAATATTCGAAGAATTAATACCAGCTATTGGACTATTTTCGAAAATATTTGTTTTAATAATAGTTTTTTTGTACAGATTCGAGAAGTTCAAAAAATGTTTGATATTGCCAAGGAGGTCCCGTGCTAAAGCTGTGACGAAAATAGTCGCCAATCGAAATATATTCAGTTACAAAGAAATCATTTAAATATAGTGTCCAGCGAAGCGGGCAAAGCCTGCTAGTTGAAATTATTTTCCATGTTAAATGCAGATGCTTTTCATCTCAGAGAAGTATAACACTAAATCTCAGAAGAAAATAAGTTTTGTTCCAATATCTTATAAAATATCCCCCCTCCCCCACATATAGAAAAAAAAATTCGATAAATTTCTTTTAAATTATCACAGATCCATAGCTGCCAAGTACTCCGATTTAATCGGAATTTCTCAGATTTTTATCATAGGAAAACTCCGATTTTTCAAACTTGACATTTCTTTATTTGTTATTTTCACTTTTATTCATAGCTGGCAACTTTTTCGTTGTTGGCGGAAGTTCTCCGATTTTTAAGTTAATCTTCCGGTTTCCGATATTGAATCGATTTCGTCCGTTTTTTAAAAAGTCGTAAATATCGTTCGGTGCTTTAAAAAAAAAAAAAAAGTTAACTATTGGAAATCAATTGTTTCACAGAAGCCTTCTGATTCCCAATCGTTTTTCATCCACAACATAAATGTTAATATTCCTTTTGAACTACTTTGTGAGATTGTAGAACGTATAAAGAAATATAATTATTCAATATTACTCGCTCATATAATTATTTTTTACCCCCTCCTCTTTTCTTATTTCCAACTCAGGATTAGCAATTAAATGCTTTCAGAAGCCAATTGTTACCCAATCTTTCTCCCGTCACAAAATAAATGTCAGTATTCATTTTAAACTTGCTTTATTATCAGACTTAAAAACCCATAAAGAAATAAAATTATTTCTCAATCTTGTATTTTTTTTATCCCCCCCCCCCCCCCCCATTGATTTAAAGAAATCTATGTTAAGATTGTGTAAATGTAGATTACATATGGAAATCTCATTTAAAATTTTCGTATCATAATATTTGCTCCAATTTTTTCTTGTTTGCTCCAATTTTTCAAGTCTCTTGCTCCTAAATTTTTAGTCATGAGGTTGGCAGCTCTGTGAGATCTATGGTTCAATCATCATTCGTTTTAAAATTGTTGATGAATTCATTTGAAAGATACTCATACTGAAAATTTACAACCCCTTGGGAGTGGGGGGGGGGGGATGCCTTACATATACAACATTTTCTGGTTGACTATTACTATTATAAATATATATTTTTTATTTCACTTTGAAAAATTAAAAATTATTCTCATTATGCACATTTATACGAAATTTTGACCTGCTGCCATATTTAAAAAATATGAAAATTTGGGATGACAGTATGACAGTATGACCTGTTGAATAATTAATCCAACAAGTGTAATCAGCACTTAGAGGAGAGATACTGATAGAGAGCGCATGCAGGGAAAAGTGGGGTTGAAAAGTTTTTGTCATCATTGAATGATTTTCACCTTAGTCACGTGACAGGGAGGCAACCATATTTGGCTACAGCTCGCCGTTAGAAATCTTTTACTTTGTCGAAATTACAGAACATTTTTCTCCATTATCTTACCTGCTACAAATATAATTTTGCTAGTTTCACTTGAATAGTTCGAAATATTAGTTATAAATAATTTTTAAATGTTAATTCGAGCCGTCATTAAACGTGAAAATGACTATCTGATTTTTATAACAAATGCAAATGGGACAATTCTCTGGAAATTTAAATACAGTTAGTACTGCATCCTTTTTTAACCAAGTGCTTCCAAATCTATTTTTATGAAAATTATCTGGCAAGAAATTTTTTGAACATAAGCGGGAATGGTCAATGGCTTTAAAACCTTTTCTCTTAAAATCTTACCTTCCAGTAATTTCCATCTGTTTTTATCTTTAGGAAAGCTAAATGAAAATAACATACAAGGTACATTGTACATTGAGTACATTTATAAAGGTTTAAAAAATATATATTAAAAAATAATAATAATGTGGTTTAAGGGCCATTAATTTTTGAATTATTTAAAATATTCTTTGTTACGCTTAAATCCTAAGAAATGTATTGTTGCGTTTTGAATAGTATACCCTTCTTTGAATGAAAAAATGTTTACTTTATTATCATTAGGACAAAAGGTAGAGGATAATTTGTTTCAGACATCAACAATGCCTTGTAATCGTTTTGCAGCAGACAACCACAAAAAAAAAAAAAAAAAAAAAAAAGTAGATAAATAAATGTATATCAGAGGGAAAAAAAAATTTAAAAAGGTCGAATTTAAATACACTATGAGAAATAATTATAATGAAATAAATGCATGAACAAGATATTACACACATTTCCGATGCATTTTTCTTAATTTTCTTATAAAAGCTGAGATATAGCCTTTCTGCACAAGGGAAAAAAGCTGCATCATACCAGCGCCACCTGTCGACCAATATGTATTCAAATTGAATTGACATAATTTCTGTAATGATCCTCTCGCATACCAAGTTTCGCGTAATTTTACGGAACAGAAGCTGAGACACAGCATTCCCGTAAATTAGAGAAATCACTGTACAGCAGTGCTACTTATTGGGCGATTTTCACAAGAAGTTGATAGGTACTAAATTCAAGATTGAAAAAAAAAAAAAGAAGTAAATTAGTGCATTAGTTCTTGATATAGAGAAGCCACAAATTTTTGGTCTCTCTCTCCCCCACACACAGAAGAGACAGGAGACAGGTGGATATTTTCTAAAAATGCTCCAAACGTGTATAGATCACCTCAAAACTGTAAATTCATTGAAAACCGGGAGACGAAATTTTTTATAAATCTTATCATTTCAAATCCTTTGAATAAAGAAGAAGAAGAAATTAATCATAAATAAATAAATACACTATATTCTACAGAGCTTAGAAAAGCAAAGTAAAGAAATTATAAATTATAATATTTATAAATTATAATAATAAAATATTTTTTAAATAAAAATTCTTATATGAAACAATTTGTTAATTTTATATGGGATTAAATTTTGCCTAGTAAGAAATAAAGAGACAAAATTTTATTCTCTCAATCTAACATTATAAATGCAGACAGATCGTCAATACGCAAAAATCATAATAAAGTACAATAAAGTACATATGGGGAAAAAAATAATTCTAATTTGTAAATAAAAAATAAAATATATTTGTTTATGCTTTTTGCAAACAATACAATCATTTATTTTTTGAACACCGCAAAATGACGTAAAACACAAAAAAACAATCATGCATCAAACTTATTAGACATTTCAATATTTCGCCAAATCGCGCCAAATCTGGATTGAAAGATGTAAGTGAAATTTCTTTCATTATTTCTCAATTTTTAAGAAAATAATAAGTAAAAATCATGAAAAACGAAAAAATCAAACATATAACTACACAAAAACATTAATATAATAAATTATTTTTCCATAAATTTTCAAAAAACTGTATATAAAACACATGATTATGTGAATAATTTGGATTTCCTTCATTAAAAAGTCTATTTGTTTTAATATTATGATTTTATATGAATACTTTTTAGAAGTATATATATGACTGTGAAAGGTTATAGGTTCTCCATTGAGAAATTTTTCTCTAGAACCAAATGCAACGAAGTATTTCACCATTTCTTCGGTAGCATAGCAGAGCTCCCCATTCAAATACATGTAAAAAACTCCCCTGTCCGAATACGGTGTCCCCCAGTCACGTGGTTTCGATGTTGGCAAAAGATTTCGTTCGGGGATGCTCTCTCTAGGGTTATCTCTCCTCTAAGAATCAGCACCAGTTTAAGTCAAGGTCCAATTAAATATCAACTTTCGTAAAAAAATTTTTTGTCCTTTAGTTTGTGAAATACAGCGTTCACAAAATTTTTGACACACAGACACATACAGTATAGACAGACATTTTCTAAAAATGGTCAATATTATCTTCAAAATGTATAAATCCATTGAAAATCGGTAGTCCAAAATTTTCACAAATCCAGTGTTTTCTTTTTATATATACAGAAAAAAAGTAAATATATGTAATAGAAGAAAGTTAATATATATGTAAATAAAAATTATTTCACATATATATATATATTCTTGATCCATATCAATGATCTTCTATATAATTGGTATTTTATTTTTACACTTACTGTCAATTTTTTAAGTCTTTTATTTTTTAGCTTTTAGGTGTTCTGTTATGTATTATTAGTGCTACATGGTGTGTTATGTTTTTCATTGAAGAAGAATATGAAAAAAAGCCAATATCTGCAATAATTGCATTATTTGCAAGACCCATTACATATGTAAGATTTTTTTATTTAATTTGTCTATCTTTTTTTGCCTTAATATTTACTTTAATTATTAGCTTAGATATTTATTTTTAATTTCTCTTTAATGTTTATTACAGTCTACAACTGATACAATGTTAATTAAAATTTCAGCTTAACTTTATATGTACAAGGTCTGTCCTGAAAGTAATGCGCCCATTTTTATTTTAAGAAATTTCTTGAACCGATTCGTACAATTACTCAATATTCTTCGAAATACATCCCTTCTGCTTCAACATGCTTGTTTCAACGAGATTTCCATGCTTTATATGAGTCCTGGAAGTCCGTCACAGGGATGTCCTTTAGTAACCTCGTCGCAGCCGCCTTGATGTTCTCCATGGTCCCCAAATGTTGTCCTTTGAGGGATTTTTTAATCTTCGGGAACAAAAAGAAGTCTGACCGGGACAAATCAGGACTGTAAGGTGGCTGGGAGAGCATTGATATGCCGGTCTTGGTCAGGCTTTGACCTGCGATTTGCTCATTCTTGCCTTTTTTGGGTGTAGGGACGACGTCGTGTGCCACTCTGTGCTCTGTCTTTTTGTTTCTGGGTCGTACAAGAAGATCCAAGATTCGTCACCACTTTCCACATTGTCCAAAAAAGTCTGATTCCATCTTGATTTCGACCGAACACTCACACAAGGGTTCACTGAAACAGGCACTGTGACTCTGCAGGAGCTCGGAGCTGATTGACGCTGGTGGCGTTGTGCTCCCAAGACTCCACCCACCCACCCTTCCATGCAAGTAGCAACCCTGTATGACGGACAGTTGCGGCAGAAGAAAATGGGGCGCATTACTTTTGGGACAGACCTTGTATGCATATTTTTCTTTATTTATTTTTTAGTGTCATAGGCCTAATTCTTTTTATCTGTTATTTTGCATATATCTAATTTTATAGACCACATCTCTAATTTTTTTCCCTTTGTCATTAAGTTAAAATAAACAGTTATATAAGTAATTTCAAAAAGAAAAACTCACATGATGTGCTACACAACTCTTATTGTAATATTTGCTTATTGCATGAAAGAAGAATTACATGAATTTAACTAAAAGTATGGGGTTATGCCCTTAGCATAAGTGTCTTTAGCATGAATTTATAAACCCATGTCCTTAGTGTAAAATTTACTACCCTTTGGTGGCATGCCTTTAGTGTAAATCTGTAATAAATTAAAAAAAATAATAATAATAAAATGAACTTTTCGACTTTTCTGTGCACTATATCCAGATAGGATTGGCTATTCTATTTCAGAAGTAAACTATTGCAAAATAGAGGCGTTTAAAAGGTGAAGGAATGTCCTTTGTTGTCACATTCATACAAGGAAAACTTTGAAGTAGTGTTCGTTGTTGTTATCTTATACATATACAATGAAAAAAGCTACAATAATGTTCACTGTTGTCATTTTATATACAATTAAAAAGTTGCAAGAATGTGCTTTGTTGTTGTGTTAGCATTGATATGTAATAAAAAAATTGATGGACTGTCAGTTATCATTTCACAGTAACTTCTGTGTATATGTAAGTGCTTTCACATTCCCAAGTCTCCATTTTCTTCCAGTTTATTGAATGTTGTTTTTATTTTTTCGTCAACATGAAAATATTTTTTTTCCTTTTAGTCAGTTGACCACCTACTTTTGCATATTTTATTATGTAATCTGTACATTCTAAATCTTGTTTAATAAGCAAATATATATGAGGTATTTTCAATTTTAATGTAGTGTTAACCTATAATACCAGCTTTCCACTGGATTATTAATGTGATTTCTTTATCCATATACATTCCATAAATCTAGAGAAATTCTGGAACTGTCCAACCATTGCTCAATAAAATAGTTGTAAAATGTAGATCATTAATATTTATGCTAAGGGCTTGACCTGTTCTATTCCTCCTTCTCTTCCACTCCCTTATGTGGTGGCATGTTATGCTAATAAAAAGGCACTAGATATTATACTTTTGTACCTAAGACATTAATTCAATTTTTGTGTCCTTCCCCACACAGAAATTTATAATGGGATCTCTAATTGTTATGCTATTAAAATTTTAAATAGAATAATTACATTTATTCTGAAAATAAAAAATACATCAGAAAACTCGTTTTAAATGTACATTTCTAAAACTTAACAATTTAAATGCTATTTTACAATACAAAAATATGTATTTATATGTCTGTGTTAACATAAGAACCTTTTAGAATAATAGTTATGTTAAATGATTTTTGAGTTTTTGTTAAACGATACTGGTTTTGGTAGACTATAAATACTTTTCGACTACACTTACTTGTTATATACACTTACTTGTTATATACCTATATAATACCTTTTCACTCTCCCCTTTCTTAGATATATTATTCTGCAACTGTTTTCCATTTTCTCTTATCTTTATACATTTTTCCTGTTTTCTGACTTCAATTTTTAAGCAAGATTTTTTGCTTTTGACAAAAAATATTCTCTTGTGTCTTAACAGATGGCACTATTTTTAAATTAATAATTATTAAACTTTTACTTATTAATTAAATTTCACTTATGCATATCTGTGTTTAACCACTTCACCAGACACCATAATTTGTGGAAGGTTAGATTTCCCTCAAGTTATCTCGCATAGCCGGTAAAGTGGTTAAGGATTTAAACCATGGATTAAACTCTCAAAAACTGGCATTGGTTGAAAAACTGTCAATGTTCTTTTGGCCATAAAATTTAAAATGCCATTTGTAGAATCATCTGCATTTCAATCCTTCAAAGTTAGACCATTTCATCATTTACAGTTAATTGTATTTTAACTCTGTAATGTTGCCTTAAAATATATTTTGTTATTGTTTTATGAAGAGGAAAGCTCTCAAAAAATATTTTTATGGCTGTAGTTATAAAGAAAAACATTACGATAAGTTGTTTTTGTGTAGTCCTGTATATTGTCGAAAAACAGCAAGGATACAAAAATATATTTTGTTTTTAACTATGACAGATGAAGTATGAAAAAAGCATCGTCGTTGCTTTATTTCTAAAGAAGTGTTAAAAGATAACATTTCTGCAGTCCTGTATATCATTTGAAACTTAATTTTGCACCATACAGTGCACTGAAAAAATCCTTGTATCATTAAAAATTTACATTGTGCAATTTGCATTTGTATTGCATAATGAATGTGGACAACTTTCTGAAGACTTGTAAACTAGTAATAATTCTTTATAGTACAAGGGGAAAAAAAAAAAAAAAATATATATATATATATATATATATGAATTATGTGTAGTTATTTTGTTATGTTGTATGCAGCATAAAGAAATTAAGTGTGTGTTAAGCAAATATTTCTCATAGACAAATAATGCATTAGACATTTTTTGTGAGCCTCTGTACACAAGTCAGTTGTATTATTCTTACCATTTAAATAGAGGAAATGCAATAATGAAGGTAAATAATATATATCATTTTCAAGGCACTCTATAAATATTAAATTAAATTGAAGCATAGACAGACAAATGGATAAACTAAGTGAAGTTTTTATCACTCTTTACACTGCTGAGAAATGCTAAAAATGCTTGACACGATTAAAAATGCAATTCTAGCAATTTACTATTATAACCCGTAATGTATCTAAATATTTTTGTGTGGCCTTGTAAATCTGTGCATATCAGTCAAATTCCCCCTTTCTTCTTTCCCATATTATCCTAAGGGATTTTTGTTGCTTCATATTTTAAAAGGATATCTAATTCAAAAATGGAGTTTTTTTTTTTTAATCACTCTTAAAACATGTGCCCAGTAGGTGAGCAATTCAAAAATCTTTTTTTATAAATAAATTTAAGTATTTCTTTTAGAGATTGAAAATTAGAGTTCTAAATTTACATAATGAAATAAAATAATTAAATTTATTTATTATTATTATTATTTCTGAAATTGCTCATTCAGTTAAAAGGTGACATGTTCAAAGGGTAAAATTCAAAAAACAGAATTCTAAACATTTCATTTTTGAATAAGATATTCTTATAAAACTAAGCAACAAAAATCCCATAGGATAACATGGGGAGGGAGAAAGGCAGAAACTGACGGTTGTGTAGCCTTAATATTAATCATGCCATATTTTGAAAGAAACAGTTTTTTGGGCATATGAGGAATAAATGTCAATTTCACTATATATCGTACAATACAAGAACTAAAGTATGGTTTATAGAAATACCTGTCTCCTCTAGAACGCAATGCATTTGAATTTCTTTGGATGTCCTGTAGATAAACTACTGGAGATATTCACACCATTTTCAATACAGAGCATGCCATAGTGAACTTGAATAACATATATCAGTTTGATGGAATTTTATGAATACTTACGTAAGTTAGAGTGCCAATGAACAGACAGACGGACAAACTAAAGTCATAAACACTTTCTTGGGAAACGTTAAAAAGATATTATTTTCATGACAAAAGATATTCTTGTTTCTTTCTGACAGTTTGACGATTACAAAACATTTTATTTTAGTAGACTGCATATTTTTCAAGACATTTACTATCTGAGAAAATGTTGCAGAACACTGACAAATTTAGGAAGTAAAGACCAGAGTTTTCATTTAATACTCTAAAAGCAATAAGAAATTTATTATATCACACAATCTCAAATAAACTTCCAAATATAATAGATTTTGTCATAGATGAATATTTAAACACATGTGCATTTTTCTGAAAAGCAAATTTTTAAATTTAAATTACCTCAATTATCAAATATAATTGGGACCAAACTGACATCGGATAATCCAAATTTCTGGATAATAAAGAAATTTTCCATAATCATTGAGTTAATATCTAACATCGTCATCGAACTGCTATTATGACTATTTAAACTGCTAAATAAATATCTAAATTCAAATTACACGTGAAAATTTATTTTGAAACAAAAAAACTTACAATGATTTAAGGAGAAGCTGTATCCATTGTAAATTAGTCATTCTTTGTCATGCAGCTCTGTCACAAAGTTTTCATAAAGGCATTAGTTTACAGGAATCATACTATTCTTGTTATTCCAACCAAGCAAGACCTTAGTTGGAACAGCAAGAATTGGGAATGTTTTTGTCTAGAAAAAAGACGATGTTCACAGAGGATGGTGGGAGCTCAAGCTAATTTCAATGGAATTCTAAGAAAAGAGACCAAAATAGTTATATGTACTCGTAGTTTAGAAAGAACACTTGCATACACAAGGAATGTGAAAGTTAAAAAAAAAAGGCTTTAAAAAAATAAATTTTAGTTAACTGAAAGTATTGTTAAAAAGGGTTTTGATAATAGACATTGAAAAAAAAAGTCAGGAAACAGACAACGTCAGTTAACGGAGAGTTCTGGTTAAATGAGGATCAGGTAATTGAGATTCTTCTGTACAAGTTTTTAAATCCTGTGTTGGTATAATTTTCTTTTAAGCTTTATTTAAAGAATGCTTTATGAAATTTAAAATCTCTTTTGGTAAAATATAACACCTCCTACATTTTTTTTCCTTGCAATTTTTGCTATCAACATTTAATTTTTAATTATTAATCTTAGATCCAAAATCATTTTTATATATGCAAATGTATAGCTATCTCAATTATCTGCTATGCCATTCTTATAGCATTTGTAATTTATTTAGGTGATAATCATTTGTTTGATGATCAAACATCGAAATCATGGTATTACTACTTCTACATTATTAGGATCATTTTGGATCTGTTTTGCAATTACTAGTGCTGTGATACACAGATCTGTCATTTTAAAGTATGAAAGCCAAGTAAGTAATGTATGGCTGTTTCTCTATAACAGTAAAAATTGAGTATTTGTTTTTGTATGTTAAAAATATGTAAATAAAGCTTTATAAATAGGTATTTACGGAGCTTTACCTGTATTGTCATAAATTTTAATTGTCTGTGGAAACTTTTGATATGAGATATAGAAATCAAATCGAATTCAGTTTCAAATATAAATAAAAGAACTGATGTACAATAAATATTTAAACTTAAAAGCTTCTTCTCACATTTTAAAATAAATCCAAGCACCACTGGTTTTGAAAGAATGTAGCCTTTCTTCTTCAGGTGCAAAAAACAAAACTGGTTGTGCTTAGATTTATTTTGTGTTGTAAGAAGTTTTTAACTTTTAAGTTTAAATAACAATTCAATTTCTTTTACTAAAATAATGATAGTATCTAACCTTTTTCTTTCTAATAATATACTGTAACCTTAATTAGAATTTTTGTTTTATATGTTACTAAAAATTGAGAATAGGAATTTATATAGGGTAAAATGAGGTAAGTATAACAACATTTTGTCATACTTTCACTTTTATCTTGTTTTGCTCAGTTGCAATTGCATTTACACTTCTGAAATCCTTTAGACATATACAACAAACTTATTGTAATTTATGAGCTTATCGTAATTTAACATTGTGCCACTTTAAAGGACAAAAAATTTATGAAAATTTTGTGTTACATGATTTAACTTGCCCCATGGTTTGGGGCAAGTGTAACTTTGGCCTATCATATCCATATACAGTACATTAAGAGATATCTAAGTCAGTAGCAGACTTACAATTCTTGAAGCCAAAGGCAAAAGGCTTACTGTTGCCCCATTATTGGATTCTTTCCTGTCAGAAAGACCCTTACACTTCTTCATTTAAACCATAGGTTCCCAACCTTTTTTGAACTGGTGCCCCCTTTTCTAGTGAATATTTCAATACCGCCCCCCTCCCACTCCAGAGAAATAAGAGCGTACATAATGCATGGTGAAAACAAGAATTAAATTAAAAAAAATTACTAATAGCATATAGTTGGAATCGAAACGCTACTGAATTCTTACACTAAAAAATAGTTCCTTAAAAATGAGCTAAATTGTCTCAAAATAGCTCCGAAACAATATATACTTAAATTTGAAAACCCATGTACTCATTTTTAAGTATATTGACAAATTCAGAAATAGGGTTGACCAATAAGAATCTCAATATCCACTTGTTTGACATGTCAGTATACTCAAAAATGAGTACATGGGTTTTCAAATTTAAGCATATATTGTTTCGGAGCTATTTTGAGACAATTTAGCTCATTTCTAAGAAACCATTTTTACTTTCTTCTATATGTAATATAGAGAAAGTATTGGATTCGTAAAAATTTTCGACCTCGGGTTTTTGATGGATTTACATGTTTTGAGAGCTGTAGAACATGATTTGACCCTTCTTAGAAAATGTCTGTCTGTCTGTCTGTGTGTGTGTGTGTGACAAAATTTTGTGGCAACTGTATCTCAGGAACTACTGCACAGAATTTCATACAAATTAGTATGTAGTTGCACCTTGACATAAATTAGTGCCTATCAACTTTTGGTAAAAATTGTCTTACAGGTTGCGTTGCCATCCCGCTTTTTCTAAATTTTTAACATAGTGATATAGGACAAAATTTTGTATAAATGTGCATAAAGAGAATTATTTTTTAGTAATCATTATGAAATTTACAAGAATTATTTATAATAGAGGTAGTCAACTGGGGAAAAAATTTTGTATGCGTAGGAGCCTCGTGAACCCCCCTGGGGTGGAAGTCCCCCCTCCAGGGGAGTAAATTTTCAAGATGGGTATCTTTCGAAAGGTCTCGTCAATACCTTTAAAACGAATGGTTGAACTATAAATCTGTGATAATTTAAAACAAAGTTATCGATTTTTTTTACTTTTAACAAAAAGTAACTTAGAAAAAAAATCTTTTTTTTTTTTTTTTTTTTTTTTTTTTTAACGAAATTTAACCAGACTTGGTATTTAGTTGGCCCCTGACATAAACTGTGGCTGATTAGATTTGGGAATCAATCACTCAACAGGTGGTGCTGTGATCGTATTTTTTCTAAATTTTTAACATGGCAGTATAGGACAAAATTTCGTATAAATGTACATAATGGGAGTTATTCTTAACCTGTGATTGGGAAATTAATATGAATTATTGATAATAGTAGTAGTTATTTAGGAAAAAAATCTCGGTCATCGCTTCCCCCCCCCCCCCCGGGAGGGGGGCGTAAATTTTCAAGCTGGGTATCTTTCGAAAGGTCTCATCAATATCTTTAAAATGAATGGTTGAACTATAAATATGTGATAATTTAAAACAAAGTTATCATTTTTTTTTTTTTTTTTTTTTAAACGAAAAAAAACTTTTTTTTTTTTTTTTTTTTTTTTTTTTTTTTTTTAATATTGTTACTGCGTGAATTTATATAGGAAAATATAGAAGAAAGTCTTGTGGTGGCCACAGCATACTAGTTAACAGTGTATTTATTTAAAAAAGAGGAATAAAAGTTTTAGCTTACCTGTTATAAGGACAGGCAGGGGTTTCTAAATAAATAAATTGACAGTTTTAGAGAACAAATAAAACGCATACTTAATTATATTAAAAAGTATTTTTATTAAAATGTAAAGATATCGAATTTTTAACTTAACTAATGAGAAGGCTGAATTTGATGCATTTTAAGGAGCTTGTTAATATCAGGCTCGATTTTACTTAAAAATAGTCGTAAGTCGCTGCGTTCAGTAACATGGAGCCGATTTCTCTTTTTCGTTACCAATGTTGCTACAGCACTAAATGCACGTTCTGCTAAATATGAAGATGGGAATGCTATCAGAAATCGTTGAACAATCGGCCATAATCCTGAATACAGTTGTGAAATCGACTTCTGCAGCCATTCTTGAATTTTATTTTTAATTCCTAATTTGTCGTCAGTTCTATTAGTTCTTCTTCTAACTGAGATGATCCTGCTGTGTTGACATTGGAAAATGATTCAAAATCCAGTCTGGTATGTCCATGTTTAAAATATCCTGAAATCTTTCTTTGAAGTCATTGTAAAGGTTTTCCAAGTGTTAACAGTAAACAAGCAAGTCGTCGGGCTTGAATTATACTGCTGATAAACATGGGAAGTTATTGAATTCACGTCTGCCTATATTTATTTTATATAATAGCAGTTTGGACACGAAAACAGCAATGCTATTTTTAGTCTTAATCAAGTTTAAGTCGTCGCCTTGAAGTTGGAGATTGACATAATTAAACAATTTATACAGGTCTGCTAAGTACGCAATATCGTTCTTTGATGCGATAAGGTTGTCGCTCAATTCTGTGTCTTTGTTTCTTGGGAACTCTATCACAGATTCAAACAGATTGTAAAATCGAGTCAAACAAGCACCTTTTGGAAGCCAGTGCTCCTCTGTGTGAAGCAGCAATCGATTGAAATATTCATCATTTGCAATGCAAAGCTGACTAAATAATCTGTCATTCAACGAGTTGTTACGGATTTTATTAACTGCTCTTATAACATATTGCAGTGATGTATAGAGGCGTTCGATCAAGTTTTTCGCAACCAAACGCTGTCGATGAATTACGCAATGCACAGCAAGCACATCAGGAACTTTCTTTTTTATGATTTTATTCTCTATGAAGCCTTTGTGACGCTCTGTCATAGCCGGTGCGCCATTCGTAGCAACTGACAAAATATTATTAAAAGGAATTTCCTTTTCGTCAAAAAACATTTCCAGTGTATCAAATATGGTTTCTCCTTTTGTACCTGTTTCCAAACTGGTAGCATGCAACATTTCTTGACGTATTTTTTCATCTCTGAAAAAACTCCCGTATGACAATAACAATGCTTCATTGGTTGGACTCCTCCAGCTGAACTGAAAATTGACAAGTCTGCAGTTAATTGCACAACGATTCTTCAATGTTTTCAGCGATCTCATCAATTCATCTTTGCACAGAATTATTGTTCACAGGAATTTTTCGGATAATATCTGTAGCTGGTTTATGGAGCACGGTGTTTATTACTTCTTTAACTGCTGGTAAAATTAAGTCTTCACTAATAGTATATGGCTTGCCTGTTTTAGCAATCAAAAATGAAAATAATTTTGATACATTTGGCTGATTTTCAAACTTCTTTTTTATGTTCTGAAAATAGGTCATATCTTGTCTTTCTTATCCGGATACCTTTTTTTAAGATGATCTTGAAGTCTAGAAGGTTTCATCGCTTCATTCGAAAATGTTTTTTGACAAATAAGGCACATTGGCAATGATGGATTTATGGGATTTTCGATAAATCCGTATTTTATACAATTCACACTATACTGCCGCCTCTTTTTTTTGTACTTCCGACATGAGTACGACAAACGCAGATTTCATCGTACGCAGTACGTGCAGCGATGAACAATAGATAGAGTGAGAATGAGTCAACAGTTTTCTGAGAGAGAGAAATAGGCTAGCTTCAGTGTTGCCGCGAGGAGTGTATCTCGACAAATTGGCAAGACAGGTTGCTAGTTTTCGCGCATGCAGCCACAGAGAGGTATCTCTTTCTCTCGACAATGAAGTCTCATATCGAAATATGTGAATTTTCATACACGTGATAGAAATAATTATCAGCGTGATTTTTATGTCTTTTTTAGACTATATTTGGTTAATCTCCCAACGCGCCTACATGCCATAGCAACGCCCCCTAATTTTGTCTGGGTCTTTTACCGCCCCCCTGAAAACCTCAAACGCCCACAAGGGGGCATTATCGCCCACGTTGGCAGTAGTGGCACCAGAAATTCCCCGACGGGGTGACACCACCTCCCCGACAGGGGGGCACTACATAAAGAGAGTGTATTATATAAGTATTTATTAAAAACTGCAATACCGTTAATAATATTACTGTTAATATTTGTACTATTCCATTTGTTAGTACTCCTCGTGGTTTTGGAGATCATCGTGCCACAGACAGACATTTTCTAAAAATATCGTGGTCTAAACCTCTCAAAACGCGTATATTCATTGAAAACTGGAAGCTGAAAAATTTTACGAATCCAATACTTTCTTCTATTGAATATAGAATGGAAAATCTGGAATGCTCCAAATTTGTACAAGGAAAGAAAAATGCTGCGAAAAGTAGAAAAACTGAATATTTTGTATTTTTCCCCCCGAGAGATTTTAGGAGTATGCCCCGATGGGGGGCCTGTGCCCCCCCGGCCCCCTAGCTGGCGCCACCCCTGCACGTTGGGAACCTATGATTTAAACTTTTAGTTAGAAAAAGGTATCAAAGTAAATTTTAAGATTGATTTGGAACCCAATCTAACTAAGAAGCCAGTGGCATTGGTCCACTTGCCTTGTCTTAGTCTGACCTTACATAAATGGTTCTTTTGGTTTTTGGGTTGTCGCTCTATGGTTACATTTTTTGTACATTAAGACTTTTTAGTACATCTTATCAGTAGAGTTATAAGCGGAAGTTACACTTGCTTCATGGTTACTCTTATTCCAATTCATCCTATTTGAAAAAAATTCCAATGTTTGTTTAAGCATAATCCAATAGTCTTTATTTTTTTTAACCACTTTTCAGGCATTTAAAAAAATAATAACAAACATATGAACAAGTGAACTTTACATTGCAGAGTTAACATCAGCATTTGTATTTAATTTTCCTGTATGTAAAAAACAAATAAATAAGTAGGATCAGTCTCCTTAGCTCCCTGTAGAGAATGTCTCTGGTTATTATACCCCTGTTCTGCATCACCATTACCTACAAACATTAAGGACCAAAATACATGATATTAGAAGTATTGGCATCCATCATTATCATTACTTTGTAAAAAGTGTGGGACAAATTTAGTTATCGTCTTCATGCTATTGACGATAGACATATAGAACATTCCTAATACTGCAAGTATATTGCATTTCGTTCTTTTATTTTCTATGTTTCCATTCAAAAATATTACTATTCAAAATCAGATGTCTCTTTTTGATATACCTTGTATAGCTAACTTTATTAGAAGATATGTATATATTTTTAATATTACAAGTAATATTTTTATTTTCTTTCAGACTATTCCACATGACTGGAATTTCATGTTGTGCAATATATACTGTACTCTTATTTATACTGAGCTTATCATGTCTTTTTTTGTTGATACAAGAGGATTTGATCATCTTGAGGTAAAAAAGTTTTTGCATCTCTTCTTAGTGTTTAACCAAATTAGATATCTGCAATTATTTATTTATTTATTTATTTTTTTAAATAAGATTTATTGCTATGTTTTATGGTAGCTATAAGCATTATGTATATGATTGGAAAATCTTTTTTTCTTTTTTAATCTTTGTAGATGGGTAGTCCTTTAGAAGAAGAAGCCTTCATTTCCAGTATCACCTACTTATGGTTTAACAGGTTTGTATGAATTTGCTTATACATTTAATGATATTTACAATTATCCCTGGAATATCTTTATGCTAAATTTTATTGTTTTTGAACATTTTATAACAATTTCAACCTATTCTTTATAATTACATTGATAAATCGTTACTTTATAATTTTACATAAGTTTTTTGTCTTTGTTACAACAAATTTTTTTCTTTGAATTTTCTCCCTTTAAACCATTTAGTTTGAGATTAGAATTATTTATATATTACCTAAAATGTAACATACAGGGTGAAAAAATTAATTAGTGGTAAATAAGCAACTTATGGTATATTTTTAAAAAGTATTCTTAACTTTTACTTTCAAAATACTGACCTAATTTCTAACAGGTTTTGCAAAAATAGAAAATTTTACATTAAGAGTTTTTACAATTCCATCTTCCCCCCAAAGATAGTTCCTATTCCTAGACTACCATTTAAGAGGGAACAATACCTAATTCTGCAAACAGTCACGACCAATGTTATTCTATGGGAATGTTTCCACAATTACTCATTACTTAATGTATATTTTCTGACAGTGAATGTCAGAAAATTCATAACTGTTAAATGAATACTCATTTTCAAAAAATTCATTTTTTTAAATTTTACGTTTAAATTTTGAGTTTAAAAATGTGATTTTTCACAAAGTACATTTTTCTCATTTTCTAGTTGCAAAATGAAATACTAAAAACTTAAAAAAATCAATTTTTGGAAAACAAGTACTAATTTAACACTTATGAATTTTCTAAATGTGAAAACAGAATTGAAAAATATTTATTAGGTAATGAGTAATTATGGAAACAAAATTTCCCATAGAATAACATGGGTTGTGGCTGTCGGTGAGATTAGGTATTGTCTGCTCTTAAGAAAAAAGATGCGGGGAGGGATTTTTTTTTTTTTTTTTTTTTTGGGGGGGGGGGTAAAAATTGTTGCATTGGAAGTGCTTATCAACAGATTTTTCTGATTATTATGTAAGATTTTGGAGAATCTTCTGAAGTTTCTAATGGGGTTGATATATTTTATTCCTTTTAATTACGTTAATATATATTGTTATATTACTTTTAAGTGCTGAAAAATACAAAAACTCAATTTTCCGCCTCATTTTTGGCATTATTACATCAGACAATTTTTGTCACACCTGAACTTTTTTTTTTACATAATGAAAGCTCCTACTGGTCCTCTTTCTGACAATGGATAGCATTTATTTAAGAAAAACTTGCCTTTCCTTTAATTATGCTGAAAGTTACAGAAAGCAGAAATATTTTTATTTATTTTTATGAATTTACATATTAAATATTTCATAACTTTGACTTTTTCTTTCCTTTTTTCTTGAAATATGATCTACAAATGCATATTACACATTTCGCAAAAATCTAATGTTTTTTTTTTTTTTTTTTTTTTTTTTTTTTTCCTTTCCCAAATGTTTCTCTGTATTTAAGAGTTTCAGAAAATAAGAGTTATTTTTCCATGAAAAATATTTTACACTTTTAATTTTTTTTTCTGAAAATTGAATCACAGACACACACAAGTGTTCTACTAAGTTTATTTTTAAACTGACCATTTATATAACCATTTTATGTTAACTCTCTGAATATTGTAGTTGAAAAATGCTGCCAAAGGCATCGGAGTCGGCTCCTCTATATGCTATATTGAAAGGAGCCATGTGGCTAGACGAGGAAAATTTCTGACAAATTACAAATTTTTATGGTAAATCGAATTTAAGTTTTGATCCCTGTGATCCATTAGTTGAATATCAGTTTCCATGTTTGAGTAAAACTAACTAACAAAGATAGTTCTCGTGAAGTTTACTTGAAAATGAATTCAGTGGGTGGGTTCTCTTCATGACGTGTTGCCACGCTCCATCTAGAGCCATTGCTCCACTGTCATTGCACACATTTGAATTTGCAGCTATTTCTATGGATTCGCGAAACATTGCGTAGTGATAGTTACTGTATTCAGCTAATTTTTTAGTTTTGTTAAAGTTTATTTCTATATTTTCGCTATTATACATTTTTGCAAGAGCGGTATTTACTTTGCCAATTTTAATATCGTATTTCTGTTCATTGATTCGGGTTTTAATTTTTCTTTTTGTGATGCCGATGAATGAACCTGAATTTTTATTTTGATTTATGAACGGTATTTTATATATTCCGACAGTGAAAAATTTACGGCCCAATAATGAGGCAAGTTTGAAAGGTCTTTATTTAATTTAATTATATTAAATCATATTTAAGCATAAAAGGAAACAAAAATGATATCTCCATTAATTAAATCCTTTTTTTTTTTTTTTTCAAACTTTATTATTCTGTATTTAATTTTCTGCAGAAACAGTATCATATGTATGGAATTAACAATGAAGGTAATTTAAAATAAAAATATGAAATTTTTTAAGGCAATGCCACTTTTCTTAAGAAAAATGTATTTCGTAACACAAAGTTAAACAGTTTAATTTTTTCTCTTTGTTTCCAGTAAGGTTTAAATAATTTGCATTTATAAAGTTATTTAAATTTTCATAATTTAAGAAAACTTTTAACAACTCTTCTTTTTAATTATTTTAGTAGATATATAATGAACCGTGACCCTTTTCTGTCTGTGATCAAGCCAGATGATCATTGAGTTTATTGTATTGCTCTTACCATGAATATAGTATACCCTGCAGTAGACCTAGGACCCTAGCATAGTCAATCGGCCTTATTCTCACAACCAACCAACCATGCCCTGCACTATGAATTTATAAATTCATGATGGGGAACTGAGCAGAGCTCAACTATACCAACTAGTTTTTCATGTAACAAAACTTTGACTTATCATATTCTCACTCAGGAGTGTGACCAGACATTTCTTATTTTAACCCACTGAGCGTCTTCTAAAAGGGCAAAACTTTAATGTTAATTTCACAGCAAGGTTTTTAAAATGTCCTAAAAAAATAGTTTAGTTTGAAATTTAAAAAAGTGACTATGGATGTCAAGATAAACCTCATGACTATTTGCGACTTTCATACTTTAAAAACAAACTAAGAATCTATAGTAATTTTGTATTTTTTAATTATAAATGTATTAAAGGAAAAACTATTGCCCAGTGTATGGAAAAATACATATCAGCCACTTGGAGGGTTAATCTTTTATCATAGTGTATTGTTTATTTATGAAAATATTAACACTTGCCATAAATATAGTGAATAAACAATGTCTTGTTACTTATTGCAGTTATATTTAATACATATATATATATATACATTTTGCAAATAATAACCATAATTTGAATTATTGATAATTTGTGTAAAAATAATAATAATAATAATAATAATAATAAACAAATAAAAAATAGAAGTTAATTTTTCTCTTTTAAATTTTAGGACTGTTTATAGAGGCATAAAAAGGTTATTAACTGTAAAAGATTTTTTACCTTTAGCTGTTAAATTAAAGTCATCCTATACTTATGAAGTATTTTCAAAGTACTGGAAATTTCATTTGTGAGTATATTTTACACTTATCTTGATTAATCAGTTAAAGAGTGTATGTTTATATTTTGTTAATGTAATATGTAAAATTCATTCTAGACTGGTTTCTAGAACAAATTATTTCTCCAGAAACTTATTAATTTTATATTTTTTGCAAGGTATATTAGTTCATTAACAAATTATTATTATTTATGATTGTTCCAAAACTATTTTTATTTCAAATGTAATACTATACTTGCAAAATTTCAAGATATTGAGATTTTTTTTCTTATCTTCACTTTGTGCAATATATATTTTACAGAGTTTATCTAACAGCATAAAATAAACAAACTTATCTCTTAAATACATTTAATTTTAGAAGGAGTATATCAAACAATGTAATGATCTACATTATGTTACTAGTTCATTCATTAGGAAAATTAAGGAAATAGAAATTGAATATTGCATTGTTAAAAATCAGCATTTATTTTTACTTGTGAGTCACCTTTTTACATTTGTTGTTATTCTCTCCCTCAAAAAGTTTTATATTTTAAATTATCTTTCATTTCAACACCACACAAGATTTTTATATCATAATTTTATGATCATAACAAACATTTTTAATAGCAAATGCAACAAAATTACAAAAAAAAAAAAAAAAAAAAAACTAACATTGTGTGGCAACTTGTTTGTGACTTTCTTTAACCTTACATTTGACTTTGAAAGACCCCCCCCCGAAGGGCATTTTCCCTATAGGCCTAGGACACTTATGGAGTCATTCGGCCTTAAATCCTACAACCAACCAACCTTACATTTGAATACTATAATGACAAATTACACATTAAAGGATAGAATATCAAGTACTGTATAGGAACATATTTTAAAGACAGTTTTATCTGTATATTTCTATCAGAAGGACTGCAGCCCCTCTTAACTAAGTAGCAACATCATATGATCTTCAAAATACCAAATTTAAATTTCCTATAATTATTTGTTTTTAAATTCTGCTGATAAGAAAGAGCATACACACAGATCAACTTCTAAAAACTTGATCTTTATATTGAGGAGACCTCAAAACACATAGCAAAAATACCATTGAAAATTTGTTTTCAAACAACACTTTATCTACCATATAAGAAAATATTTATCATTCCTAATTAGTTTTCCTGGACTTGATAAAATTTAATAAACTACTTCTTTCAATTATAGTCAGTAAAAAAGAATGTTTTCACTTAAAATTTTAGTAACCCTGTAATATTTTTTTTATAAATTATAAACACACCACATAGTGTATTTAAATAAAATACAGTATGAAAACCACATAACACAACTTGAAATTCATTTACAGGAATTTCCAAGTATAGTTCTAATATAAACGAACTTTTTTATGTGGCCCCGTAAATGAATGATAAATGATTTTTATACTATATTCTAAAAAATATATACAGTAGAATCCAAGTTATCTGAAGAGCATGGGTTCGATGCAGTTTTAGTTAATTGAGATTCTATAGAAATTAGAAATTTTAGATAATCGAGAAGCAATCATTTTCTGCGAAGAAGAACTGCAAAGGAGAAACATATTACATCAAAGAGAATTTCAGCACAGTGAATTAAAATATATTGCATGCTCAAGCTACAACATTTTTTTATGAAACACTCGGTATATTGAAGGAAAAAGATGATGCCACTTTTAAAAAGTGCTCATATTTGAAAGGTGTTGTGACAGCACAGCTTTGAAACAATCCCAAAATGATCAATAAAGAAAGATAACTATTTTATTAAAGAAACAGGATATTTTGTATGCACCTGTTATTTATATTTTTTACTTATTTATTTGCATTTTTTTCTTTATATGATATATTATGTAATTTATTTTTCACTTCTGAGAAATATTACATATAATTAAGTGTGTGTCATTCATTTTATTATATAAATATAGTTATTGAAAAATTTTTAATAATATTTTCAATATTAAATATAAAAGAGAGGCTGTTAAAGGATGTTAACCAATTTTCGGAAACCGAATTATAGCCTTTCAGTTAAGCCAATATTTTGATAATCAAGATTTGGATAACTGGCATTCTGATGTATATTTATTTCATTTTATTTAGTGTAGTCTAAAGATGTTAAAGTATACCTACCAGAAATTTCACCCATATATAAATATTGTAGACTTGTCGAAAATCTTTGAGTTATACTTCATTTCCAAAATTCAACATTATGTACTAAAGTTTTTAAAACCCCCTTTGAAATTTTGTTTTGGCTATGACCTTGTCTAAAGATGTAATGTATTTTAATACTCTTGGATCTCCCTGCACATGAACTATTTGTCCCATTTCAATGAAAAGTTTCAAATAGTATCGCATATTCATATGATACTGTTTAGGTTTTTCAAGTTAGGGCTTAAAATTTGTTTTTGAATTATACTGATAACAGACACATATTCACAGATCAACTGCTATATTTTTTATCAAATTACAATTAAGATATTGTTCAGTGAGCTCATTGCTAGCATAATGAGTTCGTTTTCCGTCTCTTTTTTTTTTTTAGAATGAACATTTGTATAATGAATCAATAAATATGATTCACTTTATATTAATCATTTTCTTTTCATTTTCTTTTGTCCTTCTCTTATTCCTATTTGATGTAATTTTTTAATTTTTATACTGTTTGAGTGATTTTCAACAAGATTTATTTATATGCAAGGGAAATTCCTGAAAAATTAAAAAAAATTCCCAAAGTGTCCTTAAATATGATAAGTTATAAATTTCCTGATGATTTAAACTATGATGCTATAATGACATTTAAACTGCTTGTTGTTGTTGTTGTTGCTTATCCTCCTTGTCTGACTCTGTCAGACAAGATCCACAAGTTCGTTGACTGTTAGGAAGTCAAAGACCAGAAGAGGATTGGTAAAGAGATCCTCCTTAGAGAGTCCCATGTAATCCAAAAGGTGCTCAGGAGAAACCTGATGATTTTGGCACTTGGTGCAGGTGGCGAAGGTTTTCTTGCCCTCGTTGAAAGTGAGGCACTTGATGTGACTGCTAGTGAGTCTTGAGAGTACAGTTCGAGTACATCTGTCACGCAGGAGGTCAAGAGACAAACCCGGTTTTGAGCCCATGTACCAATTATGGGACCCCAGAAATCTACCTGGCCCTTCCCTCCCAAAGCCCTACTGTTTGCCTCATCGTGGCGGGAGGGTGTTCCTGGGCAGAATGGGCGAAGTACGTCGGGAGTTTACTCCTGGTAGGGCCACCCAAGGCGTGAAGGCCATTCCATTATGCCCAGCTAAATATCAGTAGGCGAAGGAGCCAAGACAGACTTCTACCTCCTGGTGCTCCGGTCTTCTGACTAACAGAAGCTGCACATTCCCTCACCGCTGACTTTGTTGACTTAAACTGCTTAAATTAGGTAATCAAATGTGAAACTCATACAAAAATATTTTGCTACAGTCTTTAGTTTAAGTCATAAACAGACTTTGTAGCAGTACCATAAATGTAAAAAAACTCACAATAATTGTTTCAGATGAGAAAAATTGCAGAACTCTTCATCAGAGGGGGAAAAGAAATAGGCAGGAGTGCAGCTTCAAAATGGCAACATAATTTGATGCTTTTGCAGTGAGGATGTGTTTTTCGATATGAATATGATAACATAAGTCAAAAAAATATTTTTGGCATGACTACCATTTAAAAAATGTGTTTTAGTACTACTCCGATTCAAAAAATTAGAATAATGTAAAAAAGAATGAGTTTGATGTTGCTAACGCGTCAATTTGCATACTGCGTCCAGGAAAAAATATATTAAAAGTATCTAATTATCTTCAGAGCATTTATAAATATAACATAAATATTTATTTTTATCTGATATATTAATAATTAACTATTTAAAAAATATTAGAATAATTCAAAGAAATAGAATACCTCGATAGCATGGTTCAAAAAATTAGAATATTCAAATTTTTCTTATAAGTTGAGAGAACGGCTGCGGGATTAACATCTGTGGGACTATAAAATGTGCTCCGTTGAAAATGAAAAGTCGTTTGGCATTTGATTGTAGCGTAGTATTTGCTTAATATGGGACGAAAGAGCGATTTATCTGAGGCTGTGAAATATCGTATTGTGTACTTGCACGAAATAGGAAAAACACAACTTTTTATAGCAAAAGAAGTGAAATGCTCTCAAGCAAGTGTGAGTAGAGTTTTGAGGGAATATTCTAATAATAAGTGTTTTCAAAATAAACACTTTAAAAGTGGTCGAAAGCCAGTAACTTCAAGAAGAGATGAAAGGCAATTGAAAAAGATTGTGAAGAAACATCGTTTTCGGAGTGTGAGATATGTGCATAGAAAATGGAAAGAAATGGGTATAAATGTCTCCAAATCTACAACACTACGACGACTTCGCAAATTAGGTTTTAGATCACGTGTGCCTAAGATAAAGCCATTCTTATCATCTAAGCAAAGGGCTGCTAGAGTTAAATGGTGTAAACAAAGGCTATTTTGGGATCACGACGATTGGAAAAAGATACTTTTCAGCGATGAAAGTGTGTTTTGTGTGTCTCACGGAAATCAAGGTATACGTGTCTGGAGACTCAAACATGAAGCTTATAAGAAAGAATGTTTAAAACGTTCGTTTAAATTTGCGACCTCTGTTATGGTATGGGGCTGCATGACTGCTGAAGGCCCAGGCAGGTTTTGTATTGTTTCCACAACAGTCAATTCAGAAGTCTATCAAGAAATTCTTGAACATTTCATGATTCCTTCAGCTAGGGATTTATGTGATGACGATTTCTTGTTTCAGCAAGATTCAGCTTCTCCCCATACTTCCAAATCAACAACTAAATGGCTCAAAGAGAAGGACATACCTGTACTCCCTTGGCCTGCAAACTCACCCGATCTAAATCCAATCGAGAATTTGTGGGGAATTATGAAGAAACGACTTCAAGAAGTTGCGCCTAGAGACAAAAAAGAACTTATTTCTAGTATAAAGAGCATATGGGCGAATTTGGATAAAAAAGATTGTGAACCTTTAGTTAAAAACATGCCAAAACGTTTAAGAGCTGTCATTAAAGCTAAGGGTGATGCAACAAAGTACTGATTAGCAAGTAAAAATACTTAGAGTTTAAATTATGTTCAATATATTTTCATTATTCTAATTTTTTGAACCATGTTAGAAAGTATTCTAATATTTTGAATTTTTTGTTGTTAGCTGATTTAAATATATTTTCTATTTCATTGTAATGTGTTTACATTTTTATAATCTGCAAAATATGCAGATTCATATTATAGTACTTTATATTTGATATTGTTGATTATTTATTTGATAAATTCGATTTTCATTTCCCTTGACCATATTTCTTTTCATTATTCTAATTTTTTGAATCGGAGTAGTAGTATTTCTGTTTCTATGATTAAAGTTAGATCTTACTCTAATTCCAAAAATAGTAAACCAAATGTTCTACTTTTCAGTCTTTTTAAATTTTCTTGTATTTATTAAAATATTTTACCTAACTTTTTTTTGTGTGTGTTTTGGCTTATTTTATTTCAAGTAAAATTTTGAAAGTGAGAATCAAATCGCAATCTGAAATAAGTACATTCTTTACTTTAATAAACACATTCAAAAATTCAATATATTTCTCTATTTTCAAACTAAACTAGCACTTTTTGCTTGTGCACAGTAGATTTCAGGGGTCCTGTTTCCATGGGCAGATTAGCAATTTTGTCTTGAATATTTCTAAAAAGAATATGTCCTGAAATCTCACTTTATGCTCATATTACTCCTGTATATATAAGTTTTGCAGCATAAGAAAAAATATTTATATTTTTGTTTGTTCATAGTTGTTTTGAGTTTGTATAATGTTTTAATACAGCTTTTATGCAGCATTATGGAAAGAAACAGAAATAATTATTTTATATTCTATATTGAAATAGGTTTTTGATCTTATAAGCTTTTTTTTTTTAATTCATAGAACTGCATCAATAATACATGGAATATTATATAACATGTTTATTGCAAATAGTATACATACAATTATATATATATTAGGGCTGTGCCGATTAATCGGTTCGGTTAATCGATCAATTTTTTTAATTGAGTTAATCGGATCGATTAATTTGATTAAAATTTTTCAAAATCCAATTAAAATTTTCAAACTACGAATTATTGTTCTGCCTACAAAATATTTTTTCACATATTTTGCTAACAAACATTCTAAGAAACATCCATCAAATAATGAAAAAGCAAAAAATAAAATAAAATAAATAAATAAATAAAAATAAAACCTCTGAAAAGAAGTTGTTGCACTTTTGTTGATAGACAAAAGGGGGATCAAAAAACTAAAGGACAAAAGGATTAATCAAAATGCCGCTTCATGTGCATGCTGGAGCAACACCACCTGTCTATAGCCTTCTACAGGAAATGTTGCCTAGGGTAATAGTATTCTCAGAAACAAAAGGCTTTCCAAAAATAGAAATGCTAAAGATAAAAAAAAAAAAAAAAAAGAAGTGATTGAGATTTTTACTACCCCTCTGATGGGGGAAATGTCAACAGAGTTTCACAGTATCATCAAGCGTTTATTGTCTGTTCAGAATTGCTGATAGTAACTATTGAAGTAGAAACAGAAAATAACATTCTGTGTTCTAGTCCGAAGTGACAAAGAACTAAAATATAAGAATTTGAGATTTTTATGATAATGATATGGAATTTTGAGAATTCATTTAAAAATAGTGACAAGCGAGATGGAAAAGGCCTTCAAATATAAAACTAAAATATGTGTAAATTCATTTAATGTTTCTTTCAAAATTAATTGAAAAATTAATTTATTAAAAAAAAAAATAATAAATAAAATTGAATAAGTGAAAATATTTATATAAAATTAACACTTAAAGTCACCAGTTATTACTCTGAAAATTGATTTAAATTTCAGTTGTGAAACAGATATAATTGATTAGACAAAAATTTTTGAAAAAAAAAAAAAAGTCAAACTTATGAATAATATATATATATATATATACACACAATATGAGTGTTAGCTAGAAACTTGCTAACTGGGGACAATTTAAGAAATTGAAAGATAACAAAATTCAGAATTTAGGTTTTGAAAAATACAAGTTTATGAAACTGAGAGAATGATCTCTGAAAAGTTACTAAATATCAAAAATTCTATATTCAGAGCTAAATTAAACATGAAAAAAAAAAAAAAGAATAGATTTTCTTTTTCATTAATTCTTAATTTAAATAAAAAAAAGAGAGACCTTGGTGATTGTTTACGTAATTTGCTAGTGGAGTACTAATTACTTAAAGCTGGGGTGATATCCCTGAAAAGGAAATATATCTTAAATGAAAATAAAATACATAAAAAGGACAAGAGAAAATGACTTAGCGAAGTTTCTTTATTAGTACATCATTTTAATAATTAATCCAAAAATTAGCACTGAAGTTGTGGTACCACAAACTGAAAGCACTTTCACACACTTAAACAAACACAAAAATAAACACCGAAATTATATTTCTTGAATAATTTTTGTAGACACACTATTTGTACACATTTTAGAGATTGGGATGATGTATATGGCCGAATGTTCAAAAGAAATAAAGTTCTATTCGTGAATTTGGCCGAATGTTCAGAAGAAATAAAGTTCTATTCGCGAAATCTCTCACAGTTATTTGAATTTTAGTATTATCGTTCTGGGAAGCTTAGAAGAGGAACCATCACGCACACTAGTAGTAGGGTTACACAGCTGCCAACTCGTAGTCTGGATATGTAGCTATGCAATTTCTCCGATCAGCACTGGCTTCTTGAAGAGTAAATGGTTAGAGAAGAATATTATGCGGACATTTGCCGAGACGGACTAACTTTCAGGCATGTCGGTGGACACTCTTCTTCACGATTGTTGTCGCTGAAATGTTATCATCCAGATATGTTGTTGTAGTTGCAAACTTTTATGAAGTATATCTCCAGGATGCAGGCAATTGGATTCCATATAATGTGAGTAGTTAGCTTGGCAGAATAGTAACTTTACTTATTAAAAAAAACGATCCCGTTGATGACAGATTTTGCTTGGCCGGACAAGAGTTTTACATCATCAAAAAAAAAAAAAACGATACTGCTGCACCTGCTCCGTGATAAAGGACCATTTAATAAAATAAAGCAGAATAGCAATTCTAAGGGCTGAAGAACTTCATTCTTATCTAGCAGAGGAGCCGAGTTTCAGCTCCGAGCTTCGGCTCAGGAAGAAATCCCCGGCCTCAGCTTAAAACACACGACTTGTTTCTTCAAGACCTCCTGTAGTTCTGCCCGAAAGCTATGTGAAATTCGCGCTCTCCTCCGAGCCAGCCAATGAGCGCCCGTGAAAGGGACGCTAACTGACGTCAGAGGTGACGCTAGGAACTCTCCTGAATGTTCTAGAACATCTCTTCCCCCTCTGAAAGCACGGGAAAGTACGAAAACTTTAATCAAACATGGCTGACTGCTGAATTTAAGAATACAGTAAAATAAAAAAAGGTATTTTTTGATATACGATTTTTGGAAAGGAAAATTATTAAATTTTAAGCTATTTTTATGAGCGATAGCTCAAATTAAAGGAAATTAAATAAGTAATCTCCTGAGATCAGAGTTGCATGAAGATATAAATTAGAAAAGTATTTTAAAATGCAAAATCGGAACATTGACTGCTGACAAGATATTTTAAGATTTTTCCGATTTTATTTATTTTATTTTTTATTTTGCACTTTTAGTGATTTCTCTATTATTATTATCTTGGTAATTTTTTGCACAGAATATCGCTTACGATATTATATTAATACGGAATTTCTGTATTTGTTTTTATTTTATTTTATTTTTGAAAAAAGCAGATTTTCAAGTAAAAACGGAAATCTTTTAAATAAATAATTCGTGATCGATTTTGATTGAATTTTGCAGAGTATGAAATGAATTTTGAAAGAGAAAGCTTTTTAAATAAAAGGAAACTGAAAACCTATAATTTTAAATAAAATAGTGTTAAATTATTCGAAACTTAGAAATAAAGTAGTAATGAGAGTTTTATTCATCATTGAAATAAAATTATATAAAGAAAAATGAAAACCAATTAAAAATTCGATTAATCGATTAATGAACTAAGATTAACCCAGTTAAAACTCTTAATCGATTCCCACCCCTAATATATATATATATGGATCTCTCTCTCTCTCTATATATATATATATATATATATATATATTTTTTTTTTTTTTTTTTTTTTTTCCAGACAGCCATCAGATCTTCAAAAGCAAAATCTGCCCTGGGCCTTACTGAAGTCATTTTGGCCATGGTTTTTACTAGGTTTTATTGTAGAAATATTTTCTGCATTTTCACTTCTAATTCCACCATTACTTTTAGAGTAAGTTGATTTTTTCTTTTTATAATTTACTGTAAAAGTAATTATTGCTAAAATAGTTTGAACTTACACATTTAAATACTATCTCTCTGTCTAACTGTGCTAGTGTAGTGAAAAATTAAAAATATGTACAATGATTCAAACATCTATTGTAATGGAACATGTTTTAAAAATAAATGAATATTTTCCTTTTCTAAAAATTAGATTAATTATTATATTTAAAATAACCAGAGAAATGTTTTGTTATTAATATAAATTGTATTTTTCAGAAGATAAATTCAATTAATTAACATGGTTATTGGGGGAGGGGGAGTATAAAAATTATCCTATATAATAAGACACTTGTTCATTTCATTTTTTGAAAGTGATAAGATTCTGTCATGTTATGAATAGCAAGCTCTTATATGATATTTTGTATGTATATTGTTTTGGGGTAAAAAAGTGCTATCTGAAAAAAAAAAAAAAAAAAAAAAAAAGAGAGAAAAGAAAAGAGTGTTACTAATTACCACATTAAAAATTTTAAAACATAAATATTTTTAAAATGTTATTATAGCATACAAATTAGAGAATTTTAATGCTAATAAAAATACTATACAGTTTTAAATAATTTTATCTCTTTAACCGTCCTTGTGTTGTCTTTGCTTTGAAACCAAACATTTAACATTTCGTTAAGCAACAATTTTCAATATTTTTTCCTTGTATTAATAAATTTTAAACTTAGTCTTTCTCTATTCAGTAAATAGCAGCACTGCTTTGAAATTTATCAAATGATGTTTCAAAGGAAGCCATAAGCAGAAGTCACTTAAGTGAACCTACAGCTTTGAGGATCACAAGCGCTTAGGCTTTTTTTTTTTTATCAGATGAATGGGTGCTATTACTTTGACCTGAAAACACAGCTGCGACTTTTTGATGTTCTTAGAGTGTTTACTTAGAAAATTATTTATTTATTAAATTAATCATGATTTGAATTTAATCAGGTTAATATATAGCAGGGGTGCAGAATATGTCCGAACGCCCGAACGAGGTTCGGGGGAAATTTAAACTGACTGGGGAAATTTTGAATATTTTTTTAAGAGAAAATAAAAATGTAAATCAAAAATAACAATTTGCTACTTTGAAGTGCTTATACACTAACAGCGATATTTTTATGTTACACTGTATACTTATTCTCTTACAGATTTATTACATAGAACAAATGACTTTGTATAGCAAAGTAGATTTTTGCATTATTGAGGGAAATTTATACTGTGTTTGGGGGAAATTTCCGAGGTTTGAACATTTTCTGCACCCCTGATATATAGATGTTTCAGATAAAAAATTCTTGAAAATTAAAAATGCTATATACAGGGTGATTATAAAAAAAAAAAAACTACTCCGATATATGAGACCATAGCTACCATACCGTTCTGAGAAACTGAATAAAAATTTGGTGGAAGGTATTTTGAGGTATGCACTCAAAAATTATATAAAAAACAACAGTTAAACTCTTACAGTTATGGTTACAGTGACAAAATTTCAAAAATTTCAAATGGCAACACCAATTTTTTTTTATTGGAATGGGATCTCCATAGTAGAAAATCATAAATAGCGTTGGAATGGTACCTCTAGCATAAAAACCACCAACGCTAGGCATACTAAGAAAAAAAGAGAAAACAGCTGTGATGTGCCTACCAGAGCACGACTTTCATTTTCTTAATGACGTCACATTTCACACTGAGTCTTCGGCTCTCACTAAATTCTACTGATTTTGCTTCAAAACGAGAAGAAGAGACCATGGTATCCTTAATTTCATGTAGGTCTACTGAATAAGGGTTTTAATTTCGTTGTTAGTTGTAAGACACTGTCATGACTGATGTCATCACACTAAGTGAAAAATAAGGCATTGTGAAATGCGTGATGTGTGTCTTGCTTTCTTGCTCTGTGAACAATATGCCATGTACTGGTAAACATCATTATCATCATCAAAATCGATTTTGATTGCCATTTCACAATGCCTTGTTTTTCACGTAGTGCGATGACGCCAGTCATGGCAGCGTCTTACGAATAACAATAAAATTAAAGCCTTTATTCAGTAGCCTTGCGCAAAATTAAGGATACTGTGGTCTCTTCTTTTCGTTTCGAAGCAGAATCAGTGGGCTGAACCAAAGACTCAGTGTGAAATGTGACGTCATTAAAAAAATGAAAGTTGTGCTCTGGTAGGCACATAACAGTTTTTTTTTTTTCTTTTTTTCTTAGTCTGCTAGCGCTGGCGATTTTTGTGCTACAGGTACTGTTCCAACGCTATTTATGGGTTTTTGCTATGGTGATTCCATTTCAATAAAAAGAAGTAGATGTTGCCATTTGAAATTTTTGAAATTTTGTCACTGTAACCGTAACTGTTAGAGTTTAGCTGGTGTTTTTTATATAATTCTTGAACGCATACCTCAAAATACCTTCCATCAAAATTTTATTCAGTTACTCTGAACGGTAGACAGCTATGGTCTCATATATTGGGGTAGTTTTTTTATAATCACCATGTATATATACATTTTTTTCTTAAATATTTATGATCAGCTGTATGCCTAATAGTCCTTTTTTTAAATTAGTTTATAAATTTTCAAAAGAAAATATTTAGTAAATGTTAAAGGGTTAAATATTTGAAATATTTTCTTTTGCCTTAGCTGATTCAAGAAGCTACAGTAAGTGTTCAAATCATTAGATTTTCTTTTTTTTTTTTTTTTTTTTTTGACATTTTTTCAGTTATCTAACAAAATACTAGACGAACTGGCCTGAAATTTCATACATGTAAAAAGAACATTTAAAAACTCATATTTTCTGCTATCGATTTAGTCCACAGTGCAATTAGGGGATCAGCCACAAATTGAAGAAGCGCAAAAATACTTTGGATCACCCTGTATTACAAAAAGTTACAAATGACTTGTAACTTTAATACATTTTTGCATGTACTATGTACAATATTTGTATGTTTTGGTGTGGGAATTGTGCAATTATTTAGGCAGATATATTTCTTTTTTTCAAAAATTACTAATTTTTTTTGCTTATAACTAGAACGGATTTCTGTAAAATTTTACAAAACTTGCTGACAATTTGACAAAACATTAGAGATACAATGTTCTGAAACACAAAATTCACATGTGTGTTAAGATATGAGCCCAGGGTTGCCAACTGCTCCGATTTCTACGGAGTTTCTCCGAAAAATTTTGAAAACTCTGCAATTCCGCGACGACATGTCTATGCTCTGCAAATTCAGTTTTTACCACCTAGCTAAATATTTTTTATTAAATACATAAAACTGAATAATGACAAACACTGAAAGAAAAAAAAAAAAAAAATTTTTTTTTTCCTTGCACACATCTAGACAGAAATCGCTATCCAATCCGTATCAACTTTTGATTTTGCATTTCTAACAGCAACAGTTGCCGCATAAAACATTATTTTTTGAATTTTATTTTTTATCTATGAAAGCACTTCAACGCCTCTTGAAAATAAAAAAATAACAAAACTAACTTTTAATATCTAGCTGAAGAACCACACGCATCATACAACAATCATAAATAAATAGTTTTAAAAAAAAAAAAAAAAAAAAAAAAAAAGGAAAAAATTCTAGTGCTAGGCATTGCGTAATCGAAGTATTGCTGACTCAGAATGGGAACAAGCATTTGTTTACATTAGCTAAGAGCGTGTTTAATTAAAACCACAAGCTGAAAGGGGGGAAGAAAGAAACTGAATGCTATGATCATGCAGTACTTTGATTTTCATTTAAACTATATCAATGTTTCATTTATCTTAATGCTCAATAGGTCATTAAAAAATAACACTTTCTGACTAAAAAAATTGTTTATTTTAATTATTTATCAATAAAAATAATGGATTCAAAGCTACTGAACTTTAAGGCCGATTGACAAGGCAAGGTATCGAGGAAGAGTTATCTTCCGTGGGAGACTTTCTAAAGTGTCTTAGGCCATTATCACGCGAGTTTTGGAGAAAATAAAGTCAGACTTTAAGTGTTTTAGTGCACAAGTTTCTGAGAAAATCATAGAAAATGTCGAACTTTATTGTATCAAGTATCTACCGTTGTAGAAAGAAAAAGAATATTTTCTGTGCTTTTTGTTGGGATGACTGAATGCACGATAACTTAGTTTTTATAGTGTGTGGGTGATTCTAAGAAATTTTCAGATCTGAAAATGGGACTTTCACAAAAATCGTCGGATTTAAAATGTATTCGTCACAAAAATAGCACAAGAAAATTGCGTATTTTATAAATCAGACCCAAAAAATGACATTATTTCAATAATCAAATAAAAAAAAAGCTAGTTTATGACTAAATAATTATATTTTTAGAAAAATAACATCTATTTTAGCAATTAGTTTACGATTACGTAATTTTAAAAATTAGCTATAAAATAATTCCGTATTTCTATAAAAAGCCACAAAATTATACGTATAATGCAAATCATGTTTGAAAAAAGCAAGAATTTCATCGATTAGCATCGAAATAAAGCCTTTTTCAGTGATTAGTCATAAATTTTGTTAATTTAGCGGCGAAATGATTGTGCATTTCCGTTATCGGCTACACTTTTATTGGCTAGCAGCCAAATAATAGCATATAAAATGTAAATTTTTGATTATTAGTGGGTAAGCGATCCCGTATTTGCGAAATCTGCTTCAATATTATTCCCGATTTCGAGATTACGCTTTGAAAAAAAGTGCAAATTTCACTGATTATAATTAGTGAAAAAATAGTTGTTTAACAACAGATGTAGAATGTTCTTAAAATGTATATAAAAGATGACTTGTCTCATTATCACACTTAAAACATAATTTTAATTTTTAAGACGGAAACACATAATTAAACACAACATACAGAAGAAGTAACTATTTACAAAAGAAATGATACTGATTAAGTTTAACATTTTCGGTTAATCGGCTAGAGAGCCACTGCTACTTCTTTGCACACCGCAATACCTACAATTCTATCTAAAACAAAAGTTAATCATAGTTCTCTTTTTGAGTGAGTCACATGACATCGTTCGATGGGAAGGGGGGGGGAATTCACAAATAGTATTACGCAATACTTGGAGCTTTGAAAAGTTTGTTTTATAACAGTCAGTGTTAAAGAAGAAAAGTATAAATCTGATGTATCAGTTTTTTACTTTCCGAACACTATAGTGAGGAAAGTATTGTAATCATGTCAAAAATCCGAATTCGAGATTTTGATGTTTCTATACGTTTTGAGGTCCCCTGAGTCCGTTTTCACTATTTTTACGATGATGTATGTATGTGTGTGTGTGTGTGTGTATGTGTGTATGTCTGTGGGTGAACACGCTAGCGTCTAAACGCTTCGTTCGATTAACCTGAAAGTTGGTACGCATATTGTAAGTCACCATAGTACGAACCCTATAGATTTTGGTGAATCTAGCACTTATAGTTTTTTTACAGGGACACAAAGAAAAATTCTTTATCATTATGGCCTATGGGAGCAAAATCTTAAAAGTGCGATAGCATCTAAACGCCTTATTCAATTGAGCAAAAATTTTATACACATATTATAGATCACAAATACTCAATCTGTATAGATTTTGGAGAATCTAGCACTTATAGTTTTTTTACAGGGACACAAAGAAAAATTCTTTATCATTATGGCCTATGGGACTAAATTTTTAAAAGTACGATAGCATCTAAACGCCTTATTGAATTCAGCTGAAAATTTATATGAGTATTATAAATCACTGTTGCACTAACTATAAGCATTTTGGTGAATCTAACATTTATAGGTTTTTACAGGGACACAACGAAAATTTCTTCGTCATTATGATCTATGGGCTCAAAGTTCAGTAGCGTTAAATAAAACAACGTGTAATAGATGGAGAAAAATACTCAAACACTCTATTATGGTTTTCTCTCTTTTGTTTGTTTAACAACTACTCTTTCTTTACTTTATCTACAAAACTGTTAATTACTCAATGTTCGGAAAGTCGAGTGGAGTCACTCCAGATTTTTTTTTCTTTAGAGTTGAGTATTTAAGATCCAGCTTTCAGAAGAACGCATTTTTCATAGATTAATAGCTAAATAATAGCGTGTTTTGGCAATCGGCAGCATAATAATCGCATATTTCAGAAAATACGCTTTGAAAAAAATGCGCAATTTTTTACTAATTAGGAGAAAAGAATAATTTAGTTCCGGGTAAAAGTAAGTTTTGACAATTATAGCTGTGAAATAATCCCGTATCTTTTCATTCATCTGCAAATTTTCACATATTTCTGGATTCAGGTTTGAAAAAAGGGCGTATTTCATCGATTAATAGCAAGTTGTTTGGTATTTTAGGGATGTAGCTTTTAAAAAGGGCTCAAATTTCATTGATTAACAGCCAGATAATTGTATATTTCATTAATAATTGACCGCAAAAATATCGCAAATTTTAGGAATCAGCTTTGAAAGAAGAGTGAATTTTATCAATTAGTGGCAAAATTATAGTATATATTAGCAATTATTTGCTATTAAACGTAAATTTTGTAAATTTGCAGTGAAATAATTACGAATTTCGGCGATCCGTCGTAATAGCATATTTATTTAATTAATGGTAAAAACGTAATTCTAACCCCCCCCCCTTCCCCCAAAGAGAAACTCCCGGTTTTTTAGGTATATTTAGCAATAATCTTAAAAAAGAAAAAATAATAAAAAGTTTCAGAAAAATTCATGACTGTCAGTTTGCACTGAAATTGAATTTAATGTTGTACAATTTCAATCCTTTTCCATCCTTAATAACAATGATTATTTTATTGTAGATTCAGTTTTATTACAAAGGTGCTAACTAAGGTGCCCATTGAAAAATAATCATTTCATTTTATTTATTTCTCACTTTAAATAATTCATTTGCTAGCAAGCCCGTTCGAAATATTTGCACTTTATTTATCTCTTCGTTACCTTTAAAATTAAAAATTATTATTATATAGACGTCATTTTTTCATATGCATGAGCAAATTTAATATTATATATATATATATATATATTCCCTTGAAAGCATATTTTATTTTATCCTGGAAAAAAAAAAAAAAATAAAAAAAAAAAATTGGCAACAATTAAAAATTTAAATGTCTATTTTAAGCTATTACTTTCATATTTTAATTAATTTTAAAAAAATCTAATCACAAGTTCGTTACAAGTAAGGTACCAAATGAAAGGGGAAATTTTTCTGAATCCGTCGGATTATAAACAGCTAATCAATCGGACAATTAGATTTTTTTTAATTAATTAAAGTATGAAAATTAGGAGATGGAGTCCAAGGAAATCTCTTAAGCCTAAAGTGTGAAAGAATCAGGCACTGATTAGTGTAACTATATATGCTGATTATTATTATTACTTTATTGTTTTTTAGGAATTTTAAATATGTAATTAGTAGAAGTTTAAAAAAGATTAATGAGATTGTTAATATTTCTTAAGGTAAATAAATATCTTCCTACTTTATATTAATGCCATAGTCTAGAATATCTAAACAAGAGTTTTTACAAATTTTATTTCATTTGATTGTAATTTTTTTGTCAGAAAGTCAAGTGTTTTAAAAATCATGTTTAAATGTGAAAATTGTACTATACATTAATTTTTATAAAAGGGCTTAATCTATAGTTACCATTTAAAGTACCTTTATACAGTATAGGACCCATTATCCGAAACCCATGGGTCCAGAAGAATTCCGAATTTCAGAATTTTCTGCATTTTGGGTCTTTTTCCCATTATTGCTTTCCTTTAATTATAAAACATAACTCAGTAATTGACAGGTACTAATTTACACCTAGGAGCAACTACTTCACATACAGACAGACATTTAAAAAAATATATTTAAATTATATTCTAGAGGTCTTAAAACGTTAAAACATGCAAATAAATCAAAAACTGGAAGTCAAGATTTTTTGCAAATCTGATACTTTTTTCTATTAAATTTAGCAGTAAGAAAAAAATAACTATAATGTGTATATATATACAAACATGTACATTACTGCCACTTGCCATGAGTGGCATGGTTGCTTCTTTACCGATGCTGCTAAACATGAATACTGTCTCAATCATAAGAACAGAATGCTAAAAAAAAAAAAAAAAAAAAAAAAGGTTTTCTTTAAAAATTTTCATTTCTTTTTTCTTTCTTTCTTTTTCTTTCTTTTTTTAAAGATCTTAATGAGAAGTTAAAAATCACCGGAAATCTATCATAAAATAAATTCTAAATTTTTTTTTTATGTGGCTTGCTGTGAATTCCAGGGTTTTCCTGCACCACAAACATCCTTGACCATATGAAAGAAAGAAATTCTGTTTTAATTTCTAAATTTTCATAATACTACCTAATAAAACACACAATAATTCATTTTAGGGCGATTTTCTTTTTTTTTTTTTTCTTTTTTTCTGATTTTAGATATAAAATGCATTTTAGTTAAAAAAAAAAAAAAATTCTGAAATGATTCTGGATCTGGGGTCTTCCGGATTTTGGAATTGCAGATAATGGGTCCCGTACTGTATATATTAGCTTTAAAAAAATGCAAATAATGCCCTGTGGTCGAAACATGATCATTTTCTAAGTAGGCATTCGGCATTCAAATAGTAAGTTCAGAAATTTGAAACCTCCATGTAAACAGTATTCTTAATAATTTATTTATATATTTAAAAAAAAAAAAAAAAAAAAACACTTAGCCTTTTTATTTACACGAGGATTCAAATCTCTATGAAATTATCTATCTGTTTCTCTTTATTATCTTTTAATCCAGTTGATAGAAATTGTTTGTCTGCCATTTTAAAAGTGTAGAACACTGAACGCTATCTATATCGAAACAGTTTGAAAAAGATTTTTAAAAAAAAGAAAAAAGGAGACAGTTTTTTAATTTTGAGTATTTTTGTTTTCTAATAGATATAAAATTCTGTTCTAAATAAAACTTCATATAGCGTGACAGGATGTTTTCTTAATCTATTCTACATATAAAAGCATGCGGTAACTGTGTTTCATCCCTTAGCAACAGTTACTATATCCATTTCTTAAAATTTCTTTGATACAACTTTAGTATAGGCTCCCTTGGCGGATTTTAAATTTTTCTTATAATTTTGTCGATGAATTAAAATGGCTATCGCTGTTGCGTAAGTAAAGATCTTGACGATAAACTTCCAAGGTACTTTGGTGCCAAATTTCAAAATTTCTCAAAGGGTCCAGCTTTTGAATGTTACTAATTTTATTCTTCTCCCCTTATTAAAATAGGCTAAAAATATATAACAAATTCCATGTTTGTGCATGAATATACACATAACAATTTCTCAGTTAGAGAGGGATGGTTTATGTCAATTTAATGTGGATTAAAAAATTTTTTTGCTACAATTTTTCAAAACTTAGAAAAAGGATTTCAAAATACGGACCTTTCTCAATTTCGCGGACATATAGTACATATGGTCATCCTTGTTTATTTGGAATTTAATAAATGACTTCTTCATGGTAAATAACTTTTACTTTAGTAAATCATAGTCTTCAAGATATGATATTTTTCACATAGTTATTGATACCATCCTAACAATGAAATCAGGCAATGACCAATAAAATTAAACTTTCCCCTAAGAGTATGGAAATTCTTACCCTCCCCAAAATCCCTATGAAAAAGTTTTGTCTTTTATCCAGATAGCTCTTCCCCTATTTTTACTAGCACGGGCTGCCACTGCAGTGAAGGCCTTCTCCCCATCGAGATTAAAAAAATTTTTGGTTTCTGTGTGTCTTTATGTGTTTTGCGTACCTAAATAGCATTCACAAAAATCATTTGATTCATTGTACTGATGTTAATGAGCTCTATAGTATTAGCTCTATAGATTTGAGTTTTATCAGTGGCATAGCATGATAATTGAATCTGGCTCTAAAGCTGTTTATGGAAAAAGTGTAACTTCCAAATTGTAACTTGTAAATTTCCAGTCTTTTGTATATACGTTTTTCGCATATATCTAAAAATAAATGTACTTATGCACCTAAATATTATTTGTAAAAAAAAAAAAAAAAAAAAAAAAAGTACAACCATTATTTGGAACTAACAAGCAAGGTCAAGAAAACAACAAAGAGCAACAAGATTTTATTCAAAACCTTGCAATATATCCAATAAATTGTAGCATTGATTTCTTATTCAATGAACCAAGATTTTCAAAAAGTGCTTTTATATGCAAGGCAATCTTATAACAAGGTCTGATTGTATTTATTTTTTATGCATTTTGTCTGTTTTAGTGGAATTGTGGAATTTGTGAAGGATGACTTTTATCACTGGAGGAGTTACTTTTTTTGTGCAGCAATGTTTATTAGTTCTCTTCTGGGCAAAACTTTGGACAATAATTTAATGATGTATTTTCTCTGCCTTGGTTCTCAAGTAGAAACGTCTCTTACTTCAGCTATTTACAGAAAGGTATGTTTTGTTTTATTACATTTCCTTGTCTCAAATATTATTAGTCTTAGTATTAAATCTTCACTGCTTTAAACACTGTTGATCAGATGCAGTAGTGGCACCAGAAATTCCCCAACGGGGTGACACCACCTCCCGACAGGAGGGCACTACATAAAGAGAGTTTATTATATAAGTATTTATTAAAAACTGCAATACTGTTAATAATATTACTGTTAATATTTGTACCATTCCATTTGTTAGTACTCCTTGTGGTTTTGGAGATCATCGTGCCACAGACAGACATTTTCTAAAAATATCGTGGTCTAAACGTGTTCTGGACCTCTCAAAATGTGTATATTCATGGAAAACTGGAAGCTGAAAAATTTTCAGAATCCAATACTTTCTTCTATTGAATATAAAATGGAAAATCTGGAATGCTCCAAATTTGTACAAGGAAAAAAAAATGCTGCAAAAAGTAGAAAAACTGAAAATTTTGTATTCCCACCCCCCCCCACCCACCCCCCCAAGAGATTTTAGGAGTATGCCCCGATGGGGTGTAACAGACTCCCCGACAGGGGGGGGGCTGTGCTGCCCCGGCCCCCTAGCTGGCGCCACCCCTGATCAGATGACAAAGCACCAGATGAGTGACAGTTTGCTATGGTTAGAATTTTCTAGGATTGTAAACCAGCTGGGTGCTCAATGCAGCTAATAATTTGATATGGGAATGTTATATTTAAAAATTAATTTCTAGATAACAAACTAAAAATATTCTCTTTTGCAATATTTACCATTTATAAATAACAAGTATTTTGTCCACTGAACTTAATTTATCACATTAAGAGCACTCAGAATACTGTTGTACATTGAGTAGAGTTAATTTGTAAATGTTGTGACATAGACATACCGATCTGTGCATGAGCAGATAATCGAAGACCCAGTGGGTGTGATGTAAATGAGGGAGAGTCGGCTATGGGATGCCGAAGTGAGCAGTGTATTGTACCAGCCGGTGTGCTGGAAAGAGACAAGAACATCTGCTAAATTTTTTTTGTAATGGTTCGTGAATTCATCAATATGATTATTAATTTTCCTATAAATATTATTTTGTGTGATTTCCAGGTTTTATGTGTTCCTGTGCCAAGTATGTAAATAAATGTGTGTACAAACAGTTTCTGGTGTTATCCTGATCTTAACACACTACAATGTTCTCAGAAATGCCCATCAGTACCTAAAGTAAAAATAATATAATTAGTTATGTACTTGTCCTTGCTATGTCATTACAGATTGCATCTCAGCTTAAAATAATATTGGGTTGTTCGGAAAGTAATTTCGTTTTTTCCCGACAGAGGATTTAATTGTATTTTTTTGCACCCAACTTCACATTTAAGCCGTATAATTTTTATATGCTTTGAGAGCTCATATAGCAAGGCTTGTGTATGAAAAATCCCAATTAATTCTACGCAGTAGTTTTTGGTTGGTGCCCTTTTAAATATGGAGAGCGATAAGCAGCATTTTCGACATATCTTACTGTTTTACAACAGAAAGGGTAAAAATGCTGTTCAAGCCAGAAAGAAATTGACCGATGTGTATGGAGAAGATGTGTTGACAGTACGCCAGTGCCAGAACTGGTTCACTAAATTTCGATCCGGCAATTTTGATTTCGAAGATGCACCACGTTCGGGAAGGCCGGTTGAAGCTGATTAGGACGCTATAAAGGCATTAGTTGATGTGAACCGGCGAATAACAACACGTGAGATCGGATTGAGGTTAAATTTATCAAATTCAACAGTTTATGACCACTTGAAAGGCCTGGGATTATCCTCGAAGCTCGATGTATGGGTTCCCCATGTTTTCACAGAGAGTAATCTGTGTCACCGTCTGCGATTCGCTTCTCAAACGTCACGAAAATGATCCGTTTTTGAAGCGCATCATCACTGGGGACGAAAAATGGGTTGTATACAACAACGTCAAACGCAAGAAGTCATGGAGCATAAAAGATGAACCAGCTCAAACCATTTCCAAAGCCGATATTCACCAAAAAAAGGTGATGCTGTCTGTTTGGTGGGATTTTAAAGGAATCTTTTTTTTTTTTGAGCTTTTACCGGATAACACAACGATTAATTCGGAAGTCTACTGTCATCAGCTGGACAAACTGAATGATGCACTTCAACAGAAAAGGCCAGAACTAATCAACAGAAAAGGTGTAGTGTTTTACCAAGACAACGCGAGACCTCACACAAGTTTGGTCACTCGCCAAAAGCTTTTACAGCTTGAATGGGATATAATGCCACACCCACCATATTCTTCAGACCTGGCACCATCGGATTATTATTTGTTCCGGTCACTCCAAAATTTTTTAGACGGTAAAACCTTCACCTCAAATGAGGAGGTCAAAAACCACCTCGATCAGTTTTTTGCCAGCAAAGACCAAAAATTTTATGAGCGTGGAATTATGCTACTACCAGAAAGATGGCAAAAGGTGTTGGACCAGAACGACCAATATAAAATTTAATAAAGTATTTGTTTATTATATGAAAACTGTCTTTCATTTCCACAAAAAAAAACGAAATTACTTTCCGAACAACCCAATATTTTTACTTTCCAAACACTATAGTGAGGAAAGTATTGTAATCATGTCAAAAATCCGAATTTGAAATTTTGATGTTTCTATACGTTTCGAGGTCCCCTGAGTCCGTTTTCACTATTTTTACGATGATGTATGTATGTGTGTATGTATGTGTGTGTGTATGTTTGTGTGTACATATGTATGTGTGTGTATGTCTGTGAGTGAACATGCTAGCGTCTAAACGCTTTGCTCGAATGAGCTGTAAGTTGGTACGCATGTTGCAAGTCACCGTAGCACGAACCCTATTGATTTTGATGAATCTAGCACTTATAGTTTTTTTACAGGGACACAAAGAAAAATTCTTTATCATTATGGCCTATAGAACCAAAATCTTAAAAGTGCGATAGCATCTAAACGCCTTATTCAATTGAGCAAAAAATTTTACACCTATTATAGGGCACAGATACTCAATCTGTATAGATTCTGGAGAATCTAGCACTTATAGTTTTTTTACAGGGACACAAAGAAAAATTCTTTATTATTATGGCCTATGGGACCAAATTTTTAAAAGTGCGATAGCATCTAAACGCCTTATTCAATTGAGCTGAAAATTTATAGGAATATTATAAATCACTGTTGCACTAACTATAAGCATTTTGGTGAATCTAGCATTTATAGGTTTTTACAGGAACACAACAAAAAAATTTTTATCATTATGATTCATACTTGCCAACTTTTCCGGTTTTCCCGGAAGACTTCCAGTTTTTTAACGTATCTTCCGGTCTTACGGACAGATGATGAAATCTTCCGTTTTTAAAAACATCGCGGATGTCGATCGTTTTATAAAGAAACCCAAATGTTCAACGAAAACTCCCGATTCCCAATCTTTTTTCATCCATAACATAAATGTCAATATTAATTTCAAACTTGCTTTATGAGATTCTAGAACATTTAAAGAAATAGAATTGTTAAATATTTCTTGCTGATGTAATTATTTTTGCCCCCCCCCCCCTTTATTTATCTACAATTAGTGATCAGCAATCAAATGTTCTGCAGAAGTCTTTTCTTTCCTAATCTTTATCCATCTGCAACATAAATAATATTATTAATTTTAAAGTTATTACATTAGATTCTAGAAGTAGATTTGAAAGAGTTTAAATGGATTCTGATCAATTCTAGAAACAATAAAGCAATGGAAGTGCTCAATATTTCTCACATATGGAATAATTTTTAGATCTTTATTGCTGAATTTAATGAATCTGTTTATTTTTCCTCAATTAAATTAAATATTTGTATGTCATATTTATACCAAATGTGTAAACATGGGGAAAAAATGAAGAATAATTTTTTCAGGTAGGAAAATTTTTCCCAAATCCATTTAAGAATATCAATACTCAGTTGGTTTTATGCACGTTTGAAACTGATAATTAGCTACTGCTACTATTTCTTATATGTATGATTAATGTACATACACAAAAATCATATTCTATATTTATTTAAAAAATAGTTATACTTTAACTTAACTAAGTTTTTTTGTCTATGTTAAATAAATTTCTTTCAGATTCTGTTTTGTAGATATTTACATGTTGAAGAGGAATAACTTCATTTAAAACTTTTATATATTTAGTATAATCAATCTATAGTAAAACTTTTTTATAGATTGCTTCTAAATATTAAAATTGTAAAACTGTATTATTTAATACGTCAACTAGAAAAAAAAATCTTCCCCTTTTTTATGAAATCTTCTGGTTTTTCAGCAAAAATCTTCCCTTTTTTTATTAAAAGTGGTTGGCAAGTATGTGATGTATGGGCTCAAAGTTCAGTAGCGTTAAATAAAACATCGTGTAATATATGGAGAAAAATACTCAAACACTCTATTATGGTTTTCTCTGTTCTGTTTGTTTAACTATCCTCTTTCTTTACTTTATCTACAAAACTGTTAGTTACTCAATGTTCGCAAAGTCGAGTGGAGTCACTCCAGATTTTTATAATTACTGAATGAAATTGAACACATCACTACTCAGGAAAGATGATATTTCATAAATTCAGCTTCATTTAGGCAATCTTCTGAAATATGAAATCCTTTGTTAGCATTTATTGAGGGAATGGCATAATCTACATTTTAAAGTTCTTTATGTTATAAAATACATAGCTCTAAAATAAATTTCTTCTTTTATGGTGATATTTCTGCAATGCTTATATTTCATCCATATACTGTAAAAGCACTTATTTTCGCAAGGCTTTAATTTTTGCGATTTTCGCGAGCCCATCGTAATAGCGAAAATTTAAGCCTCGCAAAATATATATATATTTTTTTTCTCAGCAAATAATAATTAAAAAAACAGAAATTTTTCAATTGTCAAAACTCACATGCATTGATGTTCCGAATACGAGAAAAGTAAAGGAGGTGGAGTGATTACATTTTCGGTGCAAAAGGGGGGTTCAGAAGTCCCTAGTTTGATAAACAGCATGAGGAAAAAGGGATTAAGAAAAGAAAATTGTTTGGGGTAGAATGTGCGCGTTGAGCCAAAGCCAAAGTTCATGTATAAGCACCGTTGTAAGCATAAATTGTTTTTAGAGCGATGAGGAGGTGGGGACGAACTTTTCAGACAAAAGAAAATTTCTTAAAATGCCTTATGCAAAAGTGGTTCTATATTTAGGTACTTTTCAACGTTAGGATTTTTCAACTTTTGGTTCTGTTCATATAAAATTTGCAAAATTTTCTGCTCGCAAAATCAGCGATATCTTCATTTTCGCGAAAATAAGTACTTTTACAGTACTATACTTATTCTTTTATCTAATAGGGTTTGGATCAGAACACGAAAATGTAATAAACTAAAGCCTGCTTCTGCTACCAAGTTACTATGAAAAATGAGTGAATTTTTCATAGCAAATGATGACTTTTAGATGAATCTTTCAAAAAAAAAATAAAAAAAAGAAAGAAAAGAAAAGAAAAACAGCTGTAATAGATGTTTAAAAGGGGAGCACCATTGTACAAAGCTGCCAGATTATACAATTTACCATGGTCTGGGACGTAGCAAACAATAAATTTTAAACCTGACTAATATCAATACGTCCTCCCTCCTCTCCTCTCCCCAAAAAAAACTATGATATTTACTAATTTTACTTCCATTATACGCCTAGCATAGGTAATGGAAACATTCCATTCAGTCAAAAGTTTTTATATCAAGTTTTCTTCTGATTTATATGTTTAAAGGTCTCCTAAGTCTTTTTTTCTTTTTTTGACGTGAAAACTTCTTTTGGTGCATTGAGCACTTTTTGGGTGAACAAAAGTCATGGAACTTGCGTCATCGTCACTGAACACTTTCCATGAGCTATATGTATACTGTGTATATATGTACATAGATATACCTCCGTGCGTTATTAGTACACATTATATATATACAAAGAGTATATCTCTCTTTTAATATATCCATATATGTAGCGTACGGCGTGGCATGCCTCATATACATATATGTATAAAATGTATACTTATATGAGTAGTATACTGGCTATTGGCATCTGTCTCTTTCTAGTTCTATACTCTATGTATGTATGTACTTTTTTCACAGTATATACATAGTTCACAAATTACAAGCACATGTTTTTATACAGACTGTTATATTCTTCTTTTTGCTTTCAATGTAAATTTTCAAATAAATAATAAAAAAAAGAAAATCATTTTAATCACATTACAATATTTTTACCTAATATAAGGCTTAGTTCATTTAATTTTGGGTAGCTAAAAATATTGTGCCGAATCATATAATACAGATCATAAACACTTCTTTACAAACCAAAAATAATTCGAAAATAATAATCTAATAGCTCGACAATACAATTCACAAGTTACTTAGTTTTTCACTTCTATCGGCAGTCCCCAAAGACTGCTTTTTTTTTTTTTTTTTTTTTTTTTTTCTTGGGGGTGGGGTGAAGGGGGGCATAAGTGTGTATTTGTGTATGAGTGTAAAACAGGTCCAGTGCACAGATGATTTGGCAACTTTTGGTGACAATTGGAAAACCATATGTGAGATAAGACCATAACTTAACTTCAGATGGCATCTAAAAAATGGCTGTAATGATTTTCGATGTCCTTTCATATGTATTAGTTGGTCATAGGAAACTGCAGTTGGTTGTAGGCATCTTGTTTTTATGGGCAAATTTTAGGTCTTAAAAGCTCTAAAGATTTTCTTCAAACTCGCCATATTAACTTCCTTTTAAGTACCAGGCTCGTGTCCCACTTTAGGTATGGATGCTCATAGTAGTTCGAAATTCACTTTTACTCCTAGGGCATATTCTGAAAAGTACAGAATAAACTAGTAGGCATATTTTTCAGTTTCAAAAATTTTAGCAGAATTAAAAGTCAGTTGGAAAATAATTAAACATGTTATCAATAAGTAAGTCGACTGATGGTTTTTTTTATTGGTACAGTCGGACCCACTTAAACGAATATCTACCGTTCCAACTATATTAATTTGACTAAGCGGGCTATTCGATTATGCGGGGAAGACTAGAAACACAAATACATACATGTTTAACTAGAGTGATTTTATGCTTACATGAAAAGATAAATGATCGATATCTCTTTCTTATTTAAATATTTAACTAAAATTTTATTAAGTTAAACGATTATAGTAATTTATATATGCAATTAATGCTGGAATAAATACAAAATAAATAAAGTATACTTACAATTTTTATTTTTAATCAAAAAAAAAAAAAGTCAGTTATAATTGATTATTTTGACATAGACTTAACTAAACATTTTTTCATTTCTTTTTCTAAAGCACATAAATAGATTATAATCACTTTGATGAGATACAAAATTACGATGAATTTTATTAAGATTTTGCAACTTCCTCTATTATTGAAAGCGGATCTTCTTGTTCTTTTTTATCACTTTCATTTAAAGATTTTATTGAAGGATTAAACTTTTTATCTCTTTCGGTTTCTCTATCTTTATCCACCATCTATGAGTTCATAAAGTTCTATTTCAATCATCTGAAAACTTCAAAAATTTGTGATTTCTAATTCCTGTAGATCATTTGTATTTTAATTTCTAATTTCATCGTCAGTTGTTGATTTTATAAATTTGTTTTATCACCAATTTTTATCACCTTGGCAGGAATACTGTCTCATGTTTAAAGGGCCTTAGTGATGTAAGGTTTTTTTAAAAGAAGAATGGATTTTTTTTTTTTTTTTTTGGAGAATGAGAAGAAAAATCGGCTAAGAAATAGAGAAATTTTATTTAAGAAAAGTTGAGTGTTTATGCGATTAAGCAGGATGGCGTTGTAAAAAATATTTCTTTAAGCGACGGAATTTAACATTACTTCTATGGGGAAAAAATTGGTTCTGTCACTTTATATTCTTATAAGTGGGGTATTTGATTATCCGTTACCCAATTAAGTGGGGACGACTGCATTTGGAGTGCATAGTGCAATGTATAAAGGATGCCTGATAGCCAAATACATATTCTGTAGGATTATAGATAATGGGTTCGAATCCCAATTTAGGCCGATAATGAAACGAAATTCGTCCGTCAACCAAATTGATAGCTCAATTGTTGAAAAAATAGCATATAGGTTGACTAAAAATAATTGATTTCAGCTCCAGAGTTCTGAGACTCATATCGGCCTACCGAAAAAGTTTTTCAAATGCTAAATAGGCCGACTATTACATTCATCTTATTTTCATTTTTAAATGTTCATCAGAATTCAACACCAAATATATACATAAATCATTCGGGTTTTTGATAGTAAGCCGACTGGAGTGTCTTTAATTGAGCTTTAAAGTAAAAGTCAAAGACAGATTCATCCTCTGTCCTATGGACTGTTTTAGCTGACTTATTTAGAGTTTGAAATGTAATACATTTCAAATAATAATACAGAAAAAAAAGCCGACTGGGGGAAAAAAAACTAATTTGGTGTATCTGTCGATAAGCCGACTGTAGTACTTTCTTCAAATTTGGGGGTGGGGGCATTCTGCCCCCTCTGCCCCCCTGCTCACTACGCCCCTGACCATGGTTCATAAAAAGCATGATAAGCAGAGAGGGTAGAAATACACCTTAAAACCTATTCAAGCAGAGAAGGTAGAGTGCACATTCTTTTAGCCAGCAGGCTAAAAGAATCTGCAAAAGACATAATAATGATATGAATAGAAAATTTTCAGTGAACATTAACAACTAAATCAAATACAAAACATCTCAAACTTTTTTTTTTGTTCAAAAAAAAAAAAAAAAAAAAAAAGTTACCTTGATTTACAGCACATTGAAAATTAATATAATATTTAGTGTGTTCGAAAAATCAAAATAGCTTTTCATTTAACATGAACACTATTTTTAAAAAATCTGGAGTAACTTCACTCAACTTTCTGAAGATTTAGTAATTAACAGTTGTTTTAGTTAATTTAAATAAGAGAAATCTATAAAAAGACAAAAGGAAAAATCATAATGAGGTGTTCAAGTGTTTTCCGCAAGTTGTATGTCATTTAACTCTTTGGAGCATGGTGATATGTAACATCTATTTTTTATTCCTAACTGTTAAGATTCATCCCAGAATTTTTTAACAAAATTTTAATTTAAAAACTTAGCAGTAAAAAAACATTTATTTTTTTCTTCTAACTTTAATTGTAATTTCTGGTGGCTGTTGATATAAAATGAGCAAAATTACTTTCTATCTCAAAGGTTTAAAAAAATCAAAAATAGTATCTTTTAAATCTACAAATTTTGGTAAATGAAAGTATTTAATTGTACTCCTTAACTGTTTAGAACATAGTGGTATGGAAAACATACCACATTTTCCAGCTTTTTTTAGGTCATTACATGCTAGTTAATTTTTGCTACAAATTGTTATTTCAGTTTAAATACTTCTATTACTTAAAAAAATATTCACAATTGATTCCTCATACCCCAAAACCTGATAATATCAATTTTCAAGGCTCTATTTCTATTTTAAAAAATCCCCCCGCCCCCTACCCAAATACTTTTACACATTCGAAAATACCTGCAGTCGATTTGTCACACCCAAAAACCTATTAATACTGATTTTTAATGTTCTATTTCTACATGTTGTAATATGAGTTCCATTAAAACGAAATTCTTGAATATATATATAGCTGACATTTATTGTAGACGATAAACAAGACGATTTACATTACACACATTCAAAATAAGTAGAATTAAAATAGTATTTAAGTGTACATTTACTTCGTACATTTTTAGTTATTTAACCACACAGGTAATAATGGCCACCAAGGCCGTTGCACACAGCTACATCCCTTTTTTAACTCTGGCGTGCTTCGCTGGGAGCAGTTGGAGAGCTCTCTTTCACGCGCATGCGCAATTAAAGGCGCATCTGTTTTATTTATTAAAATGAATCGTTCGCTACTCCAACACACCCCCCCTGCGAGCGACGCATTTTAATCTACACAAAAATAAAAAATATAAATACAAATATAACATAATACAGGATGAACACATAATAATATATAAAATTAAGAAATTAAAGAAATATGTTCCATTGAATATAACAGTTTCTCCTCGTTTACAGCCTTTGTCAAGAAATCTGATATTAGGGCTTCACTTGGAGTATAATACAGATCAATTGTTTTGTCTCTAATCAAGTCCTTTACAAAATGTAATCTGAGATTTATGTGTCTTGACTTGTTGGATGATCTTGCACAATTAGCCCATTGTATGGCTGCTTGACTATCTGAACTCAGTGATACAGTATTGTTTATAAAATTTTTAAAGTTTAATTCCGATAATAAATTTATTATCCATGTTATGTCCTTAGAGATTTCTAAAATAGCAAACAACTCTGCTTCACAAGTTGATAAACTTACACTTTTTTGTTTATGACATTTCCATGATATTAATGAATTACCCAACAAAATTACACCACCAGAAAATGATTTTCCATTTTCTGCATTCCCCCAACTTGCGTCTGAACTTGCATTTAAATACCCAAATTCTGTACTATAGAATAATTTTTTATCTTTAGTTCCCTTTAAATATCTTAAAACCCTTTTTGCAAGTAAAAAATGCCTTTTTTCAGGCTTATGATTAAATTGTGACAAATAAGTAATTACAAAAGCTATGTCTGGACGCGTTCTATTAGATAAATATAATAATTCACCTATAATTTCCTGATACACGTTTACATCAATAGTTTCATTTGTGAGTGGTAAGCTTTTATCTTCTCCTTTAACAATTGGGGTTTTTACTGTTTTACAATCACTTAGATTGTGTTTAGCTAGTAATGACTCAATGTATTGAGTCTGTGACAAATAGATACCGTTGTTATTTTGTAGTATTTCTATACCTAGAAATTTTGATTTATTATTTTCATGTAATTCAAATATTACTCTAATTTTGGAGATTATATCTTCATACATTTCTTGATTATTACTGAAAATACAGAAATCGTCCACATAGATGCTCAAAATAAGAAATTTATCATTATCACTTTTAATGAATATGCAATTATCTGAAGCTGTTTGTACTAATCCCAATTTCTCTAATTCAGATTTTATTTTCAAATACCAGTTTCTCCCGCTTTGCTTCAAGCCATAGATACTTTTCTTTAATTTACATACCTTTCCTGTACCTATAGACCCCTCAAAACCCTGCGGTGGTAACATGTATACATTTTCCTCTAAATTACTGTATAAATACGCGGTTTTAACATCAAAGAATTTTACAATTAAATTTAATTTAGCGGCAATTGCAATTAGCAAACGAAATGTTTCCATGCACAGAACTGGTGAGAAAGATTCCGAATAATCGACGTTTTTAATTTGATTATAACCCGCTGCACATAACCTTGCCTTAAAAATTATGTTACCTGAATCATTTTGTTTCTTAGTATAAACCCATTTGCTTTTTATTAATTTTGCGTCACTTGGCTTATCAACGATCTCCCAAACATTATGTTTATTTAATGAATCCATTTCATCTTGCATCGCTATTTCCCAATTTTGCCAATTAATACCATTTTTCGCTTCTAAATAATTATTTGGGACACTTTCCGTAAAATTACTCACTATTTGTTTATTCTTTATTCTTTCACTTCTTCGTAATTCCAAATTACTTCCGGCTTCGACTCTGCAACTCTGCTCAATTTGCTTCCCCCCTTTGGCGCTCCCCTCTGCTGGCGCGCCAGAAGTAGAGGATTTCGATATGCTACTTTCTTCATTTTTCTCATAAAAGAGTTCTAAATGCGGAATTTTGTTTTCTGTTGTTTGAGTTTCGGTTTCATTTGGGGATGAATCATAGAATGATTGAATATCCCAGACATTATTATTTTTCTCAAAAAATGAACTGCCTTTTAATGATTCGTTGAATTTGACCGATCTTTCCTCAATTACTTTTTTACTTTCTAGATCATAAATTCTATACGCCCTACGTTCACGGCTATACCCTAGAAAAATTCCTCTCTTCCCTGGAATTTCAAATTTATTTCTCAATACTTTAGGGATATGAAAATATGCTACACAACCAAATTTTCTTAAGTAATTTAATTTAGGTTTTTTACCGGTCCAAATTTCTAGGGGTATTTTATTTTTTCCTTTACGCGGTGTTACATTAGAAACTCGTGTACTAAAGTTTATACCTTCTGCCCAAAAATATAATGGTAACTGACTTTCGTATAATATAGTCCTAGTTCTTTCTAGTAATACTCTGTTTCCACGTTCCGCTTTACCATTCGATTCGCTATTATAAGGAACCGTTTTTTCATGTGAAATACCAGAATTAATTAAATAATTATCCAATTTTTCATTTACAAACTCCAGGCCGTTATCTGACCTGAGCCTTTTGATTCTTTTACCAGTTAAATTTTCATGTTTACTCTTAAAATTACAAAATGTTTCATATACCTCACTTTTATTTTTCAAAAAATAAGTAAAGTACATGCCAGAATAATCATCCACTAAAATCATAAAATATTTAGCACCCCCTAACGACACAGGATTAATTGGCCCACACAAATCTATATGAATCAATTCTAGAATTTCGGAACTTTGTTCTATATTAACAGGTGGATGATTTTTTCTAGTTACCTTACTTATATCACAAATTTCACAATTAAAATCATTTATGATATCTACATTTATATAATCACTCATTTTAAGCATATAGTTAGGATTTAAATGGCATAACCTACTATGCCAGGTTTCATAATTAATATCATTCATCACAACATTACATTCTTTACTAGTAATTGGTTCTAAATTAATTTCAAGTTTGTTATTATTTCTATATGCTTTAGTAACTAACTTATTATTACTATCAAAAATTAGTACAGAATTTTTAGTAGATTTAATGCTGCATCCCTTATCCATTAATGAGGTTACCGACAAAAGATTATATCTAAGATCTGGTACAAATAACACGTTTTTGATAGTTAAATAAACAGGATTTTTACTTACGGTTTTTGCTTTGACGTTTCCGGTGCCATGGCACATAATTTTTGCATCCTTACCTGCCAAGAAGATTTCTTTACTTTCTGGTTTTAATTTATCAAACCAGATTTTATCTTTTACCATATGGTCGGTCGCCCCGGAATCTAAAACGAAAACATTATCACACAATAAATCAATAGTAGAAGCACTAAAAACAGAATTATTCTTTTCTTCTTTCTTATCAAAACGAGAATTGTTTTTTCGATTTTTATGTCCTTTATAACCATAAGTGTTAAATGTTCTTTGTGAATTGTTTTTATAAAAACAGTCCTTTGCAAGATGATTACTCCTTCTACAGATATAACACAGTTTTTTGTTCTTATCCTTCTTTACGAAGAACGCTTCGGGTTTATTTTGTTCATTATGCGGATTCAAGTTTGCTTCTTCCTCTCTTAAGATTTCTAAAACTTCCTCCATAGATTTTTCCCTTTGTGTTTTCAACACATCTCTGATTTTGCTAAAGTTTCCCGATAGTCCTCTGACTGTGTGATAGACCAACTCTCTTGCAGAAATTTCCAATCCTAACGATTGGCATTTTACAGCTAGTCCTTTTGAACGTGCTATATAGTCATTTACAGTTTCATTCTGTTTCATCAGCAAATTTTTTAGTTCATTTCCGGCGTCTATTCTTCTATCCTCTAATTGCCCAGTGAAAGTGTTTTTTATATTTTCCCATAAGATTTTGGCATTTTCTTCATTTGAAAATTGAAGAGCGTGTTCGTCGGATAGAGAAAGCTTCATATAGGCGACTGCGTCGGAGTTTTTCAGATCCCATTCTTGAGATTCCGCTGCGCTCAGTCCTTCTGGTTTCACCGTTGTAATAACAGAATCGAGTCTTTTAATTGATAGGGCTGCTTTTATTTTCATAGCCCATATGAAATAATTATTACCGTTTAACTCCGGTATATTTATTCTTTCCATTCTTTTCTTTTGGACTAATTATTTCAGAATTTTGATTTCAAGAATTTCCTAGATAACCACGCTCTGTTGCCATTTGTTGTAATATGAGTTCCATTAAAACGAAATTCTTGAATATATATATAGCTGACATTTATTGTAGACGATAAACAAGACGATTTACATTACACACATTCAAAATAAGTAGAATTAAAATAGTATTTAAGTGTACATTTACTTCGTACATTTTTAGTTATTTAACCACACAGGTAATAATGGCCACCAAGGCCGTTGCACACAGCTACATCCCTTTTTTAACTCTGGCGTGCTTCGCTGGGAGCAGTTGGAGAGCTCTCTTTCACGCGCATGCGCAATTAAAGGCGCATCTGTTTTATTTATTAAAATGAATCGTTCGCTACTCCAACACTACATTTTTGTCCTTGTGCACTATATTTATGCCCTCATTATGCCACCTTATTTTACACTTTCGAAAGTATCCATAATTGATTTCTCGTACCCTAAAATCCTAATAATACCATCTTTCAAAGCTCTATCTCTGTTTAAAAATTTTGCCCTCCATCTGTCCCCACCCCAACCCCCTAATAATTTTACACATTCAAAATTATCGGCAATCGATTCTTCCTACCCAAAAACTTAAATTTTGTTACTTCTGAGTACCCATATGTCAATTTTTGTACTTCTACGTTCGATAGAGGCTAAACATATAGATGTACAAAATCATTCATTTGATTATTATAGATTGCCCATGTGCCATGTTTATTAAGTGTGCCTGTTAATATTTTTACTGTGTTAAGTTTATATTTTACTGTTTTGCCCAATGATTCCTTCATATACAATCATTACTACCTATGAACACAAAAAACATTATTTCTCACTGAAATACTTGTATTTTTCCTCAGGGGTGCAGAATATGTCCGAATGCCCGAACGAGGTTCGGGGAAATTTAAACTGACTGGGGAAATTTTGAATATTTTTTTTAAAGAAAATAAAAATGTAAATCAAAAATAACAATTTGATACTTTGAAGTGCTTATTATATACTCTAATAGCGATATTTTTATGTTACACTGTATACTTATTCGCTTAAAGATTTATTACATAGAACAAATGACTTTGCATAGCAAAGTAGATTTTTGCATTATTGAGGGAAATTTATACTATGTTTGGGGGAAATTTTCGAGATCTGAACATTTTCTGCACCCCTGCTTTTCCTATCTGATGTTTTCTTTTGAAAATTAGCATATAAAGTGCTTTCCACCACCCCTCCCCCCGTAATAGTTTTTATTTAACAAAAAAGTTTGCAACATATAATTCAAATAATTTCCTCACTCATTGAGATTTAAGATATTTCAAATAAAGAGCACTGGTTTACAAATACAAAGCGTACATATTCTAAATAGATGTTCTAACCTGATTGCAAAACAATTTTCAGACATCTTGGAACAGTTCTTCAATGTGGAAAGAGTAATTGAACAAACGGGTTGGAAAAGTGTTAAGATGTTATCACAATTTCCTCATTTAAATTTATAAAGTCAATTTATTTCATAAAAGTATATTAATTGGAAGTTTCATTTTCACTAAAGAGACAATTTGAGAATGTATATTGATTTTTTTTTTCTTAATTTTATTTATAATTGCAAATTTTAGAAACTAATAATCTTAATTATTTTGTATGTATGGATTTTTTTTTTTTTTTTTTTCTGACAGAATTATTTTGTTGGTTTTAATAAATAAAAGAAGAAGCGGGAGAAAGAAAAAGATCATAACAAAAGAAATAAAATTTAAGTAAAAAATCATTTTTTAAAATTAGAAGCTTTTTATTGTGAAGCCCTAAAAAGCATAAAATAAAATTTATTCTGGCAAAGACATGCTACAAAGAAATGAAAGTTTCAACACTAAGAAAATTTTAGAGAAAAATATAGGTACTTTCCTTTTGCAAGAGATGAAAATTTTGTAATGTTCAAAATATTTTAAAAAGCTTTCGAGACCAATATTCTCAGTTATTAGTTTTTGTATAATCGTTCATTAGGCCAGAAATTTCAAATGTCTCGAAAGCTTTTTAAAATATTTTGAACATTAAAAAATTTTCATCTCTTGCAAAAGGAAAGTACCTATATTTTTCTCTAAAATTTTCTTAGTGTTGAAACTTTCATTTCTTTGTAGCATGTCTTTGCCAGAATAAATTTTATTTTATGCTTTTTAGGGCTTCACAATAAAAAGCTTCTAATTTTAAAAAATGATTTTTTACTTAAATTTTATTTTGTGCTTTTTAGTTACAAAAATGAAAAAGGTTTAAAAAAAAAATCTTAGGATATTTTGTAGACAACGGAAGATTGTCTTTTATCAACTGACATTTTTTTTTTCGATTATTTATCTGGAAATAAAATACTGTATTGTCTTTCAAGGAACAAATCCAGGACCATCGCGTTATCAGCACGACGCTCTAACCAAAAATCTAACTGTCAAGAAAAATCATAGAACATTCTAGAAAAATCTCACAAATACTTATACAAAAGGAATATTGTTCTCGAAGGCTTTTTAAAATATTCGGAATATTTAAAATTTTTCATCTTTTACAAAAGTGAAATATCTATATATTTTTTTTAATTTTCTTGTTGTTGAAACTTTTATGATTTTATAGTATGTCTCTGCAAGAATGAATTTTTATTTTAGGCTTTTTAGGGTTCCACAATAATAAAAAACTTTCAGTGTTATTTTTATTTATATTTTTACTAAAATTTTTATTTTGTGCGTTTTAGGAACTCAAAAAACAGCTTCTTTAAAAATTCCTTAGTATAATGTGTAGACAATGAAAGATTTTATTTTAGTAATTGACATCGTTTCTATTAATTATCTGCAAAAAAGCAACACATCAGCTTGCGAGGATTGAACCCACGAGCATCGCGTTATCACCATGACGCTCTAACCAAATGCGCTAACGAGGATGAAAAAGTTTGTTTAAATTTATATAAAGTGGAGGCACCTTTTTCTTCAGAATCACACAAAAACAAGATGATAAAAATCCAATTTCAATAAAATGCTTCTAAAAGAATATGTATATATATATATATATATATATTATTTTGTGCTTTTTAATATCTAAAAAAAGCTTCTTAAAGTAAACTCTTCAAAAATTCTTAGAATACTCCGTAGACAATGAAAAATTTTTTTTTATCAATTGACACATTTTCTATTAATTATCTGCAAAATTTAACACATCGATTATTCGGGGATGGAACTCACCACCATCGCATTAGCAACTTCACGCTCTGACCAACTGAGCCAACGAGTGACTATAAGAACTGCTGACATTTACTTTAAAGTTGCGGTGCCTATTTATTAGTGTGACATGAAGACGCGATAACGAAATCCAGTTTCAATAAAAAGCTTCCAAAAATTTTATTTTTTATTTTTTTATTTTTATTTAAATTTTTATTTTGTGCTTTTTAGTAACTAGATAAAAAGCTATTTAAAAAAACTCTTCAAAAATTATTAGGATACTGTGTACACAACGATATATTTCCTTTTATCAACTGACACATTTTCTATTAATTATTTGCAAAAATTAACATGACGCTCTAACAATCTGAGCCATTAAGGAATATAATGAATTGCTTACTTTTTTTTTTTTTTTTTTTTTTTTTAGTGGAAGCGTTTTGCTTTTTTATCGTGACAGAAAACGCGATGACAAATTCAACTTCATATAATAATATAATATATATATATATATATATATAAAGCTTCTAAAAATATTTATTTATGTATTTTGTACTTGAAACTTTTAACTTTGAGCTTTTTTAATACTTAAAAATGTTTTGTGTTCTAATATCTAAAAAAAAGGAAAAACTTCTTAAAAAATGTCTTTGAAAATTCTTAAGATATTGTGTAGTCAACGAAAATTTCTCTTTTATCAATTGACACCTTTTCTACTAATTATCCTCAAAAATTAACACGCCAGACCTTCCGTGGACCGAACTCGCGATCACTGCGTTATTAATGTGACGCTCTGACCAACTGAGCAACGGAGCCACAAACGCTACGGCTTATATTTACTTTAATTGTTTACTAGCGTAATTCGATGACCAAGTCAATTTCATATAAAAAGCATCTAAAAAATTTATTTATTTATTTATTTTTACATACATTTTTATTTTGTGCTTTTTGTAACTAGATAAAAAGCCATTTAAAAAACTCTTGAAAAATTATTAGGATACTGTGAACACAACGAAATATTTTCTTTTATCAATTGACACTTTTTCTATTAATAATTTGCAAAAAACAACACCTTGGCCCGGAGAGGATCGAACATACGACTCTCGCATTATCAACATGATGCTGTAACCAGCTGATTCATTAAGAAATACAATGAGTTGCTTACATTTTTTTTTTTTTAATATATATATATAAAGGAAGCGTCTTGGTTTTTTAACATGACAGAAAGCCGATGACAAATCCAATTTCATATAATAGTAATATATAATATATATATACATATATATAAAGCTTCTAAAAATATTTTTTTATGTATTGTTTACTTAAAACATTTTATTTTGTGCTTTTTTTAATATCTAAAATGTTTTGTGTTTTCCACTATCTAAATTAAAAAATGCTTCTTAAAATAACTCCTCAAAAAATTCTTAGTGTAAGCAACGAAAAATTTTCTTGTTTCAATTTACACCTTTTCTACTAATTATCTGCAAAAATTAACACGCTGGACCTTTCGGGGACCGAACTTACTACCACCGCGCTATTAACGGGATGCTCTTACCAACTGAGCCAAAGAGCGACAAATGAAATAGCTTATATTTACTTTAAAATGAAGGCGCCTTGTTTACTAGCGTGACACGAAGACACGATGACCAAGTCAACTTCAATTAAAAACCTTCTAAAAAGGGGAAAAAAATTATCCTGTTAATAATAATAATAATTGCTTAACTAAAAAAAAAATTTACAGTTTAAAATATTTTTAATATCTAAAATAGTAGCTTTTTTTTATTTATTTATTTTTTTCCCCTAGTATTCTTGCTACAAAGAATTAGAAATTTTTGAATTGATTTTTTTTTCTTTCTTTATTTATCATTAGTACAAAAAGCCTATTTTCAGAGCCCCTATAACAGTAACAAAAAATAATTCAAATGTGTGTCTTCCTCCAAATAATGCAATATTACATCGATATACAGAACATTTTAATTATATCCATTGTGTTTAAGAAAATTCATCGGTACTACATCAATAATAAATGTAAATAATTCAAGAAAAATTCTTGTTTTTTATCAATATATAAAGGATTTTTTTTATGTTTTTGTGACATTGGTTTTTAAAGCCACCAAGAGCAAATTTTAAAAGAAGAAAGTCGAGATTTTTATGAATAGCATTTAAATTTATTTAAGGAATGGTAATAGAAATTCTGACGTTATTTTAATTAAGTGTTTGCTTATTTAACAATATATTGATGCTGAAATTTTTTACATTTAAAATATGTATTTTCTATTTCACAGAATCTGTTCCTTGCAAGTTCAATGCGTAAAACCTTTTCAAGTGGTGCTATCACTAATTTAGTGGCTGTCGATGTAGAAAGGATAGGTCGATTTTCTATGTATGCAACATCTTTGTTTAGTGCTCCATTAAGGATAATTTTGATTATCACTGTTATGTGGCAATATCTAGGACCATCCTGTTTGGCTGGTGTAGCTGTCATTATAATTTTAATTCCCATAAGTTTTTATGCCACAAGAATCAGTGAAAAGTTTTCGGTAAGATAAACCGTCCTGTACATCCATGTGTATTTTGTGTATGTTCAGTGAATAAAATTGATTTATTTTATAATGTTATTTCAATGTTGTTATTTCATTTGATGTTATGTCAATAAAAATCAAGAGAATGTATGATGTAAATGATCTTTAACTTAAATTTTGATGATTTTGTTTTCTTTTTATTATAAATTATAAAAAATATATCTGTTTATTAGATGTCAAAATGTACTAACAACATTTCTTTCTAATGAAAAATAAGGAAGGATTGAATTGAAAATCAGAATAATATTCTATAATGGATAAAATTTACATATTACTTACCACTTTTTCCTCCATTATTTTTATAGAACAAGCAAATGGAAGTGAAAGACATGCGTTTGAAATGTATGAATGAAATTCTGCAGGGCATTAAGGTAAACACTACTTTTATCACACATCCAAGAAGTTTAAGTATAATGTATTGTTTTAACAAGTTACATACTTTTGTATTTTGGTTTATTTATTTATATTTAACTGTGTTATCTAATAAATTTATGTGAGATTATGTTCTCATCAGTAGTGGCACCAGAAATTCCCCGACGGGGGGACATCACCTCCCCGACAGGGGGGCACTACATAAAGAGAGTTTATTATTTAAGTATTTTTCAAAAACTGCAGTGCTGTTAATAATATTACTGTTAATATTTGTACCATTCCATTTGTTAGTACTCCTCGTGGTTTTGGAGATCATCGTGTCACAGCCACAGACAGACATTTTCTAAAAATATCGTGGTAAAAACATGTTCTGGATCTCTCAAAACGTGTACATTCATCGAAAACTGAAAGCTGAAAATTTTTACGAATCCAATACTTTCTTCTATTGAATATAGAATGGAAAAACTGGAATGCTCCAAATTTGTACAAGGGAAGAAAAATGCTGCCAAAAATAGATAAACTGAAAATTTTGTAATTTCCCCCCCCGAGAGATTTTAGGAGTATGCCCTGATGAGGGGTCACAGACTCCCCGACAGGGGGGGGGGGGCTGTGCCCCCCCGGCCCTAGCTGGCGCCACCCCTGGTTCTCATTTAATGGTTGTTCTTTGCACAGTCCAAATATATAAGGATAAAAGATATAACAAAACATAATTAGAAAGGCTTAAGTGGTTTCCAAATTGTACAACACACATGCCCTCTTTTTACCCCAGTTCAGTTTTACTCATTTTTAAAGGTACATATTAAGCAACTCTTCAATAGCATATTAGATAAATTAAAACTTGAATGAAGAATTTTCATATCAAATGCCAAATTTCTAACTGATGCAGTTTTCAAATTTTATAACAGAATCCACATTTCACCTCTTTTTTAAGAGGACTGTGTGCAAATTTTTGATTGTCTGTGTTATAAATATGAATGTAAATGAAGAATTTTTATACCAAATCTGAAGTTTCCTACTCAAGTGATTTTTTGATTGTACATTAAATCCACACTTTTTCCTCTCATTTCACTTCCTAAAAAAAAAAAAAAAAAAAAAAAAAAAATGTAGGAGGAATTCAAACAATCCCATTATTTAGGGTGGCAACAATCAAGGAAAACAAGGAAAAATCAGGGTACTTTATCAATCTGGAAAAATCAGGAAAATTTGTAAAAACACTAAAAAATCATGGAAATTTTCATTTTTGCCCAGCAAGCATGATTGAAAGATCGCCAAACAGGTGTTATCTTATAAAAACAAGGCAAATAACAATGTCTAGAACCCCAAAAATAAATAATAGGAAAGCAGACAGCTGTTTCGGTAGCATTTAGCGTACCGTCTTCAGTGCTATAGAAACAACTGTCTGCTTTCCTATTACTGTAATTTAGTGAAGATAAGCCGCGGGCTATCTTTAAAAAAAAACATTGATTTTTGGGGACTGCAGCTTATCTATCAGTGCGGGCTATCTGATAATGCCAAATTCCATCGTCCATACTTCTTGGAACAGTTGATCTTCCCCGAAAACGGAAGTTTAGTATTCGAGTTTCTCGAGCACTGATTCACGCTTATAATCTATTATTTATTAACTAATGATCTCTTATTTTGATTAATTTGCATGTACGTCTGGAGTTTGCCATCTTGTTCCCTTGTTTTTTATTTTTTGCATTGTATTTGTGTACTGGCTTTGTTTTGTTTTATTTTTATTTTTTTTATACAGTGCCTTTTAAAATAATTTATTACTTTCATTTGTAATTAATTATTTTTATGATTCTGTGTATATGCCTGGATTCCACCATCTTGTTCACGTGTTTCTCATATTTGTTGCATTACATCTGCATACTGGTATAGTTTGATTTTATTTTCTTTATACCTAATTATTTCTTAAATAATTTATTACTTTCATTTATAATTAAAAATTTATTATTTTTATTAACTTGCGTAGATGCCATAAGACTGATATCTTTTTTCCTTATTTATCTGTCACATCATCGTAACAATGCTTGCATAAGCCGCGGCTTACCTTCCGGTGTAGTTTATCTAAGAGCATTGTTTTTTTTCCGCAACATTTTAATAAACTGTGGCTTTTCTACCAGTACGGCTTATATACACTAAATTACTGTATTTATTTTTGGCGTTCTAGACGTTGTTATATGCCTTGTTTTTATAATCCCACGATAAGTCTTCTGTTAATATTATAGGTGTTATCTTAACATGATTGAACAGGATTGGCTGCTTTCTAGTTGAATCTCACCAAGTTCACATTAAAAATAAATAAATAAATAAACATTTTTATGTCGATGTTGATATGTTGTGCAATTAAAATAAGTCATATTTTACCATGTTTTTATTAACTTCTATTCTTGTTTGTTTGTTTGTCCGGTACAAATCTTGTAATAAAATTTTAACTAACTTCCCTACTAGTTAGACATTTGAAACTTTCACAATAGCTCACAACCCAATGACAACACAATGCTTCGAAGTCCGATTTTAGAATTTTAGAATAGTCTTCTTATAATTAATTAAAATATGTTCTCCTAATATCTTATAAATAGCCATTAAAATATTAGCTATAATTTAATTGGTGCCAAAAAAAAAAAAAAAAATTATGAGTTTATTTTCTTTCGACATAAAAATAAATACATTTAATTAAACGTGAGCTTTAAAAAATTGTAAAAAGTTAAATTATGCATCTCATAAAAATTGACATCATTATCACTTGAAAAATTTTATTTGCTTTAAAATTCATATAAAATTTTTATTTTAAATTTCAAAACTAGAAAAAAAATGTCAAACTTTCTTTTTCGAATGTAAACATAAACATTTCATTTCAAAAGTTTATATTTACACAATAAATATCCAACTAATATACTAATTAAAAGGAAAATAATAAATATTCTATCATAATTAGAAGTCAAATTTGTTTTCAGATGTCTAAATAAAGTGCCTGATATAAGATATTAATATATTGCAGCGGAATATTTGATATATGTCGTTCTTGACAGAAAAAAAAAAAAAAATAAAAATATCACCAAATTATCTAGCGAACATATTTAGTTCCTTTCAAAAATCATGGTTGTTTCAACAACGCATATTAAGAGCGCAATCAGTAATATGAAACAATATATCATACAATGCATATTACGAAAATATACATCTGGTATGTATATTTCTGTATTACTTTTTTTATCATCAAATACAAAAAAACACCAAGGACAACACAATTTTGAAATTTAAAATTAAAAGCTTATCAATTTTACAGCAAAAGTAACTCAATCTAACGCATGTAGACAATAACTTATGTATAACTATATCCAAATATGGGGATTAAAATAGGGAAATAATTTTTCTTAATTTTTAATAATTTTTTACAAAAAATACAATGGCTAATTAACATAGAAAATCTTTTTTTTTTTTTTGCCCCACTGACAGTTAGTGACGTCACACTTCGCTTGCGTATAGCTATGATTCAATGATTCAACAGAAAATTTAAAAACATTGTATATAAATTTTTTTTTCCTTATAATTATTTATAATTTTGTTAATATCTCCAAAACTTTAAATTTTGAATTTTTATTTTTTGTAAGTTAACAAAGAAAAAAGATAAAAAGATTGAGATATTTTTGCCCATCAGTATGGCTTTTTTAATTGCAGTGGCTTAGCGAGCATGTACACAAGAGTGTGATTGATATACACAAAATTATAGAATGTGTATACTAGGTAACGAAAATCGTGGAAATTTGTCAAAACTAGTCGTGGAAATCATGGAAAAATCAGGGAAGTTTTTTTCTGAATCTCTGTAGCCACCCTGTTATTGCATTTCATAGGTTTTTTTTTTTTTTTTTTTTTTTTTACGTTTTTCAGATTAAAGACATTTTAAAATAAATTTTAAAGGAAAATAATGTCTGTTCAACAATTTTCAGCTTTCTGTTTTCTGTAAATGGATTTATTATTTTATTTTTTGTTACTTATATAAGACATTAATTTTATTACACATTTCATTCATTTTTTTTTTTTTTTTTTCCCTATCTCTCTCTCTTTTTCTTTCAGATCTTGAAATTCTATACTTGGGAGATCCCTTTCTCATTAAAAATTGCCAAAACAAGAAAAGAAGAAATCAGAATCATTCGTCTCTCACAATTGTGTTATGTTGTTATTGGCTTTGTCTTCGCTTGTGCTCCCATTTTGGTATGACTGATATCATTTCTATACTAACAAACCTGTGCAAAATTTTCACACTTTATTTATTGTTAGTCACCTTTAAAATTTGAAACTCATAAATATTATACCAATTTCATCACCTAATTCAAATTTAATTTACCAGAAGCCAAATTATTATTAGAATCAAATTAATTCAGTGGTGAAACCAAAATTATTCGAAGAAAAGTTTCAAAATAAAATTCATGGTTGACAACCCAGTTTCATACTTCCGCAGGCAGTTTAATTTTATTATAGGGCCCTCATGATGCCTTTTAAATTTTTGTCCCCATGTTGGCGATGACTTTTTATTTAGTTATTTTGGTATGATTTTTTGTTTTAAAAAACTAATTCCTATTTCTATTATACTTTTTACCATTGCTTTTTTTTAGTCAATTTCTGATAATAATTCACAATCTGCATATTTCTTTAAAATATTGCTATATTTAAAATGATTCTTCATAGATACTGAAGAAGCAACTTTTAAAAATACACTTTTCCATAAAATAATCTCATCAGACAAATGTCGTCATTTTTATCTTATTAGATTATTGAGCTGAGTGCGCGTGCTTAAATATTGCCCATTTATAAATATTTTTTTTCCCTTGCATATTTTATTAATAGATCATTATATTATCGTTTCAGCAAAATATAATCGTAACTGGACCACGTTAGAGAAATATTATATAGATTCTCATTTTTTTTTTTTTTTTTCACCATTTTGAATAGTTATTTAATAGACATTTAAAATCAAATAAATAAAAATAATTGAATGTATTCTAATCTATGTGTAGTGCATAATTTTTTTTTTTTTTTTTTTTTTTTTTAATTAAAATTGACTTTACCAAAGAATTTTGCATTTCTTTTAACATATAAGGGCTATGATAAACCAGAGAATTAAACTCATAATTGGAGAAATGCAGGTTGAATACTTGAGCCAATCAAATGCCATCCTGTACATTAATGGTGGTTAACTTACATAAAGTTCGTCATGTCTGCTATGGTCTCCAAGTTTTGTAATATATATGTAACGTATCATGGGTCCGTAACATTAAGTGGATTGATATTCCAGTAACGTGAGCATTTTAGAAAGGATGAGGAGTCCATCAGATTCACTAATAATCCTTTATTAAATTCAAGATGCAGTCTTGGCCTGAAAGTTAGACATCCTGAGCGTCATACATCCCGTAACCACGCTGAAGGTCAGCACTTCTTTTTAGCGGTGCTCCTCTGGGCCCGTGGGTTTCGTTAGCGCGCTTTTACATGATAAGAGTAATATTTAACGTAGATTTATTTGGCAAATCAATATCGGAAAAAGCCACGATTTTTCACGTGTTCCAGCTTAAATACCGTCTATTTCAGCAGGAATATTTAGTCCCCTCCTGCTTAATCATTGGCTATTAACTTTATGATTGACAACTTAGCTGAGGTCCAGATCACCGGGATTAATTACTATTCATCATCTAACCACAAGAAACTGCAAGTTGTGTTTGTTCAACACTTTATTATCCTAAAATTCGTTCACTTTTATGACTTTTGCATTATGAAGTCTTCTGCTGTGAAACAAACCTTACAGGCGCACTTATGAATTATTAGCGATTTCTAGATTTTTAAATGGGGTTTTAATTATTTAAATGTAACTATTTTTTATTCCTTTCATATATATATATACATACCTATGGTATCTACCAAAGTAGAGGAGCCATCCCCTCCACAGAGGTATATCAAAAACATGGAATGTCTCAAAAACAAACATCACAAAATTTTGATGGCATGTCTCGGACCAACCATTCCTGGAGACCCTACATGATAAGAGATTGAACCTTGACGTGCACTCAATTCTCCATGTTTGTTCAATCTTTTATATGCAGTACCATTATGCTCTGCTAAAATTTTTAATGGGTCTCTGCATAATTCTATAAAAATAATTAATATTTTTCTTTTTTTGTAGTTTTAATTAAAAGAAAAAAAAAATTAGATGCTGGTAAGAAAATATTACATACTAGGCCAGTTGAATGGTTTTTGAACAAACATCGCCATTTTTGTTCAATGTCCAGTCTCTCTCCCTTCAGAGTCTCTAACCATCCCTAGGAGTGAATCCCAGATCATCCCCAATATGCTAGCAAAGTGATGACGTAAACATAAGCAAACATCAATGGGTACAACCACCCGACCACAGATTAGGAGATAAGGATGAAACACTAGATAGGCCAGCGAGCGCGAAATCTGAAGCTTCCCATTCCGCATTAATCAAGACGACTAGATGAAAACGATCCGATCGCCGCCTGGTGTAGTATCTTTGAAACTTATCGGAAGAAAGGGAAAGCCCGCCCCTTCGGCTTCAGTCATCCAACGAACGAACAGCCAGAAATGTAAAAACGCGCTGATTGGTGTATTTTTGAGATTTGGTCGCCCTCTATCTGTAAGATGAAAATTACTACCTTTCCGTAACATTAGTAATACATCCTTCTCTTTTAATCCGTGCACCCGACCTGCTAATGTAAACAGCATAACTGCCAACTTGTACGGTTTTTTGCTACCGGAAATTTTTTATTGAATATTTTATTAAGTTTTTTAGCAGTTTTCTGCAGTTAAACACAATAATTTTTTTTTTGCATTTTATGGTGTTTATTCAAAGTTTTGTACTTATTACTAAAATTGAAGAACATTTTGTGTACTTGAAGTACACAACACACCCAAATAGTTAAAAATTATTATTTATCCATTTTTCAGATTTTAAAACTTTTAACTTGATGCATTAGTAATTACATTTTAAATTATTTAAAAGTTGTATAGCAATAAAAATTTGCTTTATAACTTAAATTGCAAGATTTTTAGATGAATTATTAATTTTCATTTTAGGGTCAATCCATTAGAAATCACCCAGGCCATGTTGCTCAACATTTTTTATTTTTCTTATTTTTTTACACGTTAATCCCCGCTATTAGGTGAATTCAAAACTGTCGAAAAAAATTTTTTTAGGCTCATACTTTTTTTTGACGGCCATTTTTAATTTGCATCGTAACTGTTTTTAGGACAAAAACAAGGTTTGCATAAAAGTATCTAACTCAGTTAATTTTATAGATATCAAGACAAAATAAAAAACAAAATTATCAGAATGACCTCCTAGATGTTTTGTACATGCATAATATTTCCTACGTCATGAGGAAAGTGAAGAAAAAAATTCAAAACTACAAATGGAAAATTAACTTAAAATGGTAATTTTAGTGCTGCAAAACTACTTAAAAAATGAAAGACTCATCAATAATTTTTTTTTCCTGCGTAGATTTGTTACAGGACTAGTTACTGTAGAAGTTTCCAGCTTGAGAGTTTTATCCTTTTTTTTATATAATTTTTCAAAAATGCCCAAAATTGCATTTTGGCAATATTTAAAGTTGAATATCTCAAAAGGGACTGAGTGAAAAATTATGAAATTAATACAGATAATATCTCTTTATGACATAAAGATATGATAAAAATTTGATGACTGAGACTCAACTGGTTCCAAAGTTATAGTGCATCAAAATTGGCCAAAAATTGCATTTTAGGTATACAGAATTTTGATGAAAATTTAAGGTAAAAATCAACATTGTAACTTAAAATACAAAATTTTATTCAAACTGTTGATGTACATTTTATCAGTTAGCATAATAATTTTATAATTTCTTCAAAGTATTGAAGAGTGTTGAAATTCCGTTGCATAGCTTTTTTGATATGTTATGTGTCTGCCCGAAACCGTTGTTAGTTCGATAGGGGTAATTTTCCTCACAACCTTGTTTACTGGAACACACTTTTATTAATATGTAATTTTATGCACTCGGTGGCGCTTTCTGCACTAATCAAATAAAATAAAATCAATTATTCATTTGTTCAAAACAGAAGTAATGAAAATGATGAGCTTACCATTTCTGTTCTGAGGAGTCGGCTGTCCCATTAGCTTGTAGCTTCTTCTAAATATTTTTATTCTATATTACAATTGTTAATATCTTCTCTGAAAAGTAATTGTATTATTAATATAACGAAGAAATTAATCTTGACATGTTCTTTGGGTTTAAAACGTACATTTAATGGAAAAAGAAAGTAAAAGTAAAATTTAAAAAAAAAGGAGCGAGAATTAATCTCACTCTACATTACAAAGCATAAACACTAACTGAACTGGAATCTATTCTGATGAAAAACGTACAGGTGTGGAATCACGTGGTACAGTTCCAGCAATAGAACTTCACCCCTTGAAAGAAAGGGAATGGAAAATTGGGAGGGTGGAAACAGATACACTTTTGTTCTTATTATAATGTTCATTTTTCTTCACGGAACACATTTTTGGAATAAATAAGTCTTTTCGAGTTTGTAGTTTTCTGTCACCCCTCCTCAAACGAGGAATACTGTCTTAGTTCCAAATTGTCACGGTGTTTCAGGAAAATTGGCTTAGGAGTAGGTTTTGTCAACACGTCTGCAGTCATTAATTTACTCTGCAGATATTGTAGAGAAATTGTTCCATTTTCACACAGGTTTTTCACGCAGTGAAAACGGATATCTATGTGTTTGGAGCGTGCTGTGTGTTTGGGCGATTCAATCATTTTAATGGCTGACTGATTGTCCTCAAATAATCTTATCGGCAGTTCCTGTGGTAAGTCAAGGTCCTCTAACACTCTGGTGAGCCATAATATCTCTTGTCCAGCATTTGCGGCTGATACGAACTCTGCTTCTGCAGAAGATAGAGCTACACACGTTTGCTTTTTCGATGTCCACTGGATTGGTGTCTTTCCTACTAAAATTAAAAATAGATTTCCTGTCATCGATTTGCGATCAGATTTATCACCGGCCCAATCGGCATCGGCGTAACAGGTTAGGATAGGTTTTTCCTTTCCACTTATAACCAAACTCAATTTTTCAGTGGTTTTTAAATAACATATGATCTTTTTCGCAGCATCCCAGTCTTGCTGCCTGGGCTTCTCGTTGCGTCTACTCAGAATATTGACAGCTGCTGCAATGTCAGGTCTAGAGATAGTAGCAATGTATAATAGGGATCCGATGGCTTGTCTGTATTTTGTATTGTTGTTTAGTAGATTATCGTCGGAGGCATTATCCAGATAACCAGGATTCATAGGTATATTTGTGGGCTTAGCGTTTTGAAGATTGAATTTTTCCACTAGTTCTTTAATTTTAGATCTTTGGTTTATAAAGTATTCTCTTTGTTTAGATTTTTGTATATTAATGCCGAGGTAGTAGCTTATTTCCCCGAGATTTTTGAGCTCGTATTTTGCACTAAGTTTTTCGATAGTTTCTTCTATTTGTTGGTCCGACCCTGATATTAAAAGGTCGTCCACGTAAATAATTATATGTATGGGGTTTGTTTCATCTTTCCTAAACAGGCAGGCATCTGCTGTGCTTTGTGCAAAACCGAATTCTTTTAGAGTTTCACCAATTTTCAAATGCTATGATCTGGTGGCTTGCTTAAGACCATAAAGGGCCTTTTCAAGTTTTCAAACTTTGTTTTCGTTTCCTGGTGAAATATAGCCTTTAGGCTGTTCCATGTATACTGTTTCATAAGTCTCCATGCAGGAAGGCAGTTTTAATATCAATATGGTGAACCTGTCTGTTTCTGTGAGCAGCACTCGCTAAAAAAGCTCTAATTGTGCTATGGGATACCACCGGGGCAAAAGTTTCGTGAAAGTCTTCGCCATATTTTTGGCTGAAGCCCTTCACTACCAATCTTGCTTTATATTTGGCTATTTTGCCTGAGGAGTCATATTTGACCTTATAAGTCCATTTGGACCCAATTACTTTTCTTCCTGGTGGAGGTTCTACCAAAGTGAATGTTTTGTTTTGGATTAAGGAATTCATTTCTTCCTGCATTGCGTTCAACCAGTTCTGTTTTTCTTGTGGGTTTGTTATGTTGAGAAAATCATTATAATCTTTAGGTTCATTAGCCTCAAAGTTTTCTGCTAAGTAAATAAGCCTTTCGGGAGGTACACCTTTATTGTGTCTATTTGACCTTCTCAAGGTGTCATTTGTGTTGTGTTCACTAGTGATATTTTGATCTGGTGAACTTATGTCAATTTTGACAATTTCGCGCCCTATATGCGATTCTGTGTCGGAGTGTTCATTTGTATTATTTTCTGAGAGTAATTTTATTTCATTGTTTTCTCCTGAATTGTTTATAGTATTTTCAATGAATTTAACTGTTCTTGCAAGTATTACGTGGTCATTTTTCAAGTAGATTCTATACGCTTTAGCGCTGTTATCATAGCCGACAAAAATGCCTTCTTGGGCTTTGTCATCTAATTTACCCCGTTTACTTTTATGAATGTAAGCATAGGCTTTACAGCCGAAAGTTTTTAAGTGATTTAAATTTGGTTTGCTACCATGCCATAATTCGTAAGGAGTTTTTGTAGTGGCTTTTGTAGGTAGTCTGTTTTGGAGGTAATTGGCGGTGTTTAAAGCTTCTCCCCACAATTTTTTGTCTAAGTTAGCTTCTGATAAAAGTGTACGTGTCATTTCGATTAGTGTACGATTCTTTCTTTCCGCAACCCCATTTTGGGCTGGGCAATGTGGTACGGTGAGCTGATGGTGAATACCATTTTCTTTAAGAAACTCTTCTACATTTTTGCTCATGTACTCACCACCATTATCTGACCTTATTGTTTCTGGTTTCTTTCCAAATTTGTTTGTGGTAAAGTTGATGTATTCTTTTAATTTCTCGATTACTTCGCTCTTTTTACTTAGAAAATAAATCATTGTATACCTAGAATAATCGTCAACAAAAGTCAAGAAATATGATTTACCACCTATTGTTGGTACCTGAATAGGTCCGCAAACATCGCTATGTACTAATTCTAGTATTTGTTTTCCCCTATTTTGTGCAATTTTTGGATACGGGGTGTCAGTCAGTTTTGTTTTGATGCAAGTTTCGCATGTTATCTCGTGTTTGCAGTTATTGATTTTTATTCCCAGAACTAACTGATTTTTGTTTAGTTCTTTAATGGAGTTGAAATTTTTATGTCCCATGTGTTTATGTCATAGAGTAATACAGTTAGGGTTTTGGCATTCTTCAATCAGGTATGTGTCATGTTTGTTTATTGGCATGGGCAAGTTTAACTCATATAAGTTGTTATTTTTTGTACCCTCTAAAATTGTTTCATTTTTCATAGAGATGTAACACTTTTGTTTAGTGAATGTGACTTTACAGCCATTTTGGGTGGCTTTGTGTACAGATATTAAGTTTGCCTTTAATTCTGGAACATATAAAACATCCTTTAGTGTTAGTTCCCTTTTTTGTTTATTTGGATCTAGGTATTCAATTTTTATTTCTCCTGAACCAAGTGAAGTGAGGGTGTTACCATTTGCTACACATACTTGCGATTTTTGTGACTCATCTAAATTAACGAAAAGGTCTATATTGTTGCTTATGTGCGATGAGGAACCACTGTCAGTTATAAAGTTGTTCGTCATTGTGTTTTGAGTTGTGAAAGCCATTTGTTTTGTTTGTGATGTTATTTGCTTCATTTGTTTTGAATGGCTTTGTTGTTGTGTATGTGTGTGTGGCAACTCATCATTGTGTGTCACTAACTGTGAGGAATTGGTTGTTCTGAATTTATTTCTAAATTGTTTGTTTTTAGTGTTATCAGCATTTCTATTTTTCAGATGCCAGCACTCCGATTTATTATGATTGGTTTTCCTGCAATCAGTGCAGTATTTATTTTCCTTTTTGAAGTTACTGTTATACTGTTGTTTTTTATTTATGTGAAAAGCTTTAGAAGAATTTGAATTATTTTCGGAGGCTTCTTTTCGACGATTGAATTCATCTAGCAATTTGCTGCTAACATAGTTAGGTGTGAGTTCATTTTCAGGGCGAGCTTCAAGGGCTATAATCAAGGTTTCATAACTTTTGGGTACGGAGCATAGTAACAGTGCAGAAATGTGCGCGAATTTTATTTCTTCCCCAATTGATTTCAATTTATCTATGATTTCCAACATTTTATTTATGTGGATTTGCATATCGCCACCTTCTTCTAGCTTCGTGCTATATAATTTTCTCAATAAGTATAATTTACTACTTAAGTTCGTTCTTTCGTGGATATCACGCAATTTATTCCATGTTTCTAGAGCTGTTTGGCATTGTTTGATGTGGATGATTTGAGCGTCATCAATGAACAAATTTATGATTGCTCGCGCTTTATTGTCTTTTTTTCGCCATACATCTGTTATAGGATTTGGCGGGTCATCTGTAATAACCAGACTTGTAGTCGATTACAGAATCCTTAAAAGATTATAATTACGATTATTTTTAATCTTCAAATGCTGATTACGAATACGTTTAGATTACGATTACAGTTTTGATTACGTTTTGATTAGACTCTAGAATACGATTACATTCAGATTACGATTACAGTTTTGATTACGTTTTGATTATACTCTAGAATACGATTACATTCAGATTACGATTACAGTTTTGATTACGTTTTGATTGTACTCTAGAATACGATTACATTCAGATTACGATTACAGTTTCGATTACGTTTTGATTAGACTCTAGAATACGATTACATTCAGATTACGATTACATGAAAAATCGATTACAATTAAACTTCAATTATACAGATTTCTCAATCTCGATATGATGAATATCGCTTGTATATAATCTTTCTTAGATATTTCTTCACATATATCCTTAAATATATCTTGTATATATCCTCTCCTTATATTCTCTATATATTCTTTATTTTGATTGCTTTCAGATTGAGCTTTTAATATCACAGCAAGCAGATTAAAATTATCATATCAAGTAATTTATCATCTAAAGCGAGAGAAATTTTATATTTATACAAAACTCTATATTTTGACCATCAAAGAAATGTAATCATTAAAATATTGAAAGAAGTTTTAAGTATGAGTCAGAAATTAAAATACTATCTCAAATATCTGTCACAAATTTCACTTCTTTATAATAACTTAGTAGACCAAAATTTATTTTCAAATCGACTGCTAGTTCCGAAGCATGAAATTCGTTTTATATTACATTTGCATTTTCAGTAGAAAAGAAAGATTAATATATATATATATATATATATATTATTTAGTAAAACATAAAAAGGAAAGAAAAAGAAGCTATGTAAATTTGGAGAACCCCTTAAATTATATCATATGTAAGTATGTACACTCATTGAATTACATTGGTAGCAATGTGTAAAGGTATAAGTAAGAAGTCTAAATGAAAATGCAATCAATTTAATTAAAAAAGAAGTTTCAAACATTCGCATTTGATTTAAATAAAACTGTCAGTTAAAAATGCATTTTTTTTTTTTTTTTTTTTTTTTAAACAAAGGAGAAATATCGTATTGATATAAATTTAAAAACTGCAAATTAGATGTACAATTCTGTTGCCATGGGCGTCGGCAAAATGGGGCAAGGGGGGGCACTTGCCCCCCCCCCCCTGGAAAATTCTACTAAGCATTTTTTCTTTAAATTTAAAACTATGCTATCAGAATTTTATTTAAAAAAAATATTTTTTCAGGTTGTGCCCCCCCCCCCCCCCCAGAAATTTTTTCTGGCGATGCCACTGTCTGTTGCCTATAATAAATAATGAGTTTAGTTATCTTTATACCTTCATAGATTATGATGACACCTGTATTAATTAAATGATTTTATTAAATGGTCTAGATAATATATTTATGTTTCTCAAATGAATATTAATAAACAAATATTTCTCGTCTGTAAAATTTAGCACTACTACCCCCCCTCCCAATAAATAAATAAAATCAATTAATAATCCAAATATTTTTATTTTTTCTTACTTCTGAACATTGAACTTCATACATATACAAATAGAATGTAGGAGAGATTTAAAATTCTTTTAAACATTTTTATTTAATTTAATCAAAATTAAATTTTTTAGTAGTTTCCCGCTTTTTGTAGAGTGCGGGAACTCGTATAGTATTTTCCAGCGACACTGAATAACTTCTTTATGGGTGCTGAAGATGCACAGATAGAGAGATATTTTGAACTAATTTTTGCAATTTTTGGATATCTTTTGTCATTTTCCTTCCAAAAATTTAGAGGGCAAATATCTTCTCCTTTCAATGGCTCTTTTAAATACTCCGTTATTTCCGATTTTGCTATATAATTCTTGGCAAGTTTACTTGATCTTTTCCCGTCCAAAAACGCAAACAGTTTGGTCTTTTTTTTTTTTTTTTTTTTTCTTTTAGGTTCAGTTGCGGCTTTTTCTTCTGGTTCTGTTATTTCTTCGACAAGAAAGTGATTCTTCATTTCTTTAATTATTATTTCACACACTTGCTCATTCGTCAAGTCCAGGCAACTATTCTTGAATCGTGGATCCAAAATTGTTGATATAATAAATGGTGTACTTTCCACATATTTTTTCATCCTTTTTTCTAAGGAAAATTTCAAAGCTTGGATAAGAATTCTTTCTTATAGATTGTAAATTATTTTACATCAATAAAATACAATAAATACAAATATATTAAAAATATTTTATTAAGCCCCATAAATAACGGTAATCATTACAGAAATATGTTTGAAAAGAGAAATACACCTATTTCGCAATATTTCGGCAATCAGAATGTTTTACTTAAATTTACTAGAGCATACGCAAATAGATAAATGAACGGAGAGACAGAAGAGGAAAACACAATAAAAAATTAAATTTAAAATATTTCAAGTAATTAAATTAAAATTTCGTAAGTTCAAAAAATTATGAAATCATTAAATCATATCTAAACTTTAAAGTTGCTTTTTAGTGGACAACTTAAGTTTTAAGACGGGTGAGTAACAATCATATTTCAGAGATTTCTTTTACTTTTTAATGGCAAAGCATCTTATTAAGTGGATTGTTAACATGTTTAATTTTGTGATTAAGCAAAACTCTTTATTCTCATAAAAATATTTTTGATTTGTTTGTTAACTTTTATTTTTATTTTTTTTTTTAATTTCAAATAAGCGTTCTACTAAATATTTTTTGTAAATAAAACACCTTTAAAAGGTTTGTAAAAAAAAAATACACCAATAAGTTCATATAAATTTGTAGATATAGAAAATTAAACAATCATTCTAAACAATAATCACTCTATAACGTTGCTAGGAAGTATTAAAAATGATAAAGGCAAACGAAAATGCAATTCCAGCAATTTTCAATTATAACCATTATTGAAAGTGAAAATTTTTGTGTTGCTCTCTAAATCTTATTGCTAATGACATTATATTGTGCAGGAAGCATTTTCTTGCGCATATGTATTGTTAATGTCAACTGCATTATGCTTTGTGCGAAATAAAAGTTAAAATATGATCTATAGAAATACCTTTGATAGGTCGCAATGCTTTGAAATTCTTTCAAATTTCCCTGTAGACAAACCAGTGGTAATATTTACCATATTTTTAAAAGGGAACAATTCCATAGTGAACTTGAAGAACATAACATATATTAGTTTCAAAAAATTCCATAAATATTTAAGGGAATTAGAGCACGCGCGAAGAGACGAACCGAAGTCTTAAGCATAATGATAAAGAATTTTTCGTTGTGTCCCTGTAAAACCCCACAAATTATAGATTCACCAAAATGCTTATATTTAGTGCAACAGTGATTTATAATAATCATATAAATTTTCAGCTCAATTGAATAAAGCGTTTAGATGCTATCGCACTTTTAAAAATTTGGTCCCATAGGCCATAATGATAAAGAATTTTTCTTTGTGTCCCTGTAAAAAAAACTGTAAGTGCTAAATTAACCAAAATCTATACAATTGGTGCAACTGTGACCTATAACATGTGTACAAATTTTTTGCTCAGATTAATAAGGCGTTTAGACGCTATCACACTTTTAAAAATTTGGCCCCATAGGCATAATGATAAAGAATTTTTCTTTGTGCCCCTGCAAAAGAACTGTAAGTGCTAAATTCACCAAAATCTATACAGTTCGTGCAACTGTTACCTATAACATGTATACAAATTTTTTCCTCAGAGTAATAAAGCGTTTAGACGCTATCGCACTTTTAAAAAATTGGTCCCATAGGCCATAATGATAAAGAATTTTCCTCGTTTCCCTGTAAAAAAACTATGAGTGCTAGATTCACCAAAATCTATAGGGTTCGTATTATGGTGACTTACAATATACGTACCAACTTTCAGCTTATTCGAACAAAGTGTTTAGTCGCTAGCGTGTTCACTCACAGACATACATACACACATACATACATCATCGTAAAAATAGTGGAAACGGACTCAGGGGACCTCGAAACGTATAGAAACATCAAAATCTCAAATTCGGATTTTTGACATGATTACAGTACTTTCCTCACTATAGTGTTCGGAAAGTAAAAAATAAAAATAATAAACACACACTATTTTTTTTTGTCTATAGCATTTTTATATTACAATACGTTACAGGAAAACAAGATTTTCCGAAATGAAAGGTGGCCCCGAAATGATGCTGAGCTTCCCTTAGCTTCAAAGCTTAATCGGGCCCTGAAAACATGACCTCTGAAATCTTCCAGGGTGAGTAGGTAAGTTCAAAAATTAGCTTGTGAAGCTAGAAATTTTTTTAAAAAGGGATAACAAAAAATATAAATAGAGTAAAAATGGCAGCAAAGAAAATAAAAATATAGTGCAATCTTATTTTAGAGACAGATTACGTTTACATTGCTTCACGATACAGATTATTCTCTAGAAAAATATAATGAGATTACGATTAGATTACGATCAGATTACGATTAGATTACGATTATAATTTAAATATTTTTTTTATTACAATTAGATTACGATTACAATTTAAATATTTTTTTTTATTACGATTAGATTACGATTACAATTTAAATATATATTTTTTTTTTTGATTACGATTAGATTACGATTACAATTTAAATATTTTTTGATTACGATTAGATTACGATTATAATTTAAATATTTTATTTTGATTACGATTAATCAGCGATTACGTTGCTTTTGTAATTGATTACAATCGATTACGATTACGCGATTAAGATTACTACAAGTCTGGTAATAACCTCATATAATTCATCCTTCATGAGATACATTTGCATTTTAAACTTCCAAACTGAATAATTTTCAGAATTTAGTTTCTCAATTGTTGGACTTTCCTTAAAGGATGCCATTTTCTGATTTCTTTTTATTTATAGTAAATACTATATCTTTGAGAAGAATTTATTTTGTTTTGTTTTTATGATATTATTAATTCTTCAATTTTTCAGAAAACAGGGTTTCTTAATTTTCTTAATTCAAAAAAATGTACGAATGCATTTATTTCATATTCTTAATATGATTTCAAACACTGAATATACTTTTGTTTTACTTTAAACAAAAATACTTTTGTTTTGTTAAATAATAATATTATTTAATATTCATGTTTTATTTTCATATTAATTTACTTTTATATACTTTTCCCTTTATGTTCGGGACAGCCAGACAATTTATAATCTAGGTAAGCTTTAATATGTTACTTAAGAACAATAATACATTTTTCATTTATTTAATATGGTCAGTCGTTCATAATCTTTTATTAATATTTAATTTTATGCACTCGGTGGCGCTTTCTGCGCTAATCAAATAAAATAAAATCAATTATTCATTTGTTCAAAACAGAAGTAATGAAAATGATGAGCTTACCATTTCTGTTCTGAGGAGTCGGCTGTCCCATTAGCTTGTAGCTTCTTCTAAATATTTTTATTCTATATTACAATTGTTAATATCTTCTCTGAAAAGTAATTGTATTATTAATATAACGAAGAAATTAATCTTGACATGTTCTTTGGGTTTAAAACGTACATTTAATGGAAAAAGAAAGTAAAAGTAAAATAAAAAAAAAAAGGAGCGAGAATTAATAGCACTCTACATTACAAAGCATAAACACTAACTGAACTGGAATCTATTCTGATGAAAAACGTACAGGTGTGGAATCACGTGGTACAGTTCCAGCAATAGAACTTCACCCCTTGAAAGAAAGGGAATGGAAAATTGGGAGGGTGGAAACAGATACACTTTTGTTCTTATTATAATGTTCGTTTTTCTTCACGGAACACATTTTTGGAATAAATAAGTCTTTTCGAGTTTGTAGTTTTCTGTCACACACACCATGTCATTTATAGATATTTGGAAGGCAGTCTTTGGGCCATATGGATGGGAAAAATTGAACTAATAGATCATTATTTTGATCGGTCTTGTCTTTGACTATGCCTAGCTACCAATGATATTCGTAAATGTATGCAACATAGTCCATATTTGTAAGCGAAGATGTGTTAATAAACACTATCAAAGTTTCGTGCTCATCAAATTTCTTATTTATTGATGTAGTGTAACATCTGATTTGATTATTACTTATAGGAACAAATCTATGATATTCTCTTATTCATGTCACAGGCAAGCAAAATTCAAATCTTTTTGTTAGTTTAGCTTCAGTTTGTTTAATTTCATTGGCAGAGACAAAAATGTATTCTATTCTGGTTATTTTTTCGTTTCAGTATTTGAACATGTCTTGTGGAGTAAGAATTTAGTTATTGTAAAGTCTTTGCATGCTGGCTCTAGTTACTTCCCTTTTAGTGGTACCCTCCCCTCCCCCCTCCCTATACCATCACTGTTGTGTATATACTTCTACTTCTACTTTTACTATACTATATATTAACTACTCCTACTTCTACTACTACGCTTTGTTCAATAAACAAACATGAAACGAATACGCAGGGTTCCGTGTCTTCGATATTTCAAATTATTACATCTTTATTAGTATATTAAAACAGTAAATATTTAACAATTTGGCGACGATAGGAGAATGAAATGGCCGAACTTACGCAGTTAATAGCAACTCTTCAAGAATTCGTCGATAAAATCAAAAGTACTCCAGAATCGAAACGTAGTACTAAAGATGTTCTCGCTACACAAAATTTATCTTTTGATCAATTTGATGAATCATCTGAAACTTTTGACTGTTATGCACAGAGACTGGAAAATTATTTCAAATTAAAAGGATTATCGGCCGACGATGCCGAAACCGAAGAACTAAAAGTTCTCGTGTTAATAAATTGTCTTGGATCAAGACAATATCAACTACTTTCAAGTCTCACTGCTCCTGATTTACCTTCAACGAAAACATTCAATGAACTTCTGTCATTGCTCAAACAGCATTTATCACCAAAACCAAATGTTTTAACAGAACAACATAAATTTTTTTCAAGACTTCAGAATTCCGGTGAGTCAATATCAAATTTCATTTCTTCACTTAAAGATCTAACAAAAAATGCTGAATTCGTATCTGCATGCCATTCAAATGATTGTTCTAAATCGATGCTAAATTTGTTATTACGTTCTCAATTTATTCGAGGTTTATCCGATTCTGATATACGAGAAAAATTATTACAACAAGGTGATATAACATTTGAAAAAACAATAGAAATCGCTTTGGCCATTGAAGCTGCAAAAATTGAAAACAAAGAAGTGTACAAGAGTGCTTTTTCAACTTCTGTTAATAAAATATCCAACATTAATAAAAATAAACGCCTTCCTCAAACCAGAAATGAAAATTCCAAAACCAAAAGTAGATCAAAATCACCCATGAAATCTAAAAGTGTTAATTTAAAAGAGCTTGGATTGGAAGGATTGTGTTTACATTGTGGTAAATCTAATCATAAAACTCAAAAATGTTTTCTAACCAATAAATTACGTTGCAAATCTTGCAAAAAACAAGGTCATTTGGCTTCAGTTTGTATTTCAAGCATAATAAAAAATAAAGTAAACAATCAAACTGTCAACAACATAATGCATGATTCGGATAATTTAATTGTAAATCAGATTTATGATGTGTTTTCTAATGATTATGCAAATGATGATAAGATGTATGCTACAGTTAAATTAAATGGGGTTGAACAACGGTTTGAATGTGATTCAGGAAGCAAAGTAAGCATAATAAATGCTGATGAATTCAAAAAATTAAAGCTTAAAGTTCAAATTCAGAGAACAAATGTGTCTTTTCGCAGTTATACAGGTCAAATTTTCAATCCACTTGGTATTGTTAAATTAAATGTTTCATATCAAAATAAGTCTAGTTATGAAGATTTATATGTTGTGTCAAATCAAAAAAGTTCCATTCTAGGACGTGATTGGATACGGAATCTGAATATAAATTTACATGATCTTAATCAAATTTCAAATGACACATATGTTGACATTTCTGTTTCAAAAATTATTGATTTATACTCTGATGTGTTTGAATCTAAGATTGGTTGTATTCCTGATTATACATGTTCATTAAAATTAGAGCCAGATGCTAAGCCAGTTTTTGTTAAAGCTCGTACAGTTCCATATGCTTTAAAACAAAAAGTTGAACAAGAACTTGATAAATTAGAGGCAGAAGACATAATCGAAAAAACTGACTTTTCTGAATGGGGAACACCCCTTGTAGTTGTATCAAAACCAGATGGCTCTGTACGTATTTGTGCAGATTTTAAAGTTACAGTTAATAATCAACTTCAAAATGCACGACACCCAATTCCTAGAATTGAGGACATTTTTAATAAATTGCGTGACGGAAAATTTTTCTGTACTCTAGACATTCATAAAGCATACTTACACATGAAAGTCGATAATGAAAGTGCCAAAATTCAAACCCTTTCAACCCATCGTGGTACATATTTAGCAAAAAGGCTATTCTTTGGTATTAAAACTGCTCCTAATGAATTCCACAAATTTATAGATCAGTTTGTTCAAGATTTAGATGGTACTGTTGCATATTTTGATGATATTATTATTCAAGGTAAAGACAGACAGGAATGCCAACAACGTCTATTCAATGTATTAAATAAATTAAGAGAATTTAAATTACATCTCAATCTTGCAAAATGCAAATTTTTTGAAGAAAAAGTTCAGTATTTAGGACACATTATCAGCGCTACTGGACTCCAGAAATCACCAGACAAAATCAAAGCCATCTCTGAAACACCTCGACCTAAAAACATTGATGATGTCCGTAAATTTATTGGTCTAGTAATGTATTATTCAAAATTTATTCCAGATGCTTCCAGTGTTCTTCATCCATTAAATAACCTCTTATGTAAAAACAGACGTTTCAAATGGACAGCTCAATGTGAAGCTGCTTTCCTAAATGCGAAATCAGTTATTACCAGTAACCAAGTCCTTGTGCCATATAATCCTGACCTCCCAGTTACTTTAGCTACTGATGCCAGTCCCTTCGGACTCTCAGGAGTTTTATCTCATACAATGCCTGATGGAACTGAACGCCCAATTGCTTTCGCATCCAGGAGTTTGACTGCTGCTGAGAAAAATTATAGTCAACTCGATCGAAAGGCAACTGCTGTAGTGTGGGCCTGTAAAAAATTCTATGATTACATATTTGGAAGAAAATTTACTTTAATTCTTGATAACAAGGCTATTTGCACCATCTTCCATCCAGAGAAAAGCCTTCCGGTCATGTCTGCATCAAGATTGTTACGGTACGCTAATTTCCTTTCTAGCTTTGATTATAAAATTATACACAGAAAATCTGAGAAACATTCAAACGCAGATTATCTTTCAAGATTTCCTTTACCAATATCAGTTAATCAGATAAATTGCATTGATGAATCACAAGCTTACCAACAATTCGTTATCAACTACATTTCAGCAGAAAACTTAACAGCACAGAAAATTAGAGAAGAAACAGAGCTTGACCCAGAGCTGAGAAAAATAAAATATGACATTGTTCTTGGGAAGGTATTTGACCCTACTATAACTCTTCAAGATGGAATCCTGTTCAGAGGAAATCGAGTGATCATTCCAAAATCCCTTCAACCTGATATGCTCAAGCAATTACATTCAACACATGTAGGAATTGTCAAAATGAAAGCCCTTTCTAGAAATTATTGCTATTGGAAGAACATAGATTCCGATATTGAGAATACTGTTAAAAGTTGCCGAGAATGTTGTAATATAAAAAAGAATCCAGACAAGGCACCTCTTCACATCTGGGAACCACCAGAAAAGAACTGGCAAAGAGTGCATATTGACTACGCCGGCCCATTCATGGAACACCATTTTTTAATTGTGGTGGATGCACTTTCAAAATGGCCTGAAATTTTTGCAACAAAGAAATCTCCAACTACTGCAAGCACAATTTCTTTCCTCGAAGAAATTTTCAGCCGACATGGACTACCTGAAATTTTAGTGTCTGACAATGCTTCATTATTTAAGTCTGAAGAGTTTCGAGATTATTGCAAAACTAACGGCATCCAGCAACGTCTTACTGCTCCAGGATATCCTGCCACAAACGGACAAGCAGAAAGGTATGTACAGATTCTCAAAACAAAATTAAAATGCATGAAATTTTATCCGGGCACAATTCATAGTAAGTTGTGTAAACTTCTTTTTCGATTTCGAATAACTCCTCTCAACAATGGACAAACTCCATCTGAACTGTTATTTGGAAGAAATTTAAGATCCGAACTTGATCTAATCAAACCAACACCAAGACTCAAGAATAATGCTCCACAGCCAGATTTTTACAAAAGTTACAAATTGGGAGAAAGAGTTCAATCTCGAAATTACACATCATCCAACAAATGGAAATATGGCACTGTCGTTGAGAAACTTGGACGACTTCATTATCTAATAGAATTAGATGATGGCTATGTAATCAAACGACACTTCAACCAACTAAGATCCTGTCAAGTTGAAAAAGTATTACCCTCTTTAGATTTTTCCTGGCCAAGGAGAGTTCACTTCTCAATTCCCAGACATCAAGATAAGCTAGCCTCACAAAATCAGGATTCTTCACATCAACCACCAATGAAAGTGACTCCTCAAAGTGCAAACATTAGTGATTCAAATTCTTTACCTCAATCTCCTGCAAGCTCAACGGAACCACAAAAGACTAAACTCCCAAAATTTTCTAGTTCCAGCAAAACAGATCAACTAGTTCCATTAAGAAGATCAACTCGTCAACGAAAACCAGTTATAAAATTAAATCTCTAATAATAATAATATTGAAACTATTCACAGAACATTAAAAGCTATTTTACATATTCATAGAACTTAAAAAAAAAAAAAAAAAAAAAAAACTATTCTACTTTAATTTCAAATTAATTCAATCTTTATTTCAAATTGTTTCACTAAATTGTATATATGTAAATATTTAATGTTTTAATTAAGTGTCGGAGAATTGTTGTGTATATACTTCTACTTCTACTTTTACTATACTATATATTAACTACTCCTACTTCTACTACTACGCTTTGTTCAATAAACAAACATGAAACGAATACGCAGGGTTCCGTGTCTTCGATATTTCAAATTATTACATCTTTATTAGTATATTAAAACAGTAAATATTTAACAATCACACAAGTTTTTCCCATGAGATGTAGCTAAAAAATTCCATTCAGCTATCAAGCTAAAATCATTCTCATGTTGGCACAGATTAATAAAGTTTTTCTTATTTTTGTGTTGGCTGCTGGCACCATCGCTGAAGTAAATCATCATCTTTGCTTCGGGTAAAAAATTCTTCATTTCATTGGTGAGATTTTTTGAAATTCATCAGCTATAAAGGTATCCTAAATAAGATAATCATTTATCATACAAATGCTTTTACAGCAAATTTCATTTAAAATAATAATAATAATAATAAATGGATGTAATGTAACTTGGCTGTTGGACCAGTGGTAGTTCTGAATTTCATCCTGAACGCAAAATGTAAAGTTTTCTGAAAAATCACCAATGACTAAATATTCACTGTTTTTGAAATTATTTTTAAGTTCTTTGAAATGATTAGACTGAACTGTTGAAATGAAATGGTGAGATTTTAGTTTTACTCTATCTTCCACAAGAAGATTTAGAAATTCCTCATCTGGTAGTAATCGGGTGATAAATTCTGCTCTGTCAGTTTGCACCCACTGCTTAAAAGCTACTTCCTCTGGTAAATTGCCAATTTCTTTCATTGGAACTTCCAGAAGACCTTCGGATCCTGGACATTCTGAACACTTGTCCAGCATGCAACTTTCATTATCAATGTTACACACAAGTAATTCTACCAGTTCCCTGTAATTTATTTTGAGCCTTGCTCCTTCAATCAAGAGTTTTACGTTCTGGGGGTATTTGCAGACACATACACTATGTGTGCCAGATGATCTTGGGTGGACACACCACTTCGGTCACATAGCACAGAACACTGACCGTCTAATTTTGTAGTTAGGGTATTTCTGTTTGAAAAAGTTAAATAGCTCATTTTAAGTTATTAGAGTTTATTGGTTTCTATACATTAGTGTATTTCATCCACTGATGATTTTTTTTTTTTTTTTTTTTTTTTTTTTTTTTTTAATCTTATTGGTTATTGGTGTTTCAGTGATCTTCTATCTGTTGCTTGGCTTCTGCTATGCTTAATGGATCATCTTTATTATATATATGTATATATATACAGCAATTATAATATACAGGAAAATGTATTATTAAAATTAATTTTCGTGAAATACTGTGTGCGTAAAATGCAATTTTGGGCCAATTCTGATGCACTATAACTTTGGAACCAGTTGAGTCTCAGTCATCAAATTTTTATCATATCTTTATGTCATAAAGAGATATTATCTGTATTAATTTCATAATTTTTCACTCAGTCCCTTTTGAGATATTCAACTTTAAATATTGCCAAAATGCAATTTTGGGCATTTTTGAAAAATTATATAAAAAAAAGGATAAAACTCTCAAACTGGAAACTTCTACAGTAACTAGTCCTGTAACAAATCTACGCAGGAAAAAAAAATTATGAGTTTTTCATTTTTTAAGTAGTTTTGCAGCACTAAAATTACCACTTTAAGTTAATTTTCCATCTATAGTTGTGAATTTTTTTCTTCACTTTCCTCATGACGTAGGAAATATTATGCATGTACAAAACATCTAGGAGGTCATTCTGATAATTTTGTTTTTTATTTTGTCTTGATATCTATAAAATTAACTGAGTTAGATACTTTTATGCAAACCTTGTTTTTGTCCTAAAAACAGTTACGATGCAAATTCAAAATGGCTGTCAAAAAAAAAGTATGAGCCTAAAAAAATTTTTTTCGACAGTTTTGAACTCACCTAATAACGGGGAAAAACTGGTAAAAAAATAAGAAAAATAAAAAATGTTGAGCAACAAATTTTATTCCTTTTGGGTGATTTCAAATGGATTGACCCTTTAGGTTTTGATCGAGTGCGGGTCATTAAAATTCTCTATTGTGAGTTCAGGTCGATTTTCAGGTTACTATTATTATTTAGTAGCATCAATATATAAGCATGATTATAAACCTAGTATAGTCATTTATATCTTTAAAAAACAAAATTGCCTTCTGTAAAAATCCCCCCCCCCCCCTCCCGAGAAAAAAAAAAAAAATTGAATTTTTTTTACTTAACATTTAAATTTTCTATAATATATGTATGCTCAAAGTATTTTGTTAATCAAAACAGTATTAATGTATTCTATTTAAGTATAGGAAAGACATTGAAATGCAAAGTTTGAGATGTATAGTTATATACTTCTTAGTTTAATAATTCTATTCTTAGTCTTTTCGTGGGGAAAAAAAATGTAGATTTGAAAAATTTTTAATACATATATTCCTCTTCTTTATGCAAGGAAAATAAATGACAATTTTCAAATCCCCCAAAAAACTAATAGTTACAATATTATAACATTGCACAAATAGTGTACATATTTATGTAGCTATATGAGTCTGTTTTAGATTGATTTATATTACTATTTACTTAGATTGTTAATAAAAAAAAATATTTTTGGTTTTTTCTTTTTTTAATAGGTAATAATGTTGTTAAACAATAATTTAAAAAATAAAGCAAGGTGATATATCAGTTTAAAAAAAATTGGATATGTTAATTTAACCTGTAACAGGGGAGGTGAAAAAGTTGTGTGTAGCAGGGAACTTGAGGTCTACAAAACTGTGTTACATTAAAGTTTCTAAAAAATTTACAAATAGAAATATTAATTTAAGATTTCACCCATGTATTTTATGAACATTTATTTTATGGTAAAAATCATTATTTTTACATTTTAACAATAAATAAATCCTCATAATACAGGCAATTTTACTATTAACGTAAATTTTTTCACAAAAAATAAGTTTTCAAATATAAAACTAAATAAAGCAAAATAAGGAGTATTTTACCATGTTTTTATTTAACTTCGATTCTTGTTTGTATGATTGTATGTTTGTTTGTTTGTGTGTTTGTCAGGGACAAATCTTGCAATCGATTTTTAACTAACTTCCCAACTAGCTAGATATTTGAAATTTTCAGGACAGCTCACAACACGGTGACAATACATTTTTCTAATAATTTTAGTCAACTATTGCAGGTCCCGCTGCCTTCGGCAACGCATATATGATTCGACAGAAAATTTATTTAACTAACTTCCCGACTAGCTAGACATTTGAAACTTTCAGAATAGTTCAGAACATGGTGAAAATACATTTTTTTAATACCTTTAGTCAACTGTTTTGGGTTCCTGCTGCCTTCGGCAGCATTATCAGTACAAAGCTTGCAATCGATTTTTCACTAACTTTCCGACTAGCTAGATATTTGAAACTTTCAGGCTAGCTCATAACATGGTGACAATACATTTTTTTAAATACTTTTAGTCAACTGTTTTAGGTCCCTACTGCCTTCTGCAGTGTTTATATGATTCAACAGAAAATTTATTTAACTAACTTCCCGACTAGCTAGACATTTGAAACTTTCAGAATAGTTTTGAACACGGCGAAAAGGCAATTTTTAAATATTTTTAACCAACTGCTTCGTGTTCCTGCTGCCTTCGACAGCGTTACCAGTACAAAGCTTGCAACTGATTTTTCACTAACTTCCCAACTAGCTAAACATTTGAAACTTTCAGGATAGCTCAGAACACTGTGACAATTCTTTTTTTAATACTTTTAGTCAACTGCTTCGGGTCCCTACTGCCTTCGACAGTGTTTATATGATTCGACAGAAAATTTATTTAACTAACTTCCCGACTAGCTAGGCATTTGAAACTTTCAGAATAGTTCAGAACACTGCGAAAATGCATTTTTAGAATATTTTTTACCAAATGTTTCGGGTTCCTGCTGCCTTTGGCAGCATTACTAGTACGAAGCTTGCAATTGATTTTTCACGAAATTCCCGACTAGCTAGATATTTGAAACTTTCAGGATAGCTCAGAACACGGTGACAATACATTGTTTTTAATACTTTTAGTCAACTGTTTCAGGTCCCTATTGTATTCGGAAGCGTTTATATGATTCAACAGAAAATTTATTTAACTAACTTCCCGAGTAGCTAGACATTTGAAATTTTCCGAATAGTTCAGAATACGGTGAAAATGCATTTTAAAAATATTTTTAACCAATTGCTTCGGGACCCTGCTGCCTTCAGCAGCGTTACCAGTACAAAGCTTGCAATCAACTTTTAACTAACTTCCCGGATAGATAGCCATTTGAAACTTTTATAATATCTTAAAACACGATAGCAAGGAATTTTTTAAATACTTTTATCCAATTTTTTCGGGTTCTCGCTGCCTTCAGTAGTGTTTATATGATTCAACAGAAAATTTAAAAACATGGTGTATAAAAGTTCTTTTTATCTTGTAATTATTTATATTTAAAACTGACAGGCCTCAAATATCACAATTTTCAATTTTAGAAAAGAAATAATTTATTCATCATGTTTTTCAGCACATTCTTTACACAGCTTCCTGGCGCATTCCAAACATGTTGGAGGTTTACTAGATATGCATAAATGGGGCACATTTGGGGAGGGGGGCAGGCAGCATGTTTTTATTGGATTTATTTTTGTTTCACTGGAAATCATTGTTTTATCTTCTGTCTCCCCTTCATTTCCTAAGATATTCTCATTAATTTGTGATTTATTCTTAGATTTCAGATTCTATTCCATATTTGAGGAAGGACAAGATCTTATGCTAATGTGTATAAGAATGCAATCTTTGTCATAATTGGATTGTCGGCGTAGCTTTGATGCAAAATGTAGGAATTAGCAGTGCTTATATCTAACAATCTATAGAAAAATCACCATTGGCCAGCATGTTGTTCTTTTGCTGCAGGAATATAGAGAACGTTTTTCATCCAGTGAATTGACCCCACTTTTTGTTCTGTTATAAAAAGCAATTATTTCTGGTTTTTGGGTTTCAGAATCGACTTCTTTAGAATGTTGCATGATGACATAAGAACAACGGCTCTTTGTTTTTTTGGTACATAAGAAATCAGTGTAAAATCTTTTGTAAATCCATATTATGATGAGTTTTCTTTTCTTGATTTATTTAGAAGGAACTCTTTAGGAATCTCTCTTTTCTTTTCATTAACAGTTCCAACATGAGTCAAACCTTTCTTTTTCAAATTCTGATAAAAGTTCCATGGAAGAGAACCAGTAATCTGCTGTAATGTTCATATTCATGTTGAAAATTGGTTTACTTAACTGTATGCTTGTGTGCGTTTGCTGAAGGACTTCAGATTTTTGTCCATGCCAATATTATTGGAATATTTTCTGCAGTATAAGTAAGCATTATATATATATATAGCTATTACAAGCATCAGTTAGACACATGATTTTAAGCCCATATTTTACAGGCTTTTGAGGCATATACATTTTGAACCGGCATTTGCCACTGAAACCTACAAGCATTTCGTCTACACAAACACAGGGGCTGATAGTATAAACCTTAACCTTCTGTAAATTTTTAATAAATGAATTTAATAATTCAGAGATAAGGACTGCAGGATCCGATATTTTGAGGATTTATCTGTCATCGGAATTATCAAATAGCAAATTTAGAATCAAGAATTTAAATCTCTTGATTGACATAACTGCACAAAATATATCTTGACCAATTTCATCTGTAGCAAAAAAAAAAAAAAAAAAAAAAAACATTCAATATCTTCATAGTTAGATTTGAAGAGAGATGTGTGTATAAGCAAACCTAAAAATGCGTTCAATTCTGTGATGATTATGTTAGAAAGTTTAGCTTTACTGGTATCAGAAAAATTTCTTCTACTTTTTCCTATTTTTACATTTGTCCATTTCATTATACTCTCCAACATTTTATTTGTAAAAAGGAGATCCCATATCTCTTTTAGAGTCATTTTTCTTCCTAAGTTTCCATAGGAGCGATGCCCTGGAAGACAAATTATATTATGTGCAAGAGTTCTCACATTCTTTTGCGCCTCAAGAGATGACCATTTGAATTTTTTTTTCCCTGTAATAATACTTAATTGAAGAAGTTTCAGTCTCTGTTTCTACATTCTTATTGTCAGATTCAGGAATTTCAGAATCTTTGGAATGCAAACTTTCTTGATTATATTCTTCCAAACACTCTTCAACGTCACTAAAATACCTTCCTATTTTTTCTAAAATTCTTTGTAACTCATCTGCATAATGGGGATCAGAAGGCTGAATAATGTTTTGTGGCTCCAATCTCAAAGCCATGTTTCTTTCCTTTGCTCAAAAATGTAATGCAATGAGGAACGTGAGGTCTCTGGCCAACCGTAAAAAAGTAAAAGAATTTCTAAAGGAAGCAGGTGCAAAAGTTTCTAGCCAGTGAGAAATCAAGGTCAGTGTTACAAAAAAATTGAAGCTACTGGATGCATCGGTTCAATCGAGCTAAAAATAGAATAGGGGTGATTGAAAAGAATTTTGAAGCAGTCTTTGAGGCCGCCGCCCCCCAGTTACGGGTTAAAACAAAAGGTTGGATATGTCGATTAAAAAGGTCATAAATTTTTTTTTCAGGTCATGAATTTTTTTTCGGTCAAGTCAGTAGACACCCTGTTGAATAGATTTTGTGTTCTAAATGATTTTTTTTTTTTTTTTTTTTTTTTTTTTCCGGGTTTCATAATTGAAACGTTCATAGCTCATTGGAATTTGAAGTATCTTATGTGCAAACAAATCACTCAGTGTTTATATTATGCATGCCTAGATAAACTTGAATAGATGTTTAGATTGATGTATGTTTATATTTGGTAGACATATAAGTTATTATTTCACATCTGCATTGTTTCAAAAAAGTGAATTATTAATTAATTTTAAGGAACAGATTTGATATCTGTTATCCTTGATGGGAAAAAAAAGTTCGCCAAATTATTTAATTCCTTTCAAAAATCATGGTTATTTCAACAACGTACATTAAAAAAACAGTCAATAATATGAAACAATATTTCGTACGATATATATTACAAAAATATACATCTGGCATGTATAAATATACATAAAAGAAAAGAGAGATCGTGTTACGTTTTTGAACACCAAATTACAAAATATGCCAAGGATGACAGATATCAAATCTATGCTTATTTTGTTTCTAGAGTTTTGAAATTTACAATTAAAATTTTGTCAATTTGGCAGCAAAATAACTTAATCTAACACATGTGCATGATAACTAATTTATAATAATACTGAAATATGGGGATTAAAATTGGGAAATAATTTTTCTTAATTTTTAATAATTTTTTACTAAAAATCCATTGGACGATTAGCATAGTAAATCTTTTGCTTGTCCTCACCAATGGTCAGTAACATCACACTTCGCTTGCGTATTACCCATCTACTGTGTTGTTGCTTTAGTGTGATAAAACCACTCAACCAAGCTGAGTTTCAACTTTAACAGATATAAATTCAGACTTCTAAACTAAAATATTTCTACTCATATTCCAGTAGTTGTTCAGATTTGATTTTTGGTTGGATTTTGGCATTCTTCTGTGCAATGTGATTATAGAGAGACATCTTTAAGAAAACTTTGAAGTGGGGAGAAGGGAAATAAGAAGAGTAAATAAATAAATTTGAATTTTATTTTATTATTATTATTTACTAGCAGGCTTTGCCTGCTTCGCTGGACATTAAACTTAAATGAGTTGTCAAAATCCCATATCTTTATTAATAACCTAAGTTCTTGCTTTGATTGGTAGAGGTTTTTCTCGCTCGCAACGTGAGGAGTCCCCACTGCCTTCGGCAGTAACTTACCCACTTCTTACTTCCCCTTCCTCAGCGGGTGAGTTCGAAGTTTTGCAAAATACCACTAATGTACATAATGCATACACTTAATCGATATCCACACACCAAAATTCACCATTCTAAGATAATTCAAAGCGAATTCAAACGGAAAAACATGTTTTTACACATGTTTATTGCCCTCCGACTCCAAGATGGGGAGGGGGATTTTCGAATTTTGTGAAATCCAGTTACAATAATTGCCAGGTGCATACAAACAATTTACGCACCAAATTTCGTGACCACAGAAGTCTTTAATAGAAAATATTATAAATAATTAAATACAAAAAGCACAGCTTTAGTATGGGACCCCTTTGGTGACTTTAAATATTTTAAGTCATTTTTGCGATGAACTGAACTGGTTATCTCAATTGTGCAATTAAAGATCTTGACGAAAAACGTCCGAGCTACTTCGGTGCCAAATTTCAAATTTTGCCAAAGGGATCCGATACTAAAGCTGTTCCATACACAAAATAAATAAATAAAATAAAAACTCTTTTCTGATATTTACAAAATTAAAATAAAAAATCTTAATAAAATCCAAATTATAATCATTTACAATTAAGGGGAGAACATAAAAGAACTTCATAAGGTACAATAATAACGACAAAAATTTTTGTTTTACTGCAGGAAAGAAAAGTACTGCTTAATTAAATAAAAATATTAAAGTAATGCCAAATATCTCTATGAAAATATTTATCCACATACAAATTCCTGATTACAAAAAAAAAAAAAAGAAAATCACCAACTTTTGTAGGTCAACTATTTATTTCTCTCTCTAATTTTTATTATTATTCACGTGAAATAAAAAATGGAAAATAAAAAAATATATAAATACGTATTTATAAATATAAAACCTTCTACTGAATCTGGGTTGAAAATGGAAAAAGGGTAAAATAAATTAGAAATATCATACCGATATTTATAAATTTGTTACCAAATGAACGGGACGATTTTTCTGAATCCAGGGGTGCAAACAGTATTTAGATGCGACAATTAGATTTTTAAAAAATAACTAAAGTATGAAATTTAAGTGGCAACCGGATGGAAAAAGGGAAAAATAAATTAGAAATATCAGATCTATTGTTACAAATTCAAGATATCAAATGAAAAGGGTGATTTTTCTGAATCCTGGGGTGTAAACAGTTTTTCGATACGACAATTGGATTTTTTGAAATTAACTGAAGTATGAAATTTAGATAGCAGCACTTCATTTCAATCTTTTCATAATTTGTAGTGCGAATCACGCGAATAAAAAAGTCATTAACTTAAAAATTTATTTTTATATTTTATTTTTCCATTCAAAGCGTTTTAGTGAAAAAATATTTATGGTGCATGCGCAGGCGTTTTTTACCCGTAATTCAAAACCTAATAAAAATTTGAAAATTTCTATAGATGTAATTTTAAGTTATGTGAAGACCTAAGTTTCTGCCAAGCGCCATTGAATTCCGTCCAACCGTTCTCGAGTGATGACCGGAAAAAAAAAAGAGCGACATACAGACACGATGACACACACACAGGCAAAATTTTCTGAACTCATTTTCGGTTTTCATGAGGTGTGAAACGTGAAGATATCGCAAAATTTTTTGATTCCGACAAATTTACAGACAAAAGTCTGATTTTATTAATATAGATTTATTTATTTATTTATTTTTACATTATTTAAACATGCTTTTAGTAGTAATCTTTATCACTTTAAACAAAGAATGTCTTGATAGATTCTTTTTAAAACTTTGATTGCCTTACAATTTTTATATCTTTAATAAACATTGATGAAAAATAGTATACAATGTTTAGTTATTTTTTGTGTTTGAATCTGTTAATTTAAATTATTCAGTTTTCCTTTTCTGTAATTTTTTTTAAAATTTATTTGAAATTCTCTGTTGTTGCTGCATGTATAATAATTAAAAAAAATTAAAATTAAAGTATTGAAATGTATTTTACCAGTAACCTTTTTTAATGATTCAATCATTTTCATAGCATAAAAACATTTTTAAAAATTTAAAACATAATTATTCATTTTTTAAATGTTATATATTTTTTGCAAAACTCTGTTTTAACGATGTCATTTTTAATATTTTGTTTCTCTTTGACCTGATTTTAGGTTTCAATAGCATGTTTTACAACTTACCTTCTCATAGACTCAAATAACATTCTAGATCCTGCTCGTGCCTTTGTCTCTTTGAATTTACTGAACCAATTGAGATTTGCTTTATTTGAAATACCAGATACATTATCAGAGTTAATTCAGGTATTTCATTTCTGAGATGCAATACTTAAAAGAAAGATAAGAAATTCTATATACATTTTTTGTAAAAAGAATTTAATTTAGCACAGCTGGACTTATTTCAATCTATTCTTCCATATAAAGGCCTGTGTTTTATTCCCTAGCATCACTAACTATATTCATTTCTTAAAATTTCCTTGGTATAGCTTTAGCATAGGAGCCCCTTGGCAGTGAATTAAAATGATTATCGCAATTGCATAAATAAAGATCTTGGCAAGAAATATCCAAGCTACTTCAGTGCCAAATTTCAAATTTCTCCAAGGGGTTCTATACTGAAGCTGTTCTATTTACTATTTCTTTAGAACAATTTTTCTCAATTTTATTTTAATTATTAAAAAAAAAAAAATTTTTTTTTTTTTTTTTTTTTTTTTTGTTCAACATAAAGGTGTTTACTTATTTATTTATTTTTGGCTCATAAATAAAAAAAACTTTCGATATATAGTTTTTATAATTTTAATAAATTTTTAATAGTCAAATTTATGTCACTAAGTCTATTTGCTTTCAGAAACCTTCATTCTTTTTATTAAATTAAAGCATTTTCCATTTATTTTAATTAGTAATTGCCATCATTATTTTAGAAGTTTTAACTTTCTTTTCAGAAATTTTTAAAATGTTAATTATGAATATTTTCAGATAAATTTCTTAGTTAACTAATGGCATCATATCTTTCTTAAATCATGATAAATACAACGTGCAAGTTAACTTTTCTTGTTTTTTTTTTTTTTTTTTTTTTTAACATGTATAAATAATACGTAATATGTATCATTCTATACTGAAGCCGTTCCTGTCCCATTTCTTTAGCATGATTTTTCTGAATTTTAATTATTTAAAAGAATGTTTGCACTTTTTTATTATTGATTTATTTATTGATTATTTTTCCTAAAAAAGAAATATAAAATTTGTGGTGTAATACTACAAATGACAACAAAGCAAAATCGTAGATTAAAAAAAGTAGTACAATCTGTCATACGAATGAAAAAATTAAGGAGGGTTGTTCTTGTTATAAGTTTGAAGCGTTTGGTCTGTCTGTGGCATTGCAGCTTTTAAATAAATAAATTTCTTTCTTTTTTTTTTTTTTTTTCTTTTTTTTAAGAATGCTAATTTAATTGGAATGGTTCACAGTTCTGATGAAAGCCTGTTGTTTGGAAGATTTTTTAAAATTAGTTAAAATATGTTTTTTTATTTTTTTTTTTTCCTGGCTATTTTGCATTGTTATTTAAACATTTGTGAGCTGGTAATCTTACGATTTTCAAATTATATCAGATAAAATTTGTTGGCAATCTTCAAAATTTTGAATCATATTAGATTATAGATCATAAGTTTTTTTTTGGAATGGAATATAAAAATGCTTTCCTTTAAAATCATGAATTTAAACCAATTTTGACAAAAGAGAAAAGTTGGCTATATATAGTACAGTGCGTGTCGAAATGATAGGTCCACCAGTAAAAACGAAAGTTTTGTTGGTAAAAAAGGTTTTATTGTGTACAAAGTACTATTTTATATAAACTACATTACTTCATTCAATGTAAAATAATACATTAATAATATAAAAATAATAGGAATAATAAGGAAAACAAAAATTACAAAGAAAAAGCTGTTTCAAAAAGATAGGTCCACTGAACCAAGCATCAAATTAATGTTGAATTAATAAGAAATTTTTCCAGAATAAGCTCATAAATCCTATTCGGCATGGTTTCTACAAGTTTTTGCGAACACTTTTTCTCGATTTTTGACCATTCGGAGGAAATAGCCTTTTTCAAGTCTGCAGTACTGTTGTACTGCCTTCTGCCTGCATACACCGCACTTGCGAGTATATACCCCACAGGTTTTCTACCGGATTCAGGTCACCGGATTCTGCAAGGTGGCCAATCGATAACATGTACACAATTATCCAGAAACCATTCGAATGTGGACTTTGTAGTGGGCACAGGAGCATTGTCCTGTTGGAATATGAAGAATGGGCCCCCAATGTGCTCTGCTTGTGGAAGAAAATATTGTTCAAGCAGCTGTTGATAGCCTGCAGCATTCAAACCATTGTCTACAAATGCTATATCAGTTTTTCCTGCACCACCGAATCCAGCTCATACCCATAATGGAACCACCACCAGCTTGCCTCTTCAAGACTATATGCCTATTGTTACGCAGATCGTGCCAGTTGTACTGCCAGCCATCTGGACCATCCAGGTTGAATTTCTTTTCATCAATGAATATCACATGATGGCAATCTTGTTTCCAGGACATCACTTCATGTGCGAATTTCAATCTCTTTTCTTTGTGCTTTTTAGTCAATTTCGGAGCCGCTTTCCTTTTCACGTAAACTATATTGCCGAACTTCTTTACCACTCTATGGACTGTAGATTTTGATATTGGAGGGTTTTGTTGTCTGTCCACAGTGGATAAACTCATATTTCCAGATTTTAACTCCTTTACGAGAGTCCTTCTTTGTCGGGGTGTCACTTTTGATGGGCGGCCAGATGATTTTTTGCTGCCATAAGCACTTCTAAGTCGCAAATAATTGTTTACAACATTATGTGATCTGTTTAAAAGTTTACCTATTTCTCTATTCGATTTTCCACACGTTTTAAATGCACCAATTTTCCCCTGCTCAACCAGCAAAAGACTGCAACGACGATCCATTTCGTTTGGTTACTACGTGAGGTTCAAATCTGCTTAAATACTTCCACAGCAGCCAGCATAATCCCGCAGTAAGACTAAGCAACGATATTTATGCAATTTTTTTGGAAATAAGCGTGATTGGTGCAAAATTTCTGAAGGCGGAACTATCTTTTCGAAACAGTCTGAAAATGAAAATTTGCATAAAATAAAAAGGAATTATTTATTTTTAAGAAATTTCTTCATAAATAGTTATAAAAATTACTGATTAATTATCTCTACCAAAAAAGTGATCCTTACATGGTTCGTACAGGTGCTTAAAAAGTCCTTAAAAAATCTAGGAAGTCCTTAAATACTCCTTACTTTTTAATCTGTTTTTAGGTCCTTAAAAACTCCTTACTTTTTATATTTGTACCTTAAAAAGTACTTATTTTTCTCTTATAGTATTTAAAACTTTAAAAAAAAAGGAAATTCGTTTTTTGAAATGACAATTTTATATTTGGAACGATAATAAATCTGAAACACGTAACAGCTTAGCAACAAAGTTGGAAAAACATAAAAATCGTCTGCTTTTCATGCACTACTAAAATGACGTTCTACAAGAAAAATGATTTGGTAAAAAAATGTAAAAAGGAATAATCTTTTTTATTTACTTGAGGACTAAACAAATAATATGTGATGAGGAAGGGGAGGAAAGAAAAAGCATATATCTGACTAGGTGCTTTTCAATTTTCATCTATATATTAATTTGAAACATGTTTTTGTCTGTCTCCACTATATTGAGAGAACTACTCGGTGTAAAAATTTGGTTGAGGTGTCTAATAAAAGGTCTTGGTCTGTAGATGTGCTATGAGAAGAGAAAAATAAAAAAAAGTCGAACGTTTCCCCCCCCCCCGGGAGGGAAACCTTTTCCCCCTCGGGAGAAATGGGTGGGAAACCGTTTCCCACCCGTTTCGGGTTAAAAACACGTTTACGAGCTTAACTAAGCTTCAAATTACTTCACGGTGAAAAAATTGTACATATGGGGACTAGAGTCGAATACTAAAAAATCACTTTCTGTGAATTTGGAATTTTCGATTTTAAAGGGGGGGGGGAAAGTAGATTTGGAGGGGGGGGAAGGGGGGAAATTAGTTTGAGAGGGAAATCCATTCTAGACCCACACATGTAGCACCTCATTTTAAAGGTCTTGAAAATTCATGTTGATTGGAGATGTTTGCATACAATATAGTGCGACCTCTGGTGGTGAAAAATGGAACTAGGTGATTTTGCTGCAGACCCTATCATATATATAATAATTTGAAACATGTTTTTGTCTGTCTCCACTATATTGAGAGAACTACTTAGTGTAAAAATTTGGTTGAGGTGTCTAAAAAAAGGTCTTGGTCTGTAGATGTGCTATGAGAAGAGAAAAATAAAAAAAAGTCGAATGTTCCCCCCCCCCCCCCTGGGGGAAACGGGTGGGAAACCGTTTCCCACCCGTTTCGGGTTAAAAACACGTTTACATGTTTACGAGCTTAACTAAGCTTCAAATTACCTCACGGTGAAGAAATTGTACATATGGGGACTAGAGTCGAATACTAAAAAATCAATATCTGCGAATTTGGAATTTTCGATTTTAAAGGGAGAAAAAAGGGGGAAAGTAGATTTGGAGGCGAGGGGAAAGGGGGGAAATTAGTTTGAGAGGGAAATCCGTTCTAGACCCACACATGTAGCACCTCATTTTAAAGGTCTTGAAATTTCATGTCGATTGGGGATGTTTGTATACAGTATAGTGCGACCCCTGGTGGTGAAAATGGAACTAAGTGATTTTGCTGTAGACCCTATCATGTTACATCTTATTTTAAAGGTCTTGGTATTTCCTGACCGTTAGTGATGTTCGTACAGAACACAGTGCACCCCCTGGCGGTGGAAAGTGCAACTAAAGGATTTGGCAGTTGACAAAACCATGTGACACCTTATTTAAAAGGTCTTGGAAATCCAAGGCGATTGGTGATAGAGGTCTTGAAATTTCATGTTGATTGGGGATGTTTGTGTATAATATAGTGTGCCCCCTGGTGGTGAAAAATGGAACTAGGTGATTTTGAAGTAGACCCTATCATGTTATACCTTATTTTAAAGGTCTTGGTATTTCCTCACCGTTGGTGATGTTCGTACAGAACAAACTGCGCCCCCTGGCGGTGGAAAGTGCAAATAAAGGATTTTGCAGTTGACACCACCATGTACCTTATTTGAAAGGTCTTGGAAATTCAAGGTGATTGGTGATGTTCGTATACAACATACTGCGCTCCCTGTTGGAGGAAAGTGGATTTTGCAGTGTGTGCGTAGCATGCCTGCTATACGGTGCCGCAGCCACAGGCAGCGGTAACACGAGTCAGAGGTTCGTTCGGTTCAAGGTTAATTTTTGAGAATTTTTTCATGTTAATAGCGGCCTGCATATACGTGCCACAGGCACTGGGATACGAACCCAAGTTCCGTTCTGTTTGAAGTAATTTTTTTTTGTTACAGATGATGATTATTATTATTATTATTATTTGTGATGTTTTCATTTAAAAATAGAAATTCAAAAAAAATCGAGTTAAAGATATAAAACCAAACAAATTTAAGGTGCATTTAAGGTTATTATCATAGGCCCGGGCAACACCGGGCGGGTTCTTTCGGTTGCAGGTTAATTGTTGGGAATTTTTTTTATGTTATTAGCGGCTCACGTATGTGCTGCCGCAGACACCGGTGTCACATGACTGAGTTTCGTTCGGTTCGAGGTAATTTTTTTGTTACAGCTGATTATTTTTTTCGCGATGCCTTTATTTAAAAATAGAAATTCTGACAAAATCGAGTTAAAGATATAAAATCATACAAATTTAAGGTTAAATTACGGTTATTATTATGGGTCCGGGTACCGCCGGGTGGGTCAGCTAACATGTAGCCTTAGTATTGGAAGAAACAGAAAATAAAAGATAGCAACTGTTTTATTTGGAGTCAGTTTGACGTCACATTGACAGTACTTTGTAGAAAGTGATGTCATATATAGTATTTCAATTTATAACCATTTTTCCGAATTTCTTTTTTTTTTTAGTGAAATGTTGTAAATTATGTTAGATGTTTTAACGTGAAATACATTTAAATAATGATACGACGATTTTTGAAACATTACGTTCAATAAAGTGACCGTCGAAGTTGACGGGTTCCAGCTAGTTATATATTATTTCGGGGAAAAAAAAAAAAATGAATTTTTGCAGGTAAGCTATTTAAATATATAAATGATTTCTACTACTTGTTTTATTTATAATTAACTTTTTAAAATAGACTAAAACCTCTGCTCCTCGGCATTTAACTAACCGGAAATCACATGTAGTCCGAAAATCTTGATATCGTTTTCTATCTCCCTTTTTAAATGGCAAAGAATTGATCTGTCCCTTCCTTTCTAAACAACAAGCAGATGATCAGCCACTCTCTTTCTCTCTCTCAGTTTATTTACTTTCAGTGGTGTGCACATTTGATTTGCCTCTGAGAAATACAATCTGGTATTTTAGAGAACTATTTTCATTCTGTAATTATCACAGATGTCCAGAATAGCGCTGAGTGTCCCCTTCTTAATAATGATATCATGTACCTTGTCATAATATCTGGAAAAAAAAGGGAGAAGACCCATTTCTTATCATAGATGTTAGATCAGCCAAAACAAATTAATTTCTTGACGCTCTGGGCTGATCACAAACATAATAATGTATAAACACTTGTTAGATTTATGTTAAAAAACACACTCAAATGTAATAACACTTGATCCCTGTTCGTGACAGAGACAATCTGTACTTAAAGCTGGTGGATGGGAGGTGATGGGTTTGTATCTAGGTTATGCTCGTCGGCCCTGTCATTTAAGGTTTTCAGCGTTTTTTTTTTTTTTTTTTTTCTTCTGAAACTCTTAGAAATATGGGCTAGGATCCTTTAGAAAGACCTAAACATAAGGCATTTTACCCAGGCTTAGGTTCACGAGTATATTATCGTCCTTAACCCCAAAACCACGTTGAGTTCTTGAATTAATTTCGCTTAGTAATATTACCGTAAAGACTCGTGTATAAGTTGATCCTTGATTTAGAGAGATATTTTCTTAAAAAAAAAAAAAACGCACATGTTAAGAATTCTTTTTAAAAAGTACGTTTATACTTTAAATACAAATATGAGGTCATTAAAAATTAAAACTTTAGGTATATAAATCTGTCCCAAACCAATCCTACAAGTCTCTAGTGGGGGCCAAAATTATTTAGAAAACTTTTTGTTTGGTTATTAAACCAAGATATTGGTCTCATACTTTAGTATTTCTATTGACTTAGAGTATAGCTGGAATTTCAATGCGCTGAATTATCTATATTTTCACTTCTACTATGCAACTATCGTAAGTAATGGAAATAATGTATTCGGTCAAAATTTTCGAAATCAAGTTTTTACCTGATTTATAAATACAGTAAAACCTTGATTAACAGGCATTGTCGGAAAACGTCAGTTGCCGGATTAAAAAATAAATCTGTTGGTTACTTCAGGAAAATTGACAGACATCTTCAATAAATTGGTCAGTTTTACATCTTGTAAGTGGTTTCATAAAAAACAGTTCTACGGATTTTCTTCAAATTCGCCATATTAACATTCTTTTAGATATTCTTTCATATGTAACTGTGTATTTCTGATAAAGAGATGAATAAAGTTTTGTGGAAAAACTGGAAATGGGATTACAACTACGGTGTCTTAAAAACAAATCTTAAAAAAAAAAAAAAAAAAATTCATTTTAGGTGTCCTTTTTTTATTAATACCTGGTATTACTTTAGGAAAAATGATAGGCTTCCAGATTAAATACACTAAGCAAAAAAAAAAAAAAAAAAAAAATAGCCGCACTACAGAAAAATTGACTTATACCATTTGGGTTTGAAATAATTTAAAAACTAATGATTGCAACAGATAAAATTGTTATGTTTGTATAATACGGAAGTCATAACATGATACCTATGTACATTTTCGATTTAATAATTTGTTTTGTTACATTCTACGTAGTATTTAATAAAAATCTACATAAAATTTTCTTTTTAAATGTAATATAATAAACATATACTTTGTATTCTATCATGATTTATTATATGAAATAAGTGCTATTTTAATGTATGAAATAAAACTATTTATTTGTTAGATCTAAAAAATTATTTAATAAAAATATGTATTCTGGATTGGATAATTCCGCCTTTATATGGAATTACTGCTTTATTGCGCAATGGCATAATATTTTACAGTTTTTTAACATGAAACTCAGAAATTTCACTGTGCAAAATATCATAAATATTTTTTTCTAGTTCTTCCAAAGTTGTAGGCTACAAATTTCTAATCCCCACCTCTTTTATAGACTAAACATTTTCGAGCGGATTGAGATTAGGACAATTTTCAGATCTAATAAAGAAGAAATTCTGCGATATTCTTTGTGGGATTTAATATTAAGTTAAAAAAGTTATGATAACTTATAAAATTATAGATGCTTATGAGAATGGTTAAGTAATTTTAACAACTTGAATCAAATAAATGTATCACAAGCGCCATATAACAGGGTGCATTATCATCTTGAAATGCTGATTATGGAAGAGTCTAAAATACCCCCAAAGTATTCGGTCAGGTATAAATTTTTTAATGGCAAAATTTTATTTCGGGTTAATTGATCCCTTGAACATGAAAATTTGCCGGACTCACCGAAAAATTATGCATTTTCGTATCGTAATGTCCGGGGAATATGTTATTGTTTTAAAAGTGCGATTTCCATTAAGTCAGTCACATTTTCGTTATCAGATCTGCTTGTTTCCGTCAGTTTGAAATAAGTTAAATTTTACTGATCAGAGAGAACAACTTCAGCCAAATAAATAATTGATCCTTTTTTAATTTTTTTTAACCCTCTAATGTCTTGATTTTCTAATTCTTTTTGTTAAGAATTAATTTGTTTTTTCAGATTTTCTGGCAATTAAACCTGCTTTGTTTAATTGTTATTTTACTGTATTTAAATAAATTATGTTACTAAACACTTTTTCTGAATCCCTGCTGTGCTCTAAATGTAATGCAAACTGATTTCTTTAAGCGCTGGCTTTTTAACTTGCGGTCATCTCGACTGGAGGAGTAACGTGACCGCCTAAGGACAAATGTGCAGTTTAAACAGCCAAAAAATATTATATCTTGCTAAAAACTAGATCACTAATATTTTGTTAACATTTAATCATTTTGACATCCCATGTATTAAAATAGTTTTTGATTTTCGCTCTAAAATTTATATTTTTTGTGGTATTGTTGATTGCTTTATTCTTGCCATTTTTAGATGAGATTACACTTTTTCTGAACAATTGCATCTCGTTTTTAACACTTGGCTCAATCCTAAATTGCACGCAGAACACAACGTAATAAAATCTGTTCGAAAGTTTACTTTTGAAACAATAAAATTAGCGATTACAGTAAGACAAATTGAAAATATCCAAGTGTGTTTTTTTTTTTTTTTTTTTTTTTTTTTTTTTTGTCGCTTTTCTCTTTCTCAGATGTCTTTCCAGCATTTGTGCTAATTAATTAGTTGCTACAAACGTCTGATTACTTAGGTATATTTTATGCCTTCTGACCGCACTATCTTTAAAATGAATTTATGTGTAATAGTAAGCATTAAAAATTGTTACACACCAGATTTTTTTCAGCATACTTATTTTTTTTCTTTTTCTTTCTTTCTTTTTTTTTTTTTTAATTTCTTCTCTCACTACATATAAAAATTGGATTCGTAAAATTTTTCAATCCCCGTTTTCTGACGGATTTAACTGGTTTGTGATGTCTTGAACACGATTTAACTATTTTTAGAAAATGTCTGTGTGCATGTATCGCAAATTTTGCCGACGCTGTATCTCACAAACCAATGAACGAAATTTAACCAAACTTGATATTTAGTGTCACCCTGGCATAAACTGGTGCTGATTATATTTGAGGATCAATCACTCAACAGGTGGCGCTGCCATACTTTTCTTCCCCTAAATTTTTAACAGGGCAGTGTAGGACAAAATTTTGGATAAATATACATAATGAGTGATATTTTTAACGTTGACTGTGAAATTAATATGAATTATTGATTATACTAGTTGTAAACTAGGGGGGGGGGGGGAGTGCATGCTTCTAGGAGCATTGCTCCAGGAATACCCTTCCCTACACCTGGGATGTGAATTTTCTATATGAGAATCTTTCGAAAGAACTTGTCAGTACCATTAAAGCGAATGGTTGAGCCATGGATTTGTGAAATTTTAAAATAAAGTTATCAATTTTTCATTTTTAATGGAAAAACGAAAAACAGTAAAAAATGCTTTTTTTCTGATGTTGGTACAGAAGAAACTATGTGCTTTCAGCATTTGATGTTTGATGTTATATTCAAAAATCGTCTGCATTTGTCAGGAAAAGTCGTCTGCATTTATGATGGGAAAATAATTTTAGTGAATAATAATTTAATAAATAATTTGGTATTGCATGGATTTTATAAGATGTATAGAAGAAAGTCTATGCTATAATAGCCACATCAAACTATTTTTTTTTTTTTTTAATGCTGCAATTTTTATATGGATTCAAGATTTGTTTGTGGAGGCAATCGAAAATTTGCAGTTTATGCCACCGAGATGGCAACATCTGTGGTGGGGATGAGAAGGGGGAGGGACATTTAAGCTGGAAAAAAGTTGATGCATATAAAAAATATCATTTTCCTTTTTATACTTTCAACTGTTTTTGTGTTGTCCTGCATGCCTCATGTTCCACTAGTTTCAACTTCATCAACTATTCTTTTTTTTTTTTTTCTTTAACATTTGAACTATACATAAAAAATTAGATATGTTTTTAACTTTAATGAATTAAACAACATCCCAGAATCATCTGGTGAGTAACTGAAAAAAATATTATTATTATTATTTTATAAATTAAAAAAGATTGTTTCTCAGTTTTCCTTTTTGAATTTGTATTTGAACTTAGGAAATTTTATTTTATGTTGTGTTAAACTATAATGTTAGTTAACAGTGCTCCTTTCCCCCTCTCTCTCTATATATAGGTACATTGGGGGAGGGGGGGGGATATTATATATATATATATATATAATACATAATGTATAAATTATTATTTTACGTAGTCCTTAAAAAATCTTCTAGAGGTCCTTAAAAACTCCTTACTTTTCTTTATCATAAATGTGTAAGAACCATGCCTTATTCTCAATTAAGAGTCGAAATTTTGAAAAATGCGGGTGGACCTATCATTTCGATACGCACTGTAATTATGAATTCTCAGTCCAAAATTCTCAATGTTCAGTTTAAAAATAATTTTTGATTAAATTTAAGCCCAGCTCTGTGTTGATATTTTATAATTTGTAAGCTAGCATTTTTCCAACTGAAAATTACATATTTTACATTGTACAGTAAAGCACCGTTTATACGTCTTTTTCATTTATACGTCCTGTTAGTGAAGCCTTCATTCATTCCTATTCATTTTAATGCAAAAATTCTTCGTTTATACGCTGCTAATATCGGTTATACATCTTTTCTACTTTACTAAAATTCACAAAATTTTTCGACCTGTCATTATTTTCCAATCTAAATAATACGGATTTTTACTAGAAAGCATCTGAAATGGAGGAACACAGGAAAGATCAAAGAATACTGATCAAAGAATCAATTGAATTCACCGTAGAATTTTTAATACTCATAGGCAAGCAGCAAATCAGACGAATATTAAAGATTTTTAATGTTATTAAATAACTATCTGTATGGACATAAATCGTATGCTTATTATTAACAATATACAATATATATAATTGATATTCAAAATGTGTTCATATAGTTCTTATGAAATGTAATAGAATTAATACTCAATGTATTATATATGTAATTAGTACCCAGTCATGCATTAATAGTATGATTTTTCTCACTTTTTATAATCTCTTTTTTAAAAATTAATTATTGTCTTTAAAAAAAAGTATAATATACATTTACTAACTTAAGAAACTTTATTAATTAGTATTTTCATATCAATTTTGCTTAAGTGTCTCTAAATTTGCAGTAATTAAAGTGTTATTATTAAAATTTCGATTATACGTCTTTTGATTTATACGTCTTTTTACGTCAGTCCCTTGAAAGACGTATAAACGGTGCTTTACTGTATATATATAACACTTAATTAAATTCAAGGTTGACAGTTTTCATAAACCCTGCTTTAAAATTGTTTTAAAAAATATGTGTGTGTTAGTGTTTTTTTTAAATAAAATTTCAACATATATTTTATTTTTTATGCAGTCAATCACAGCAGTTGGGCGCATTGAAAATTTTCTGATGTCTGAAGAAATGGATCCTTCTGTTGTAGGTTGCAATCCAGATGAAGGTATAAAATAAATTGATTATATTTTCAGCTCTCTACTTCCTTTTTCAATAGTTAGTCATGACTGTTTCTTTTTAAAAAGAGGACATCTATATTTTGATAAAATTATCATATAACAAGAATTACATTAAAATGAATAAAATAATGTTATTACTTCCATTACCCGACCTTTTTAGAAAATGGATATTATATTCAGTTAAAAATTTGGATATTGAATTTTCACTTGATTTACATGTTTTAAGGTCTCCTGAGTTCCAAGAGAGTGGTTTTTGGCAATTGATCAGTATGTATGTGTGGGGGGAATCTTCTGACTATAATATCTCTAAATCTGAAAAAGATAGTATGACGAATCTTCATAATTAAGACAGGTCTGGTATACAGATGATTTTACCAACTTTTGGTGAAAATAGAAAAGCCAGAAGGGGGACCATGTATTCATATCTCAAAAATGGATCTAAAGATTTACAATATAAAATATAAGATTTATCATTTTGTCATACATGCCAAGTCTCCATTATTTTCAACGAAGACTTCATACCAAAAAATTGAATGGCACTTCATTATTATAAAAGAAAATAAATAAATAATACTCCTTCTCAATGATTCATTATTACAAAAGAAAATAAATAATACACTCCTTCTCAAAAGTTAAGCAAGATTTGCAAATGATCAGTTTTTTTCAATTTAAAAATGTATCTCTCGTTGAAATGTTTTCAAACATTGGATATTTAAAGAACTGGGTCTTTCTCATATTTTTCAGTGAAGATTGGTTTAAGACAACATTTAGGGGCCGGTATCAAATTGAGCAAAATCAATAATGTTTGTGATCACCCTGTGAACGAAATGAACTGTAACTTTAAGATATGTTAATACAGACCCAGTTCAATATGTGGATGAATTTGTGTGATGATAGCCTATTAAATAACGGAGATATAAGCATTTATTTTAAAACTCAAAAAAAAAAAAAAAAAAAAAAATCAACATGTTTTTATTTAAATATACAGCGTTTTAAACACAAATTATTCCCACATTCAGATATGTTGGAAAAACATTTTAAAACAATATACTGCAATCGGAATACAAATATCTTAAATATCTCATGAAATATGAGCATTTTTATGGAAAACGATTTCACTGTGCAGATAAAAAAAATTTTATTGCATAGTTTGAAAGCTAGATAAATTGAGCAACTTTTGTCAAAAGTATATTTGAATGGAGTAAATATTAAGCAAATTATCCGAAAAAGAACGAGCTAGATTTTAGATATTTTCCAAGAGTTAAAATTTCTTAAGGAGTTTTTCACATGCTGCATAATTAATTTGAAGATTCAATTATTTCTGCCACGCTCCAAATTTACTTTTTTGTGAAAAACCCCTTATAAGCTTGTAACTCTAACATATTTTTGTATATTTACTAAGATTTGTGAGATGATAAGGGGTTTTTCACAAAGAACAACTTTTGCTACGTGGTTAAAATAATTGGATCTTTAAATTAAGTATGCGGCATGTAAAAAACCCCTTAAAAAATTTCAACTCTTGGAAAATATCTAAAATCTAGCTTGTTCTTTTTGGGATAATTTGCTTAATTTTTACTCTATTCAAATGCACTTTTGACAAAAGTTGCCCAATATATCTAGCTTTCAAACTATGCAATACATTTTTTTTTTTTATCTTTCGCTCATGCACAGTCATAACGTTTTTCATAAAAATGCTCATATTTCATGAGATATTTAAGATATTTGTATTCCAATTGCAGTATATTGTTTTAAAATGTTTTTCCAACATATCTGAATGTGGGTATAATTTTAGTTTAAAACTGTATATTATAAATAAAAAACATGCTGATTTTTTTTTTTTTTACTTTTAAAATGCTTATATCTCCATTATTAAATATATTATCGTCACACAAATTCTTCCACAAATTAAACTGGGTCTGTATTAACATATCCTAAAATTACAGTTCACTTCATTTTCTTAACAATCCAGGGTGATCACAAACATTATTGATTTTGTTCAATTTGTTACCGGCCTCCTAAACGTTGTCTTCAACCAATCTTCACTGAAAAACATGAGGAAGACCCAATTTCTTAAATACCCAATGTTTGAAAATATTTCATCGAGAGAGAAGTTTTTAAATGGAAAAAAAAACTGATCTTGCTAAATTTTTGAGCAGGAGTGTAATATTTTTTTCAGATTTATCCATAAATATATACACATATAGTTAGATGAAGTATAAATGTTTAATATTTAACTTCCTTTAGCCATTCTCATTTGTTGCTTAAGAAAAGGGAAAAAAAAAAAAAAAAATCCTTATTTCAAGTATTCAAAATCACAAACCTTTTCTTGAAAAATCTTAAATAAAACTGTTTTTTTTTTTTTTTTTTTTTTTTTTTTTTGGGGGGGGGGGGAGATTTAGGCAGAAAAAGGCAAAAACTTACTAAAAATCCCCATGTTTATGCCAATTCTGATACTGATGCACCATCTTGAATTTATTATGTAAAATCTTTCAATTTAACAACTGCCTTCTAGCTGCCAGTGGATTAACCAGAGAGATCAGTAATATTTTGACCCAACTAGGCAAGAATAGACAATCATCGTTGTTGTGTTTCATAACATTTGGTTTCCATGTAATAACTAGACCAGAATAGAGCCCCTATATCAAAACAAATGTTACTTCAATCCAGGGTTTTGGACCCGCCCACATACCCAAAAAAACCTGTACAGTTTTTTTGGGTTTACCCACTTAAAAAACCTAACAAAACCCACTCTCAAGTTGGTTTTATTGGAGTTTTTAAATATAATAAATAGCTGCCAAGTACTCCGATTTAATCGAAGTTTCTCCGATTTTTATCGGTGTGCTCTGTTGATCTGAAAATTATCAGAAAACTCCGATTTTCCAAACTTGACATATTTTAATTTGCTATTTTCACTTTTATTCATAGCTGCCAACTTTTCTGTTTTTGGCAGAAATTTTCCGAATTTTAAGTTAATATTTCCGTTTCTGATACTAAATTCATTTCTTTCGTTTTTTAAAAAGTCGTTCGTTACTTTAATAAAAAAAAGAAAAAAAAAAAAACATTAACTATTGGGAATCAATCACTAAACAGAAGCCTTCTGATTCCCAATCTTTTTCCATCCACAACATAAATGTTGATATTCATTTTAAACTTACTTTGTGAGATTCTAGAACGTATAAAGAAATATTAATTATTGAATATTACTTGCTCATGTAATCATTTTTAATCCCCCCCCCTCTTTCTTATTTCTAACTAGTGATTAGCAATTAAATGCTCTGCAGAAGCCATTTGTTACCCAATCTTTCTCTTGTCACAAAATAAATGTCAGTATTAATTTTAAACTTGCTTTATTAGACTTAAAAATCTATAAAGAAGTAAAATTATTTCTTAATCATGTTTTTTTTAACCCCCCCCCCCTTTTTGATTTAAAAAAATCTATATTAAGACTATAAAAATGTAGACTATATATGGAAATCTTATCTAAAATTTTCATATCATAATAGTTGCTCTGATTTTTTAAGTCTCTTGCTCCTAAATTTTTAGTCATGAGGTTGGAGCTCTGTATAATAAAAAATTTTCTTTTTTAAAAATAATTTATTTTTACTTTCTTCTATATTCAATAGAAGAAAGTATTGATTTGAAAAAATTTTCAACCTCTGATTTTTGATGGATTTACATGTTTTGAGAACTGTAAAACACGATTTGACCATTTTTAGAAAATGTCTGTCTCTCTGTGTGTGTTAGGACAAAATTTTGTATAAATGTGCATAAAGAGAATTATTTTTTAATAATCATTATGAAATTTTAAAAAATTGTTTGTAATAGAGATAGTCAACTGGGAAAAAAAATTGTGTATGTAGGGGGCCTTGCCTCCCCTCCTGGGGAGTAAATTTTCATGATGGGTATCTTTCAAAAGAGCTTGCCAATACCTTTAAAACGAATGGTTGAACCATTAATCTGTGATAATTTAAAATAAAGTATTGATTTTTCATTTTTAACAAACAAACAAAAAAAAAATTTTTTTTTTTTTTTTTTTTTTTTTTTTTAATGTAATATTAAGAATAAAATTGACTTTTTTTTTTTGGATATTTTGTGTTATACTACTTCTCTAATATGGAAATCATCTGCATTATCATGGAAGATAATTTTTTTGAATAATAATTTTAATAATTTATTTTTACTGAGTGAATTTGTGTAGGAAAATATAGAAGAAAGCCATGTGGTGACCACAACATATTAGTTTTCACTTTACACATTTCCTAGTTTACACATTTCCTTTCATTTTTGAATGGAACAGTTTAAAAAAAAGAAAGATGAGGATAAACAAAATTGCAAGCCATTTTTGTATTTGTAAATCATGATAACAAAAACAAAAAAAAAGGAAGTAATACTTTAACTAAAATTCTAAGGATTTAATAATGAATATTATCTCGCAAATATAATATCTTGACCTTGTAAGGTTCGATACAGGCAAAAAATGGGGTTCTTTTGTTGCCCCTCACAAACTTTAAATTCACTAAAATAACGTTTTTAAAAGATTTAGTTTTATGTATAAAGGATCTTTTTATAAATTTTTTCCGTGTTTTGAGAATTATTTTTTAATGATTACCTATAACTTGGTTTAATGAAACACTGTTAATCTGATAATAAAACATTTATATAGAATGACTGAAAAAATAGAAGGTGTTACATAATATATATATATATATATATATTGTTTTTTTTTTTTTTTTCACAAAAATGGGCCCCAAAAATTAAAACCTGGATTGTAAACGTAAAAGGCAGGCTGTGATAACTTTGTTTTGTATTCTTTTATTAAATAAGTTTTCAAATATGATTAAAATATGTCAATATCAGTATTAACAAAAATTTAGAAAATTTTTGCATACTTTTTTTACTTTAACCATATGAAAATTCATAATTACAGTAGAACCCTGCTAATCTGAACTAATTGGGACTGGTGCCTGTTTGTATTAAAAAAAAATTAGGATTATCCGAAATTCCAATAAAAATTGAAAAGAAGGAGATGTATGCTTAAAAAAAACTAAGTTATAAGTATGTAATCAGTACTACTATCTCTTGAATTCTTTTATTCAAAAGCAATAAAAAGAGAATATGTACATATATTTCTCCTTTTCAGTAGAATAATGGATGTGCTCCTGTATGAAATGACCTTATCTAACTTACTATATTATATGGAGAAGAGATTGAGAGGAGACATTCCGTGAAACTAGTGAGCTGTAACGGCAGAAGCTAAAGAATTTCTTCTTTCTTCCCCCACGTGCAGTATGGTTCAACCCCTAATTTTCAAAGAATGGAATCTTCCTCTATCCTGCTAGCTCGTAGGAACACGCGTCTCACTGTCACGTCATTCTCTTCTGTAAAATCGAAATCACTTGTTTTGTTTGGATCGTGTTAAGTTCATTGATTAATTTTAATTCATATTTTAAGCATTTCAATTATGTCAAATAAACTGAAACATATTGTATGCTCATTAAAAGATAAATTAGATGTGCTAACACATTTAGACAAAGAAGAATCAGTCACGAAATTAACTGCTTAATTTGGCATTGGCAAAGCAACAATTAGTGATTGGAGAAAGAACCACAGCAAAATTTAACAGTTCATTTCAATGACATTGAAAAGCACGTTTAAAGACGTAAAACACTGAAAGTGTCATAGTATGAAAGTATTGATGAAGTTCTTTATCTTTGGTTTTCACAAGAGCGACAAAAAGAGATACCAATAAGTGGTTTGCTTATCCAAAAAAAGGTACAACTGAATACTTTAATGGATGGAGACCCTACATTTGCTTCATCTAATGGATGGTTAGATCATTAGAATAAAAGACATGGAGTTTGCTAGTTGTGCATAACAACAGAAAAATTATCCTCTGATTACATGGCTGTTGAAGAATCATAAATGAATTTGATGATTTGATTTCATCCAAAAATTATTTACCACAGCAAGTGTACAACTGTGATGAAAGTACCCTAAATTTTAAAGCGCTGCCACAAAAAAGTCTTGCTTGTCAAGAGAAGTCTTGTGCCCCAGGCTTTAAAATGAGTAAAGAAAGAGTGACAATCTTAGCATGCTCTAATGCAACAGGTGATGATAAATTGCTGCCCATGTTCATAGGGAAGTCAAAGTAACCTAGAGCATTAAAAAATGTGAACATGAATTCACTTCCTGAATTTTACATCAATCAAAAAAAAACATGGATGACCATCCAGCTGTTTAAAGAATGGTTCAAAAAGCAGTTTGTTCCAGCAGTAGAAAAATTTAATAAAAAGAACAGTTTCCCAAACCTTGCTTTACTAATTTTGGATAATGCTCCACCTCATCCAGCAGCAACATCGCTGTGTTGTAGAAATATAAAAGTAGTGTTTCTATCTCCTAATGTAACACATCTATTTCAGCCTATGGACCAAGGAGTGTTACAAAATGTAAAATGCAGCTACAAGAAGATGCTTCTTCGAAAACTGATTGAAAATGATGATAGTTCTGTCCCTTTATGGCAACTTATACAGAATGTCACAATAAAAGATGTAATTTACTGGGTGTTGGAGTCATGGGACAACGTTACACAAAATTGTTTAGTTAAGTTGTGGAAGAAGGTATGGCCAAGTTTAGCTGTTCTAGCGATGTTAAACAGGAAGAAGCAAACAAAAACGAAATTCTTCCGCTTATTAAATGTATCCCAGGCTGTGAAGATGCAACTGAACAAACTGTAACTGAGTGGTTGTCTTGTGATACTGAAGCCAATCAGTTATATACAGATGAAGAAATCATCGCTTTTGTTCAGAATAAGCCACAAGATGACTCTGATCTAGAAGAAGCTGATGAGCCAGAGAATGTTCTTGTTTCACATTCTGAAGCTGCAAATGCACTAGAAATAGCACTGCGATATGTAGAGCAGAGTGAAAATGCAACATCAACAGACATTATGTTTATGAGACGTTGGTATAATATTGCTTCCTTGTCGTTCTTGTCGAGAATGACATCACTTCATCAGACAAATTTCTTTATCACAGAAGATTGTTAATGTGTATGTGATGTGTTAATGTAATGTGTTTTATTAAATGTAAATGTAATCCTTTATTTATTGCAAAAGTTTCTTCAATGTGTACAAAATTATGCATGCTGAAAAAGTAAGTACTTTTTTGTTTTTAGTAAAATTTCAATATTTTTAGTTAATTTGTTCAAGTAGTGTAATTTTCAAAAATAAAATCGGTTTGGATTAACCGGAATTTCAGATTAGCGGGGTTCTACTGTATTTGTAATATAAAAATTGTACATGGAAGGGCTAAAATATTTTTCTTTTGTTACTAGTTTTCCACAAAATAACTTAATACTAAACAATTAATTAAATTCAAAATTATAATAAAATACTGAGTAGAATGAAATAAGAATTCATTTTACAGTTTATACCAAACCAAACATTAAGAATATGAAGGTCATTTAATTTTTAATTAATGTTAATTAATTACTCTTATTATAACTTTTCTTTTAGTCTAAAACTGTTCTCTTTTAAAATAAATTTAAAATTCAAACCCAATAGTGTTATTCTATGTTTAATATAAAAAAACCCAGTTAAACTCAAAAAGTTCATTAAAACCCAATTAATCCAAAAAAAAAAAAAAAAAAAAAAAAAAAACACCCGGGCTGGGCTTTTTTTAAAAAAAAACCTGCTTCAATCTATGATTTGGAACAGAAAAGCAATTATTAGGGGAGATTATTTGCAAGTTGGCAACCAAATCTAAGACTGGAATGAAAAGATCTCTGCTGCATTCATCAGTGGATCATTTAAAAAATCCATTGTAGATTTTTCTAAGTTTTAACTTTATTTATTGCAGCATTTTAATTTTTTTTTTTTTTTTTTTTTTTTTTTAAACCTAGGAAATGTTATCACTGTAAAAGATGCTTCATTGTACTGGTCAGATGAAACTTCATTTAAGTTAGAAAATATAGATTTAAATATTTCTAATGGAAGCTTAGTTGCTGTGATAGGACCTGTTGGTTCAGGAAAGTCATCTTTATTATCTGCATTCTTAGGTGAGATGCATAAAACATCTGGTTCCATTGATGTAAAAGTAAGAGCAATTTTTCTTTTTTCTTCTTTTTTAATAGATAATATTTTGATTTTATAATTTTGCAAATATGGTTAATTGATATTGCATGCATTAATACTTAAATATATTTAAATTCCAGGGAAATTCATAAATGTTAGAAATTTTTTTACCCTTTTCTTTATAAGAGTAAGTATATTAACCTTTAGAAAACGGGGAAGGATAGCCTAACAAATTGCTCTGCATACGGGAAAACTCAAGCAACTTTTACCCCCTTTACTAATGGTCACTCACGGCAGGTGTTGATCATTAGCACACACACAACTCATTTTTAAGTCGCGGTAGCCAGAAAAGGTATTTTATTTTCCCTCTGCAGAAAGATAAGAAGCGTTCACATGTCAGAGGAAACATTTCTTGTTTATAAATAACGATTCTCTTATACTTGATGGAGATAAATATATACATGGACAGATTTAATGGCATTAAAATAAGTGATAACATTTTTCAGGAATCAAATTATCTTTTTCGAAAATAATTGGAAATTTTTTGCCATTAGCAAAGCAATTAAAGGCTCACTTTTTAAAAAGCGAAGTAACAGGAATAATCTTATAATTATAAATAAATTTAGTGCTTTTTACCCGAACCAGATAAAGTAGAAATATTTGTTAATGCTTCTGAATTTAAAAAAAAAAAAAAAAAAAAAAATATGGAAAATTAAAGAATTTAAAAACTATTAAAAACGCATGTGTTCTTTTAATAAGCAGGATTCAGATTTTATACAAAATAAGTATAAACTTAAAAACACCCATATTTAAATTAAAATGAACTGAATTAAAGAAAACTTCTTCTTCTGAAATATTTTATGTATTTCTTAAATTATTAAATATGAATCAGGTAGATATATGATTAAATGTTGAAAATTAGCATTATTTCATTGCCGATTTTTATTTAAATTTTGCTGATATTTTTCATTACTTCCTAAAATACAATAATAATAAATTAAATTTATTTATGTCCACAATAATATTTTTAGACGCAATGCTTTTTCCTGTTTTAATTGTTCTTTGTTGATATGCTGAAAATTATTATTTTTTTCGATTTTGTCCAAGTAATAAAATACACAGGAATGGAATTTTTTAATACTTTTTGTTTGTCATACAGAAAATTTAACAAAATTTAACAAAAACAGTGTATCTTTGATAATACACGAAAATGTGTTTTTATTACTATTGTTTTCGTTTTAACATCGCTAAACGCATTTGAAATAATTATTTCCATTATTTTACTTTTCAGAGCTGGTAATTTTTAGTTCCCATCTTACTAGATATGGATAATTTAGGCATTCAAGAAAAGTTTCGATCTCAGTTTTTAACTTTTATACACGTTTTGAGCTTTGAGGAATACGAAAATCGCAAAATAGATGAGATGTTCATTTGTAAGTTAGTCAACATGTTAGTTTAATAAGAATGCACCACAAAACTGGCGTTGTAAAATGATACTTACAAAACTTTGAATAAACACCATAAAATGCAATAAACTCGCAACAATTGCTTCGGGTCGAAAAAGCACACGACTCTTCATCAGGTGAACAAAGTAAGGACGAGTGCTGCATTTTGCGAGTTTATTGCATTTTATGGTGTTTAATCAAAGTTTTGTAAGTATTAGCATGTTAGTTTGTTTGTTAACTTGTATTTAAGTGTTTAGTTAATTCCTTAATTTGTTAGACTACGTAGATATTATTTTAAGCTTAACATTCTAATTTGAAAACGCTGTCCATTATTATTACAATCATTATTATTATTATTACTACTTTAACATGGTGGAATAAGTCAAAATTTCACATAAACATGAAAAATGATAATTGTATTGATTCAATGGGTTAGTATAATTTTTAAATGTCATTTATGATAGTGGTCAGAACCTATTGAATACTAATGTTTTACTATGAAACCTTTATTAAGTTATTCTAAATTTAAGACTTTCTTCAAATGGTAGAATAGGACAAATCTCACATAAACGTGCATTATGAGAGGTGTTTCCTTCGTAAATAATTCGAATTAGTTTTTAAATATTATTTACGATAGTGGTCAGAATCTGATGTCTATCAACATTCTACTGTGAAAATTTAATTAAATTATTCTGAAAATATTATTTTCCGAATGGTAGAATAGGGCGCTATTTCTCATAAACATGCATTATGGCGATTTTTTCTCGTAAATAACTCGGATTGGTTTAAAATTATTATTTATGAAAGTGAAATGACCATTAACTATTATTATATCTTTACTTTTAAAATTTAGTAAGTTATTTGAAATTAAGTATTTTCATATTATTGCAGATGATACCTGACAAAATTTGGATTATTCAGATTATTGCAAAAGAAATAGCATGCATTGTTTGGAAGTAAAATATACGATACCTGTATAATTACCTATCAAAGTTAAGAAAAATCACCAATGCACCGAAAAAGTAACCTAGTGGGTGGGGCATTTGAGTCAACGTATGGTGGCTGATCATCCTAATCCTTACTTTTATGAGTATTGTATGAAATATAGTAAGAATTTATGAATGTAAAAACATGAAATAAATTGGGGGAAAATTCACCTATCGGATTAGTCTTTTCATTCACCCTCTATACGATATGAAGATGAATACGGATTTTTTGGTTTTTCTGTCTTAAATCTCTTTTAATTCGTGGCAATGATAGTAATTTTGTATGATGTCTTATACCACTGTCTCAGAAACAATTGATTATCTTGCTGCTGCTATTACTGCTTCTGATAAAGATATAGCAGTTACATTATTTATTCTTCAGGAAGGAGGAGGAATTTCAAGGTTTTTTTTTTTTTTTTGAGACAACCTAGTCTTCTTACTAATTACTTTCAACCCCTATTCGTCTTTGTGAAACTTTGTGACTTTTTTATTCTATAGTTAAAATTTTATCTACGTTTAGTAACTTTTCAATATATTTTGCTTTATAATAAAGCTTCAATTTCATACGTAATTTTTTATGTATAACTCGATTTGCCAGTCTTGAGCCATGGCGGGCTCTGCTCCTTCTTGTTGTTTCCTTAAATTTTGACACTGTTTGACTTAATTTTCAGTTCTTACATCAAATATGCATATTGAGAAGAAACTTTTAACTTTTGATGTGAATAACAGTATAATTTATTAAGTAAACGTGAGTAATTAAACTTGAATTTGAAAATGCACTCAAATTACTCTTAAACAGTTATTTATTAGACAGTTATATATATATATATATATATATATATATATATATATAAAACATCTAGTTACTAAATAAGGCTAGAAATAATGCTTTTAAATGACTTTTTTCCCTTTCTTGTTATTTATATATATATATATATATATATATATATATATAACATCTAGTTACTAAATAAGAGTAGAAATAATGCTTTTAAATGATTTTTTCCCCTTTCTTGTTATATATATATATACATGTATTTAGATGTATGTTCATTAAGGCACACAACTCCTTTAATTTATGTTTCTTGTAAAAATAGCATATTGCAACATTACCATTTATCATTTAACATTTAATAGGGTTTTTTATTGAACAATATACGAAAAAAAAAAAAAAAAGAGAGAGAGAGGGAGATTTTTTTTTTTTTTATGTTATTTAATGAAAGGGTCACTTTTAAAGTTTTAAATAATGCCAAGGTTTTTATTTATTAATTCTTATATCGCAAGTAACTTGTTAGTCTTTTTCAAGAGAAGTATTAGTAAATTAATTCTTTACTTCTCTGCCAAGTAATATTTCAGATGAATCTAAAAGTAATTTTTTAATGGTCCTTATTTTAAGTTCTTACAAAATACTTCACAAAATTATTAGAATTGAAAATACTTTAACATAACATAACTATTAAAGAATTCGGTTGATAAATGCTGTGATATGATACGAATAAAATTTATTATCTTAATCCATTACCTCATGGTATTGCATTAACGCAACACCAGAAGTAATTGCGTTTAACAGTAAACTAAAAAAGATATTTTATAGTAAGTATTGTTTTTAAATAAGGAAAGAATAGATGTTTATTTTATTACAAAAAATTTTGATCACAAAAATAATTTTACGTAAAAAAAAAAAAAAATTCAAACTTGAAGCACTAATCAATCCAAAACTTTCGAAAATCATCATATTTGAATAAGTTTACATAACTTGTAACAAAAGTTTCACAATAAGCCAATTACTTTTGAAGTCATCTGTAGTGTTTGCTGTTTTATAGTACCGCAAGGAAATTTCCGTAAAGATTTATTTGTCTTCATTACATACTCTTATTTCACTGAAGTTGTGCAAATACAACACCCTGTATTTAGTAAGATAAGACTAATTTTAATAATTTTATTTTAAATTATTGTTATATATGATCAAAATAATGAGTATTACTGCTTGTATTTAGAAAAAAAAAAAAAACATTAATTCTAGTTTGGTGGTTAACACACCAGTGATTCCCAGGTTTGAAGCCTGGTCGTGCTTGTCCAACTAACGTTTCAGAAGTTTCCGTGGTTTTCCCCAAAACTCGCTTGAATATGGTCTAAAAATCTTTTGTAAGACTTTCATGGCCAAGGTGCCTAGAGTTGAAAATTGTCCTTTAGAGGCATACCAACACCAGATTTTGACGTATATTAAGATTATAACTTCGATAAGATTTAATTTGTTTTATAAAAGAAAATTATTTGTTTTGCGTATTCATAAATTTAATATACTTAAGCATTAATATGTCTGAGTGCTGATTAAAATTAAGTCAGCATTAAAATGATATATTTACTGACGATAAAAGGTAAAAGCCCAATTTAAAAAACATTAATAATGTGACAAACGTTTCGACTGTAAATTACACCTCATCAGTACCTAAACTTCCCAAGCACAATAATTACGTTATTCTAATAAACTTACCAAAAAGGAACAGAATATTTCAAAAGCGTCATTTTAGCTTTATTCATGGGAGAGGATGTAACTTTGACAAGGACTGATTTACAACTGTAACGTTTGCCCTGTTTTTAATGATTATTATTATTATTATTATAAAAAAGTATATCATTTTAAAAGTTAATTTATTTTTACTCATAAACATGTTTAGTCATATATGTAGTGCTTTAAATTTGAAGAGGAAAAAATACGAGCAGGAAAAATAAACTTTTTTTTCAGATATTATAATGTCTCTTAAAATTAGCCTTTTCGAAATCTTTATATGTCTTCTCTGAGAGGTCTGTCTGAGGTGTCCATCTATATTACGTCAATTTCGGAGAAAAATACGGAAAAATCTAAACAGTTCGAACCTGCCACCTCCCGTCTACCAGCTTTGAAAACGGAAACTCTCGGTCACAAATGAAGCTTGTGTCCCTGTTTGACTTAGTAAGATTCTTTGAATCTTATATGAAAGGCGTCACAAAAAGACTGAAACGTGGTTTAATAGTTTACCGAATAGAGATGATTGCGCAATATAATTTGTCAAAAGTATTCAAATTTAGAAAAAATTCTTCCGGTTAATCTACAAAAAATTCACATATTTATAAAAGTTTTATATGACACTCTAGATCAATTCGACCTACTATTTTTATAGTAACAACATAATTATAAAAAAATAAAAACATCATTACATTACTGTCTGTTTACATAACTTATAATTATGTATCCAAATTACAAAGTCACATAAAGTAAAACTGAGGGTCATATGTACGCAGCATCGTAATTAGACAGACTTACTGTTTGACTTTCTCTATTTAGACATACATAACATATATGATGTTTTCGATGCAAAAATTTCGATTACCAATTTGTATATGATCAGTTTTTAAACGAAGCCTTGTAAATGATACGAAAAAATTACAATTTCTAAGTAGTCAATAAGTCAATTTCTTTTACTATATAATTCAGCTGATTTTACAGGTAGAGTTATCCGTTGTTAATATTATTACTGCTGAAATGTTAGTGGAGTCCTCCATGTTGAGACTAATAAAGATTTTGGGTTCCATATGTGTGTCTGTTTGTCTGTCTGTTTGTTGTGCGATAACGGCTGCAAAAATCACGCTATAGAGTTGCAATCTGGTACACATATTCATGAGCTCCACGGAAGCTGTATGGTTTTGGTGTATATTCTATTCATAGTATTTTAACATCATTATTTTGCAATCAACAAAATTAAATCAGCGTAAATTACTGAGATGCTTAAACTTATGTTTTCTTCTGAAAATATGAGCTTAGGCTTCCTAATTAATATACAGGGCCTTACAAAAACGTCCCGACAATGTCACGTAATCATCCAAATTATGTCAAATTTTGAACAATTATTCATGAAAAACATAGACTAAGTTCAATAGTTTTTACTGATGTATAAAACGTTTATACTTCATATACAGAGACACACAAAAGAAATTCATGACACTAGAGCCTATGGACATTTTTTTTCTTTTTTTAAGCGTACTTTAATGCGTGTATGCTGTATAAAACATAATGGAATTAGAGTACATTATAAAGATGCTTAAAACTATGTTTACTCTAAAAGAAAGGGTATGTATATACTAAAAATTTTATTTACAGGACCACACAAAAGAATTACGATGACGTACTGTAATATCCAAATGATGTCAAATTAGTTTTAAAAATTAATGAGTTATAATTATAAGGTGCATTCTTATTATTGGCGTATATAATCACTCTGGCTCCTTTTCCAGTATACATAAAGGAATTTCAGACTATTATGGTCTACAGTCGATATTTCTTAAAAATGTATTTTAACATGGTTACACTCCATTAAATATAATGAAATCGCACTAGAATTTTAAAAGCATGTTTTTCTTTTGAAAACTGCGAGCACAGAATTGGTAAAAATTTACAGGGTTACACAAAATAATTCCGATATGCTTTGTGATCTTTTTTGCATAAAATTTGGTAAAAGTATTTATGAATTAGATAGAATTAATACAAGACTACCAGTTATTAGAAATACACACACACACACACACACATATATATATATATATATATATATATAGAGAGAGACAGAGAGAGAGAGAGAGAGAGAGAGAAAGAGAGAGAGAGAGAGAGAGTTATAGAAAGAGAGATATAGCGAAAACTGGGGGTAAGCAGCCCCCCCTCAAAAATGTATCTGTTTTTGTAGCAAGTCAATCGAATCTATATATATATACATATACATTATAATACAGAATAAATAAAAATGATCTAATGAATACTGTGGATGGAAATAAGATGTTGAAGCTCCTGATCTGCAGATCCACTATTTATTATTTTTCTAGTGGTCTTGTTGAGTGTAAAAGAAAAATTTTCTAACTGACCAAATTTGTCTAGAGGAATTTCATTAAATATATAAAATATGTAAGATTTATAAATTTAATGGGAGAAGCGCTTTCCTAACACTATCTATTTTATCTACTTTATTTTGAACATATATTGAATATCTTTTGTCAATTTATCTCTAATAAAAAATTAAAGTGAATTTTAATCATTTTGGAAAACCCTCTGTATATATATCATATGGACATATACAGACTAAGTAAAAGATGTGTTGAAATTGGCAAAATTAAATGCACGATTTACTAAAAATGAATTTAAAGTCTGTTTTCTTTTTCTTTTCTTTCTTTCTTTCTTTTTTTTTCTTTTTAAGACTTCATAATATAAATTCTTTATTATATTTTATCATTATTGTTACAGAAATTTTAATACCTTTTTAACGCTTTATTAAACCTATTTTTTAAAAATATAGTAAAATTCATATTTTACGCATATTTATTACTTTGGCTTGCTTTCATATATGCGTGGATATATTATTAAAATAGAAACCTGCCTGCAAGAGATTTTAGTAGTTTTATTCTTTCTTTCTTTTTATTTATTTATTTATTTCTTTTTATTTATTTCTTTTCATTTATTTATTTATTTTTTCCCAGTAAAATGCATTGATTACTCAATACATTTCATGGAAATCGTTTTGTAAATTTTCTATTTTCCCAATAAAATGCCTCGGAATATGTTTCATAATTTATGATCATGAATTAATTTCTTGTTTATTATTATTATTATTATATGGACTTATATTTTTAATAGTAAGCGTGGAATATTATTGAAATATGTGTACTTATTTCAATTTATTCCGTATTCCGTATTTTCCACGGGTTGCAACTATAACAATATTATATTTTTCTCCACTTCTATAGCAAATGGTTTTTTGAAATGATTAAAACATTTATTTTTTTGATAGAAAGTAATAGTTTTTCTAGGCTAATATTGGTGTGTGATTCTTTCTTTTCGTATAGTAAGCTTTTTAGAGTACCGAAACAAAAATCTGATAGTAATTTTATTAATGTTATTTAATATTATATGAAAATATATATATATATATATGAAACAAACATTTCATTATTACAACATACTGAATGCGATCTTGGCCCCTTTTCCCAATCATTCTATGGTATAGAATAATACATACAAGAAAAGAAAAATTGAAATTAAAATATTTTTCTAACATCTAAACAAAATGTATTGCTAACGAGATAAAGACGCAGAATGATATTAAATGTCCTCCGAAGAGATAATTTTTTCCCCTATTTTCCTCTCATTAAATACTATCATCCCTACACAGTTTCCTTCTCCAGCAATTAATAAGCCACCCGCGTAGAAAATCAATTACTGCACCCCATACTTGAGGGGTGAAAATGCCTGGGACAGCGGTTAGACCGACCCCGGTTTCTTTAGCACCTTTTTTCGCGGGATCACGGTTTTCCCGCCCGTAAGCAAAAGGTTAATGAAACTAGGATTTTAATATTATTTTCATTGAAAAGAACTTGTCTTCATAATAATAATAATGTATTTTTGCTGCTAAATCATAATTTTTATCGAGATAAAAATCGATGTTCTTTTATTATTAGTTTTTTCTTTCTTTCTTCATCTCATTTTTTTTTTTTTTTTTTTCTTTCTTTTTTTTTTTTTTTAAGTACCCATATTCTTAAGCTTTGCTTCAGATCACATTCAATAAATAAAATCTTTCTGTTTGTTGTGAATCGTTATTAAATCTCGTCAGTATATTTAAATTTATTTTTAATGTCCCTATGAGTACAGATTTATGTAGTTTGGATAGTTGAGTTATGTTTTTCTAATAATTTATTTAGTATTTTGGAAAAAAAAAAAAACAGGGATGAAATGTTTTAAAAACTTCTGTTTACAAAAGTATTGGTTAAATAATTATAAATTTTTAAATTCATCTCATTAATCCATACAACAGGAGTGATTGAATTCATGAAAAAATATCTGAAATTTTATCGAGACAGTTTTTGTGAGAAATGAATATATAATTTATTGCAGACCGGTCCTTTCCTCTCATTATGAAAAAAATAAAATAATTTTGATTTTAGCAGTTGTATGTTTTTTTAGTCTTATTTTATGAAATTAACTATCAGAAAAACTGGAATTCTCGTATTGAAAAAGAAATAAATACCGAAATTAAGGTAAGTTACCTGAACACAATCACCCCAGCATACAAATTTGATAGTTTCTTAAAATTAATTTAAAAAAAAAAAACATGTTGTTTAGTTTATGAATTTAAAAAAATGCATAGGTTTTGTCTAAAAATTTATTGGTATTCAGAAACATGTCTTTCAGAAGAGTTGCCGCTGTATGAAGCACAAATAAACTGCATGGCATGATTCTATTAATGAATTAAGTGTTAGTTTTTGTAAGGCTGTAGAGCATAGCTGAACATGGGTGAGACATATTACTGCTACTATTCACTATGCTTAAACTGAAATTTTCAAATTTATTTGCTGAGGCACATATCTCTGTAAGAAAGAGTGGGGAGGACTTTAAAAGAAATTCAGAATTTTTTGAGAATTAAATAAAGTTTTGGTAGTGCTTAGACTTTATAAACCTCTTGTCTATGGCCTTGTATGTGTATATTCCACCAGCTTATAAAGGAGGTATAAAATATAAACCAAGTATTTTGTATCTGTTAATTTCTAGCAGACAAGGTAATGGCTGTTATCATCCTTCTCTTAGTTGGAAGCCAACTCTACTGTAATTATTACTTACAAACTTTGAATAAACACCATAAAATGCAATAAACTCACAACAATTGTTTTGGGTCGAAAAAACACACGACCCTTCATCAGGCGAATAAAATAAGCACGAGTGCTGTAGTCAAAGCGGCAACGCACAAAATCGTTTAAAATGAAAAGAAAAACTTTATAAAGTAGAAAGTAAATATAGCTACTGGTGTGAGTAGAATTGTACAAGAGAACAAGAAAATAAATATATGAGTGAGATTAAACATATAACAATCTAAGGAAATCAAAAATTAAAACGAAAATCTAAGTCACGTGAGTAATTTCCAAGCATCAGAGAAGAAAGGAGTGGAAGAAATATCATTAACAAGATTTTTCGAATTTTTAAATGTATAAAATGCTTCATGAATATCCAAATGGGAGGAACAGACAGGAGATGAAATTATGTTAGTTTTGGAAAAATCAAAACAATGACCTTGAGACCAGTAGTGGGAAGCAATAGAAGATTTGGTAATCTCTTCATTACGAACATTCCGACGGTGCTCATTAATTCTGTATTTCAAACGCCTCCTAGTTTGACCAATATAACCTAAGTTGCAGGACGAACACGGAATTAAATAAATTCCCGAACGGTTTTCGGTGGGAATGGGATCCTTAAGAGAGAATAATTTAATTTTATTGACGGGTTTGTAAATAACTTTGAAACCAAACGGTGAAAGAATTTTAGAGATTTTAAAAGAGAGTGAAGAATAAAAAGGTAAAACAACTGGGATGAGACTGTGATCGTTTAATTTGGGAGCAGAACGTTCAGGATTCTTAAATTTATATAGAGCTTTATCGATGATAGATGGGTTATAGCCACGAGAGAGAGCAAGAGATTTTAAATAATTTCTTTTGAAAGATTAGACGGATCAGAACAAATGTGTAAGGCACGATAAACATAAGTGTAAAAAACAGACATTTTTTGTTGAGTGGCGTGGTTAGAGAGAGCATGCGGCGGCAAAGAGACTGAGAATGGTTTTCTAAAAACAGTAGAAACAATCCTTTTCTTTATTCAAAAGAATGTCAAGGAAAGGCAAAGAGCAATCCTGTTCAACCTCAAAAGTGAATTGAATGCATGGGTCAATCGAATTGACCAAAGAAAGTAAATTGGACAAATCGACATCAGGAGAGATAAGAACGAAAGTGTCATCCACATACCTAAACCAGTGAGGAAATTTATATACACCGAAGAGTTTTTCTTCAAAATAGTGCATATAAATGTCGCAAAGTAAAGGAGAGAGATGAGTACCTCTGGCCATACCATCATTTTGGGAGTACATAGTACCATGCCCATAAGTACCATTAAAAATGAAGGCAGTTTGCCTGATACACAAATGAACTAACTTTACAAGCTCCTCAATTTCAATAGAAGAATAATGGAATTCACGTAGTCTTCTCTCTAAACAAACCAGAGCACCTTGAACCGGAACATTTGTAAAAAGTGATTTGACATCTAAAGAAATCATAGTATAGTTAGATGGAGAGATGCATTTAATTTTGTCCACAAAATCATACGAGTTTTTTACAGTATGAAGATTAGTAGTAGTTAGATGAGAAAGTGAGTTTGAAAGAAATTGAGCAAGATTATAAGAGCCGTACCAATATTAGACACAATAGGCCGAAAGCAGAGAGTGGGTTTATGAACTTTTGGAGGTGCATAAAAACGAGCACAATTAGCAGCAGAAGGAATTACCATGCGTTTGGTATATTCATTAAGAATAACGGAATTTTTAACGTGGTATTTGACTTTATCAAGATGATCGTTAGAAGGATCTTTTTTAAGTTTCGAATAGGGACCTGAAGTAAGCAAGGACTCAACATGGGAAATATAATCCGATTTGTTGAGTAGAACAGTTTGTCCCACTTTATCAGCTCTTGTGACAATTAAATGGGGGGCGGAGTTTAATTCAGAGAGGGTGGATATTTGAGAAGGAGTAAGGTTAGACTTTTGTGGATGATTATTGGTGGAAATAATGTTAGATAAAATGAAACGAAGAGATTCTAACTGGCCTGGAGAAATTTTACTATTTTTAAAGGAATTTTCAATGGGAGCGATCAAATCCAGAATGGAGGGTCTCGAAGTACACACAAAATTCAGACCCAAACAGAGCACGTCGCGTTGAGTATTAGTCAGAACGTGCGAAGAGATTAACAACAGTATTCTGAGCATAAGGAGAAACGGGAGAAGTAAAGGAATTACCTTTAAGAAGATAATTAAATTTCTTATTTAAGTTAGTTTGATGCCTAGAAGACTGAAACGCAACATATGCGAAATTTCTTTTTTCAAAAGAAGAGAAATCATGAACAGAATTGCTAAGAGACAGATGTAAAGTATATAATTCAGACTCAATAGACGAGAGAGACTGTCGTAAATCCTGAAAAATAGCCCTGAGAATGGCAAACTTACTCCTATTTAAAGCATTTTTAATGCGAAGAGAAGCAGGAAGATTGTACTTAATGTCTGTGAACTTAGGAATTATCCGAGCACGCTTACATCTAAGAAGAAAATTTAAATGATTGAAAAAGTGAGAACGTTTCAAACGAAGATGTTTGAAACGATTAATCTCTGAAGAACTCATGCTAAAACATATCTTTCTACTTTGTAAAGTTTTTCTTTTCATTTTAAACGATTTTGTGTGTTGCCGCTTTGACTGCAGCACTTGTGCTTACTTTATTCGCCTGATGAAGGGTCGTATGTTTTTTCGACCTGAAACAATTATTGCGAGTTTATTGCATTTTATGGTGTTTATCCAAAGTTTGTAAGTAATAATTTTTACAACGCCAGTTTTGTGGTGCTTCTTTATTCAACTCTACTGCAATTTGACAATTTTTTTATAGTAAAAAAATATAACAATTATCTATAAATTAAAAAATTATTTTTTTTTTTTATGACTTAGATAAATCATAGATATTGATATGTAAATCTAAATCTTAAATTATCTATAACTTAATAAATTTTCAATTGAAAATTAAAATATTTTTATACTATACAAAAAATATCCAGGCTAAGAATTCACATGGGACAATACTACCAATAATTACAATAATACTACCTGGGACTTATGAACCAATCAGCTGTCTTGGCTCAAGGTCAAGGCTGTACCCCCCCCAAAAAAATTCTAGGGATTTCAAGCTATAGCACATAATATTGAGTGTTAAAAATTATGTGTAACTCAAAAAATTTCTGCAAATTTGTGAGATTTTGGATTTGGATTGAACCCTCCAAACCCACCTGGGGTTATTGCCTATCTCAAGGTTGTTATTTCATTGCATTTTGCAGTGTAGCAAAAGTTCAGTTCCTGGCTGTGAATATTTCACTCAATATAAAAATCATTATATTTATTATTCAAATTTATTAATTAGTATGGTTGAAGGAGTATTTAATGAACTTTCTTATATTTTATTTCTTATTGGAAATAATTTTCATTTTAGGGTAGCTTAGCTTATGTTCCTCAAGAAGCATGGATTTTAAACCGTTCTTTAAAGTACAATATCCTTCTTGAAAAGCCTATAAATGAAGAAATTTATTGTAAAATATTAGATTGTTGTTGTCTCAGACCTGACCTGAAAATTTTACCTGCTGGTGATGAAACTGAAATTGGAGAAAAGGTACTGTATCACTCAATGAATATAGTTTACACATAAAAATAAGTTTAAATACAAACCCTGTTTTTTAAAGGGATTCATGAATATTTCATATGTGTATATGAAAGATATAAAAGAAATTAATATTTTATTAAAGAAAATCTTATCCAAAATTGTAAATAATTCAAAAGTTGCTCTTATAACCTTCCTTACATAGCACTTTATAATACAAACAATCTTAAAGAAACAAACTTAAAAAAATTTTTTTTGTTAGTCTCAGTGCTACTCTGTATTGTTTGTGGTAAAGAAGTGCATAAAATTAAAATGTAAGCATTTTTATGTGATCCCGATAAATTCTAGTAGGCTACAAGAATTCACAGGCAACAAAAATTCACAATATCTTGCTGAAGATCTAGGTTTCTTCTGTACAGTAAACATGAGATTATACAGGTAGCAAGGTAATGTAATTGCAGGAGCTCACTATCCTTTAATTTGGTTGATTCCTATACAACTTACAAAAGAATATTCTTGGATGCTGTCTCTCTCAAAAATGAATACACATTTAAAAAATGATTGGTCTTAAATAATAATGTCTCTTTATTGTAAGCCACGACTGCTCCACCAATATGCTATATCTTTTAAAAGTCAGTAGGATAAGGAATTTATGTGTAGAGAATACAGCATTTCTGAGTAATAAAAAAATCTGATGTGAACACACCATATGAATTCTTCATACATCCATTGAAATATATATATTGTTATGAAAACATTGACATTTTCATAAGTGGTTCGGATAAAGCAGGTTTCAGTCGATGAATATTCCTGAAACAAGCCAATAAAACAATTACTCAAACTGCAATAATCAAGATAATAGTATTATATTCAGCACAGAACACAAATATCAGTTGTACAGAACAGTATTTGACAGTTTATTGCAGAATCTCTCACTGAGAAATGCACAGCTTAGTGTTCAGTAGAATTTACTTAAGTGTAAATGCCTTCCTTTTATATTCCTTGGTGAATATTAGTGACAAGATTATACCAAAAAGTTAACTTTGTTTCAAATAGAGAAAGGAAAATTTCCAGATTCTGGCAACCCTACACTACTATTTTCTGCCAAATTTCATTGTCAATGTTACCAAGTTCGTCACCAACACTAACCTCCACTGAAAAGAATAAAATGCTTTAATGTTGTTGCTTGTGCCTTTATATATTTTTCATTCCAATAAAAGAAATTAGAATCCTTTTGTTCCAATAAAGGAAAGGAATTTTGTCCTTTGAAAAACATTTGTTGTAAAAAATGGATTTACAGTTAAAGTGGAAATCTATGGTAATTTTTTCACTCTCACAAAAGTCAGCCTTGGCAATAAATTTTGCAACTTGGCATCGAATTTGGCAATAAATAGTAGTTTAGGTTACCAAAGTTTGAAGGCTTTAATTGCAATAGGAGCTGATTTCTGGAATTTTCTGTAATGATTCATTGGCTTTTAGCTCAGAACTACCTCAAAAGTTTTATAAATCACTAAGGAGACTATAAAAAGAGAAAAGTCACTCTTGAAGAGTTCAGTTTCTATTCAGAATTCTGGAAACTGTGCTTTATGCAGTTGATTATTGTTCTTGAATAAGCAAAATTTCTGTTCTGTGGTGTATTTAACGCTGATTACTTGACTTTTGTAGTATGAATGACTGTTTTATTAGATTATTTTAAAAAATATTTATTAAAAAGGTGCATTCATCAACTAGAACTTACCTATTTCTTTACAAATACTTTCTTTATGCAAGAAAGTCGTCAATTTTCATAACAATATTATTACTGGCTTTATCATTAGGTTCTCTTAAAATGTATTTAATGGTAGATTGGGTAATTACCAAAAATTTTACATTTTAATTTTTCAAAAAAAAAAATAAATAAATAAATAAAATACATTAGCTAATAATTAATTCTGTTATCAAATTTCCTAATAGAATAACTTGAAATTTGGTTGTCAGCCCTGTTAGATAAAATTCCCTTAAATTAAGAAGTGTGTGCACTATCTTTTTTGTATGAATTTTGCTTGTAACTTTTTTTTGCTAATTTTTTTTTTTTTTTTCTACAGGGAATCAATCTCAGTGGTGGTCAGAAACAACGTATAAGTTTGGCAAGAGCTGTTTTTCAAAATAAAAGTATTTATTTATTAGATGATCCCCTAAGTGCAGTTGATGTTCATGTCAGAAAATCTCTGTTTGAAGATGTTATAGGCAGTCAAGGACTTCTAAAAAATAAAGTAATTATTGGTATTAATTTTATGCTTTTTTCTCCTATTAATCGCTGCTTTTTATTTATTAAAAGGCAAATCTGAGTGTTAAGTCAATTATCATTAAAAAATAATCATTAATATTTAAAATTATTAAAATTCTCAGCTTTTGCATTAGGAGTAACTATAGCAATGTAATAATACATGGCTTGCCATTCATTATTTCCTTCATCATTCCTAGTACAATCACGCCCGTTTATAGTAAAGTCCAATGGACCCAAGAAAAATTTCATTAAACCCACAATTTTGTTATAAAAAATTAATGAATAAAATGGACAGGGAAACAAAAAAGTCAAAGTTAGTCATTTACATTTTTTACTATCCAAAAGTTTAAGAGACTTTGCTGCTTTTTTTTTTTTGTGTGTGTGTAGTGCAAGACATTATCATTTTGTCATTGGAATTTATTTTTTCTGCAGTTTTATCAGTATAAATATTTTGAATATCAAAAACTTTCTTAATGTCCAGCGAGGATATTGCTATTGCCGCCAGATATGAATTGAAAAATTTCTTCCTCTTCATCAGTGTCATAATCTGCAATTGCAGTAGTTTTCTGACAGACTTTCAGTACAATCTTGGCATCATCTAAAAGTGGGCTTCCAACTAAGTCATCATCTGCAGTACAAAAATCCTGGAATATCATTTCACTGCTTAATTTATTTTCGATAATTTTCTCCCACATGTGTGAAATTTCAATCTTATTTTCTTTTGCACCTATTTCTCCGCAATCAATTGTTGTTGGCTTAAATCCAGCGTTCCAGAAGCACTTCTGTATTGTAGTCTCAGTTGCTTGGTTCCATGCTTGATGGATGCAGTCAGTAGTCACTGTCATGCCAACTTTCTTCTATATTATCCTATACAAATTCACACAGTAGAAATTATCCTATTAAAATTATTTCCTGGTGATATGTATTTTCTGCAATTCAGATGGCTATATCTCAGCATCTATTAGTTAAAATTGCACCAGACTGCATATTTAAATTGCAGGGCATTTAGTGTGGTCCCTAAAGTCCCTAAAAGTCCCTTAATTTATTTTAGGTCCCTAAAAGTCCCTTTTTTGGCAAAATGGTCCCTAAGTCCCTTTTTTTTTTCTTTGCCTATGAAAAATCTTAAGATTTTTTAGGTATGCCGGGGAAAAAAAAAAAAAAAAAAAAAAAAACATTTAAATGCGATGAAATTGCTTAGGCACATACTTTATATTATCTACAGAATACTGAAATGACTAGCTTTTGGCAGCCAGTTATCTGATGTGTAACAGGGGCACTAATATTCATAGATAATTCAGCAAATGGGCCATGGGGGAAGAAAAGGTTAAGCTTAAAGAGGTCATTGTGCTAACTGTCCTCTCACCATTGCATAGCGAGATACCACAGTTAGTTGTACTGCATGCATTAGGTCAGAAGCTCGATTATTTTCAGTTCAGTAATGAGCCCAAGCCCAGTTACAAATTCAACTCTGATGACTAGCAAAGATATGTATATCTTTAGGTTAAAAAAAAAAAAAAAAAAGTTGCAGTACCCAGGGGTCGATCCAAGCAAAAATTGGGACCCTTTTGCTGCCCCTTTTCAAATTTCTAAAATGAGTCCCTTTACAAAATTCAAATCTATAAAATAGGCCCCTTCGCAAAATTTAGATTTATAAAAAAAATCCCTTTCATAAGATTTTGTTTTGTAAAAATGATAATTTTCTAAAATTTTTCCATATTTCCAGTATTAATTTTAATGAGTATCTATACTTGGTTCAGTGAAATGCTATTAACTTGATATTAAACATCAGATAGAGTAACTGCTAAAATAAAAGGTTTCATACAGTAATAATTTTTTTCACAAAAATAATCAACATTTACAAAAATAAATAAAACTTTCACAAAAATTATTTGTTTTTCACAAAAATGGGCCCCAAAAATTAAAACCTGTGTCGACCCCTGGTACCGTAACTGACCTGGTAATAAATAGTTTAGATTTAAGTCTGAATGGAAATCTGGTACCTTTAATGCAGTTAAGGGAACACATATCAAAATTTAGTTCAGTGAAATACTTCTTAATACTAAATGAACATATCCAAAAATTATCTCAATGCCCAATTGTTGTGCAGTCATCAAGCCCAGGGGTGGCCCCATAAAGTGTTAATGGCATAGGATTTCCACTACGGTCGCATTTGCCACAAAAAGCGTGTATACAGAACCACATGTATACAGAATGCGAAAATTAAACAAGAAATTTTTGCTTTTTTTGCTGAAGCATTTTGTTAAACTGTTATTAAAAATAAAAAAAAATAAGAAAATGTTAAATTTTTAACACAGAATAAAAAGAAACAAGAACAAAAAATCATGTGGTATGCATTGATTATTAGCATTTTCCAATTGTACATACTTGTTGTGTCATTATAACCTTCAGTATTCTTTATCTATGTTATCACACAATGAAAAGGCAGATAGGTAAACTATATCACTCTTAAACATTGTTAGAAAGCGATAAAAAGGCTTAATACAAATGGAAATGTAGCCATTAATTTCTAATTGCAGCTCTTAATGTATCTAAATATTTTAGTGTAGGCCTGTAAATCTGAAGATTAAACATATTATTATTCTATACAAAACATTATTTTATCATAATCACATAAATGTCAACTTCTTTATGATTTTTGCAGTAGATAGTTATTAAAATGTGATTTATAAAAATGGCTATCCTAAAAAGCAATGTATTGGCCTTTTTTGGGGAGATGTCCCTGTATGCAAACCAAGTTCTGCAGGACTCAAGAATGCTATTTTAAATAGAGAACATTACATAATGAACTTGAATAACATATAGCATTTTTAAGAAAATCTAAAAATATTGACGAACACTGGAGTCGAGCAGATAGACATAGACAAACAGACAGCTGGGCAGACAAGTACATTATTTCAAATCTTATTTATACTTAAAAATTTTTAAAAAGTGTTAAAAATGCTTGAGGCAAACAAAAATGTAATTGCAGCAAATTTTCAAAAATAGTCCTTAATGTAACTGAATATTTTTATAGTCCCTTTCAATTTTATTGCTATTCGTTCTACATTCTGTAGAAAACATTCTTTTGTACATGTAACATATTTCAATTTCATTAAGATTTGTGCCAAGTGGTAGTGTGTGCCTGTATGTTTTATAGAAATACTTCTCATAGAATGAATTCTTTTGCATATTTTCAAGTGTTCTTGTACACAAATCATTGGTGGTATTTACTCTATTTTCAATGGGAAACATCTTATAGTGAACATGAATAACATATTTTAATTTCATTAAGATTAGTGTAAAGTATATTAAAATCAGGTTTATTGTAATACCTCTCATAGAATGCAATGCTTTGGAATACTTTTGAATGTCCCTGTACACAAACTAGTAGAGGTATTTACTCTATTTTTAATAGGGAATATGGGATAGTGAACTTGAATAACACATATCAGTTTCAAGAAATTTCATGAATATTTATGGGAAATAGAATACGGACAGACAGACAAACTGAAGTCATTAACACTTTTCAATCTTATTGGAAAGTGTTAAAAAACACTGATATACACTCTGTTCAACAAGAACGTGGCCGTTCTTATTCAAAAAAGGGACATCACAGCGCCATCTATTTTTTTGTTGTTGTAATCTCTAACTCATGCCCTAATGCGCAATATAACTTTTACCGGTGTTTAGCGTTGTTTATATTGATAATTTATCTATTGTTACAATTGTTGTGCAGTGCGTGGAAACAGAAAAATAACATCACTACGATGGAGTGGCCGCCAATGTCTCCAGATGCAAATCCTATTTGAAAATGTGTGGTCCTACATGAAGATGCAACTAAGAGGAAAGCCAGTGTCGAAGCAGGTCGTTTCGACGCCAACGTTTCGACGCGGGGGCAGTTCGACGCCGTACGTTTCGACGTGGGGTCAGTTCGACGCCACATTTTTTTTCGTATTTTTATTTATTTTTAGAATAAATATGCAATATGCCTGATGTAATATATATATATATATTATATTACATATATGAAGCGTGATTCAAATAAATAAGTAATATGACTGATTTTTATTTATTGAATTAGCGATTGTTTGCATGCATATTTGAAATAAATATATGTGTATATGTGTAAAAATTTTCTCAATTTTTTTTTTTTTTTTTTTTGTCCCAGATTAGTGAGAAGCCCCCACGCCAACTTCAAGGCCCTGGGACATGAGGGAGGTTTTTTTTTTTTTTTTTTCCACAAAACAGCATCAAAAAGGAAATACAGAAATGGTAAATAAACATATGGTTACAAAGAAGTTATATTGCAGACAAATACAATTACAGATAAATAAGATTACACATAAATAAGATTATAGTTAAATAAGGTTACAGATAAATAAGATTACAACACAGAACTGTTATTATACTAATCCATTGCAAAATTATGCGCCACACCTTTCAGGTATTCCATTATTTCTCGATTTTCAAAATCTTCAACTATTACTTTATTTCTCATATCAACTCGCAGATACTTATTCCGCTTGTGCGGCGGTGCATCTCCACTTACAAATTGTTCATAACATTAATTAATTGTTTTTTGAACACGTCTGAGACCATCTATGAATTTCCATAATGTGGGGTGTGAAACACCAAATTCGGCCTGCAGACGCCTGTGCGCTGCTTCCGCGAAATTATTGGTGCGTCCTTCGTTATTTAAGGTTCTAGCATAACATGACCACATTTCTGGTTAAAAAGTAGGACGACGGCGACGATTATTTCTCTGAATTCTTCCAACGCAATAATCTTCAAAGTAATCAAAAATTGGGGTTAACTGATTAGGTAAATTCTCAGTCAAAACTTCTAAAGCATTTTCAAGTTCTTCGATAGGCACAAAACTTAACGCAGGAATCATACGTGCATAAAGAGCAAAATCAGCATCGGTACTTGAATCACGCTTCATATATATAACATATAAAATATATATATTATATCAGGCATATCGCATTTATTTAAATGATGATGCAAACTTATTCTAAAAATAAATAAAAATACGAAAAAAAAGTATGGCGTCGAACTGCCCCCGCGTCGAAACGTTGGCGTCGAACCGTTGGCGTCGAAACGTTGGCGTCGAACTGACCTGTACCGAAGCCAGTGTACACGGAAAAGCAACTGTGTTATCAAATTAAAAAGATATGGCGATCATGGTGAAAATCTTGTTGAAAGCATGCTTAAAAGGTGTCAAGCGATAATAAATAATAACGGCGACTGGACAAATTATTAGGTAATTGCGCAATAGCCAACAACATGTACTTCAATAAAATATGAGAAAAAAAAATATCTGATTTATTTTTACCGAATACAAGCGGTCACATTCTTGTTGAACAGAGTGTACATTATATTGTTTTACTAATGTATGATCATTGTATGAAATAATGGGCATATTATGCATAGTTCTTTTATCGAGAAGTATAAAAGATTTTATTTATATCACATCCTATGGGGGACTAATTTTCTTAAAACAAATTAAGTTATTTAAAAGTATGAAGTGAAACTAATATATATTTCAGAATGTCTCTACAGAATTACTAAAATTGCATGTTTACTATTTATTTTCTTTTGCAGGGATGCCTAAAAATTTCAGATATATTACTTGTATGTTCATTGACGGATATATGAATTTGGGAATAAAAACATACTGACATCATGTTCACTTTTATTTATTTACTGAAATATTCAGCGGTTCAAATTTGTTTAAACACCCAGTAACTATACTAAATGTTCAAATTGTCCATAGAAGCCACTTCAGATTTTTTTAAAGATGTCATTATAAAATTTAAAACTTAATTTGGAAAAGAAAATGTAGCATAAAGAGACATCTATAATAGCAGTGTTGGGCATAATTGATCAAAAAGTAATTGAATTACAATTAAATTACAATTATAATTATTTTACTGTCAATCAATTAACAAGTATTTGATTACATATGCTACATATTTACAACTTGAGGCTTATAGTTACAAAGACTTTTTGTCTCTAATGATCCTTGTGACAAAGTCACGCTAAATTTCCGTCGGCCTCCATCTTCGCAAAAAAAATGGTGACCCCTTTTGATTACAACTAAATTGAATTACTTATTCAATTTATTTGTAATCAATTACTTGTTAATTAATTTACAGTAAAATAATTATAATTGTAATTTAATTACTTTTTAATCAATTATGCTCAACACTGTATAATAGCATACAAACAGGTATAAGCCTAATAGTATTATAGCATTTTGCTTAAGACGGTTTTTTGATTTTAGCTTTTTCATTAAAAAAAGTTATGAACTCAGGTTAAATCCTGTAGTGGCATGGCAGCCGATGCTGGTATGATTCTTATTTTCACTTGTAGCTTTGAATTGCATTATTTATTTGGCTAATATCCAACTTTGTTAGTAACACAGAATGAAGTGGGCTTGTACCTTTTAATCAAAATGTCATGATTATTATTATTTTTTTTTTTTGTCACATCATGAAATGCATTACATATTTTGTCTGTCGTTCAAACTTTTATCAGTGTTGCCAGATTTGGGGACTTTTTTATTCAAGATCCACCATTAAATTTTTATTGCAACAGTTGCCTAATCACATCGACGATTAATCGTCTATTATGTATGTCAAATTTTACTTCTCAAAATTATTGGTGGTAGTTGAATAAAAAAGTCCCCAAGTCTGGCAACACTGACTTTTATAGACATATACTTTTTTCTGTTATTTGCAGCAGTTCATGACAGTCGCATATAGCATAGTTACTACAAAACTCAGACTGTACCTGCAGCATATTGTGCAATTTTTTCTTTGCACATTTTAGTTTTGCCCCATTCTGCAAAAAATGACCTTAGAGCTAAATTCTTTTAATAGTTAGTATGATTTTGCTTAGGTTGTTTACAAAAAAGATTTTTGAAGCAACAAACCACACCAGTGGCTGAAAGGTTCTCTTCTGAAACCTAGTTGATAAAAAAAATGCCAGATTCGGTTTACACTTGTGGGCCTTGCCTAGCTATTTGAAAATTTCGTTTTCTCTGAAACTCGCATGAATACAGGCTAAAATCCCTTAAACGGATCCCCATGGAGGGCAAAACACTCTAGGCACCTTGAGTAGGTAATAGACTGTTCCTCTTGTTGACCCTCCCACACACTTAGGAGAACAAATTTTGAAGACAATAAATTGATGGGAAAATATGTATATTCTATTTGCCAATCATAGCTTTAAATGTAAAATCTGAAACTTTTCATTTTGCATCATAAAGAGCAGTAAAAGTGAGCACTCATCATAGAAATTATTGGAGGACCAAGAGTCTCATGGCTCATATAACTCAATGCCTGTATCTTGAAGTATTCAACAAAACCAAATGAGTATGAATTCTTTTGACACTGGCTGTGTATGTTTTTAAATTATTTGATTTTAGGCATTATACTTGGCTTATACATGGTAGGGGATCATAAAAGAACGCTTATATAAGTATATTACTGATATTTAAGCATAAAATAAATAGGTCCCTAAAGTCCCTTTTTTTTCAATTTTGGTCCCTAAAGTCCCTTTATTTTTGAGGGAGTTGTGCTAAATGCCCTGAAATTGTTTATGTACAAAGCTATGATGATTAAATTTCATGCATGTTAATAAGTAACTGACCATTGTATATAGAATAGTATAAAAGAAAGTTTTGTATTAGCAAAGCTTACTAAGTTTTTTTTTTTTTTTTTTATTATGTTAATATTTTTGTGGTATTGCATTAATCAGTTATTAAAATTATTATTTTTTATTATAAAATGTTTCTTAATTCTAGACCAGAATACTTGTGACTCATGATATATCGGTTTTACAACATGTTGATGTGATAATTCGTATGGAAGAAGGGAAAATTCTTGAAAGAGGTACATATGAGCAGTTGATGGAAAACAGTGAAACATTCCAGAATTTCATCAAAACTCACAGTGGACAGGCTGAGAAAGATGACTCTGAATCAGAAGAAAAGTAATCATATGTGATTTTTATTAGTACGATAGGACTATTTCTTTCAGACAGCAATTTTGCATTGTCACACTTTCAGTATTCCAGGATGCCTGCCAATATCCAGTTTTACTATTTAATTTCTTAAACTATCTTAAAATATTTAGAAATTGTATTGATAAATTCATCAACTGATAAAATTCATTTTAATTAGTTTGGAGTATAAGATTGATCTTTTTTATACGAACTATGTAAAAAAATGCCAGAGCCGGGAATTGAATCCAGGCCGCTAAACATGCAGATGCTCTTCCACTGAGCCACACAGGCTGATAACTAGCTCGACATATGTCGAGCTTGTTATTACCAAGGGTGGGTAATAACATTTTTTTTTTTTTAGTTACAAGATTGTAATATATAAGTTAGTCCTGTCACACTAAATCAAATTCTGTCAAAAACAGAATTTTTCTTTTCTTTCTTTTTTTTTTTTTGTTTTTTTTAAAATTTAAATACAGTTCTTTGGACCCAGTAATATGTCCACTATAGCCAATGGTTCACTATATCCAAATTCTTTGAAAAAAATATTTTTAAGCAAATGATAGTACTAGCATTGTCAAAAATAGTGACTGCAGTAATATGTAATTTGTTCACAAATTATTAACTAATTTAATAGATAATAAATAATATTAAAATGTAGATAATAAATAAAATTAAATAGAAAATATTAAAAAGAAAAATACTAATTACTTACTAAAACTTGAGTTTATTTTTACATTCTATGAAAGAAATTAGTGAATTTTGATTGAATACAATTCAATTTTAAGTAGAGTTCATGAATTTTCTTATCAACAATTAGTAAAGAATCCAATATTTCCTGGTCCACATTTTCTGTAAAAAAAAAAAAAAAAAAAAATCATGATATTTGCTGCCTATTTAACTTCCAAGAATTTAACTTCCAAGATAGAAGGTACTGGATTGTAGAGATAAGTGGATTCCTTGAATAGGATGGGAGATGAAAAGTAAACACCAGATAGAGATAAGTGGATTCCTTGAATAGGATGGGAGATGAAAAGTAAACACCAGATGCTTAGTCCTAGAATTAGGGAGGGGCAAAGAAGAAAGATTTGTTCCTGCAACAGGAGAAGAGAAGAAGAGACGTACTGTTTTAACAACTTATTCAGCCTATTTCAAGGTGGTGAGTGTGAAATAATGAATTTTTACACAATGTAAAATAATGCCATTATTTGCTGTCACAACTAATGCATAGTGAAAGTTGAAAAACTGAAAAAAAAAAACCTAGGGAAATAAAATTTCATTCCACTGTAAATGAACTACCAAATTTAGTGCAAAAAGGATCCTTTTTGCACTGATGACGGCACGCTTAAAGCTGCCGAAACAGCTGTATGCATTTCCAATATTTTTCTTTGGCGTTTCTGACGTAGTGGTTTATTCGAATTTTAATATTCCAACGCCAAGTCTCCTGTTATTATTACCAAATTTAGTGTTCACTATAAGCGTATAAAATAACAATAGTTAAATGGGAGTTCGGACGGGACCACCAAAAAAATTCACTATATCCTGGGTTCACTATAGTGAGGTTCGACTGTATTATGTTGATATTGTACAGTAATTAATCTAAGTTACCATTTTTTGTTAAAAAATATTTTTGTGATTTTTTTTCTTTCTTTTTTTTTTTTTTTTTTTTTTTTTTTGGAGGGGGGGGGGGGGAATAAATAATAATTTTTTTTTTGCTTTAACAGTCTGTTTATTTTATGTATAATGTCAGGCTAATAATATTTCATTGAACAAAGTATATGCAATAATTTCATATAATACTAAAATAGAGTTTGATCACAGAAAAATTTTACAAAGGGATCATTTCCATAAAATGAAGAATAGAAGAATTTTGTGAAAGCGTCATTTTTATTTTTGTTTATTTATTTTTACCCGAATTTTTTTGCTGAATTAACCCTGATACATAAAATTTTTTATAGTTATTATCTATCCCATCATATCTAACTTTGAATACATTAAAACATTTTTGTACAATAAAATCTGTCAAGACAGAAACTTATGGAAAATGGAATAAAATTTTGCTTGAGACAAGTTTCTGTTTCCAAAGTATTAGATAGATAATTTAGATAATAATCTTAATTATACTGTGTATTGCTATTGGAAAAGAATTTGTTTTAAAGAATGCATACATAATAAAATATAAAATTGAGTAAGTCTGTTATTTTAATATATATTATTAACATGGAGAATAATCAGTCTTCATTACACATCATCATTTGTCTTGTTATTTTTACAATAATGTTTCTGAACAAACTTATTAAATATTCAATTTTTGAAAAGTACTGTAGTCACAGAAGTTGTAAGTCCCCTCATATTTGCAGATAGAACTGTCAATGTTTGATTTATTGTATTAAATATAAAATTATTTTGGTTAAAAAAAATTCAAGTTTTTTGGAATTCAGGACCAACCTAATGCATAAGAGTGACCAAAAAAAAAAAAAAAAAAAAAAATTGCCTTTATTATCATTGTTTTCTAAACAAAAAGGAAAAATAAAACATAATAGTTTCAACTTAAAAAAAACAGACTTCGTAAAGTATGAGGGCTATTCAACATTTAATGTATTCTATGATCGCAATAAGCTTTCTAATTATTCAAAGTGAGTAAGATGTCAAATACTTCAATGTTAAAACAAAAATTTAGGTTTGCCATTATTATGATAGTTTTGAGTCTAAAACTAAAATCTTATGTGGACTACATAAAATATCAGCCTCATTCAACACTTAAGCCAGTGGTAGTCAACTGGGTCCACACAGAGCCTGACTAAGGCAGGGGCATATGGGGCAGTTGCCCCGGGCCCCCACATCAGAGGGGCGGGGCCCAAATCGAATAGAAAGTTTATTTTACGTTTCCTTCCTTAATGAACTTTTTTTAAACAAACTATCAGTATAATGTAAAATTCGTCAGTGTAAAATCTGGCTTAATTGAGCCATCATAATTGCGAAAATTTAGCTGAATTCCGTCCTAATGTCAGCAATGATTTTGCAACTAGATGACAACATGGTTCGTACAGGTGCTTAAAAAGTCCTTAAAAAATCTAGGAAGTCCTTAAAATCTCCTTACTTTTTATATCTGATTTAGGTCCTTAAAAACTCCTTACTTTTTATACTTGTACCTTAAAAAGTACTTATTTTTCTCTTATAGTATTTAAAACTTAAACAAAAAATAAATAAATAAAAAAGGAAATTCGTTTTTTGAACTGACAATTTTATATTTGGAACGATAATAAATCTAAAACACGTAACAGCTTAGCAACAAAGTTGGAAAGACATAAAAATCGTCTGCTTTTCATGGACTACTAAAAAGACGTTCTACAAGAAAAATGATTTGGTAAAAAAAATGTAAAAAATAATAATCTTTTTTATTTACTTGAGGTCTAAACAAATAATATGTGATGAGGAAAGGGCGGGAAAAAAAAAGCATATGTCTGACTAGGTGCTTTTCAATTTTCATTATATATTATATTATATCATTATATATTCATTATATATATATTTTTTTCCTCTTCTGAAACTCTTAGAAATACAGGCTAGGATCTTTTAGAAAGACCTAAACATAAGGCATTTTACTCAAGCTTAGGTTCATGAGTATATTATCGTCCTTAACCCCCAAAACCATGTTACTTGAGTTCTTGAAGTAATTTCGCCTAGCAATATAACCGTAAATACTTGTGTATGAGTTGATCCTCTATTTAAAAAGATAATTTCTTTAAAAAAAAAAAAAAGATAAATGCACATGTTAAGAATTATTTTTAAAAATTACGTTTATATTTTAAATACAAATATGAGATCATTAAAAATATAAACTTTAGGTATATAAATCAGTCTCAAACCAATTCCCCAAGTCTCTAGTGGGGCCAAAATTATTTAGAAAACTTTTTGATTGGTAATTAAACAGAGATATTGGTCTCATACTTTAGTATTTCTATTGACTTAGAGTATAGCTGGAATTTCAATGCGCTGAATTATCTAGATTTTCACTTCTACTATGCAACTATCGTAAGTAATGGAAATAATGTATTCGGTCAAAATTTTCGATATAAAGTTTTCACCTGATTTATAAATACAGTAAAACCTTGATTAACAGGCATGGTCAGAAAACGTCAGTTTCCGGATTAAAAAAAAAAAAATATATCCGTTGGTTACTTTAGGAAAATTGACAGATTTCAATAAATTGGTCAGTTTTATATCTTGTAAGTGGTTTCATAAAAAACAGTTCTACGGATTTTCTTCAACTTCGCCATATTAACATTCTTTTAGATATTCTTTCATATGTAATTGTATATTTCTGATAAAGAGATGAATTTGCAAAGATTTGTGGAAAAACTGAAAATGGGATTACAGCAACGGTGTCTTAAAAACAAATCTTAAAAAAAAAAAAAAAAAATACATTTCATTTTAGGTGTCCCTTTTTCATTAATACCTGATATTACTTTAGAAAAAATGATAGGCTTCTAGATTAAATAGGTCAATATACAATTTAAGAAATAGGTGCTTCAAAAAACAGCTCTGCCGATTTTCTTTGAACACGTGCTATCAATTCTCTCTCTTAGATGTCTTTCCAGCATTTGTGCTAATTAATTAGTTGCTACAAACGTCTGATTACTTAGGTATATTTTATGCCTTCTGACCGCACAATCTTTAAAACGAATTTATGTGTAATAGTAAGTATTAAAAGTTGTCTGTTTGTTACACACTAGATTTTTTTCAGCATACTTATTTTTTTTTTCTTTTTTTTTTAATTTCTTCGCTCACTATATATAAAAATTGGACTCATAAAATTTTTCAATCTCCGTTTTCCGACGGATTTAACCAGTTTCTGATGTCCTGAACACGATTTAATTATTTTTAGAAAATGTCTGTGTCCATGTCTCGCAAATTTTGTCGAAGCTGTATCTCACAAACCAATGTACGAAATTTAACCAAACTTGATATTTAGTTGGACCTTTTCCTAAACTGGTGCTTATTATATTTGAGGATCAATCACTCAACAGGTGGCACTGACATCCTTTTATTCCCCTAAATTTTTAACAGGGCAGTGTAGGACAAAATTTTGGATAAATATACATAATGATAGATATTTTTAACGCTGATTGTGAAATTAATATGAATTATTGATTATACCAGTTGTAAACTAGGGGAAAAAAGTGCAAACTTCTAGGAGCATTGCTCCAGAAATACCCTTCCTTACACCTGGGATGTGAATTTTCTATACGAGAGTCCTTCGAAAGAACTCGTCAGTACCATTAAAGCGAATGGTTGAGCCATGGATTTGTTAAATTTTAAAACAAAGTTATCAATTTTTCATTTTTAATGGAAAAAAGAAAAAAGAAAAACAGAAAAAAATGCTTTTTTTTCTGATGCTGGTACAGAACTAACTATGTGATTTCGGCATTTGATGTTATATTTAAAAATCGTCTGCACTTGTCAGGAAAAGTCGTCTGCATTCATGATGGGAAAATAATTTAAGTGAATAATAATGTAATAAATAATTTGGTATTGCATGAATTGTATAAGATATATAGAAGAAAGTCTATGCTATAATAGCCACATCAAACTATTTTTTTTTTTTTTAAATGCTGCAATTTTTGTATGGATTCAAGATTTGTTTGTGGAGGCAATCGAAAATTTTCAGTTTATGCCACCGAGATGGCAACATCTGTGGTGGGGATGAGAAGGGGGAGGGACATTTAAGCTGGAAAAAAGTTGATGCATATAAAAAATATCATTTTCCTTTTTATACTTTCAACTGTTTTTGTGTTGTCCTGCATGCCTCATGTTCCACTAGTTTCAACTTCATCAACTATTCTTTTTTTTTTTTTTCTTTAACATTTGAACTATACATAAAAAATTAGATATGTTTTTAACTTTAATGAATTAAACAACATCCCAGAATCATCTGGTGAGTAACTGAAAAAAATATTATTATTATTATTTTATAAATTAAAAAAGATTGTTTCTCAGTTTTCCTTTTTGAATTTGTATTTGAACTTATGAAATTTTATTTTATGTTTTGTGTTAGACTGTAATGTTAGTTAACAGTGCTCCTTTCCCCCTCTCACTCTATATATAGGTACATTGGGGGAAAAAAAATTACATATATATATATGAACACATAATGTATAAATTATTATTTTACATAGTCCTTAAAAAATCTTCTGGAGGTCCTTAAAAAGTCCTTAAAAACTGCTTACTTTTCTTTATCATAAATGTTTAAAGAATGCATACATAATAAAATATAAAATTGAGTAAGTCTGTTATTTTAATATATATTATTAACATGGAGAATAATCAGTCTTCATTACACATCATCATTTGTCTTGTTATTTTTACAATAATGTTTCTGAACAAACTTATTAAATATTCAATTTTTGAAAAGTACTGTAGTCACAGAAGTTGTAAGTCCCCTCATATTTGCAGATAGAACTGTCAATGTTTGATTTATTGTATTAAATATAAAATTATTTTGGTTAAAAAAAATTCAAGTTTTTTGGAATTCAGGACCAACCTAATGCATAAGAGTGACCAAAAAAAAAAAAAAAAAAAAAATTGCCTTTATTATCATTGTTTTCTAAACAAAAAGGAAAAATAAAACATAATAGTTTCAACTTAAAAAAAACAGACTTCGTAAAGTATGAGGGCTATTCAACATTTAATGTATTCTATGATCGCAATAAGCTTTCTAATTATTCAAAGTGAGTAAGATGTCAAATACTTCAATGTTAAAACAAAAATTTAGGTTTGCCATTATTATGATAGTTTTGAGTCTAAAACTAAAATCTTATGTGGACTACATAAAATATCAGCCTCATTCAACACTTAAGCCAGTGGTAGTCAACTGGGTCCACACAGAGCCTGACTAAGGCAGGGGCATATGGGGCAGTTGCCCCGGGCCCCCACATCAGAGGGGCGGGGCCCAAATCGAATAGAAAGTTTATTTTACGTTTCCTTCCTTAATGAACTTTTTTTAAACAAACTATCAGTATAATGTAAAATTCGTCAGTGTAAAATCTGGCTTAATTGAGCCATCATAATTGCGAAAATTTAGCTGAATTCCGTCCTAATGTCAGCAATGATTTTGCAACTAGATGACAAAGTTAACAATCAGAAATAAAATGGATATAATGATATTTCGTCTGACCATTGGAAAGGGGGGGGGGGGGGGAATTTATAGCTATTTTAGGTTCCAGTCAATTTTCTTGTTATATATATATAATGAGGTGAAAAATTTAAATACCTGCAAAAAGTTCGGTTCTTCATCACTGAAGTAATGAAGCAGGGGGGGGGCAAAAAAGTTTTTGCCCCCAACCTCAGTTAGACTAAGTCGGGCCCTGGGTCCACACCACCTACTAGAGGGCCTTACAGCTTTTATAGTGGTCGGTAGGGGTCAAGAGTTTCCGTCTCAAGACAGAACTCTCACACCAGTATTTTTTATCGATGATTTCAATCATATTTGAGCAGTAATTTATTGAGAATGAATATGATAGAAAATATTGATAAAAATTACTGGTGTCAGTGTTCTGTCTTGAGGCGGAAATTCTTATACCCCTGGTGATCGGTAGGGTTTTTATTCGATACTGAGGCACTTTCCCTTTTTTTTAATTTAATTGACTTTTTAAAAACATTGAAAGGAAAATATACTTTATTATTATATACTTCAACTTTCTATAACTCTCCTTTTATAAATTTTATAAAATAAAACTACTTTTCTAGTACTTTACAAATCACCTTTAATGTGAAACCGATGGGCAGTTAGAACATTTTACTACTAACAGAGATACAAAAGAGGGCGGAAGGTAAAAAAAGATTGACTACTCCTGATTTAAGCTATGATCAGATTATCATATGTGGCTCTAAATAGAGAAAAAAAAAATTGCATGACATTATTTACAGCTACAGGCCTTGCAGTGTTCCTAAAATTTTTCCTTTATTTTATTATATCGTCACCAGTACCATCAATAAGAAGTTTTTCTTGAATATTTTTTACTGTTCTGATGCTAAAATGTTGTTTAAATCTATTATTTTAAAATTCTGGTGGTAATATAATAAAATTAGTGTAAAATTTTAGGAGCGCTGTGAGGCTTGCAGCTGTAATAAAGTTTGTTATGACTCTATCTCTAAATCAAAAGCACATGATGATAGGCTGATATAGCAATAATTAGATTAAAACACATTATTGAGCAACTTAATAGCTCACTCAGTCATGTTTTAAATTAATGAATAATCAATAAATAATATTAGAAATAATGATGCAGCAAATTATATGCTTATGCCTCAGCATCTCTTAAACTAGAAATAAATTTTGCTGTTAAATCTTATGCATAATGTTGCCTTTATAGGATAGAATCTGAAGAGGCTGGTGATGTACAGAAAAAGAGATATGATAGAGCAATCAGTGAGGATTTCAAAAAACCATCAGATATAAAGCAAAGTGATGCAACTTTGATTGAGGAAGAAAAAATGGAACTAGGTGGTGTAAGTAAAATGCAAACAGATTTATTATCTTGTTATTTGTGTTTTGACTAGCATTTAAAAAAATTGCATTACTCAATTTAAAGTACACACTGATGTACAATGTCTAAGGACTGAGAACAATAGCTGAGCTACTTAGACATTTTTGAATACCTAAATAAATACTTCATGCATTCTCATAAAACTTTTGGGGGAAAAAGTAACATGTTATGCCGACATATATTTCAGCAAAAGTTTTGCCCTAAAGGCTAAAAGGGGATCAGTCACAAATTTAACAGAAATATATAATCTTTGGTATCACCCTGTGAAAAATAATGTTTGAAATGAGTTGTAGCTGTAGTATATGATTATGAGCAAATCTTTCTGCAAGTGACAATTCTTTTCTGCAATAGTGTCACTGTATCACCTAAGTTCTGCCACAGGTTCTTGCCACGACAGCGTGTTGTATAATGCAAGTTGTTTGAAGGTTGAAGAGTTCAAAAGCCTTTCCTTTAAACTCAAAATAGTAGCTTTAGGTAATGTTTTACCTTTTGATATAGGTATGGCTATTCTGTTAAATGAATAGAAATTGCTGAAATTTGAGTCAAAAAGCCTGAAGGTTCCAGACAAATTATAAATATTGACCCTATGTTTTTATTTTAATGTCTGCTTTAAACTATTTGAAATATTCCAGTATGATTAAAGTTGTAAAAGCAATACTTTGCTTGTCTCACGGTAGTTCTTTGGTAGAACAAGGATTTTCTCTTTCTGAAAATATTTTAACAAGTGATAAAGTAAACATTAATAAACGTGGTTTAAATGCAAGATTGAACATTTTGTCTGTCTTGAAATTGTACAAACATCAAGCACACTTGATTCCTATTATAAATGAACTTCTTGTGTTGGCTAGAAATGCAATCAAAGCTACAAAATCTACTTACAAGAAAGAGAAATAATAATAATAAAGAACAGATGTTGAAGAAAACTGAAGAAGAACACTTAAAAAAAAAAAATAATAATAAGTAGAAAAATTGAAAAAAGAAACTGTGGCTGATCTGAATAAACTGTCAAAAAAGATATATTACAGAAAAATAAGGAAATGGAAGTTAAAGGTAAAACTGCCGATCAACTACTTGAAGAAGCCACAAAGCATCAAAAAAATATATTTTGGTCCTAATTTGAACCTTCATCAGTTAAAACTAATTATGATTGTCTTTCTCCTGCCGCTTTTTCTTTCTGTTCCTTTGATGTAGTGTCCTCTTTTTTTTTTTTTTTTTTCATGGCATCATCTCTATTCAAAAATGACATTCTCTGTTGTGTTTATTCAGGGTGGCGACAATCAGGGAAATCATGGAAAAATCAGGGTACTTTATCAATCTGGAAATATCAGGGAAAAATTAGGAAATTTTCTAAAATCACCCAAAAATCATGGAAATTTTTATTTTTGCCCAGCAAGCATGATTGAAAGATCGCCAAAAATATATTATCTTGACCATGATTGCACAAGATTGGCTGCTTTCTAGTTGAATCTCATCAAGCTAACATAAAAAAAAAAAAAAAAAAAAAAAAGAAATAGTGCAACATGAGGAATAATTTTTTCTTGCTGTTGTTAATGTGTTGTGCAATTAAAATGAGTCATATTTTTAATTTTTGTTAATTTCTCCAAAATTTTGAATTTTATTTTCCTTTTTGTAAGTGAACAAAGAAAAAAATAAATAAATAAAAAGATTGAGATATTTTTGCTCATCAGTATAGATTTTGAATTGCAGTGGTTTAGCGAGCATGTTACACAAATTGTGATATACGTGAAATTATAGAATGTATGTAACAGGTAACAGAAATCATGGAAATTTGTCAAAATTAGTCATGGAAATCATAGAAAAATCAGGGAACTTTTTTTCTGAATTTCTTTAGCCACCCTGTTATTGTCAATTATATCCAGTGTTTCTCTTGTAAACACATATTTTAAGTTTACAAAGTTGGCTACTTTGTGGTGATTGGTGATAAAGGAATGATACACATGATAAAGGTTTACATTAGGACTGAAACAATTTTTAAACCACCAATTAGTAAAAATAGTTATTGAACATTTTGTGTTATTTTCGTATTACCTAATTGTAAGTAGTTTAGTATTTTTGTTGTGATTTCTTTTTCATGGAATATTGCATCTGGCTCATTTGGTAGGGGTTTTTGTTGAAAAAAAAAAAAAAGTATTTTCACAGATTTTGTGCTGCTAGTCCCTTAAAGTTCATTAGGTTCTCTTTTTTTAAAAAGTTAGTCCCTTAAATCACCCCCCTTTTTTTTTTTTTTTTTTCAAACTTCTGGTAAACCCTGAGTTAGTTACTTGTAATAATAGGAGTAAAAAAGAAGTAATTAAGTTTTATATTTAATTTAGCCACATTACACTGAAATGCAAATATTAAGAAAAAAAGAGAGAGAGAGAATTTATATTTCTTTAACATGAAAAATGTGTAAGATTTTGTATTATATCAAACTTGAATTAATTACATATGCAGAATACTATATTATATCATCAAAATGTGTAATTTGCTGTAGGCAGCTTTAGTTAAATGTATCAGTTTTGCCTGAAAAACTTTCTAATATTAATTCCTTTTAAAATTATTGATATTTGTTTAGCTGACCATGCTCCAAGCGCTTTAACTATTTTCTAAAGCTCCTGACATAATTATAAAATCTTCGAATTGCAATAATGCATTTTCTTACATTCCTTTTTATTATTTTAGGTTAAACGAGGTATCTATTGGAATTACATGAAACATATTGGTTGGCATATCTTTCTTTTGGCTCTTCTGGGATATATTAGCTATGTATCACTTGAGGTAAGTGCTAATCTGTGAAAACATAACTTTTGTTTTTAGCTCAATTTTCATATTTGTAATATAATTAAAACTTTTTTTTTTTTTCATTCAATTGTAATGTTATGAAAAATAGATCAAATTAAAGAAAGAAAGTTTGAATAAAAAAATAAGTACTTGGTTTATTTTTCTGATTTTTCCATGCTCATAATCTACATCTTCTTCAGTCCTTTTCAAGCAATTTGTAAAGACACAGAAAGATTTACTTCTGAAGTAAAGGAAGTAAAAAATACTAGGGTATATTTATGGAATAAATCAGAAACACATTTCATTATCTATCATTAAAGAGTTCATTTAAATAGCTTTAAAACTCACCATATTAAAGTATTGTTATCATATTTCATATATGATGGTATACAATTATTCAACATGTCTGTCTGTGATTCTTCACATAATTAAATGTAACATAACTTCTATTATAAAGTAAACAAACTGGTTTTGACGTTACATATTATATCTAGAATCAAAAATAGTCTGTATAAGTAAGCATTAGAATACAATGGTAAATCTTATATTTGTAAAAGTTATTAAAAATAAAAATAAATCTAATTTTAATATAAATTTTAACTTGGAAAAGATTCTTGGGAAACTGTTTTCTTCTAGGTGTCTATCCATCCTCAGGAATTCTGATCAGGCTATGTCATCTTTTGTTTAAATTTCTTGTTGGGTCCACATTGTTAAAATTGCCCACACATCAGCTAAGATTTTGATAGTTTTGTAGTGTATTTGCATATGTTTTATTTTGATAGATAGCTAGTTTTTTTTTTTTTTTTTTTTTTTTTTTTTTTACAATTATCGAAATTGCTATTTATTCAAGAAAGTCTTGAGACCAAAAAGTGTCAAAGTTGGGGAAAAAAAAAAAGAAAAGTCATTGGGTCCGAAAGGAGTCATTGGATCTGACCCAATGAGACCCATTCCTGCTAAAAATGGACAACAGTCCAAGTCCATGTCCTGAAAAGACTGATCAAATCCTTCTTTAATTTAGAAAGGATTTTGACTGCAGGCAAATGATTCACATGTTAGCAGATTTTGCAGCTATAACTGCAATGCATTTTAAGCATTGTTTTTTGCAATTGCTGCCAAACATTATTTTTCCCCTTTTAATTTGTTACTGGCTCCCTTTCTGCCTTTGAGACTAGACAAAACCTTCACTGAAATTTATGTTGTATAACTTGTTATTTAGGCTTCTGAAATTCTAAGGAATTTTATCAAATATTTCTTTAGGTATTTGATAAAAGACAGGGATTGATCCAGGTAAAATTTGGGTCCCTTTTGCGGCCCCTTCACAACATTACACATTGTTAAAACGGAACCTTCACAAAATTCAAATTTATGATAAGGGACCCTTCACAAAATTCAAATTCATAGAATGAGCACCTTCACAAGATTTTGTTTTATATAAATGTGATCCTTTTATTAACTGCTTTCACGTTTTCAGTATTATTTTTCATTTTAATTAATGTATTAATTTGGCTCAATGAAACTCTAACTTGATATTAAACATTATTTACAGTAATTGTAAAAATAGAAGATTTTACGCAGTATTTTATTTTTTCACAAAAATGAAAATTTCACAAAAAAAGGACCCAAAAATTAAAATCCAGAGCAATCTCTAAAAGGTCTAAATTCAAAACTATCTGAATATTTATTAGTAGTAAGTGTATATAACAGTGTGCTTTTAAATGCATCTGTTAAATTTCTGTTGTATTCTTTTAATTAAACTTACAATTGATTCATTATTAGGCTGGAGCCAATATATGGGTAGCTCAGTGGAGTGGTGATCCTGTTTTAAATGGAACTCGTGATGATTCTAGAACTACTTGGCGATTGTCTGTTTATGGAGGATTGGGAGCTGGTCAAGGTTAGAATAAAATGTCCATTGAATTTATTTTTTAAAAATTATATACAGAGCATCTGTACCCTCCCTTTTGTTTTTTCTAATGTAATTTCTCATTTTAGTAATAAAAATTATAGCAACGCTTTTTGAAATTCCAGTAGTTTTTAACATTTTGATGAGGACAGAGTAAGCTGTAGTTTTATTTGGCTGTCGTTTATTAATGCAAAAATTATGTAAAAAAATTAAACATTTAGGATTATTATTAAATTCAGAAATTCATTTGGAATTATCCAGAGAATTTTCTCTGACAATTGAAATTGACTTCTTGAAATTTATTTAACTAATTGTGGGTAGCCCTTTTATTCATTGTAAATTGTATATGTGTATTGTGCACCAATTATATGTACACCATTATATTACCATAATATGTACACCACATAGTGTATTTTAACTTAACGTAGTGAGAAAAACAAGCATTTTAAACAGTTTTCAATTATAATTTTAATATATCTGAATTATTTTATGTGACCCTGTGAACAAATAATGAATGCTTTTCATATCATATTCTTTGTATGTATATAAAAATGCTTTTTATGTATATAAAAAATATACATTAATTCCGTTGCGTTTCGTGCTGCCTGAAGAGGTTGAAATTTACCAGAGATGTAAATTGTAACATCTTTAATAACATCTATAAAAGAAATTACCTATAGACATAATTTGATTTAGAGACTTCTTGTGCAAAATTAAATTCTGTTTAGGATAGAATTTTAATTTATGAATGGTGTGAGAGTATAAAATTTGAGATGATTTGGTACTTAGATAGTATTATTTTATATTATATTTTCAGCTTTCTCAATTGTATTTGGAGTTGCCTGCTTGGTGTATGGTTCAACAAAAGCATCTGAATTATACCATAATCAAATGTTGGACAGTGTTCTGAAATCACCTATGTCATTTTTTGATGTAACACCTATGGGAAGAATTGTTAATAGGTATTTTTACTGATATCTCATAAATTCATTTTGCTAAACTATTGATACTTTCTAATCTACCCCACTTTTCTTTCTTTCATAGATGAATGAAGTTAAATAAACAATTTTAATCTACATTTATTAAAATAGCAACAGTAATGAATTCAAACGTTAAATGTTCTTATGTAGTAGTCAAAATTCGCACTTTAATATTAAGCAAAAAGTAATAATACATTCATTCAAAGATTTTGGAATTTAACAATTTTTTGAAGCTATTTAATGTTTAATATCGGGATATTTAAATTAATCAATCATAATATTATGCAAATGAACTAATTTACTTCTCTTAATCTCTTAAAGAATAATGGGGAAAATCTTCATAATCCCCTGTTTAAGTTACAATTGCGAAATTTGAAATAAATATTTTTTACATTAAAAAGTTTTTAAAAAAAGGATTATAGTTTTTATTTGTTAATTAATACCTTATTAAAATCCTTAATAGTTCCGAGCTTTTAATATATTTCGGCCTCCAGTCGGGGTCATCATCAGAAAACTCGGTAATGTCTTGAAATGTTAAAGCTGGGTGGTTTGTTTATTTCTTGACTCTTCTTCATCACTTCCTTCACTTCGCTTGTTTTGGTGTTGCCATTTGGGTGGTATAATGCTGTTCGATGTCATTAACGGCGTTGTTAGATATTAGTATTTCGAGAGCCTCTCTTTTGAGGGCATAATAATGAGAATTATATGGAGCTATTTTTTTTTTTTTGATAGTTAATTGAGTTAATGTTAATTGGGTTAGTATTGTTAATTCTTGAAAAGGCTGTAGATTGTTTATTATATTTTAAATCAGTTAGATGTTCGGAAATACGGTCTTTAATTTTTATTTTGGTCATGCCAACATATGAAGCATTATCAACGTGTCTATCAACGCATTCATAATGAAAAAGATCCCATCCATTTTAAACACACCGCAGGTATTTATAAAATTAATTTCCAATTTCACAATAAAATAACGCTTCATATGTTGGCATGACCAAATGAAAAATTAAAGACCGTATTACCGAACATCTAACCGATTTAAAATATAATAAACAATCTACAGCCTTTTCAAGAATTAACAATACTAACCCAATTAACATTAACTCAATTAACTATAAAAAAATAGCTCCATATAATTCTCATTATTATGCCCTCAAAAGAAAGGCTCTCGAAATACTAACATCTAACAACGCCGTTAATGACATCGAACACAGCATTATACCACCCGAATGGCAACAGCTATACAACCAAAACAAGCAAAGTGAAGAAAGTGATGAAGAAGAGTCAAGAAATAAATAGGGATGAAACGGATATCCGGTAACTATCCGGTATCCGGCCTATCCGGCTGACTTTCAAATATCCGACGGGGTACCGGATATCAGCACTCTGGATACGGATATCCGGCAATTTCAAGCCGGATATCCGACGGATATCCGAAACAAAAAATTCAGGCTTAAACTCCCATCAAATGAAAATTTTGCGCCAATTATTTTATTTTTTTAGATCCGTTGTAGCATAAAGTTTTTTTTTTTTTAAGAAGAAAAAAAAAAAAATGTAAGCCTTTGTGAAATTTGAAATTAGCCTCTTTAGCAAACAAATTTAGACAAAAGTAGCTTCAGGTCTAAGAAATATAGAAGCCCTATTTTAATTTTATACAGAGTTAGCTCGGTTTTTTCCAGAGTGATCTATATCATTCCCCCTAATCTTCCCCATAACAATAAAAAGAGCTATTCCTAAACAAATGGTATTCAATCTCTGCAGTGCATATAACTCTGTTTTTTTTACTTTTGTTTAACATGTTGTTATATTGTTTAGTAATATTGTTAGTATTGGAAATAAAAGTTGTTAGATTGTTTCGAAAATGAGTCAAATAATACGCATTTATTGACTAGAACCTGCTTGTTTATTTACAATCCACTTTTTCATACATAAGAAAGTTCTTGTTTTTGTGACTGTATATTTATACTAGCAGAGCATCTACATTGCCTGCACCATCTACCTATTCGATTTGTATTATATATTTAAAAAAACAATTTATATAAATTTACGCTTTTAATAGAATATCTTGCTAAAGCACTTGAATTAAGAATTCCCATTACATTGCATAGATATATTTCCCAAAATTAAAATTATTTTAAATAAAAGTATATATTTAAGTTTTCAGAAAGTCTGTACTTTGACTGTCAGATTGTTAAAGGAGAAGAAAAAAAAATATTTTTTTTTAAGTTTTTGATTTTGAACATTAGAAAAACGTAACTTTTAATTAAAGAATTTTAATAACTAATATAAACTTTTCTTTCTTATCTGTACGAAATATAAAAATATAAAATAAGTAAAATTTATACAAAGAAAAAACAAATTCATTTTGAATTATTTTTTTCTTCTGTGTTAAATAGAAGGAAGTATTAGATTCGTAAAAATTTTCAACTTCCAGTTTTCAGTAGATTTACACATTTTGGGGGAACCAGAACACAATTTGACCATTTTTAGAAAATGTCTGTGTGACAAAAATTTTGTGTAGCAGCTCTAGCTCAAGAGTTAATGCACAGAATTTCATATACATTTTATACATAGTTACACCTTAACAAAAAAAAAAAGTGTCCATGAACTTTTGGTGCAAATCACTCAACAGGAGGTGCTGCTACACTGTGATTTCTCCTATTTAAAGGAAGACTATATTTCAGCTTCTGCTGTGTATAATTTAAAAAAAAGCTATGTCACATGGCTATTATGAAACACTTTTTTTCTGTGCATATTGGCCAATAGGTGGTGCTGCTATGCTGCAGTTTTCCCGTGATTGGGGAAGTTATATCTCAGATGCATTTGTGTATAATTGCACAAAATTTGGTGCATACCGGTCAATAGGTGGCTATACTATGCTGCAATTTACTCTGTGAATAGGAAGGCTAAATTTCAACATTTATAATATTTAACTGCACTTAACTTGATATGCAAGATAAATAATATGAGAGCGAAAGCTGGCTTAATTTTGGTGTATATCGACCAACAGGTGATGCAGCTGTTCCTCACCTTCTATGATTCTCCACAGGTCTACATCTCAATCTTTTGATTAAAATCGCACTAAACTCTCTTTTATTGTGAGAAGCTATGATTAAGTTTCTTCTGTGCACGTTAAACAGCATGTAGCATTGTTATATAGAGTGATATAGAAGAAAGTTTTGTGATGGCCATAACATACTAGTTTAAAGCTTTTAGTTTTTTTTTTTTTTCTTCTTCTCTCTTTTATGTTTTCTTATAAATGTCTCAAAAGAAAGTATTGAATTCATAAAAATTTTCAACTTCTGGTTTTCGATGGATTTACACATTTTTAGAAGAAGACTAGATTTACACATTTTCCAGAACCTGGTTTGATCAATTAAAAAATATATCTGTTTGTGTATATGTGACAAAAATTCTGTCCAAATGTACCTCTGAAATTACTGCATATAATTACATATGAATTTATATGTAGTTGAACCATGACATAAATCAGTGCATATCAACTTTTGGTGCATAGGGCTCAATAGGTGATGCTGCCATACTGCGATTTATGCAACTTAAAGAAAGGCTATATCTTAGGAACTACTGAACAGAATTTCATAGAAATATATATGTACATGGACCTTGGCATATAATGTGCCTATCGAATTTTGGTGCCAATCATTCAGCAGGTGGTGCTGTTATACAGCACTTTTTGCAATTTCTGGGAAGGCCATATCTTAGGTTCTGTTGCATATAATTACATGAAACTTTATGTTAGAAGGGCCTTATGATAAATTATGCTGATTGAATCTGGGTGCATGTTTGGGAATAGGTAATGCTGCATTGCGGAAATTTCTCCCAAAAACGAGAAGGCTATACCTCAGATTCTATTGTGTATAATTGCATAAAACTTGGTATGTGAGTGAGACAGCCATTATGAAACACTATTGTGATTTATTTTGGGTGTATATCGGTCAACAGGTGGCAATACTGCGCTGCAATTTACCTCATAAATGGGCTAAGTCTCAACTTCTATGACATAAGTGCATAAAACTTGATATGTAAGACAACCATTATGAAAACGAATGTCGACCTTATTTAGGTATATATCAGCCGATAGGTGGAGCTTCTATTATGATTTTTCACGGTGTTGTGACAGATGCGTACATGACATTTGCGTACAAGCTGAAAACAGTGGCACTTGCGTAGATGTCCAGGTGGTTTAAATATCACAGGTGTGTTTTTAAAACATCTAGTGGCACTTGCGTACAACATTTCTTTCGCTTTATTTGAGGATCATTGCATGAAGGGGTTGTATCCATATGATGCAAACATTAAAACCTTTTTCTTTCTTTCTATTCTTTCCTTCTTTTTCTTTTCTTTTTACTTTCTCTTACCCATAGGGTCGAGAAAGTATTGTTTTAGGGTCAAATTTTCGAACGTGTGATTTTGTTGTATCTACATGTTCTGAGGTCCCCTGAATACGAAAATCATGTTTTTAGCGAATGGTCTGTGTGTCTGTCTGTCTGTGTTATCAGCATATCTCAAGAACAAATAGAAGCAGAAATCCCAAACTCAGTATTCTAAATGTATATCATATAGGAATGTTACAGTAAGCTTTTCGTTGGACTGCACTAAACCAAATGAAACGAATATATGTTTATTACTTTCTTCTATATGTAATATAGAGAAAGTATTGGATTCGCGAAAATTTTTGACCTCCGTTTTTTGACGGATCTACACGTTTTGGGATGTCCCGAACACGAATTGATAGTTTTTAAAAAATGTCTGTCTGTCTGTGTGTCTGTGGTTTCGTGTTTTCACCGTATCTCACGAACCAATGAATGAAATTCAACCAAACTTGGTATATAGTTGGACCATGGCGGGGCATTGTGCTGATTAGATTTGGGGATCAATCGCCCAGCAGGGGGCGCTGTGATAGCATTTTTTCAAAATTTTTAACATGGCAGTATAGGACAAAATTTCGTATTTTTCACCGTATCTCACGAACCAATGAATGAAATTGAACCAAACTTGGTACATAGTTGGACCCTGACATAAACTGGTGCTGATTAGATTAGGAGATGAATCTCGCAGCAGATGGCGCTGTGATCGCATTTTTTCTAAATTTTTAACATGGCAGTATAGGACAAAATTTTGTATAAATGTGCATAATGAGCGTTATTTTAAACTTGTGATTGTAAAATTGATATGAATTATTGATAATAGTAATATTGATAATAACTAGGAAAAAATTTTCTGTGCATGTGGGGGCATCGGTTCCCCTCCGGGGGGAAGTACCCCCCCCCTCCCCCCCCCTGGGAAGTAAATTTTCAAGATGGGTATCTTTCGAAAGGTCTCGTCAATACCTTTAAAACGAATGGTTGAACTATAAATCTGTGATAATTTAAAACAAAGTTATCGATTTTTTTTACTTTTAACAAAAAAAAAAAAAAAAAAACCTAAGAAAAAAAATCGTATTTTTTTTTTTTTTTTTTTTTTTTTAAATATTGTTACTGATTGAATATGTATGTAGGAAAATATAGAAGAAAGTCTTGTGGTGGCCACAACATACTAGTTGTAATAGAGATAGTCAACTGGGAAAAAAAAATTGTGTATGTAGGAGCCCCGCCTCACCCCCTGGGGGGGGGGGGGAAGTCCACCCTCGAGGGTAGTAAATTTTCATGATGGGTATCTTCCAAAAGAGCTCACCAATACCTGTAAAACGAATGGTTGAACCATCGATCTGCGATAATTTAAAATAAAGTTACCGATTTTTTTCATTTTTAAAGACACATTTTTTTTTTTTTGGGGGGGGGGGAGGGGGGTGAAAGAGAGCCATATAGGTGAACGACAAATAATTTCAGGAATTGGAATATGATTCAATTCATTATTGATAAAGAAGAGAGATCTTTTTTTTAACTTATTTTTTCTTTATTGGAGACAAAAAAATTCATACTTGTTAAAAAGTAAAAAAGTATTTAAGAAATAAAAATATTTTTAAAGACCTTAATAGCATTTATAAGGACCTTTATTGATATTGACTCAGTGAATAAATAATTAAATGTCATTTCAGAAAATAACTACGGCTATTATAGCTTGTAACTTTTATATGCCTTAAGCTCATAACTTTGTCAGTCTACATGCATAAGAGAAAATTCATGTATTTATATAAGAGTATTTATCTTCAAGTTTAACATATGGATACAACCCCTCTGTGTTACAAACGAAAAATACAGCGAAACAAATTTTGTACGGAAATGCCACTTGATTTTTCGAAAACAGATCTGTAACATTTGAAACACCTGGACTTGTACGCAAGTGTCACTAATTTCAGCTTGTACGCAAATGTCATGTACGCATCTGCCATATAACCATTTTTCACAAGCCTATATCTCAGCATCTATTTATTAAAATTGCACCGAACTCCATACGCAAAATATTTATTGTGAGAAGCTATGGTTAAACATTTGTACAACGTAAACAATAAGTGGCACTGTTATATAAAATGATTTAACAGAAAGTTTTGTGATTGCCACAACACATTAGTTTTCCTATGAAAATAACTCTTCAACTATGATTATATTAGTAAAATATTTTATTTCACCTTTTTAATACTAGTAATGTAAAAAATATGTAAATAATAAGTTTTAGTCTTGTAATTCTGAATAAAACCTATCTTTTTGTAACAATACTTTTCATGACAAGCTGCAAGTATAGGAATGAGTATGTTAGGCTTAAAGTATTAATCTTCATGGTGATATTGCACAAATAAATAAAATATTAAATATGTTTAAGTAAATTATATTTAAAATGTTTTTAAAAGAATAGTATATGAAATCTGTTTATATTTTATTGTTTAAAAAAAAGAAAAAAGAAATATACAAAAAACAAAATGAATGCCGGATATCCGGTCCGGATATCCGTATCCGGCAGGCACAAGAGCTCCGGATATCCGATATCCGGTATCCGGCAAAATCACTATCCGTTTCATCCCTAGAAATAAACAAACCACCCAGCTTTAACATTTCAAGTCATTACTGAGTTTTCTGATGATGGCCCCGACTGGAAGCCGAAATATATTAAAAGCTCGGAACTATTAAGGATTTTAATAAGGGGTTAATTAATAAATATAAAATATTTTTTATTTTTCTCTTTTTTTTTGTGATAATATTTATATTTGTAATTGAATAACTATTTTCATTTTGAATTTTTCATTAGACTTTGCATCATAGTAACAAAGTTATAAAAATTTATTTCTATGCAAATACATTGTTAAGTTTGAATTGCAAATTCACAAAACTTCATAATTAAGCCAAGTCAAGTGTACACGTGATTTTACTAACTTTTTTTTGAAAATTGGAAAACTAGAAGTAGGACCATAAGTCTGTATTTCAAAAACAGCTCTAACAATTTTCTTCAAAATTGTTATATGGACCCTTTTTTAAATGTCCTTTCTTATATATCAGTTGGTTACTTCAGGAAAATTGATCAGTGCCTAGATTAGGTAGGTCAGTGTGAAGCATCTCTATAATTAGATGATCAAGATAACTATGTGGTAGAGCATTGGTAGAGTTCATACTAAGGATCAAATTCAGTTCCTATCCTTATCATTTTTCAGTCTAGTTAAAAATTATTTGTCCTCCTTTTCATCTAAAATATTTGTAATTAATAATTCAATAAAAAGATCTGTAAATGAACTTACTAATATATCACTTTTTAGCTTCTTCATTGAAAGAGGTGAATAAAAATAATCTTTTCTATCTTTCTTTCTAGGCATATTTTTAATTAATAATCTAGGCATATTTTTAATTAATCCTTGTATGAGTTATTTGTGTTCTGAATTAAAAAAATATTTGAGTATATTTTATTATTATATAAAAAACTTTATGCACATTTTTTTAATGAACTTATTTACTAAAAGTATAATATTTTGTTTATCTGTAACTTATGTTATCTTGACCTGTTGTAATTGCATTTTTTATTCACATTGTTTTATATACTTTTTTTTTTCTTTCTTTTAAGATTTTCAACTGATATGGATACTTTGGACATTCATATTGTCTATGACATTGATGGATGGCTAAATTGCTTATTTTATTCTATATCTACATTTATTATTATTGGAATAAACACTCCTATTTTTCTGGCTTCTGTGATACCACTTGGAATACTATATTATATATTTTTGGTAAGACTGTTTTTGTGTTAAAACATGTAAGAAAATCAGGAATTTTTTGTTTATAGGTTATGAGAACGTTTTTAACATTACAAGAATATTGTTGCATTTGAAATATTTAAGTATAAAAAATAGTGGGCAAACTTCCTTGAATAATTTAATCATAAACACATTTCTGGAACATTTTGTATGTTTCATGTTTGTGTGTATGGATTTTCCATATATAAAAGATATCCATATGTTTAATATATGCATGCGCTAAAATAGTATAATATAATTAAATCTTACTTTTAAGAAAGATTAATACTTTGAAACGAGAGAAATGTAAATGAAAGTGAACTAATATTGATATATATATGGGAGTACTATTGTTAAATTTTTTTCAACAGATCTGTACTAAATATGCCAATGTTTTTTATTAATATGCATTTGAGTAAGATATTTGGGCATGTAAAGGTTTAATTCAGGTGTGTATTCTCTAGCTGACATGCCTGGCAGGGCATCTAAAAATTGTGAGATTTTTCATCGTTAAATACATATGATGATAAATAGTTACAGTTACACATACAGGATAAATATCTAGAACAATATTGAAGTTATATAAAATAAATGAAAATTTTAGATATAATATGGCATGACGCACATTCTAATAAATAAAGCTTCTCAATATTTTAAGTTTCTTGGTAGTAAGAAACTACGGTTAATGTAATTTGGCATTCAAAACATGAAATATTTTTTTTTAAATTGCAACTCGGCAATTAAAAATTAATTTAATTATTTTAGAAACTACATCTGAATACATCTCGTCAAATTTCGAGGTTGTCGTCTACAACTAGATCACCAATTTACAGTCATTTGCTTGAATCTGTATATGGAGTGAGCTGTATAAAGGCATTCAAAGTAGAAAATGAATTCATTGAAAAATTAGAAGAATATTTGAATAACCATACTGCTTGCTGTTTTAATACATTCGCATGTAACAGGTATATATTTTTTAAATTATAAATAATTCTGATCTTTTTCTAATTGTAATTAATAAATTTATCAGTAACAAGTAAATTGTTATAAATTTATATTCTTATTAAATTAGTTTTTTTGATTTTCAAATTTATTGTAAAAGTTTTTAAATTATAAACTATTGAAGCAAAATAGGATTGTAAATATTAATTTATGTGAATAAATGAAAGCAGAGCCTCCTTAAGTAGATGCCTTCCACGCGCAGCGAATCCCAATGTTAAATTAGGCAACATTTAAAAAACAAAACTAACGCTAGGTGACAGCACCTACGCAGAGCAACAATCTTCTTCTCTTTCATAGATAAGTTATATTTTTCATCTAAAAACTCTAGCTATTAATTTCAATTTAAAGTCCAAAATTGTATTTTTTTTTTTCCCTTTTAATTTGAAAAAATGATGTGAAAGTGCTTTATCGTAAATATTTTCAAAAAAATATTCAAATATTTATATTTAAAAAAGTATAGGGTTTAATTTTCTTCGGAAGTGGACAAGACCTATTTTAGCTTTTCAACTAATTGAATTACAGCGTATCTAATAAATAACACCTTTTTTTAAAAATATATTATTAATTAAAAAACGAAATTTAGAATTAAATAAGCAAAAACATGGCATGTCTATCACGCGATTAAATTATTTTTTATATATTTATTCAATAAAAATTTAAAAATTTTTTAAAATTTAGATATCAGATGAAAGTTTCGTTTATATAAATTAAAATCTCTGAACTTTAAATGGGTTTCAGTTTAGAATGAATAATTTATAATGATAAATTATTAAAATCATGTCTTTTTTTTTTCTTTTTTTTTGGTCATGTCCTTTACGTTACATTTTTACCTTATTAGGTGTGAATTATTTTTCTTAAATCGAGAATTTTATATTATTTATAAGAAAAATAGACTAGCACATTAACGAGATAAGTTAACATTCAGTAATAAAAATTGGAGAAGAAAACAATCTGTTGTCTAGTCCGTCACAAAAAATAAATAAATAACCATTAAGATTTAAATTTTTAAAATTAAGGATTTCTTGAGTATAAGTTTTCTCTCGCACAAAGTTTTTTTTTTTTTTTTTTTTTTCAAGATTTTATTAGCTCCACCAGTTCCGAGAGGGTATGCTTTCGAAACTGATAGACAGTTTCGAAATAAAGTTGAGTTATGTTTACATGTTTTGAGGTCTCCTGAAACGAAAAATAATGTTTTTAGCGGTTGGTCTGTGCACGTCGGTTTGTCTATCTCGGATATACTTGGAAAATGCTAAAAGTGTATTTCATTTTGTGTTAGGTGTTTTCATATAAGACTAAATTTAAATGCACAATCTGATGTGCACATAGTTTATTGAAAATATACAGGGCTATCCAAAATTAAGCTAAACGTTCTTTTCTGTAGAATGTAATTGACGGAAGTGCTTTGCTACACTTTTTTTATGTCGACGAATACTGTTGAAGAAGGAAAATTAATTTTTTGAACCTATAATGTAAACAAAGTATTTTTTTTTTGAAGTTCTATTTTCAACTCAGGTTTTTGAATAAAGTCACGTTTTGGGGTTCCCTGAATACAAAAAAACATTTTTTTGTTTTTTGTGATTGATTTATATGCATATTTATTATCAGAATGACTCAAAAACAAACAAATGCAGGAAATTCACAATTGTATTTTAAAACTCGTATTAGGTTTCAATTTGAAAAATTTGATAAAGATTGGCAAATTTAAGGACAAATTAATAACATCCTTGAAATATTTTTACTTCCATTACCCTACTACCGTACGTAATGAAAGTATTGTGTTCGGTCCAAAAATTCGATATCGAGTTTTCCCCTGATTTATATTTTTAAGGTCTCATGAGTCCAAAAAAAGTAGTTTTTGGCAATTAGCCAGTATATGTGTGTGTGTGTATATGTGAGTGTATGGATGTGGAGAATTTCTATTTCAAAAAATCAAGTCATCTTTCTGTCATATCTGATACTTTTTCAAATCAGTAATCATGATATTTAATTTTTACATGAATTTTTAATTCTATATTCCATTTGTGTGGTAAAAGGTTAATAAAAGTAATGTTATGAATCTTAAAATTTAATATTTTTAAAAAGAACAAAAGTAGAAATAAAAATTTTCTATTTTTTCTTTTCAAGATTCCCAACACTTTTGTTTCGATTTAACTGAAATAATCAAATTTTTATACGCATTTACACAAGTTTTTAAAAAGCAGTGGTATTAAAAAATATAAATCAATCTTGTTCCTTATATTGGAGTATTTTATAGTTTTATTCATAAGTTACTAATGTAATTTACGAATAAAACTATAAAATACTCCAATTTTGAGTTACTTCAAAGTAACTAAGAACAAGTTATTTTTCTGTATTCTTACATCAATAAATAAAAATTTCATTTCATTTTGAAATAAGCATAACTTTTTATTTGTTAAATCTAACTTACTAACAGAGGTGTCAACCCTTCGAATTTTTATGTCATAATTTCTTTTAAATTTATCTTCGTCTTAATCATAGAATTTACGATAATAAATAAAAATAATGTTTTTTGTGAAAAATATTATTGATATTCAAAAATCCGGAGGGTTGGTAATTTTGCATTAATTACGTATGCAGTTTACATACCTTGTCTTGAAATATTTGCAGGCCATTTGAAAACACATATTTTCACGGCGACTGTCCGATTTACAAAATGGAACGACGTAATACACCATATTATAAAGAAAAAACCTCTCGCGTTATTAAATTAATAAAACATAAACCATGAAGAACTCAATTGAAAGTCAATTGAATCGCGGGAAATAAACAGAACTTTACGACACGGCATCAAGCGCCATCTACTGGCTATGTTCTTCTTGTACTGTTGCCAAGTTTTCGAGCGACTCGCTAGGCATCTACTTAAGGAGGCTCTGATGAAAATGTCTATGGGGATCAACAAATCTGTCTGTGCATTGTTTAAGTACACCGCTGCACCTCAATTCCCAACTAAGTAATGTAAATTTTCAATATTAAAATTTTTCAAAAAAGCTCATTGTTTAAAATGAATGGTTGAACCATGTATTGTGATAATTTGAGAAAAAGTTATAACTTTTTCTCAAATTATATGTCTTTCCATTTTATATGTCTTTCAGTTTCCATTTTATATGTCTTCCATTTTATATGTCAGTTTATATGTCTTTCCATTGTTTAAAAAAATTTAAAAAGAGCCATTTTTTACTTCTTATACAAGGTAAAAAGGAAGTATTGGAAAACTGATTTACAAATCTGATTTTGTATCTCATATAGCTCAAAAATGGCTGGTCGTAGAATGTTGTAAATTTATATTTGTCATTATCATGATGGCTAGTAGTACACCTACAATTTTCGTCTTGACATGACCTCCCACTTTAGAGATATAAAAGATGTGATGTTTTTATGAAGGTACATGTGTGTACAAACGGTTCGACATGGAATGCTACAAATTCATATGTAGGTTTGTTAGAACATCTAACAGTGAACCTTCCTTTTTGATCTTTCTGTATCTTTGCATTTTGGATATAAACTTGAAATTTATATCCATAATGACCACCCAAAAAAAAAAAAAATGTTCTTTATATGACATACCAACATAGAGATTTCAACAGAAGCTAATGATAGTGCCCATAATGATACTGTTATAAAATTTGTTGAATATCTTGCATGTAGTTTTTAAATTACTGTTCATCTCAAAATCTGAACAAAAATTGAACTCATCAAGAATTTTGTTAGTAATTTATAGAATTTTCATTTTCAAGGTAGTTAGGTAGTTCTGTGCTAGAAACAAACTTGCTAAAAATTCTGGAAAATTCCTGAACTCTGCTCTTTGTGAAGTTATAGCTTTCAAACTCTGGCAACCCAAAACTACCATTTTTTGCCAAATTTGGTTGCTTAAATTGCCTAAATTGACACCAGATCATCAAATTCGCTGTTAATGTTTACCTTTGTGGAAGTGAAAAAAAAAAGAAAGTGCTACCTATTTCTACTTTAACTGTAATATTTTGTAGAAAGTTGTACACAAAAAAATGGGAAGGATCTAGTCAACAATCATCAATAGACTCTTCTTTTTATAACCCCATTAGTGATATACAAAACTTCTGAGGTAGGTAGTTCAGCTCTAGAAAGTTATAAATCATTCTGCCTAATTCTCAAACTTTATTCTTATTGAAAAGGCTTATTGAAGTTTCCAATTTGAGCTTCTGAAATTTGACATCTATAAATTAATATTTTTTGTCAAATTTGGTTGTCAAGTTACCATTTTCGATACTGAGACCAAAATCTGCATTGGTTCAGAACTTGGCAATATTAGGGACACCGAATTTGGCAAAAAATAGTAATTCAGGTTTGCCAGAATCAGTAAACCCTTTCTCAATTTTTATGGAGTTGAATTTTTTTAGTTATTTTTTATGATATATCATTTCTCCCCAAGGAGACCATCTAAACACAAGTGAATTCTATTGAACTCTAAGCTCTGCATCAGATTTTTTTTTCCTTGTTTGTACAATGTAAAATACAGTGGTGATTTTTATCTTGATTTTTTACATTGATTTTTATCTTATGAATGATATTAAGGCATAAATACTGTGTTGCAAAATTTGAAATTAGGTAGAAAGCTGATAATTAAAGAAAACATGTATGTTTTAGTACTTATAGTTTAATAATAAGAAAACACCACAGTACTGGCATTTTAAAGTAATAAGTACGAAACTTTATGCACTTGTGCCTACTTTGTTTGCCTGACGAAGGGTCGTGTTTTCTCTCAACCCGAAACAGTTGTTGCAAGTTTATTGCATTTTATGGTGTTTATTCAAAGCTTTGTACTTATTATTTATAGTTCACTTCACTTTTGTATAAGTAAATAAAAATTAGTTAAAGAATAAATGATTAATTGAAATTAATCATAATTTAATATAAAATTTATTTTAAACTTACAGCATAATAAAACTATTTTTGATCACACTTGGTATTAATGAACTACCTGATTTATAATATTAAGATTTCACTCAACCTTTTACCCCACACAACATGGTGAACTTTTCCGAGTGATGGTCAAAAAATTGACTACCTGCTGACCTCGAATCTTCCCCATACATTACTGTATTGTGTTGAGTGAATTGTGTGAAAATATCTCATGTGATACATTTGTTAGAAAACTGAATAAAGTTTTATTTAATTATCTCATAGAAATGTTACTGTTCATTATATTAAGAAGTTATAATTGTTATGCAGAAATATAAATAAAAAAATAATTCAAATAATGGCAATCTCTTGTGCAAAATATAAAAATATCACTTAAACCTGCCGCTTTTTCTTATTTCATTAAATTATTATGTTTCATTTTATATTTCATCTCAAACCACTGATTTTTCTTTCAATTTTAGGTGGTTACATTTTTGGCTAGATTTCATTGGCACAATAGTTCTGCTTATAGCTACATGGCTGGGTATTGCAAACCGGCATAACTTAGGACCTTCTAATGTTGGTCTAGTTGTTACCTATGCTCTTTCAGTAAGTCATTGTGATATGTTGAAAAAAGTTTTGAATGAAATCAGAAAATTCACACTCGTTAAATTAGTACTTATTTTCCAAAAATTGATTTTTTAAGCTTTTAATATTTTATTTTGTGGCTAAAAAATGGGAAAAATGCATTTAGTAAAATTCACATTTTCGAGCTCAAATTTAAAATTTAGAAAAATCAATTTTTGGAAAATGAGTACTTATTTAACGATTGTGAATTTTCTGAATGTTAAAATGTAATTAAGAAAAAATTCATTTGGTAATGAGCAATTATGGAAACAGATTTTGCCATGGAATAATAAGGGCCACAGCTGTCAGCGAGATTAGATATTCTCCGGTCTTAATGTGATAATATGATGCATGTCTGAGAAAGGAAGGTGTGTGTGTGTGTGTGGGGGGGGGGGGGAGGGGGGGAGCATTACATGATGGCATACTCAAAAGCTTATAAAAAATAAATATATACACATTTGGGGATTGGAAGAGTCACATACATTCTGTATCTGCCAGTACTTGGCCTGTCTGAGATAGTTCTACCTTCAATGTTAATAGATATGGAACCTCTACAGTTACTATGCTTACTCTCTGATATCTTTGTTCCCTACTTTTTTTAAATGTTTTAAAGGGGAATGAGAATACCAAATGACAGGCGTGTAGGAAAGGGGAGGGCTGAAAGGACTCAAGCCTTACACAAAAAAAAGAAGTATTTTTTAAAGATGTCGATTTTTGTGTAAATTTTCCTAATTGGTATTAATGAGTAAATATTGACATTTAGCTATTGATTTTCTTAAAAATAATTCTGAGTCATTTTTTAAATGAAGTTGTTTTAGACTTTCCCATGATTTTTGATTGCTGCACCCCAGCCAAATGATTTTAAACAGTAAAATACTGTTTCATATCAATTACACAAATTGTATAAATTTTGTCATCCAGATATTTTTTAATTCTATTCATATCGGTGAAATTATAAATTATTTTATATTATATTTCATTCTCTTATCTTATAGCACATTTTTATTATTATCATTATTATTATACTTAGTCAGATATTAGAAAATAGTTTTAAGATCTCACGGTCGACAATTTTGTTTTAAGGGGTAAACGTATCTTTCGAACTAGAAGCTGTGCATTTTGACATGCTTTTTCAATTCATCATAAATATATAAAAAAAAAGTGATGATAAATGTTTATAAATGATGACTACTCTTTTGGGTGGTTAATGACCTAAAAATCCTGGAAAACAAGGATTTTTTCAATACTAGAAAAGTCGGAGAAAATGTCAGGGAATTTTAATTAAAATTACGAATCTTTGATTAAAACCAAGAAATTCCCAACAAAAAAATGACAACTTTCAAAAGATTTGAATAAAATTTGTGTAATTGACTTAAAAAAAAAAAAAAAACAAGGAAAGAAAGAATAAAAAGAAATCCCATAATATCACATTTTGTTTTTTTAAGTTCCTGTAAATTCATTAAATTTCTTATAATTTTTTCTATTTTGTTTGCTTATGACAAATTACTTTGTTTCTTGTTTTATAAATTGAGATTTATTATTATTATTGGTTTTAATTTTGATAAAATTTATGGATTTTAATTGCTTGTACATTTTTAAATTATGTATATTTATGGGTATATATTTAATAATAATATTTTTTTTTTTTTTTCCCAATCAACGATATATATATATATATATTTATTATTTTTTTTCTAATGTTGATTTTTATCAGTTACCCCTAGCAACAGAAATTCTTAATAAAATTTGTATGTTTATTTATTCATTTATTTTTATTTATTTATTTATTTTATTATTATAGATTTTTTTTTTTTTTTTTTAATGAGAAAATAGTTAATATATTTTTTTTTAATTTAGTTGTAATATCATTTCTGGAAGTTTAATTATGTTAATTTTTTCTTTGCTTTAGATAACTGATGCCTTGATGTGGATTGTTAGGACAAATACAGAATTAGAAAATAAAAGTGTAGCAATTGAAAGGGTTGATGAATATTGTCATCTGAAATCTGAGGTAATTTTAATAAATTGATTTCATGCATATTTGTCTTGACTATTACCATTGATATAAATAAAAATGAATAAATAAATAAAAGAGCTAAAAGTAAATTTTCATAAAAAAAAGTTTCAGTTACTGTTTTTTTTTTCCCTGTAAAAAGAAACCTTTTTTTTTTTTTTTTTTTTTTTTTTTTTTTTTACAGAATTTAATATTTAAAAGCAGAGGTTAATTCAGAACAAATTTAGTGCCGCATTGAAGCACTTTCACAAAGTCAACTTTGTTTTGGCAAAGAGGTACCTTCACAAAGTCAAGTCTTGACAATATAGCTACACTAAAAATTTTTATAAGCTTTGCTGCTTTGAACAATAAAAATCTTAATTTGGATATTTACTGTAGTAAATATCTAAGTAGTAAACACCTTACATATATGAAATTACTTACCCCACATATATATTTATTTTACAACTGTTACATTTTATTTTTTAAATGTATTTTAAAATTAAATAAACTGCTTTGCACATTTCATTTAATTGTTCAGAAGCATTATTACTTTTCACAAACTTACTTGATTTTTCACAAATTATTTTATAAATTCATAAATGGGATACCATTTAAAAAAAAAAACCTGGATTAAACCCTGGAAAGGAAGGGATTTAGTGATTATTAAAGTATTTATTATTATTATTATTATTATTATTATTGAAATTTTGATAAAATTTATGGATTGACTGTAAATTTTTAAATTATATATTCATGTGTATACATTTAGTATTATTTCTTTTCAATCAAAGATATATTTGCTGTGGTTTAACCTGGTTTTGCTGCAGCTTATTGTCAGCAAATGGTCGCAATAGTGTAACCTGTTAGCTAATATACATTTAATTCTTTTTTTAAATAGACCTAGAGCCTTGAAAAACCATATGTAAAATATTTTGGGAATGATGAATCACTGGCTTATATCTTCAAAGGTTTAGAGTTAATAATGGAGCAGATGGGGGGGGGGGGGACAAAATATTTTTAAATTATAATATAGAGCTAAGGCCTACAAAATTCATGTTTCAAGGATTTTTGGTGTGAGGAATCAGTTGTGCATATTTTCAAAGGTGTAAAATTTATAGATGAGTAAATTTTTTAAAGAAAAATTAAACTAGAGCTACGCCTTGAAAATTCTTGTTTTAAAGTTTTTGGGGGTGATTAATTGATTGCACATACTTTTGAAAGTGTAAAACTATTAGGGAAGGAGTAGATGAGGGTGCCACTGAACAGGAGTTTGCTACAGTCAAAATTTTCAAAGGTTGTCTGCATGGTGAGCGAACAGGCTTTTTCAGAACATAAAATGGAGAAATGGTGCATTATTATTAGCATTATAAGCCAACAGTCTGTTGTAAGTTTTAAAATAAGCAAAGGGCACTGCAGACACCACTGAGTAAGAGTTTAAGACGTTCATAATTTTAAAGAATCACAAACCAACTGGTTGCCAAAGACAGCTGGTATAGATATAGTATAAACAAAATTATTTTAAAACATAGCTAATAGTTTTTATCTTTCATTTGATCTTAATTACTTTATTTCAGTTTCTCAAATTGATCTGTATATGGAACAAGATTAAAACTTTTATAAAATGAATTACGATAATTTGTGTAATATTGAGAGTTGAATTTATTCACATTTTTAATTAAGAACTAGTTTATCCCTAATTTAGCGGATTCAGTAAATAACAATTATAATCTTTTTTATATTTCTGCTTGCATAGGGAGTTTTAGGAAAATGTTATTAGAGTGTCTTGCACTGCAAGTTTTAAATACACAATAAATGCAGTATTATAAAATAATAATAATAAATACTTGCATACTAAACAGAACAAATTAGACATATTTTATTAGTGATAATAATTTGATTTGTTTGAAATTTCCCAGAACTGAGTTTTTAAAATTTATTTTAATTATTATTTATTTTATTTTTTTACTTATTTTTATTTATTTATTTTTTTTTAAATCTGTTCAGTAGTTCCAGACATTACCCTTCACATACAAACAAATCATTTCTCTTTATATATTAGTATAGATATATGTACTTGTCAGTCTTCGCTCACCTAGTGGTTGATATTTCCATATGAACCAATTTTTTAATTTGTCACATTCTCCAAATGAAAAACAGTAGCCAAATGTTGTGATAAATAGCCGAAAATGAATAATCTTCAGTGACTCCATCTGACTTTTCGGACATTATGTAGGCCCGCCAGCAGCCGAGTGGTTTTACGCTCAAAGCTGGTAGGCGTGAAGTGCCGAGTTTGATCCCAGGTCACGCTTGTCGGCCTATGCATTCGGAGTTTTCTATGGTTTTCTCCAAAACTTGCATAAATATGGGCTAGAACCCCTTAGAAAAACCTCCACGGAAGGCACTCCTTCTCAGGTCTAGGACCCAAGAGCAGTCAATCGGCCTTATTCCCAAACACCCAGATCGAAGTTTACATATAAGGTTGTGTAAAAAAGGACTAATTTTTTTTTTTAAATACCATATTTTTCAAACAATAAGACGTTTAACAACTATCTTCATTTGTTCCTTCTATTAGGCTCCTTGGCGTAAACCAGAAAATGATCCTGAAATCACATGGCCAGAAAGTGGTGAAATTGTTTTTGATAATTATAGTACAAGGTATCGAGAAAATTTAGATTTAGTCTTAAAAGATGTGAATATGATTATTCATTCAAATGAAAAAGTAAGATTTTTTCATTTTAATATTTTATTTTTATTTTTATTTCTTTGTAAGATATATATATAGCTTAGACATTAGTGTTCTGAAAGGATAAAAAATATTTCAAATCGGTAAAATAAAAGCTGTTTAATTTGCAGTATTTTATGTAGACCTTTATGTTAATTTTTCATACCAGACTTGCAGATTTTGCTGGATACCTTATTTAAATATATCTATATTTTTTTCTTTCGGCAGTGGGTCATTCCATGTCAAATCAACCAAAAAAAAAAGATGATTTGACACCCATAGTCTCAGATTTTGACGAAACGTGGTGTATTTGTTCTTTTCATGGCTTTAAATAAAGGAAAAAAGTATTTTTAAATTTAATTTTGCTGAACTTCTTATAAATGGAATGAAACGAGAATTTTTATTGTTACAAGGGAATTAAAAAAAAAAAAATGATTCATTTGACACTGTGAGAGCTTTATTATCTGGATTCTTCTCTGTTTTATTTTTTAATGTTCTTTTTGGTTAGTATTACAGTTTAAATTTTTTAATTTGTGTGCAAAAAAAGCTATTTACTTTCTGTGCTTTATTGGAAAGAAGACCTACCTGTTATTGTCCCTGCGTTCATTATTTTATTTAAAATTGTTTTATTTTATTATAACTTATAACGAATATACTATATTTCCATTAGGTTGGCATTGTGGGACGTACTGGTGCTGGTAAATCTTCTATCACATTAGCTTTATTCAGAATCATTGAACCAGCTCAAGGAACAATATTGATTGACAATGTAGATCTTTCTAAAATTGGACTCCATGCTTTGCGATCTAAACTTACTATTATACCACAAGTAAGTTTTTCAACTGTTGTTTTCTCATTTTTTTTAAAAATATTTCTCATATTAAATTAGTAGAATGAAACATTTTCCCACATTATGAAGAGTGAATAGAGGTCAGTGAATTTAACAAATTTGGAAAAGTGATGAAATTTTGACAAAATGTTCTGGAAGTAAGCTGTTGTTAAGAGCATTATATTCTAAATCACTGAACTGTTTGTTAATGTCCTGAAATCTTCATATGAAATAAACAGTAGACATCAGGGAATCTCAGGAAATCTTGAAAAATTCAAATGCTAGCCACCCTGTTATGGGATGTATTTATAGTTCGAACTTGTGGAAATAAAAAAGCTGTATATCAAATAAATAAATTTAAGAAAAAACTTTATATATTAAAGATTACTAATGATAGCTAAAGATTTTGACCAAATGTATAAATTCCAAACAAAATACATTTTATTTGTAGATTAAAAAAAAAAAAACTAAATTGAAAAATGACAAAGATATTTTGGGGCCTCTTTTGATAGGGGGTCCCAAATGTGATGCTTTTTGCATATGTTGAGCCACCGAAAACACATTTTTCAATTACATAAACTTAAAATTGTCATTTTTTTAGTTGTATCACTTTTCTTGCTGGAATGTGATATGTAAACAGACAATATTTATAAATTTACTTAAAAGAACTTTAATTATATTTAAGAATTTTGAAGAATTAGAGATAAAGATTAAAAGTGGAATTAAAGAGCATTATACGACATAAAATATGATCGTATCATTACGACCCTACCAAAAATCAATAAAGACCAAAAGATAAATATTAACTTCAAAAATAGTAGAAAACTAGAAGATTACAACAATAAAATAAAATTTAAACTGCTAACCGACAAAATTCTTACTGATATGCATGCATATAACAATATGAAACCCAACAATAAATTTGCATACAAAGTGACATTACTTGCTCAAGTAAACAAAGCACTATCACAAGTCAAATGATCAGTGCTACTCAAGATGGCCTGATGTCCAGTTGAGAAAATTAAAGTACATCAAGATTTTTTCTAGGTGTGACTTCAATAATTAAATGTAAACAGACATTGGCAATAATCTGTTATACCCCAATCAGTTGTAGTGCAAATGAATAGCCCTTCTTACCACAATCAGCTGTGCAAGTGACCCTCCCAAGAGACATTCCAAAAGGTTTTCTTTCCTAAAACATTGTGCATCACTAGTGTGAAGTAATATTTATTGTTTTATGTTTCATTTTAAGTTTCTCTTTTTTTCCCAGGATCCTGTTTTATTTACTGGTTCATTAAGATTTAATTTGGATCCAAATGATGAATACAGTGATGATAACATTTGGAAAAGTCTAGAAAATTCTAATCTACGAGAGTTTGTGTCTGGGCTGTCAGAAGGTTTACAATACAGTATTGAAGAAGGAGGTGGAAATCTGAGGTACATAATTCAAATTGTATTATTGTATATATGTATGAAGTGTATTCAAAAAGTCTTGACTTATTTTATTGCTTTTGGAAATGAAGTGTTTATTTCGAGGTAGGAAATTGATAGGTGTAAATGTAGGTTTATCATTTTTAACATGATGTCATTATGTCATTTTTATACTTCATTGTTCACAGTTTTGCATTTATTGGACAGTCTGTTCTAACGTAGAATGTGTAATTTCGAATGCAACGTTTAAAATGTACAATTTTTGTTTATTTAAGATTATACTTTTAAATTTATTTTATCAAATTCCTATACAAAGAAATGTTCATACATGTAAAATTTGAATATAAGGCTCATATTTCTTACTTTTCTAGTTAAAAAAAAAACCAGAAAAAATTATTTCTAAAATTATTTCAAAATTTCTTTTTAAAAAAGGTTATGCAGTAAACTTAATAGTAGAGAAAAAGAAATTGATAACTTCTCAGTATGGCTTATCTATATATTAATAGGCAAGCATAAAATTTGTAGTCCCTTTTTAACATATTAATTATGGAAGTAGAGTGTTGAAAATGGTATCATTCGAAAGGTATGGTTAGCCGGAACGTGTGAATACAAATATTATTTTCTTACGATGTCAAGAAGGTATTTAAAAATACATTTATTTTTTATGCATTTTCCCCCATTTTTCCCTTTTATACACGTATTCCTTTACATTAAAAAATATCTAAAAGTAGAAAGTTGTTAAATCTGGCAATTTCATAAAGCTCAAATAAAACCATAGACACAGTAATTTGTATAATGTAGCATTACTATAGCTCAGTGTGTAGCATCACTATACGCAAGTGAAGTGATGACGTCACTGTCTGTCCATGGAGCCATGAAAAAGATTTTCTATGTTAATCGTCCATTGGATTTTTTGTAAAAAATTATTAAAAAATAACGGAAATTATCTGCCGATTTTAATTCCGATATTTGGGTATAGTTATATATAAGTTACTGTCTACGTGTGTTTGATTGAATTATTTTTTCTGTAAAATTGATAAAATTTTAATTTAAAATCACAAAACTCCAGAAAAAAAAATGGCAAACTTCCAGTTTCGAATGTAAGCATAAACATTTCATTTCAAAGGGTGATATTTAAACAATAAATATTCAACTAATATACTAAATAAAAGGAAAATGGATTTGTTACTAACTGCTGCATGTATAAGTAGACGATACGGAAAATATTCCGATTTCCATTTTTTGCTGAATTTACATGTTTTGAGCTTTCTTTACGTTTCAATTAACTGAAATTGGCTACTTATTTTTAAAAAAAGTGTCTTTATTGCTAGCTTTTGTGGGTAGAAGAAGCAAGTAGAAGATACATAAAAACTTTTGATTTCCTGTTTCCAATGAATTTACACGTTTTGAGATTTCCTTGCATTTTAATTAAGTGAAATTGACTACTTATTTTTATTTTTTAAAAAGTGGATTTATTATTCTTTCCTCTGCATATATAAGTAGAAAATATAAAATTCAGAAAAGTTTTAGATTTTCGGTTTTCGACAATTGCCGCAGCTGTGTTGCAATTGCATTCCGTTTAGGACAAGGCAATAACTTTGCTTTACCTCGCTTTGCAAAAAAAGATGGTCGAGTTTCGACCACTGGGCGATACTAGTACAAATAAATAGTTTAATTATTTTTGTGTCACAAAAAAGAGTAAATTGTTTATTATTTATCATTTATTTATAACTGAAATGTTCATTTGCACATTTTTGAGTAAGTGATCACTTTTGCGATATCAATTTTTTTAGATAATGCTGATATATAGTTACAACTGTAATAAATAAATAAATAAATAAAAACCTGCAGATGTTGTTTACTCATTTTAAAATGATTTTGATACTTCTTTTAACTTCTTTGTTTTTTAAATATTACACCTTCAGGGCTGTGGACAGAGAGAAAGGTGGTTTGCAATCATTACCACAGTATAAAGAACAAGAATGACTTTTTATGATCTTAAGTCGATAATGGGCAATATTGATTAAGTCGATAAAGGGCATCATAGTGCAATCGTGCATATTTGTCATTCAAAAAGCAGCGACCACTTGATACCTGAGATCCATGTGACAGAATATTTTAATGCTTTCTGTGACAAGCCTTATTTGTGCAAACCTTTTCTGCATGACAATATTGACATATTTTCTTATTTACACATAATATGAACATATAATTATAAATAAATCAATATTATTAGTAGACTATTGAAGAAATGTTAAATAGAGGATGCAAATTTCTATTGTATACTGAAATTTAGGAATATCTTTTATTTTTTTGGGCAAATCTTTCTGCAAGTGACAATTCCTTTTTTACGACAATGTCGCTGTGTCACCTATATTCTGCTACAGGTCCTGAGATAGTCTAAGATATGAAGGATATTCTACTCCAGAGCTCTTGTTCTTGTACTCTTTTGTTCTTTCTTTTAATGTGGATATATATAGATCTTTTATGGCCAAATTCTTAAAGCAAACCTACTGAAACAGGATTCATTGGACTTATACACCTTTTCTTAGCTAACTTATTTACAATCTCATTTTCCAAGGGTACCACAGTGGGACGGAATCCACTGCAATACGACTGTTTTAAGAGTTTCATGGAGGTCTCAAAGGAGGGACCAACATTGTTCCACAGAAGCTAAAACAGGAGCTTGGCAGCAGTTGATAATAGCCAGAATTGTGTACTTTAATTGTATAAATAGTCTTTTTTAATCCAGCATATTTTATAGTAGCAAAATATTAAAAATAAATAAATTAAATAAATAAAAATGAAATCCCAGTAAAATAGGAATTGCAGATAATCAAGAATTTACTGTGTTACATATATTAGTAATTGCTATTTTTAATCAGTAATTTATTATTTTTAAAATATTTATTTACATTTTGAACTGCTCCGTTTTAATATTTATTTTAGTGCAGGACAGAAACAGCTTCTGTGTCTATCAAGAGCACTTTTGAAAAAGTCAAAAATATTAGTATTAGATGAAGCAACTGCAGCAGTAGATATGGATACAGACAGCCTTGTTCAAGAAACCCTTAAAACAGCATTTTCAGATCATACAGTCATCACTATTGCTCATAGACTTCATACAGTCCTTGATTATGACAAGTATGTTGAATTTTATTTATAGAGATTTATTGAATTTCACAATGACTATGACCTATACACATTTCATAAATGTCTAGAAATTCGTAAGTTTTAATCGATTATCTTTTTCAGTCTAGGTTAGAAAACTAATTAAGATTGTTTACAAAATTTATTCTCTAAAACAGGGCTGGCCAACCTGCGGCCCACTGTGTAAAATTCTGCGGCCCGCAACAGAATTCAGGAAATTTCTAATTTGACATCTTCAGTTAAAACATCTAAAATTAATAAATTATTTGTCACTTTTTAAATGAAAATATCGATTAAGCTAGCTAAATTAAAAATATTGTGCTTATTGATGTTAATAAAAAATCATATCAATAATTGATTCTTTCTATTATACTTCTGAATGTATAATCATAAGTTTTTGACTGTTTTATAGTTATTTTATTATAAATAAAAATACATTTAATATCCATCTTTTTTTTTGTTTGTTTCATTTTACGTCTGATTCACAAAAATCAAGTTGCAGATCTAACTGAAAAATGTTTGGAGTTATGTTTATTTATTAAAGAAAATTTCAATGAAACTGAAATAGAAAAAAAAAAAAAAAAAAAAAAAAAAATGAAAGAAAGAAAAAACTTTCATCTTTTTTATGTGCTTTTTTATTTTATATAAAGCAGAAATTTTATATAAATTACAGGAAATATAATGAAAATTGTATTCAATTACTAGGCAAAAAATCATGGACTTTACACAAATCTTTGTGCAAAATTTACTTCTAGTAGACAATTAATTGTGTGGGAATAAAAAATATGTCTCCTCATCAGACCTTTTAACCTGTTGACAATATCTACAACATGTTAAAGTTCAAAAACTCACATACTGATGATAATTTTTTTTTTTCCTTTTCATTTATTTATTTTTACAGAAAATAAAATTCTATGCTTTTTGTAACTGTTATCACATTTGTTAACACTTTCGCAACCGGCATACTTTTCCCTTTTCTAAAACTGATTGCCGGGGAATGCTGAAGTAAACTCAAGCTAGTTGCTGCAAACTTTTCATGTTTAAACATAGATAAAAATTAGGTATAATGTTTTGAAATGCCACTCTTGTAATTATCTGGAGCTCGAAATGAAGATTAGTCACATAATTTTAGAACAAACCTATAATACTGTCGAAGAAATTAATACCCTAAAAATAATATCAAAATAATACTAAAGTATTGTTTCCATAGCAATTCTTTAAATAACATGAATTCACGTCAGCAGTAACCAGGAACATAATCTAAAAAGACGTGAATTTACGTCAGCAGCAACTAGCTGTATAAGTTAAAATGACGTGAATTCATGTCAGCAGTCGCGAATGTGTTAATATTTAGTCCAGTAGCTATTTGGTCATTTAAAGAGGAATTTAATTATAAAGATCCTGTATATATACTATCAATTAGACTATTCATTTGAGCATTAATAAATATGATTAATTTTATGTGTTCAAAAGACTAATATAAAGCGATGGTCAGTGAACTCTTTAGTCAAAATAGCCAAGCATCAGAAGTACAATGATCAAGTCTGAATTTCTTTTTTTTTCTAGGAATCAGCTTAAACTATTTACTAACATTAAATGAAACTAGATTGTATAATAATTATAACAATCTAATTTACTGTCAACAGGATATTTTTTTAACATTAAAAATAAAAATATGACAAAACACATAAGTTATATAAACGGTGTTCTTTCATTACCATGAGAAATTTGGATTAGTTATATTTATATTTTAATGTTTTTAATTTGAAGGATTCAAAGTTCTTGTCAATAAGACAATTTCTGGATTTATTTTTAATAAGATTAATGCTTTAAAAAAATGTTAACAATAATTTGTAGAGCCAAATAATTAAATAACAATCAATACTTAGTAGATCGCCCACACATTTAAATCAATTTGTCACAAAGATATACTGGAAGTGGTTAAAGTTGTGTGTGGCTCACAAGCCATTGTTTGCTGACCAGTGGTATAAACAAAGAAGGACCTAAATTTTTGAAGCATTTTGCAGCATAGAGGGAATTGACTAAATGCATATATGTATTTGTGTGTGTGCAAGAAAATCAAAAGTTATTATATTTAGAGTCACTTATACTATTTGAGGTTGTAATAAATTTTTTATTCATTCTTTTTCAGAATCGTTGTCATGGATAATGGTTCTGTTATTGAAGTTGGAAATCCAAAAGATCTGCTTCAGAATGAAAACTCACATTTCTTTAAAATGGCCCAGGATGCTGGACTTGTTTAGAATATTTTAAATTCTAAGAGTTACTTATTTTCATCAGAGTATCTTCTAGTCTACACCAAGAGTGTTTACATCTGTTAATTTGATCAGTTCTTATTTTCTGAATTATACTTCCTGATCCAAATATAAGGTTTTTAAAAAATGATGATGAGTTAATAAGTTTGCAAAGAAACATAATAATAAAAAAGTATACATATTTTAGAGTGGAAGGAGATAATGATCTGATTAATAAAGTGCACATCACAGTAATAAGTAAAAAACTTTGTATAAACACCAGCAATTTTCATGAATATGCTACAGTTGTTTCTGGTTGAAATAAATCTTCAACCCTTCATCAGACAAACAAAATAGGCAATTTATAATGTTTACACAAAGTTTTTTATATACTACTTTTCAACATTAACACCCCTGTGCATTTTTTATTATATTTTTATACATCACAGTGTAAAAGACATTCATTAAGTTTGCTTATATTTTTATATAATATATTTGTAAATTAAAACTTGATTTTTATTTCCATTACCCAACTACCACTGATAATTTAAGCATTGTATTTAGTAAAAATTTCAATATACAGTTTTCAACTATTTTACATGTTGTAAGGCTGCATTGATTCATGTTTTCTTCCTTCCCATTTAGGATTCCCCAATCCTTTTGAATTTTTTTTGCTTCATATTATAAGGATATCTCATTTAAAAATATAGTTTTTAAATTTTTCTCTTCAAACACATCCTTATTTATCTAGGGGAACAATTAAAAAAAAAAAAAAAAAAAAAAAAAAATTAAATATTTTATTTCATTTAGTAAATTTAAGGGTCTAATTTTCAATCATGAAAAGAAATATTGAAATCTATTTAAAAAAAAAAAAAATATGTTCACTAAGATAAAAGGGTGCATATTTATCATCATCATGTAGACATTATCATTCATCATGTAACTTGAGGAGTACTTAGAGCAGTTGAAAATACCACTTACCTCCACCTAAAAATGTTTGATCTGGAAGAGTGAGTTGCATGGTCGCATATTTCGGAAGGTGCGGCTAAGTGAGTTCCAAGGAACTCTGGCATGATGATATGATAAAAATGTCTGTGTTGCAGAGGAAGAGGGAAGGGGGTCAAAACAATTAAAAGTACATGATAGAATACCTTAAGCCTAGATCTAACATGAGTAGTAAATACTTTAACAATTTTTTTTGGAATCACACACAGCCTGCACCCACTGCCTCTTCGATCTGTCAAAGACAGTACTGCCTTCATTAAGGCACCTACTCGAGCACATGAATACTGGACTGTATGCTGTCTAAATTTTCCTAACATTAAAACACAATTTAGAATACAATAGAAAAGGAAAAACTGCATACAAAAATTAAATTTAAATCCTAAACAACTGTAAATCAGAAGATTTAAAATTTGATTATGTACAACTACAATATTACAAATTCAAAAAATAACATAGGATTAATAAAAAAAACTATATACATAAAATGGTAATTTCCACAGTAACTAGAATACATGGTAGGGGTCACGTGCAGGTCTCTCATCAGTGATGACGTCAACTGGACACCAATGTTTCTTCTCAACTTCTCGGGAGGGTACAGTTTAAGCTACATTTTTACAGGAAAATGCAATTTATATCATTCAAACTTTCTTTTATTTTTTCATTGTAACGTCAAAATGCAAATATACTTTTAAATTAATTCCATATTTTTAAAAACTATATTTTTTAAACTTAAAATATATATAAGATTAAGAATATAATTTTAAATGAAAGCATTTTCTAATTTTGAGTGGATAGGGGAATTATCATTTCGAAGATTTTATAAAACTTGTTTAAATCTTTGAATTTAATTATTGTTCTTGTTTACTTATTATCTCCACATTTATTTTTTTCTTGATATTTCTCTCTCTCTCTCTCTCAAAACCTGTTTTGTAGTCTAATAGTTTTAATATTTAGGGAAGTATTTTTAATAATTTTCTAAGAAATTAAATTAATATAACTATTCAAATACAACAAATAATTAAACCTATTCAAGTTAACAAATTGCCTAATTGGCCTTTGTGGGTTTTTGTGGTAATTTATTTAACTGTTTCGTTTTCGTTCTCATTCTTTTCATTAAACTATATATATACCTAGTCGAACCTCGTTCATATGAATACGCTTAACATGAATTACTTTTAACATGAACTGTTTCCACAATCCCCGTCAAAATAAAAATTAGTTTCTGATTTACTGAGAGCATGAATTACTGATAACATAAAGAAATCTTTTGTCTTCCTTGAGATTCATGTTAATGAGGTTCGGTTGTATATAAATTTCAATGCAGTAAAAAAGTTCTTTTTTTTTAAAAAACAATTGTATAATGAGAGAAATTTCAATATATTTTATTATTATTAAATAAGAGAAGTATAATTTTACATTTTAAATTATCAGAAAATTCCGATCGAACCCAGCACCTCCTGTCTACCAGCTTTGAGAGAAAATCCTCTAAGCCACTGATTGGGCTGTTTGCTAAAGGAAATCAGATAATTCCAAAAATAAAAGTCTAGTATTTGTATATGATGTAAAGTTTTCAATGTGTTAAGTTTATATATAAAGCAACTATATAGTGAAATGCAGACAATATTAAATCAGTAAATTTAACAATTTGCATAAAAGTAGATTGCCATGTAAAGAGGTATGTTTGCAATATTCGAACGATTAAACGCATCAGGCAAGGCTTGACATCATTCAAATCTGAGTGCGACAAGCCATGATGTGCCGGGCCATGTCTGATTTACATTTTTAACACTTTCCAACAAGGTTGAAAAGTGTTAATGACTTTGGTTTGTCTGTCCGCACTCTAACTCCCATAAATATTCATGGAATTTCTTGAAACTGATGTATGTATGTTATTCAAGTTTAGTATCGGATGTTCCCTATCGAAAATAGAGTAAATATCACTCACAGTTTGTGTACAGGGACACCTGAAAGTTTTTCAAAACATTGCGTTCTATGAGAGGTATTTCTGTAAACCATATTTTCGTACCCTTACTGTACACAAATCTTAATGAAATTGAAATATGTTATTCAAGTTCACTACCGGATGTTTTCTATTGAAAATGAAGTAAATACAACAACTGATTTGTGTACAGGGGCACACAAAAGTTTCCAAAGCATTGCGTTTTATGAGAGGTATTTCTGTAAACCAAATTTTAATAACTTTACTTTGCACAAATATTAATGAAATTAAAATATGTTATTCATATGCACAAAAGAATGCTTTCTATATGATATAGTATGAATATTCTTAATATGTACAGGGCCATGAAAATATTCAGTTACATTAAGGGATATTATTGAAAGTTTGCTGAAATTACATTTTCATTTACATTAAGCATTTTTAACACTTTTTAAGTATGAGTACGCTTTGAATTTGTGTATCTGTCTGTCCGAATGTCCATCTGTCTTATCACCCTTCCTCCAGTGCCTGTAAATATTTTCTGAATTAAAAAAAAAATGATATATGTTATTCAAGTTCACTATGGTATATTTTCTATTTAAAATGACATTAATAGGTCGTGTACAACTGGTTTGTGTACAGGGACATTAAAAAAAAAAAATAATAATAATAAAAAATGCCAATGCATTGTGTTTTAGGTCAGATATTTAAATAAATCGCATTTAAATAACTTTCTACTACAAAAGTGATGAAAAACTGACATTTATTCTTCATTTGCTAAAATAATGTTTTGTATAGATTAAGATAAGGTTAACCTTCAGATTTACAGGGTTGCACTAAAATATTCAGGTGCATTAAGGGTTGCAATTAGACTGTAAAGGCCTGCATGTGTTAAACATTTTTAACACTTTCCAGCGATGTTTAAGAGTGATTATAAATTCATAGTCTATCTAATAATTTAATCTATAATCTATCTTCTAATCTATCATCTAATCTATAACGTGGGCAAAGAACATTTATATGATACAACAAGTATCTACAGTTGGAAAGTGTTAATAATCGATTACATGGGAAGGAAGAAAGCTAAAATCTGAATGATGTGCAGCTTTAAGATATCCTGAATCCAAAAGAGTGATTTTTAGATATTGGTCAGTGTGTATGTGTGTGGAGAATCTTCTAAATTTCATATCTCCAAAACGAATAAATATAAAATGACAAAACTTCAGAATTTAGACAGGTCTGGTGTACAGATGATTTTGCTAATTTTGTTGAAAAAAATTGGAAGTGGAACTAGTAAGTCCTTATTTCCAAAACAGTATTAAAATGTTTTTCTTCAAAGCTGCTATATCAGTACCCTTTCAAATATCTTTTTATATGCATTACAAGTGTGATTGAGTTTGCGTATTTACCTGATTTCAGGTATTTATTTCATTTTCAGTGCCAGAATTCCAGTTAAAATATCATTTTCATAACTGCTAAATCTAATTAAAATTAATAGTTTAATATTTTTTATAATGAAAAGATTGGACCTCCTTTCAATAAATTATATGTTCTCCGCTTGCAAAAACTTTTTCTCCTTAAAATTTAATGTATTTTTTCATGAATTCACAATCACCTCTGGTATTAGTTGGTTACTTAGACAAAACTGATAGGAATCCTGAATATTTAGGTTAATTTTTGGCCTCACAAGTGGCTTTCTTAAAAAAATAAATAAATAAAAAATAAATAAATAAATAAATAAATAAAAATCCACAGTTTTTTTTTTATTTACTATAAACTTCCTCTTAGATGACCTTTTATGTGTAATTTCTAATTTTTTTTTTTTTTTTTTTACCTCTGGATGAACCGGTAAGAGCCAAGTTTATGTGAAAATCTGGAGTGGGATGAAAAGTCTTCATAACCAAAAATGGCTGTAGCAAGTTTCTCCAAATTTGCTATTTAAAACTTTTTTAGTTGGTTACTAAAGGAAAATTTATAGGCGTTCTGATTAGGTAGGTTAGTTTTTGATTTCCGATATTGGCATTTCAAGCCTTTATGACAATGTTATTAAATATTAGTTTGTTAAATATTAGTTAGTTCTATTTTAAATTGTTAGCTATCTGATTAATGATTACTTAGTATACTATCTCCAAAAATAGTTTATAATACATCTAGTAATGAGTAACCACAGATTTTATTTACTATAAACTTCCTCTTAGATGACCTTTTATGTATAATTTCTAATTTTTTTTTTTTTTTTAACCTCTGGATGAACCGGTAAGTTAGCCAAGTTTATGTGAAAATCTGGAGTGGGATGAAAAGTCTTCATAACCAAAAATGGCTGTAACAAGTTTCTCCAAATTTGCTATTTAAAACTTTTTTAGTTGGTTACTAAAGGAAAATTTATAGGCGTTCTGATTAGGTAGGTTAGTTTTTGATTTCCGATATTGGCATTTCAAGCCTTTATGACAATGTTATTAAATATTAGTTTGTTAAATATTAGTTAGTTCTATTTTAAATTGTTAGCTATCTGATTAATGATAACTTAGTATACTATCTCCAAAAATAGTTTATAATACATCTAGTAATGAGTAACCACAGATTACACCACATATATATTTTTTTTTTCTTTGTTAATCATTTCATTTTTTCCTCTCTAAATTGTATATATTTATCATTGGTTTCTGGATAAAATTCAGTTAAGTCTCTTAATTAACATTTTTTATAAGTAGGCTTTAAGTGAAAATATGTATATAACTGATGCTTCTAAAATAATATTAGGTTAGGGAAAAGTTCTGTCATATTGAATTCAAACAACTGACACTGGAAATTTGCCCTGAAGAACATTTATATAACATTTAAAAAGGTATTCCGCCAACCCAATATTATGGACTGTAAATGGGTCTTTGTAACATGATCTGCTTCTTTACTACGTTAATAATGGCCAGTTATGAATATAAACTGACATATGCAGTATTTTATTTGGACTTTTTTTTTTTTTTCCAATGTATTTATTTATTAAAAATGTTTGTTATATTTAAATTTATATTATTTATTAAAAATTTATGAAAAATGTATTCTGTATTTCACTGAAATAAAGTATTTTTGCCATAAAATTTTTTGGAATGGTTTATTTTTATTTTTTAATGATTTTCTATTTTATCAGTGGTGTTTGTATCCCCAGAAATTGCTACCAGTATATTTTAGTAGCGATATTATCGGTAGTTTTCTAGCGAAGTTTAGCAATTAAATATAAACAAAAATACAATTCATAATTATTGGTGGGAAATGTAATAAAAATCCCGGAATGCAAATACCCCTGTTTTATTGTAGTTTTAATTAAAAAGTTTTCTTATTTTATATTTTCTTAAATTACATACAGAGTTATTATACTTACTGTTAAAAATGTCTTAAATTTTAATGAAAAAAATCTAATTTCTCATTTTTCACTTGCTGACATTCCTAAATCAACAACTCAAGATTGTGTAAAATGTTGTAGTTGTTTTAATCTTTTATCTAATTAATGGGCCCTATTCCATGGATTTACCATAAAAAATAATTTTTATAACTTATATGACAGTAACTTCAAAGTTTTTACATGCGGGGTGGAGAAAATTAGGAAAATTTTATCAGTGAGGAGAAATATCGAGAAAGTTCATAGAAACTGGTTTAGAGTATCATTTAGTGACTATTACTTTTTTAATAAAAATGTACTACTTACGAGGTAAAAAATAATTTTAAACTGTTCAATTTTTCAAGTGGAAACTTCTTTGGATGCACGATGCACTACACACATTTTTTTTTTCTTCAGAATAAATTCATCTTAATTCTTTTTTTAAATAATTTTGCGTTCAGTATCACATTTATATATTAATCAAAACCTGCCTACTGGCATTTCTTTTTTGACATAAAAATTGTGTATGTATATGTAAAAAAATAGAAAAAAATTAAGATTTTAAATTATTTTATATTAATATAGTATAACCTTAAGAAAATCCCTTTCAGAATGCATGACTTGAAAATAATTCTGAAGTTTCTCTTGTAAAATGTGTTTCAGTGCAAGAAACAAAATTTCAATAAATTTGGTCTAATCCTCAGTACCAATTGACATTATCAGCAACAGGTCTTTTCTGCCCCCCCCCCTCTTCCCCCCAGTTTATGAGGTTCAAGTCCCTAATGATTGCAGAAAAGGGCAAATTTGCACATGAGCCTCTTGGTTGAAGTTCTCATTGCATTTGACAGTGACTTTCCCTCTTGCATTATCCCGGGTACATTAAGGTAAAAAAATCGTGGCTAAAGGTAAGCATTACTGTGATAAGTGGGAAGAATAAATTTTGAACAAAATCTGAAAGCAATAATTCAGTAGAATGAAAGGTGGTCACAAAAAATAAACAAAATTCTGGCTTAAAAGGTATTACTATTACTATAATACAGTGAGTAAAGGAACCGTTTGACAGAATTTCAAATTGATACAGCCAGTACGATGAAAGATAGGCACAATTGATTTAACAAAAAAATGGTGGCTTCAAAAAATTCGTTTTACAAAAACATTTGGGCCCTTTAATTTTTTTTTTTTTTTTTTTTTTTTACTGATCAAATTGAGGATTTCTATAGCTTTAAACCTTCCCTGACAAAATGGATAGTTTTGTAAAAAAACTGTGTGTAAACTGATCCATTAGTTTTTAACATTTTCTAACAAAGCTGAAAAGTGTTTGACTTTGGTTTGTCTGTTTGTCTGTGCTCTTAACATCCATAAGTATTTACAGAACTTCGTAAAACTAATATATGATATTCGAGTTCATATGACATGTACCCTGTTGAAAATAGTATGAATACCACAACTTGGTTTTTGTACAGAGACACCCTAAAGAATGCTAATGCATTGTGCTATCCATGAGAGACATTTTCTAAATCACATTTGAATACCTTTATATTGCATAAACCATAATCAAATAGTTCTTTACTTTTCAAATGCACAAAAGAAAAAAAAAAAAAAGAAAGAAAGAAAAAGGAAAAATGCAAACTCTGTATATATTACAGCACAATTAGAAATAAGGTTTACAGGGCCACACAGAAATATTCAGATGTCTTTATTTGAAAAATTTTCAATTATTATTTTATTTATTTATTTATTTTATTTTATTTTGTGTGTGTGTGTGTGTGTTTGTGTGTGTGTTAAGAGTTTTAACCCCTTGGGTACGGATTTATTTGAGAAAATATTTGCAAGTGGAATGGATATAATTTTTGGTTGCTTGGAGTAGTATGTAAAAGTAGTACATTTTACGTAAGACTTTATTTATTTCTAAAATATTGGTGACATATGTAGTATTAAGATGTCTTCAAGTAATTAGAATTGCAAAACAAAAATAAAAAACAAAAAAAGTGAATGACGTGTCTGACGTCAAATGTACCCAAGGGGTTAACACTATACAACAATCTTTAAAAATGATTATGACTTTAATTCTCTGTTTTTTTTTTATCCATGCACATGTTCATTTCCATTATTATGTATAATAGAATGTCTTGAATTTAGTTTAACATTCCAGTTCACTAAAATATATTCTCTAGTTGAAATGTTATAAATAGCACAGCTAATTTGAGTACAGACATTCACAAAATATTTGCAATGCTTTACAGTCTTTGAGAGGTATATTTTTAGAGCATAATTTATATTTTTATACTACTTACAACATGACCAATTGACATATTTTTTAAGCTACACAAAACCTGTTTCCCTGTAAAATAAGGTATGATTGGCGTAATTGATTCATTTACAGGGTCCCACAGATTTGTTTTGATTCATTATGAGTTATAAGAGGAAACTGTAAATGTAATAATTTAATATAATGAGGATTGTTTTAGTACAATATGTGGTGCATATACAAAGACATTGCACATGGCTACATAAAAGTTATCTTTGTGCATTTTCTTCTGAAATAAAAGTATAAAGATGCTTTTGTGAGACTATTGAATTGCTATTATAAAATGAAATATACTTTTGTAGATTTGCTGTTTCAAGATAAATTATTACAAAGGCATTTGCTACATAAGATCTACAGAAAAGCAACCTATTATATGGTTTTTCTTTAAAATAAATAAAAAAGACATTAAATTAATTTTAGCGAGTTTCCTCCCTTCCTACTTAAAAACAAAATGTTTTTAATATGTCATCATAGAAATAAATACACAGAAAGTTAAAAACTTCAATGGTTATTTATAGCTAGAAAGTATTTCTAACCTATGTAAACCACACGATTTTCCATTCGTGTTTAGTCTATAGATAACATACATCATATAGATATTGTGTTTTATATGTAACAGAATTTTTCAGCTCATGCAATTTTATTTTTTCGTAAAGTTTTATTTTATTTCAGTTTTATTGCAGGTGTAAATATATTTCTTTTATATCTAGAAATAACAAATGATTGTGCAAAAATTTTTATGTCTGAAATTTGATTACATACATTTTGTAAGAATAGTCCAACTTACTTGTGTGGATATGAACACCTGTGTGGATGTGATTGTCACAGCATTCATATTCCTACTCTGCTACTTATAAGTAGCCCAAAAATTACTTAACTATAGTCATAATAAAATAATTGCAGTGAAGAATAAATGAAACACACTCACATAAAAAAAAAGTGATATACTAGTTTATGTTTGCCCTCTAAAAATACATCTCTAATATTTGAACATTGAAGTGAACTATTTAGACAGTTCACAATATTTTATGTTGTTTGCTGAGATACTTAAACCTGCTTCAATTATATTTCATGCACAAAACAGTGTGGCATTATGCCACTTTTCAATTTAATTTATTGCAAACTTGGACAGGATATCATGTGTTGTCCCAGCAAGTAGAATGGCATATGCAGGGGTAGTACTAACACAAAGTGAAATTTCAGGACATGCATATTTGAAAATTTCTGGACATTTTCAGGACAAAATTACTAGTCTACCACAAAAGTGAGATGTATGGAATCTAATGTGCGTCGGAAAGAAGTGTTAGTTTACTTAGAAAATAAAGAAAGCATCCAATTTTGGATGTGTTTATTTCAGAGTGTTTTTTGAACTTTCAAAATTTTATTTATGAATAAAATATAGAACAAAATGGCAAACTTAGATAGAAAGTTAACTAATATATTTTAATATATATGAGAAAATTTAAACTGGTTAAAAAATAAATAAATAAATAAAATCTGGAGTTACTGCACTCGACTTTCCAAACATTAAGTAATTAATGGTTGTATAAATAAATTAAAGTAAGACAAATTCATTAAATAAACAAAAGTGAAATTTATAACAGGGTGTTTCAGTATTTTTCACCATTGTTTGATTTTATGCTATTCTACTCAAGATAATTTTAGCCTATAAATAATAATGATAACGAATTTTTTATTGTGTCCCTGTAAAAATCTATAAGGCCTAGATTCACCACAATCTATACAATTTGTGCAACGGTCACCTACAATAGATATATAAATTTTCAGCTCAATCGAATAAGGTGTTTAGATGCTATCGCACTTTAAAGAATTTTGGCTCATAGACCATAATGATAAAGAATTGTTGTTTGTACTTTGTATCCCTGTAAAAAAACTATAAGCACTAAATTCATCAAAATTTATACAGTTCGTGCAACGGTGCTTTACAATGCGTATAAATTTTTAGCTCAGATGAATTAGGCATTTAGATGCTATCGTATTTAAAAAAATTTGGGCCCATAGACCATAATGATAAAAAAATTTCATTTGTGTCCCTGTAAAAAACTATAAGTGATAGATTCACCAAAATCTAAACAGTTTGTGCGACGGTAATTTATAGCATGTGTATAAATTTTTAGTTCAAACGAATAAGGCATTTAGACGCTATCACATTTAAAATAATTTGGGCCCATAGACCGTAATGATAAAGAATTTTTCATTTGTGATCCTATAAGAAAACTATAAGTGCTAGATTCATCCAAATCAATGCAATTCCTGCGACGGTGACTTATAACATGTGCATAAATTTTCAGCTCAGTCAAGTAAGGTATTTAGACGCTAATGCACTTTAAAAGATTCTGGCCCATAGGCCATAATCATAAAGAATTTTTCTTTGTGCCCTTGTGAAAAACTGTAAGTCCTAGATTCACCAAAATCAATAAGGTTTGTGCTATGGTGATCTATAACATATATACCTACCTTCAGCTCATTCCAACAAAGCGTTTAGGGTTATTGTGTTCACTCACTCACACATATATCATCGTAAAAGTAGTAAAAATGAACTCAAGGGACCTCAAAACATATAAAAACACCAAAATTTCAAAGTCGGGTTTTTGACATGATTATAATACTTTCTTTACATAGTATGTTCAGAAAATAAAAATTAAATATTTGGTTCAGAACTTTAGAGTTTAAAAAAGTGTAACTTTAATCAGAATATCTGAAACTTCACTAAAACTCAGTTACAGCAATCATTTCTAACTTTCATACACTCGTGTTTTTTCAAATCATCTTCATACTAAAGTGCATCTTTCTTGAAATTTCAGTTTAAAGACAAACTTTACAAACGTTTGTTAAAAGGGTATTGGGGAAAAAAAAAAAACTTATGATAGAAAAAAATATATATATTTATTTATTTATTTATTTCTGAAAAATAGGTTCTTTTTCTTTCTTTCTTTTTTTTTTTTAGGTACAAAATTATGGATTATGTTCAATCATGCATTTGTGTGAAAGTGCATCGGAATGTATACATCACTCATCAATGTAATGGCAGTAAAATGCAAAAATCTAGTAGTGCAAAAAGGTAATATTAAAATTTTGTAAGCAAACACCATAAACTGCAAAAAACTCAAGAAATGTTTTGGGTCAAAATAATAGCCAGATCCTTCTTCAGGCAAAAAAATTAAGCATGATTGCAGCATCAGAGTTGCTTGCAAGGTTTTTATTTATTTATCACGGCAAAGCACAGCAGTACAGAAGGAGTTTGGGAATTGATTGCTTAATTTGGTTTGCTTAAATGGCAATAAATGATAAAAATTTCAGGAAATTTAGGACAGCTTATAAAATTTAAGGACATTTCAGGATATTTTTTAAATTTTCAGAAATTTCAGGAAAATCAGAACAAGTACTACCTCTGCATGTGCTGCTTTGTCGACTAATGTGTTAAATATTTAAAACATAGTTTTAAAACCAATTTATATCGTCATGGGTTTGCTGTGTTTGTAATTAAAATGATTTTACTGTATTGAGATTTAGGAATGAAGCTTCAAATATAGCAATTACATTTTTACCTTAGTCATAATGGTCACTCCAAAGCTATTTTTTTTATCTACTGAATTTCTCTGTAACTTATTTATTTCATCAATAAAAATCAATTGCAATTGCAAGTCATAATTTACAAATATGATTTTCATTATAGATATATTTGATGCAGTATTGCAAAATACATTCATACAATGTTAAATACAGATACCCTTTTACTCTTGAAAGAATTTTCAATAGTCATCGGAGTGGAAAGCTTATAAATTAATATTTATAGGCTACTAATAAATTGAAAAAATTCAAAATTAGATTACAAATAATTTTACTAGCCAGGAGATATGTGATTTCATCCCTGAATCACTCTATCTTGAACTGAATTTTGCATTCATATTAAGCTAAACAAATAATATGTAATGTTTTTGCAATGATCTTTCAATAACAAGACACTTTTGATGTGACACTTTTGAGATCCTTTATTTTCAGATAGAGGGATATCTTGGCTGGTTACAGCATCGTTTCATTTTGAATTCTGGTGAAGTGGGTATAGAACTTTGACTTCCCCAAATAAAGTGTAGGTTAATTAGGCAATTATGACATATAGAAACTCATTTTTAAATCACTTTAATTGGTTTATAAAAAGTTATCTATAGTTTCTCAAATCTCTGTTTAAAGAATAAATAAAACCCATTTGACTTCATTGGATAATTAACTCAAGATTAAATGACTGGGCTCAAGACGAAATTCTGGGCCATAATTAACACTTTGCTGACTGATTGAGGAGGCAAGTAATGTAATATAACACAATACCGTTTGTATGATTTTCAGAATATTCCCAATATATTTTGATGATCTTGCCCATTTTGCTTCTTTGCTCACACTAAATTATCACCACAACTATTTAACAGAATAAAAAGTTGTATGTGTAAATGATATATGGGTAAGTGCACCAGTGATTGACACTTTTAGAGCAATTTCTGGTGTTTATAATGTCCTAGTCATCAGAAAATATTTTTAGAAATCTTAAGTATGGTAAAATCTTACATATGGTATGAAAGACATTCAGAACCACATATGTTAAAATATAAACATTTGATAGCAAATATTTTTTTTATGAATTTTTATTTGTCACCCACTCAATGTTCCAGTAATTGACTCTGTCAGTTTTTCATTTTATCAGTAATTGGCCCCCTATGTTCCAGTGTTTGACATTACTTGTTGTTCATTTTACCAGTTATTAGCACCCTATGCTCCAGTGTTTGACATAAAATGTTAAAATTCTTTTTGTAAAATATATGATTTTCTTATTTTTCTTATTTATTAATTATTTCGGGATAGATGTCAATTACTGGAGCATGCCAATCACTGGAGCACCTACCTTATGTGAAAGCTGTGCGGTGGAATACCATTGAACAAATTTATATGTTTCCATCGATACCACATTTAAAAGAATTACTAAACATTATTGAATCAAATTTGTGTCGTTTGAATTAAAATAAATGAATTCCAAATATAACATCATTATTTTATTTTTTCAAATGTTTATGAAAGCTTTATTATTGTCTACATTTGGGAATTCTATTAGTTGTATTCTAGCTGTTAAAAAATGCATTGTGTCTAGCTTATACTCAGATGCAATTCGTTCTATCAGCAAAGTGTTAACGTATGTTTTCAAACTACATTTGTAAAAAGCATAAGTTTTAACCCAAGTTAAAATTCTTGCTGGTATTTGTTTGCTAGTCTAGCATTAAATGCTGTATCCCAGCATGTAAAATAGCATAAAATACCAAAAATATTTGCTGGTTCCACCAAAATTACCAGCAAGTCATGGTGTGTATTGGCACAGTTTATTGCTTGTCCAGCATACATAATCCAGCTTCTGTTGCTTGAATAGTATGTTGCTGGTCCAGCAGTAATTATGACTACTATTTGCTTGAAATTTCTGCTATACTAGCAGTAATTCACAACCAACAGATGCTTTTTTGTTGCTATTTTCTCACTTCTCACTGGCATCTAGCATGCCATGCTATTTCTACTTAAGCTGCCGACATAACATATTACGCTGGCAAGCATAGAAAAGCACATAATAGCTTGTTAAGGTACATACCTCTCCAGGCTTTGGAAAAGCTTAAACAGCAAATAAGCATAAAATGCTTGTATATAGCTTGTCGTGCTATTGCTGTGTGCTAGCTAATATAGCATTTTATGCTGGCTAGCATTATAAAGCATATAACAGCATGAAAATCTAGCAGACAAAGCAAAACATAGCAATAACTAGCCTATTTTCTTTGCTGGTACTAGCATGGATTTTAACTTGGGAAGTTTTTTCCTAGATATCGAATTTCACATTACAAAGTGCTATGCTGAAAAAGTGGGATTTCAAGAAAACTTTTAGTTTAATCTGCATTTTTAGATAGGATTTTCATTGCATAAATATTACATTTTTTTTTTTTTTTTTTTTATCCTTTCAAGTATATATTAGATTTATAATTATTTACTCTCTCTGTAATTCAGTAACTATTCCCTAGAATTAGAGAAATATTAATAGACTTTAATTTTAGAAAAAATCAGCAATTAATAAGACAATTATTGAAAATTTGAAGTTGAATAAATGTATGAAAATTCATTTTTTCATTATAGAAATATTATAAACATTATTGTAACAAAGCAACACAAATAAATAAGTCATGATTTTTTTTTTTTACTTTTATTTATTAACTGATAATAACCAGTTTTTCTTTTTTTTTTTTTTTAATAAAATGTTTATTCAATAAAAATGTAAAATAATTTTCAATTCTTGCTCATATTGTATAATACAGTGTTTAAATAGTATACTAGATAATTTTGCTGAGATCTGTGTATTATTATTTACATTTTTAAATTGTTTTTATAACACAATTTTCACAACAATGGAGTAAAAAACCGCAAAGAATACATTTTAATACACAAGAAAGTTTCATGAGACTGAAGACACAATTTAAGTATGGATGAGATTAAAACACAAACACGCACACATAAAAGTTTAACTAAGTGAAATGTATAATAACTTGATTAATCTTCGTCTAGTCCGTCTCACTATATTTAGGTCAAAGAGCAGTAGGACCTGGATTGATCCAGCCTCCAAATACTTTGTCTAATTCTGTCGCTGTAGCTAAGGTAAGGTGGTCTTTGTATTGAGTACTTATAGCTTGAATGCCTATTGGTAGATTTCGACTCAATCCAGTTGGTATTTGTGTTGACGGAAATCCGAGAATGCTGAAGATGCATGTGTAGCCAATGTTTGGATACTTTGGTATAGTCATCAAGTAATGTGGAGGAGGATCTGGATGAGTGGGTATTAGCAAAATAGCATCACCTTCAAGATATTCTTCTAGTTTCTTCTTTAGTTCATCATACATTTTTAAGCATCTAAAATGAACAAATAACATAAGCAATGATAGATTTACTTTTTAAAATAAAATAAACTTATTTAACATACTTAAAAATAAAATACTTTGTGAAGTTTCTTGCCTTAACATCAGAAGTGTTTTGATGTCTACAGTCTTAACTCTTTTTTAATTTCGCCAGCAGCAAAAAGCACCATCTGTGATTTAAACTTTTGTTGGGCTCCATGTCATTACAAAATTGCTCGTTGGGATCCCAACAGAAAAGCTTAAGTCAAGAAACTTCACAAGCTACTTTATTACTTTCTTTAATAGAAGAAAGTATTGGATCTGTAAAAAATTTCGACTTCTGGTTTTCGATGGATTTACACGTTCTGAGTGTTCCAGAACGCGATTTAACTATTTTTAGAAAATGTCTATCTGTCTATGTGTGACAAAAAATTATATTTCATGTACAAGTAAGAATTTTTTTTTTTTTTTTTTTTTTTCAATTTATCTGTAATAAAAGGAATTCACCTCACATCTCTATGTTAAACGTTATACTACACTTATAAGAGTTATGAACTTGTCTAACGGCCAAACTCGGTCAGAGACGGAAATGCCCCACTCATTAATCTACCCTACTTAGCTTCGATATATTTACTTTATCCTATTTTGTTGCATAATTTTGTCACTGTTAGTTTCTATTTTAGTTTTCTTGAAATTATATTTTCTTTTCAATGTGGTAATTCTCATAATGTGAAGATTACTTATTCTGCCATACCATGTGAAATGCATGTTACATTTTAGAATTTTTGTGATTGTATGAACTTAATATGTTAATTTAAGAATTTATATTTATATAAGATTTATCTGTTTAGAATAACCTGCTTATGTGATCTTGATTTGGGAATTAGGAGTAAATGGAAAATTATTAGATAAATAATAGCAATAAAATTGTCCATTGGATGATAATGGTGCTTACTTTTCATAGAACTTGTCTTTGTTACGTCTATCCACAGCAGCAAAATATAGAGCTGGCCATGTGTGCTCTGAATTCCTGAATATACTTTTAATGAACTCCCATGTCAGACTAACATTGCCTTCGGGAGCCAAAGCAGTTTTGAAAGCTGGTCCTCCAGTCTCGAGCAATTTGCATTCCCATATGTAGAAGGCATACTGCAACTCGGGTATGTTCAGCTTTACGACACTGGTGCCATATTCTTCTTTAAAATGATTCGCTGCCTGTAGAAAGAAGAAATCAATATACTATAGTTATCTTATTTGAGTTTTAAGCATGAAAATTTTTATTCAGGCTATGAATTAATTATACACAGGTAAATAATTCATTTAAATTAAATTTTGTAAGTATTATTTCTTATGCAACTATTAATATCGCTTAAATTACTCTATCCTCCGGAAAATTCGAAATTGGTTTAAAGAGGAAAACTCAGAAAGAACAAAATTTTACAGATTAATTTCGTTTCAAAAACTACTTATTTAAATTTTTAAACAGTTTTCCTGTTAAACATACAATCATATAATAAATGCATATATTTTTGTTGGAAAAAAAAAAAAAAAAGCTCTCTCTCTCTCTCTCTCTGTATATATATGTATAATCATGTAAAGTTAATATTTTAAACTAAAATCATTGGTCAGTATTTTATTACCATGTTATTAATTAACTTCTATTCTTGTGTTTGTTTGTTTGCTCGGTAAAAATCTTGCAATCGCTAACTTCCCTACTAGCTAGACATTTGAAACTTTCACAGTAGCTCAGAACCCAGTGACAACTCAATACTTGATTCGAAGTCCGATTTTCGAATTTTTGATTAGTTTTCTTATAATCAATTAAAATATGAAAATAATAACATCCTAATAGCGTTAAAATATCCATTAAAGTATTAGCTATAATTTAATTGTTGCCAAAAAAAATTTACGAGTTCATTTTCTTTCGACATAAAAATAAATACATTTAATTAAACACAAAAACTGATGTCATTATCACTTTAAAAATTTTATGCACATTGATAAGAGCTCTATGATTCATCAGAAAATTTAAAACATGGTATATAAAGAGTTTTTTTTTTTTTTTTAATCTTATAATTATTAAGAATTTAGTCAGTATTTTGGGCTAAATTATTCCTCGATTCTTCTTTTATATAAGCTTAGAAGCAGTATTTTTTTTTCTGAAAAATGTGCCTAACAAAACATTCAACGGTAACACTGTAGTCCTAAATTGCACCTGCTTAATCAATCCTGTTGTGTTTTTAGGACTAGTGCACATTCTTAAATATTGCACTTTTGCCTTCTTGTGCATTTCTGTTTCTTACTAATGTAGGTAAACTGACCAATTATCTGTGACTAATCCACCTATCCAGAATAACATATATATTATGATTGTTATTTTACAAAATGTATTAAAAACTCAGAGACTTAGCAGAAGTGTATTAAAAAATAATACAAGATTGGACACAGGCAAACGGGCTTTTCCCTTCAAAACTTTCCCTAATGACATAAGATTAACAGTTCTTCTGCATTGTATTGTTGTCGATTTTGGAGCTATGTCTAAAATTTGAGTAAAATTAGATCAACATGAGTACATCAAAAATAAATGGCATTGTTCCTGGAGAGGTAGATAACTAAAAATGCTTCATATTGTATTGTCATTGCCTCATGTCTAAAATTTGAGTAAAATCAGCTCACAGACATGCATTGAAAACAAATTGCAAGATTTAACACAGGCAGATTTGCCCTGGAACCTGTACTTAGTCAGATTTGATTCCTAAAAGTTCTGGTGTACAGGGCCCAATTATGACTTTTGGAGGCTCTTGACACATCTTTTATATGGTTCCCCCCTCCTCCCACCCTATGTACATACTACTCCGATTCAAAAAATTAGAATAATGTAAAAAAGAATGAGTTTGATGTTGCTAACGCGTCAATTTGCATACTGCGTCCAGGAAAAAATATATTAAAAGTATCTAATTATCTTCAGAGCATTTATAAATATAACATAAATATTTATTTTTATCTGATATATTAATAATTAACTATTTAAAAAATATTAGAATAATTCAAAGAAATAGAATACCTCGATAGAATGGTTCAAAAAATTAGAATATTCAAATTTTTCTATAAGTTGAGAGAACGGCTGCGGGATTAACATCTGTGGCAGTGCCGTAAAAACCGGCGGTGCAAGCGGTGCGCCGCACCTGGGCCCATGAAGCAAGGGGGCCCATAGCCAGAAAATATTTTTATTTTAATTTATTTATTTACTTTTTTTTAAGAAAAAAAAATGCTTAGAATTTTGAAAATCCTGCATCCCCTCCTCACCCCCCCCCCACACACACACATAATCTACCTCTAAAAGAAAAAACAGTCTTAAAAAATTCTTTAAAAAGTCCTACTGCTTACTCCAATGTTGCATTTTTAATCCTCTATTCTCTGTGGACACATGGAAAACGATGTTACTATATTCTTTGAAAAGAAATCGTCTTTTCTGCTCCATACAATAGGAATGTTTGTCTACCTCGGTATTGTCTCAAACGAACCGAAGTTTTGGGACTTGACAAAGTGAGTTCCTGGAAATATAGCAATTGCACGTGAAAGAGTCAGTTCAGTGTTCACTTTGGAGGAAATAGTCTCAAAGAAATTAGTAATCATTACTACAAAAGTCTTTGTAGTAATGTCTTTGTCTCTTTGTAAAGTCTTTTGTAGCCTTTGTTGATTGTCTTATATCTCTCAGACGTAATCTGATAATTATTTGAAAAGAAGATTAGACGAAAGTACTGGGTAAATAATAATAATTATTATTCATTTTTATTATAAATTTTATTCAGTATTATAATTAATATATTAGGTATATATTAAATATTTCATGCAAATGATGGAACATTCTTTAAAATTTAATATTATGGATTTAGAGGCACCTTATTTTCTCGGACTCCCGAGTCTTTTGCAAACTTACTTTTAAAAGATTATGTTATTAAAAAATAGTCATTTTAAAAGATAGGATTACTATTTTTAATGAGAAATATTCAGTATTAAAATTTTCATTTGAATGAAAACATTATGTTTCTCAACCTTAATATTATAGATTTAGGGGCTCCTTGTTGTCGGGGCTTCCCATATTTGCCAAAGCAATAATATGGGCTTTATATGTTGTTTACTGTTTTTAGATGTGTTAGATAGCTTTTCAATGTATGAAAAAATTTAACTGATATGCTGAAATACTTTTAAAAAGAACTTTTGGGGATCTCCGAAGTTATTCTTCATTAAATTGAAATTGTTTAAGACCCAAGATCTCAGCTATTGTTAACTCCACTGTATCTCAGCATGACTTTATAGTTTAAAATTTTAAAGAGATTATTTTTTTTTTTTGATTGAAGAAAAATTAGGATGTACACATACTGAGTATATATCTATATATTATATATATTGGGTCATAAACCAAGATTATAAATACTAAAATTCACATCTTAAGTTCACATTTATTTGCAGAGATTTTCAAATAAGTCTGACCTTGATAATATAGAAAAATGATCTTGGTTGGCTAGGGTCCTAGGTCTGAGGAGGAGTGCCCTCTGTGAGGGTCTTTCTAAGGGATACAAGGACTAGCCCATATTTAGAAAAACGATCTAGAATTCTAATAGTGGTTTTTAAAACTCGCTAGCAAAGGGAACTAGTATTTATGAGGCTGACGTGGAACTATTTTTACTAGAGACATAATTTAGTTTCTAGATATCAGTCACAGGATTTTTTTTTTCCCAAGAGCATGATAAAGATTTGTACAGTACAAGCAGTACACTATTGTACAGTAATTATAAAAGGTATCTGTAATTTTCCATCATAACAAAATTATTACATGCCATGCATTTTTTTTTTTTTTTTTTTTCCCTTAACATTTTCCGTCAGTAGGCCGTTTAAGATAATCGTCAGTTTTTCAACTCATGAATTAAACACATATCTAGTCTAGTAATGTAATGTTATGAAATTATAGTCTCATGCAAGGTTCTGAATTCAAACATTTTCCTACAAAGTTGAAGAGTTTTTATCATTTCGGTTTGTGATGTACGGTTTGTTAGGTAGGCATCCGTTTGTATTCTAGAATTCTTCGATGTCTAAATTCGTATACTTTATTCAGGCTGATTACTGATTATTTCTTTTGAAAAAATATACATTAATCACACTGCTCTTATATAACATAGGCACAAAGAAAAAAAGAAAAAAAATGGATATATTACTATCTATGGACAATACGTCTTTCAAGTGCATTTTAATTTTAACATCTTTATACTGCGTTAAACAAAATTAACATGTGTATTTACAATAGAATGTTTCCTATAGAAAATGTTGTCTATGGTATCAAAGACTTGTTTAGTGTGCAACACAAAGATATCAAGATATGTGACTGGTAATAGGAAAAGCTGGAAATCAATTCTTTTTTCTTTTTTATTCCACCGTATGAAATTTTAGTACACTTTGTGGGGCATGCGCAATTTATATAGAATATCCTAACCCAAACGCGATCGAACAAATTGCTTCACACATATGTCTCTTTTATTCAAACTTTTCCTGTGATGTTAGAAAGTGTTTCATAACACAGTCCTGGAAAAAAAAAATTTTTTTTTTTGGTAAACTGTGGGTTTGAGGATGCCGAATCTAAAAATGATATCCATCTTTGCCCACTACGTATATGGTTATTTTTGCAAAATATTGGGGTTTACAATAAAAATTCACTATTTTATTACACAGAACTAAACATATTCTTTCTCATAATTAAGCAACCAATTCTTAAGCGATGTACTTATTTTTGTGCTCATTCTTTTTGCTTGTCAAACCTTTTCTTCTTCTTCTCCTCTCGATTATTTTATTATTATTATTATTTGACGTTCTTCCGAACTCGCTTCCGTATTCATTCCTTCCACTACCCCCCCCCCCCCTCCCCAATTCTATTTTTTTTTTTTTTTTTTTTTTTTTTTCAATTTACCTTAAAATTGTTTTAAAATAAGAAAAAAATGTTCAATATTGTTCTTGTAATCAGGGACAATTGTGTGTAGGATTTTTTCCAAACTATTTTTCACTAGTAATTTCTTAGATTTTCAAAAAATTTACATGTACTTTATTGGCTACAATAGTAAAAAGAAAAGTTCATCGCACCCTGGTCTTTTCTTTTCTTTTTTTTCATGTAACTTTAAGATTTTCAAACTGGGATCGCAAACAAGCTGCTATAATCAATAAAATAATACCAAATTTCATAAATTCGAATAAAACGCAACTAAAAATTACAGTATCGGACCCAAATAAGGGACTAGGGAATCCACGCCTTCCCACGCAAAAAAAAAAAAAAAAAAAAAAGACAAAAGGCGCTTACAAACATCGAAAATTCATATTGAAACAACTGATTAACATTCTGAATGAAATGATTTAATTTTAAGTAATCACAGTCAATCTGTATATTAGTTCAACTAATAGTATCAGCAGTAAAACAATTTCACGTTTTTTTTTTTTTTTTGTTTTTTTTTTTCTAGCTGGTTTGAGCAAAAAAAATTGAAAACTTTTTTTTTTTTTTCAATTAATCGCTAAATAAGTCACTTATTGGGTTGGCGATAAATGTATGAAATTCTATGAAATAAATAAAACGTTTGTATGAAAACACCATAAATAGCAAAAATCTCTCAAACAGTTGTTTCGGGTTGAAATAATAGCATGGCTTTTTAATATTTTTACAGCCATATATATAGTATATATGTGTGTGTGTTAGCGAACGCGATAGTTTCTAAATAATGCCTAGGAATTACTGAAATTGTTGAGAGTTTTTAATTTCTTCAACCCAGTATTTCTGAAGGACTTAAAAAAAAAAAAAAAATGCCGGTAAGTTTACTAAAAATATGCAAATTACATAAATTCTGACATTATACTCCAGATAGAAACATTTAGGTACAATGTAAAATATATAATGAAAATATTATTAACGTTGCATGTTTTATTCTAGAAAATGATTATTGCTCTTGTTTTCCAGATCTATTCACATTACCTGTAATTTTCCTAAAATTGCCTGTCACAGTTGCTTGAACTGAAGTCATTTTCTAAAATGAAACTGATAAAAAAAAAAGTAGATTTGGAGTAGTATTTTCTTTCCCAACAAAGAATAACAAACATTTCTGTTCTGAGCATTGAGGGCAAGCAGTTGGACCATTTGAATATTGAGTTGGTTGGAGGGGTTTTACGTAGCACTAGTTTTGCCCTATAGTCAGTTGGTTACTGTCTCCTCCCCTCCCAAGGATGATCAGGACACATGCCGTCACAATTTTTATCCTCCACGGAGTGGATGCTCTTCCGCTTCCGTGACGCCAGACGTATAATTTGGATGAGAACGTGAAATACATTGCAGCCATTACTGCCTTTACGAGCACCAGTCACCACCAGTGTACACGATTGTCCTTGGCCGGCTGGAGTATCGAACCCATAACCTTCCAGTTACGAGCTAGGCATCCATTTATAGGACTACCCCTTGAATATTGAGCATATAGTTAAAAAATTTACTGATGGCAAAGCTCACAAACGGAAGTTTTAAAGACCTTGTACGTGATTGAATGTTGTTATTATTCATTATATATTTTTTCATATTTTTATTTACATAATTAATTTAGCTTAATTTAATTTTTCCAAAGCATTCATAATATTAAAATAAACATTGAATTCAATATTGAAATATTTTTTTTTTTTTTAAATAAATGCTAAAACAAACAAACAAACAAACAAAAAAATCAGTCTTTTTTATAAATCAGTAAAAAAATGTGAAATACTACCTTTTAATTTGCGTTCTTACTTTAAAACGATTTTTAAATACTTGTCATTGCAATACTGCAATGCAATTACTATAGTAATATTAGTATTTGCAGTAAAAATATTAATACTGCGTCTGAAGTAAGAACAGCAGGGGAGGGAGCCCTATAAATTCATCTTTAGTGTAGGGGCCCCTAAATTCTTCACTCGCACCGGGGCCCCCAGCTTACTTGTTACGGCACTGATCTGTGGGACTATAAAATGTGCTCCGTTGAAAATGAAAAGTCGTTTGGCATTTGTTTGTAGCGTAGTATTTGCTTAATATGGGACGAAAGAGCGATTTATCTGAGGCTGTGAAATATCGTATTGTGTACTTGCACGAAATAGGAAAAACACAACTTTTTATAGCAAAAGAAGTGAAATGCTCTCAAGCAAGTGTGAGTAGAGTTTTGAGAGAATATTCTAATAATAAGTGTTTTAAAAATAAACACTTTAAAAGTGGTCGAAAGCCAGTAACTTCAAGAAGAGATGAAAGGCAATTGAAAAAGATTGCGAAGAAACATCGTTTTCGGAGTGTGAGATATGTGCATAGAAAATGGAAAGAAATGGGTATAAATGTCTCCAAATCTACAACACTACGACGACTTCGCAAATTAGGTTTTAGATCACGTGTGCCTAAGATAAAGCCATTCTTATCATCTAAGCAAAGGGCTGCTAGAGTTAAATGGTGTAAACAAAGGCTATTTTGAGATCACGACGATTGAAAAAAGATACTTTTCAGCGATGAAAGTGTGTTTTGTGTGTCTCACGGAAATCAAGGTATACGTGTCTGGAGACTCAAACATGAAGCTTATAAGAAAGAATGTTTAAAACGTTCGTTTAAATTTGCGACCTCTGTTATGGTATGGGGCTGCATGACTGCTGAAGGCCCAGGCAGGTTGTGTATTGTTTCCACAACAGTCAATTCAGAAGTCTATCAAGAAATTCTTGAACATTTCATGGTTCCTTCAGCTGAGGATTTATGTGATGACGATTTCTTGTTTCAGCAAGATTCAGCTTCTCCCCACACTTCCAAATCAACAACTAAATGGCTCAAAGAGAAGGACATACCTGTACTCCCTTGGCCTGCAAACTCACCCGATCTAAATCCTATCGAGAATTTGTGGGGAATTATGAAGAAACGACTTCAAGAAGTTGCGCCTAGAGACAAAAAAGAACTTATTTCTAGTATAAAGAGCATATGGGCGAATTTGGATAAAAAAGATTGTGAACCTTTAGTTAAAAACATGCCAAAACGTTTAAGAGCTGTCATTAAAGCTAAGGGTGATGCAACAAAGTACTGATTAGCAAGTAAAAATACTTAGAGTTTAAATTATGTTCAATATATTTTCATTATTCTAATTTTTTGAACCATGTTAGAAAGTATTCTAATATTTTGAATTTTTTGTTGTTAGCTGATTTAAATATATTTTCTATTTCATTGTAATGTGTTTACATTTTTATAATCTGCAAAATATGCAGATTCATATTATAGTACTTTATATTTGATATTGTTGATTATTTATTTGATAAATTCGATTTTCATTTCCCTTGACCATATTTCTTTTCATTATTCTAATTTTTTGAATCGGAGTAGTATAGTTTAATATATTCTTTTTTTCTGTGTATTATATATTGTACGACTTTTATAATTAATAGACCTTTTGCATGGTATAATGGAATTAAATTATTATGCATCACTCAAAAATACTGTGTTAACATAATCTTGAGAAAAATAAAATTGAGAAAAACTTTATTTGGACAAATTGTCAGATTTATCTATAAAAGTTTAAGCATGCAGTGATAGGATTAGGATGCATTTATATCCATAATAACATTGAAACCAGAATAAATGGGTTTTAAGTACTACATTTTGTGAGTTTTCTAAAGTATGGAAAGCAACATGACACATTTCTAAAATTAAATTACAATTCTGAAAAAATGTAAATTCTTTAAAAAAACACATGCTTAATTCATTCTTTGGCCCCAGTAGCAGGAAAAGAGAAAGGGGAGAAAGAGTTTGTGCTTATTTCTTATCATGTGCTAAAGAATAAGTTCCCGGAATTAGCAAGATATCCTCATGCCAAAAGTGTGGGACAAAAAAGGCATCCATGCTAATGGAATCTAGATAACAATATAAACATGCATGAAATTTTTTTTTTCCTTTTCCACTTTTCTTATTTTAAAAACAGCATACTTATATTTACATTTCCTATAATACACAAATATAGTGACAAATTTTAAAACTTTAGACTTTGTGCCCCCCTCCCCTCCCCTTTCCCAAATTTGGGTGACCTGGGCCAGTGCCCCTTATGCTCATGCCTTAATCTGGCTCTACTGGTGGCATCGATTATGGACTCATGTGCATAATCTGAGTAAAATCGGTTCCGCAGAAGAGATTAAAAATAAATCTCGATATTTGTCATAGGCGGATTTTTGCCTCTGCAAACTGCCACTTGTGCCACATAGATTCCTGAAAATACTTGCATATTATACTGTCACAGACTGAGAACTCATGTGAAAACTTTGAGCAAAAAGGTTTGATGGAAATCGGTTGAAAATTGAATGGAAGATTATTGACTACAAGATAGGCAGAACAATTAACAACCGAAATTAAAGTGTGTGTGTGTGTAGGGGGGGGGGGATAATTTTTCAATGAGAAACAATTACAAGAATTCAATTTTAAATGCTTTTGATTTTATTCTCACACATAAATTTGTGGAGTTTTTTTTTTACTTTTTTCTGTATAAAAAGAAAATGAATATTTTTTAAACTAATTTTATCTATTCACATCGTGAAATGTGATTTACACATTTTTAAGATGTCCATTATTAGAAAATGTGTGTCTATCCCCAAAATTTTGTGACTGCTGTCTCTTATGAACTGGTGAGCGGAATTCAATAAAATATTATATTGGATTGGACTGTGACTTAAGTTGGTGCTGATTGAAATTTTGGGATATATTCTCCAGCTGGTTGTGGTGCTATGCTGTAATTTTCTCCCATTTAAGGAAAGAATATATTTGTGCTTCTGTAATGTATAAGTGCACAAAACTTTATATATATGATGGCCATGAGAAAAATTTATATTTATTCAATTAGAATACATATTAACCGATACGTGGCAGTGCTACGCTGGAAATTAACCTAATTAATGAGAAGACAATATCTTAGCTTCTATGATATAGAAATATAAATTCAGAATACTTATGATTTTTTTCCAGTTTTTTAATAATGTCACATACACAAATGTACACACTTAGAATATTGCTAAACTTGCTATGTAAAATAAATATTATGAAAAACTATTCTCAATTAATTGGGGGTATTGCATATCGGATGATAAACAGTGCAGTATTTTCCTTCAAGAAAACGCTATGTCGCAACTTGTATGGTACATAAATGCATCAAACTTAGTGCGTGCGATAGGCATCATGTAAAGTTATGCTGATTGAATTCAGGCGTACATGCAGCAAGTGGCACTGTTGTTAGTAACTTTCTGTAATTTTTCAGATGGTTATATCTCAACATCTATTAGTTGAAACACCCCCAAACTTGCTTAAATACAGGTTAGGATCTTAGAAAGCTTCCCTTTCCCCTGCCCCAAACACACAGAGGGCATTGCACTAGGACTAGACCTATAAATTGAAATTTTAAATTACTTGCCTGTAAAGGTTTAGTTTTTTATTTTATTTATTTATTTTTATTTTATTTATTTATTTATTTATATTTTTTTTTTTTTGGGGGGGGGGATAAGTTTTCTTAAATTTTGTGGAAGATCACTTTTTTGATCCAAATTTATCCCAGATAGACTATTATTTATCCTAGGTAAAAATCATTTTTCTCCATAGCCAGTTAATGAAAATTGTGCTTTTCCGTGGCTGATCGACAGATAAAATCACTTATTATGTATAAGACAAAATTACATTTAATCATAGCTAATTGCTGAAATTTGTGATTTTTACTTTCCGAACATACATGTGTAAGAAAAATACTGTAATCATGACAAAAATTCGACTTTGAGGTTTTGGTGTATCTATAAGTTTTGAGGTCCATTGGGTTCACTTTTGTTATTTTTATGATGTATGCATCTGTGTGTATGTATGTGTGTGAGAGTGAACACGATAGCGTTTAAACGCTTTGTTCGAATGAGCGGAAAGTTGATATGTATGTTATAGGTGTCCGTTGTTAGTAGCACGAACCCTATTGATTTTGGTGAATGGGCTCAAATTATTAAAGTGCGGTCACATCTAAATGCCTTATTCGATTGAGCTGAAAATTTATATACATATTATAGGTCACCATCGTACGAATTGTATTGATTTTGGTAAATCTAGCTCTGATAGATTTATTTATTTATTTATTTATTTTTTTACAGAGACACAAAGAAATTTTATTATAATGGCCTATGGGCTGAAATTATTTTAAATGCGATAGCATCTGTCTTATTCAAATTAACTGAAAATTTATACGCATGATATAAATCATCGTTGCATTTTGGTGAATCTAGCACGTATAATTATTTTTAACAGGGATACAACGAAAAATTCCTTATCATTCTGATCTGTGGGCTCATATCGTTTGAAATGCAAAAATGTTAATGTAAACAATATATATATATATATTTAGGGAAATAACTTAAAAACCCTATAATAATTTTCTCGTTTGTTTAGTTAACGACTTATCTTACTGTAAAATTTATTTAAACAACCGTTAATTGTTTAATGTTCAGAAAGTCAAGTGGAGTCACTCCAGACATTTTAATTATTATTCATTTTTTCACCGGCACAGCAATTGCTGAAATACAGAATTACCAGTATTAAAATGTTAATTGCAATAAGATATAAATAAAAAAAATATTAAAAATACACTTTTATTTTAAAATATATAGAATCTCCACTTCAGCAAATGTGAATAATATACACATATTCAAAACTTAAGCACAAGCAAATGATAACAAGTGAGTTAAAATTCAAAAGCAAATTTTGAACTAAAGTTGAGGCTCATCAGATGCCCCTCCTAGATTCATTACCCTTTGAATATGTATTGTCATTGAAGATGTATGTGTATCGAAAAATTTTAGCTCAGTCGGATGGTTTAATACAATTCTAAGATTTGAAACAAACGCAAAAAATAAAATAATATGTATATACATATATATTATATACCAAGTAAAATTGAAGCATTTTTTCTTTTTTTTTCAAAACTTATTCATGCTAGTAATTTTCACGTTAAATTAAAGGAAATCTTGCTTACAACTTTTTTAATGTTGATTTCTGAAGTATGCAATTGCTTCATTGCAAATTAACAAATTTGTTTTTTTAGCATATATTTTCAGAAATGCAGGATAATTTTGCCTTTAACTTAATTTATATATAATTGTCTAATTTGTCTTCAGATCTGTATTCCACCTAGGTCTAGGTGCTTGGATACAAAATTTTGTATAATCATATGTGCACCAACCAATAATGGAAATTTTTAAGAACTGCCCTTAAATTAAAATTTTTTGCTTGTGTTTAAAGTAGTTTACTCCTAAGTAATAATAAATCATATATGTCTATATAAATAAAATGTAAATGTTCGTTTGTTCTAAATCCTAAATCTCCGAAAGTTCAGCACCGATTATTTTGAAATTTTAACAAAACATACGTCCGTGTTTTTACATATGTGGTTTTGTGAAATACCCCCTCCTCTTTTAAACTTATCTCTTATGGGAGAAAGGCAAAGAGAAAACGTTTCCAAACATAACATCTACTCTAAATTATCCGTGGAAGTGATTTTTGGTATGCATTGGTTACATATACACAACACATATACTATAAAGGGAATGGCGGGGGTGGAGGCAAGAAACGCGTTTCAAATCATAACTCTGCTGCAAATTATCCGAGGAGGGCAATATTTTGGTGCGTAGGTTATTTATATGTATCAACGCACAATATAAAGGGAATTTTCGAATACCTCCCCCCGTTTCGAGGGTGGAGGGGGGTTTAAAAAATATGTTTCTAAGCTTGACTCTGTTTCAAATTATCTCAGAAAGGCGATTTTGGGGTGTGGGTTGGTTTTCGGGTCTGGAAATAGATCACATTTATTTTGGTGTATGTAAAAGGAAAATGGGTAGATGGAGGAGGGCGCGCGTGGATAGGGTGCTGATGCACTCAGTGGGGATAGGACACAACATAGTACAGGCGAGAAAGACGCTGCCAAAGGCATTTGTGACCCAATCAAGATTCCTGTGTGTTATGTACTGTTGTGTTTTGTATTTAATGCGCATAAAACGCCTTAAAAAGGTAAATTTGAGAAAATTTTCAAGATAATCCTTAAAATCATTTTGGCGATTTGGAGTAGAACTAAAATATGCTTATGCTTCCATCTTTCCATAATCCACGCACGACTTTTCAATTTTCACCAAAAGTTGGCAACCTCATTTGTCTGCTGGACCTGTCTTAATTATAATGTTTTGTTGTTTTATCATTTTTAGTTTTGGAGGTATGATAGTCAGAAAATCTCAACTCCCAACACACACACTGATTAATTAAAAAAAAGAAAAAGAATTGTTTTATTGGACCTTAAAATATATGTAAATCATTTGGCAACACCATATACCAATTTTTTTTATCAAATACAATACTTTTATTATCTACAGCAGTCAGATGATGGAAATAAAAAATCTAGTGTAAAATTTGTTTTAAAATAGGTAAGGTATAATCAAGTTAAGTAAAATATTTGAAAAGGATATTCTAAAGGCTTACTTTGCTGACAGCAGCTTTAATGTCGTTTGTTGCTGAAAGCAGCCAGCCAGGAAATTCCTCCATGTAGAAGACTTTTACTTTTCGGAAGTCCACCTGGATAAAGATGAAATGAGTCAGACTAAGCAATCCTATACACATATACATATTAATAAATTCCTTTGAATTGTGGTAGTGAAATAACTGTCATATTAATTAATCTTCTTTTAAATTAATATTAATAATAAATTGTAGCTTAAATAAATATTCATGATTTAAAAACAAGAAAGAAAATTCAGATGGTAGATACTACAAACACTTTCTACTTAAATTTATCTTTTACATCTATACATTAACTTCAAAATGTATTTTACCTTTGCAAAGACACCTTAAATTTTGAATGTTATTACGGAGAAGGAAAACATTGAAAAATAACTTTACGGATTTTCTTTTAAAGAAAAACCACACAGACTACTTTTATGTTGTCTTATACTATGTCCAAAATCAACAATGCTTCAAAGAAAAAAAAAAAAAAAATGTGCTTAACAATGGAGGAAGCAATCTTTAAAAATTATCTTTATGACTTTATATCTAAAGAAAAGGCATTAAAAAATTGTTTTCGTGTAGCCTTGTATGTCGTTTATCAAAATTTGTATACCTACCATCCAGTATATTAAAAATATCATCCTAACATTGCAATTTTGCTTAGAATAAGTTCCATTTATATCACATAGTGTATATTAGTAACTTTGTGGTGTGGAGCCTTGTAAACCAATGTATTACGCAAATCATGTTTTATTCTAAAAAAACGTTTTTGTGTTCTATATGTGTGTGCGCACCGCGATAGTGGTCGCAACACTTACCCGATTGACTTGCAGATTGGTACACATGTCCATGAGCCACACAGAATTAGCTGAATATATATATAATATATATATATATATATATATACATTGGTGTGTATATTGCTTATGGTTCGTGTACAGGGACGCACCAAAGTATTTTTTATCATTACGGCATAAGAACAAAATTTTTATGTACTATAATAACAAACGCAAAACTCACCCGAACTTTGTGGTTGTGGAGCCTTGTAAACCAATGTATTACGCAAATCATGTTTTATTCTAAAAAAACGTTTTTGTGTTCTATATGTGTGTGCGCACCGCGATAGTGGTCGCAACACTTACCCGATTGACTTGCAGATTGGTACACATGTCCATGAGCCACACAGAATTAGCTGAATATATATAATATATATATATATATATATATATATATTGGTGTGTATATTGCTTATGGTTCGTGTACAGGGACGCACCAAAGTATTTTTTATCATTACGGCATAAGAACAAAATTTTTATGTACTATAATAACAAACGCAAAACTCACCCGATTCACTTGCAATTTAGTACACACGTTCATGAGTCACACAAAATTAGCTGTTTAGTTTTTGGTGTATATTTTGCTTATAATTCATGTACACAGATACGCAAAAGTATTTCTTACCATTACGGCCCACATCGACAGATTTTTTTTTTCTGAATTCAAAGAATGAAATTAATATACATTATTGAGATGCTTAAAAACATATTTTCTGGTGAAAAGGTGCACATGGATTTAATAATTTATCTACAAGACCGCACAAAAGAGTTTTGATAACGTTATACAAACTTCCGAATGATGTCAAATTTAGTACAAGTATTTATAAGCTACATACAATTACTTATATAGTTTTTAATTGGTGTATATAATTTATGTAGCTCATTTGCCAGGTACACACAAAAGAATTTCGTATCATTAGAGTTTATGGAAAGATTTATATTTAATCGCATTTTAATGTATTTACGACTTGAACTACAAAGAAAATCATAAAATAGCAGAGAGTTGTTTCGGTAGCATTTAGCGTACAGTCATCTCTTACGGTCATGTCATCGTAGTCTTTGACGGTCACGTCTGATGATGTCAGTCAAACGGCCACAACTTATGATGTCAGTCAGATGCACTGATGACAGTACACTAAAAGCTACCGAAACAACTCTCTGTTATTTTATTATTTCCTTTGGACGTTGATTATTTCAAGACATTAATTATTCTTCCTCTGTTTATTTATCTAGCACCAAGTCTTCTTTAATATTCTTAAAACGTGCTTTCTGTAGAAAAAAGAAATGTGCATAGGTTTAATTCTACAGGACGATGCAAAAGAATTAAGAGAACGTTCTGTAACCATGCAAATGATATCAAATTTCATTCCATTATTTGTGAGTTACATGGAATAAGTTGTATATTTGTTATATATATTTGTGGCTTGTGTACTGAGACACACAAAATAATTTCATTCCATTACAGTCTATAGACAGTATTTTTTATAAGTGCATTTTAACATAGTTATATTCCATTCAGCATAATGTTGTTAATATTGTTCAACATAATTCGACACATTGGCCAAGTGCTAACGAATTGATCGCATTCTTCGGCATCTTCAGGCCAAAATCCTTTATTTGGATATTAAGTCTAAGGAGAAAGTGAATAAATAAGTTAGTTAAATGCAAAAGTCTGGAAACATATAAACACGAACAAAACTGTGCAATTATATGCCCAATTACTATGCATAATATTTAATTTCGTTTAATATGGTTATTTTAACATAAGTTAAACAGTATGACTGCTTATCACGCAATTTACACGGACAAAGTAAAGGTAGCAAAATTTACTAAATTTTTAAAATGTTAATATATACATTTTTAAAATGCTTAAAAGTGTGGTCTTTGTTAAAAGTGGTTAATATAGAATTGGTTTTTTATATACAGGTCTACACAAAATAATTCCGGTATATATGCAATCATTCATAACACGTCAAATTTGGTGCAATTATTATGAACTATTGTGGAATTAGTTGTATTAGCTTTTTTAGTGTGTATAGTTTTTTTTTGACTCACACAAAAACCTTTGTACCATAACCATGTATGGATGAGATGTCTTGTAATTGAAATATCACATGCTTACACTTACACTCTATTCAGGATAACAAAATTAGCATATGTTATTCGAATGTTTAAGAGCATGGTTTCTGCAGAAAATGATAAGTAAAGAATTAGTAGTTTATAAGGTTACACAAAAGAAAATTCCGATATGTTCTGTAACTTTCAATTTGGTAAAAATGTTTTTGTTTATGAATTACATGGGGTTGTGCTGTATAGTTTTTGGTGTATGTAAGGCTTGTTAGATTGTGTACAGTGACACACAAAAGTATTTTAATGCACTTTGTGGTCCGTAGTTGATCTTTCATTTAAGTTCATTTTAACACTTACTTTGTGTTCAACATAAAAAAAGAAATAATAATAATAACTTACATTATTAAAATGCTTAAAAGTCTGGTTTCTGTAGAAAATTACCGGCATAGAGTTAGTAAATATTTTACAGGACTATGCAAAGGAACTCAGATGCGATAGGTAATCATCCGTTTGACTGAATATTTAATGCAAATATTTATGAGTTACATAAATTCCGTCAAAGAATTGCAAAAAATTTCCATCTGCAGACAGCATTTGTTTTACGTGCATTAGATTGTTAGTACAATCAATATAGTCAACACTCAACAAAATGAATTTAACATACATTGTTAAGATGCTTAAAAGCGTGGGTTTTGTAGAAAATGGTGATTTTGGATTTAATAATTGATTTGATTTAATAGCTTACAGGGCTACACGAAAGAATTCCGATTTTGCATTTTAGGTTTGTAATGTTCCTTTTGGGATATCGATAGATAGTTAGTTATGGAAAGATAGATACAATGGGGTATGAGGAAGCGGTAGCCCCCTGTAAAACGTATCTCGTTATGTAGCAAGTTAATATGTATAAATGTGTGTGTGTGTGTGTGTAACGTGGAATAAATAAAAAAGATCTGTTCAGTAATGAGAATTTGAAATGGGGCGTTCAGACTTCTGATCTGCAGATCAACTAATAATATAATCAGGTACTGTATTATGATATAAAAGATATCATTATTTTAAAAATATCATGTAAACCAATGTTACGTTATAAACTGGTATCAAGATTAAACAAGGAAAAATAAATTTGGAAATACGTAATGTGCAAAGGTCCATTAGTACTGTATATTTTCATATTTTTAAAATGGGCTCAATAAAGAAAAAATCCTAATTTTATAAAACTTTTGCGAACATTAATTTACCAAACCTTTAAATTCATAAATATCTATCACATACTTTCACGAAATCCATAAATTTAAAGAATATCGACTTTTTAAATTTCAAATAGGATGACTTATATTCAGTTACCTTTGCATCAAACGGCACTCTTTTAGATTTGCTTCCAGATAAAATCCGTGTTAACAATGGCAGATCGTCTGCATAGCGACACATTGGCCCAGTGCTGACGAATTGATCGTACTCTTCGGCATCTTCAGGCCAAAAACCTTTATTGGATATTAAATCTGAGGAGAAAATGAATAAATAAGTTATTAGAAAGCAAAATTCTCGAATCATATAAACACGAATAAAACTATACAATCATATGCACAATTTTTAGTATAATATTTTAGTTCATTAATAGGATTATTCCAAGATAAGTTACTGTTTATTCTTGAATTTTCCTGGGCAAAGTAATGTAGCAAAAGATTACTTATACTGTGATATCCATGATAAAAGTAAATGTAGGAAAATTTGCCCATCCCGCGATATCCGCAGGCACGCATTTGTTGTTTCATTTATTTAGCTTTTCCCGTCGTTTCATCGTTTAACTATCAAGTTAAATGATGCTAATGCTGATGGTTTAGCTAATGCATTTTATTTTATATAGAATTTAGTCTTTAAATCAGCTTTCGGTTAATAGATAATGTTTGTTGTCCACTAAATTTCATATATTTCTGTAAAGTTCGTAGATATGTTTTCCGTTCATGTTTTTCCCCTTTTTTCCTTGTGGATTGTGGGATACATTCAGCGAATGACATGTCTGTCTTTGTGTGTGTGTGTGTGTGACAAACTTTTTGTTCCAACTGTATCTCAGGAACTAATGCACAGAAATCCACATAAATTTATATTTAGTTGAACCTTGACATAAATTAGTGCTCATCAACTTTTGGTGAAAATCGCTCAACTGGTGACGATGCTATATCGTGATTTCTCTCATTTAAAGAAAAGCTGTACCTCAGTTTCTATTGCATATAATCGAAAAAAACTTCGTATGTAAGATGATCCTTATGAAACATTATGCTGATTCAACTTCGGTGCACATCGACTATAGGTGGCGCTGCTATGCTGTAATTTTCCCTGTGAATGAGAAGGCAATGTCTTGGGTTCTATTGCATGTAATTGCACAAAACTTAGTATATAGGAATGCCATTATAAAACACTTTGTATTATTGGTTAAATTTGGCTCTATATCGGCCGACATATGACCCTTCTGTGCTGGAATTTGCATCGGTAATAGGAAAGTTAAGTCTCAGTTTCTATGGCATATATACATGCACCAAATTTGATTTGCGAGATAACCATTATGAAAACGGATTTTAACTTAACTTGCGTGTATATCGGACGATAGATGACGCTGATATTACTCACCTTCTGTAATTTTACAAATTTCCCCATCTCAGCATCTTTTGATTAAAATTGCATCAAAATTCACATGCAAAAGCTTCATTATGAAATGCTATGATTTTGGTTAATATTTTTTTTAATGTTAAGTATTATGTGGAGCTAATATATAGAATAACTAGCGGACATCGCCCGTTTCACTTATCACTAGTTTAAACAAATCACTTATAAAATCTTTAAAAAAATATAATTTGGAAACGAAATTCCAATGAATTCGATACGGGCTGCCGAAAAAGTCTTCCTTGCTCACAATATGCGAGGTTCGAGTCCCCAAAGCCTGCGGCAGAACCTTACTCGCGCTTATTACGTGTGTACACGTACAGCAAAAGGATGAATTCGCACTGGAGCTTCGGTTGGGGACCCCACTCACTTCCTCATGTCTTTCCCTCTAGCTCTATTCCGGATTTGTCAGTAAAAGAAAATCATGGCTAAAAGAATACGTTACTATGGTAAATGGGCTGAGTACACTTCGGACAAAATCTCAAAGCGATAGGTTCAGTAGAATGAAAGGTAGATATAGGAATTAAAATAAATAAAGCTTCGGTTTATAAAATTTCATTACTCTGATAAAATGGGAAAAGGAACCGTTTGGCGAAATTTCAAAGTGATATAGCTAGGGCGATGAAAAATAGGCACGTGTAATATCATACACAAAATGGCGGATTGAAAAATTCTGATTACAAAAACATATATACCTTTCATTCTGTTGGTCATATATAGTATTTCAATAGCTTTAAGTCTTCACTAACAACGTAGATTATTTTGTAGAAAACCACACGTACATCACTCCAGTAGGTTTTAACAATTTCTAACAAAGTTGAAAAGTGTTTGACTTCGGTTTGTTTGTGTGTCCGCACTCTTACGCAGCCCGAGCCTGGCTCGGGCCAAGACCAATTTGAGAAATTTGGCCCAAGCTCGTGCAGTGTACAGATGATACTGCTAACGTTTGGTAAAAATTCGAAAACCGAAAGTGGGATCGTGTATAAAAAGTTCGTGTATAAAAAACGCCTTTAACGGTTTTCTTCAAAGTTGCCCTTTAGATGCCCTTTCGTATGTATTAGTTGGTTAGTTCAGGAAAATTGATAGGCGTCCTGAATAAACAGGTCAGTTTTATGTCTCACAAATGCATTCCTTTAAAAACTGCTCTACGGAATTTTGTGAAACTCACCATATTAACTCCGTTTTACATATCCTTTAATACGTAATTGTTAGTTTCCGGTGAACAGATGAGCTGCTAAGTTAGTAAAAATTGAATGTGACACCGAAAATCGTATCTCAAAAACGGCTCTAACGAGTTTCTTCAAAATTGCTACATAAATCCCTTTTTAGATGTCGTTTCACATGTATTACTTGGTTATTACAGGAAAATTGGCAAGCGTCTGGATCAGATAGGTCAGTTTTAAATCTCAGTAAAGGGTATTTAAAAAGGTATTTAAAAAAAAAAAAAAAAAAACGGCTTTATCGATTTTGCTAAAACTCGATATATAAACAATGTTTGATATGTTTTTACGACAACTGTATTAGTTTGCTCTTACAAAGAATTTTTCAGGAAATTTGTAAAGTCAATTTTATATCTTCTGACTATACTATTTCTAAGAGAAACTATATATAATACGTGTGGTTGTTGGTAATGGAAGATATACACCGGATATTTTTTATTGTATGTAATGTGTCAACAAAAGATATTCCTTTAACTTTTAAACACAGCTATTTTGCAATGGGTTACTTCAAAAGTAGAATAGACAGTCCTAAGTCTGGATAAAGTGTGAAGGAAAGTTGAAGACTTCATTTTTAAAAATTTCTTTGTTTCTGCCTTTTTCTTTTTTTTTCTTTTTTTAATTATTTCAGATTATGCTAAAAGCAAGTCACCGAGGGGAATAACATTTTTATTATTATTATTATTTTTTTTTTTATGCAGTATTTTCTGTTATGTGCGTATTACTTTACAACCTATGTATCTATGTTTAAAAACCTAAAATTTTCAAATTCTTCATTACCTCTTGATGGTTTATGTCCATATATTCCACAAAAGGAGGCTGGTATACGTATGCTTCCAGCAATATCATTACCGATGCCTATTGGTGGTCCACATGCTGTTATAATTGCTCCTTCGCCACCTGAAAGAAAATCATTAACAATGATATAAAGACACGATAAATGGCAGATAATATACTTATTTTAGAACGCGCACAATTCAAAATTAAATGAAAGGAAACACAACTATTCTAAAACAGATAATTGCCAAAACGTATAATAAAAACATATGATATTTTAAGGAAAAAGAATAAAAGAGAATATATATAACTTGAGCGTCAATTAAGTGAAAAAGACTGTTATATTTTATCATTTATATAAACTAAGAAAATAGGCTAAAATATTTCTTTAATACAAATACCTTTAGATATATTACACCCTGAAATGTGACACAACTCAAAAAAGCAGTATTTGAGAAAATTATAAACTTGAAGAACACTATCAAACAGGAACTAGCCTACAATAAAACTGACACAAGTATTTTCAGGTGCATAAATTAGAAGATAGAGATGCGATGCTTACCATGAACCCTGAGGCATTTCATACCAATTTTTCAATTAGATAAACTCAAAATTGCCATTTTTTTTTTCATTTATGTCTCTTTTCTTGCCGATGTGCGATATATCTTTAAAATATATCTTGATGTTATTTTTTCTTTTAATAACGTGTTCTACTACTTATTAAAGTTTCCTTCATCAGTACAAACACTTTGCAGAAGTACATTGTACAGGTTGTTTCAGAAAAGACACCCTAACTTTAAAATGACATAACTGAGAAACAATGATATGTTGGATCGATAGGTCTGGAATTTGTTACACACCGGTTTGCAGAAATAGTTCCAAGATTGGCTAATAAGGGGTGCCACCAGCATATGACGCTTTAAATAATATCCAGAAGAACAGAAAGTTCATTCGTCAGTCTGTTTCATTGCTGACACGTGCAAGGAATTTGTATTGAAATAGTTATTATAGGAAATTGAAGAATATCATGTCGATGTTCGCCGATGACAAGGCGAAGCTTTCAATAAAAAAATAATGTTAAAAATGTCCAGACCCGAGAAAAATTTGTAATTCATTCATACAGAAAATTCTAAACTTATCTGTTTCTGTCCAAATATGTCTATACCACTTCTTTACCCTTTCTATCTCTGAGTGTTTCGCAGTTACGTCATTTGAAAGTTGAAGAATCTTTTCTGATGCATGCTGTATGATTGTATAACAAATTCATCCGACACAACTTATAAAATGTAAAATCTCTTGAGATTTGGGAAGTTATGTACTAACCATTTACACATGCTCTACTTATAAATTATTTTGTGAATGCATTATTACCTGAACTTCCACCAACAGTTCGGTTATTGTCGTAAGGGTTTTTAGTCCATCCATTGCCAATATTGGCACTTTCCCACCACATACACAATTCTGGAACATTGGTAACCACGAGAGGAATTGCTCCGGCTTCTCTGTAAAGGGCAGCTGTATCAGAATCTGCTTCTGCTTTACGGTCTCTTGACTGGTAGATACCGCATGTTTGCGAAAGGCCTGGAGAAAATAAAAATCAAAAATATTAAAGATATTAAAAATCAAAATTGAAATATATCTTTTGCAGATTTTAATTTCAGTATTTTTGCTCACATGGCTATTCTGCCCCTCCCATCCCCCACTCCGACAAATAAGAGAAAGTGTTTCATAATTTATGAGTTATGAATGATTTTACTGCGAACAAATTGCACAGAGAAAAATAGTATGTTCTAGCCATTACAAACACTCCTTCTGTATCATTTTACATAATATCACCACTTACCGTTTGTGTTTAACATGCACAGAAGTTTTATCATAGATTCTCGCAATAGAGATTCTACATATGAAGTTTGGTGCAGTCTTAATTAACAGATGCTGAGATGTAGCTATGTGGAAAATCACAATAATAGCGCCCCTTATTGGCCGATATACACCCACATTAAGTCAGATTTCGTTTTCATAATAGTTACCTCGAATATCAAGTTTAGTGCAGTTATAAGCCATAGAATACAAGTTGGAGTTTAGCCTTCCTAATCGTGGAGTAAATTTCAGCACAATTGCGCTACCTATCGGCGTATATGCACCCATATTGAATGCGCATAATGTGTAATAATGGCCCTTTCACATACCAGTTTTTGTTTGATTACACAATGGATTTTAAAGTATAGCTTGTCCTTAAGTGGAAGAAATTTCTCTATAGTAGCGGCACCTGTTGAGTGATTTGCACCAAAAGCTGGTAGACACTAACTTAGGTCAAGGTGCAACTGCAATTCTGTGCAGTAGTTTCTGAGATACAGTCGCCACAAAATTTTCGTCACACACAGACAGACGGGCAGACAGATATTTCTAAGAATGTTCAAATCGTGTTCTGGATCTCTCAAAACATGGAAATCCCTTGAAAACCATAAATCGAAAATTTTTACGAATATGACACTTTCTTCTATTGAAAGTAGAAGAAAGTAAAAACGTCTTGTTGAAACAACAAAATTTTTGTTGAGGCTATATCAACAATCGTTGCATCGATCTGTATATGCGCATATATATCTCCCAAAATGAGTATTACAAATCTTAAATACATATTCGGTAATTACTATGTGCAGTACATAATTTATCAAAAATATTTTTGGTAGCCTTGTAAACGATTAAATTAAATCCATATATACACCGTTTTCTACTGATAACATGCTTATACTAATTTCATTACGTTGAATAGAGAGTAGCCATGTTAGAATACACTTAAAAGAAATTCCGTTTACAGACTTGAATGTCTTTTGAGTGTCCTTGTAGAGGAGCCACAAATACTATACATGTAAAAAATTCTATTTAGCTAATTTTGTGTTACTCATAAGTATTTCCACTACATTTCATGCAAATGAACAATTGCATAACGGATTGGAATTATTTTGTGCATCTTTGTAAATCAATTACCAAGTCAAATGCCTTCCATTATTCAGAGAAACTGTACTTTAACATTTTAATAACGTAATGTTAATTTCATTATTTGAATGAAGTGAACCACGTTGAAGTGCGTTTAAATGAAAATCTGTCTATAGGCTGTAATAGTGTGGAATTCTTTTGTGTACCACTGTAAAGGAACCGCAAACATTATATACACCAATAAAAACTATACAACTAATTCTATGTAACTCATAAGTATTTGTACCAAGTTTAACACCATTTGGATGATTACATAAAGTTATCGTGACACTTTTATGTGGTCCTGTATATTAATTATTAGGTATATGAACACTTTTTTTTTTTACAGAAAACATGTTTTTTTTAAGCATTTCAAAAATGTACATTAATTTCATTATGCTGAATACAATGTAATTATGTTAAAATGATTTTAAATGAAATTCTGTTCATAGGCCGTAATAATAAGAAGTGTTTTACGTATCCCTGTACAAAAATTATAAACAAAGTGAACGCTAAAAAATATACACAGCTGATTCTGCATGGATTATAAACATATGTACCAATTTTCAAGTCAATCAAGTGATTTTTGTGGTCGCTATTGCGATACACACAAATTCTTTCCATAAGCTGTAATAATAAGAAAAAGTTTGGAGTCCCTTGTACATGAACTACAAACAGAATATGCACCAGAAAATATACAGCTAATTTTGTATGGTACATGAATATGTATAGCAATTCCCATGTCAATCACGTGATTTTTGCTGACGCTGTCACGTTACACACAGACTCACACACACATACAGACAACAAAAACTGTTTGTGTCTCAACAAGAAGGCCTCCACTGACGTTTTAGTAATAATATCATTGCGTAATTATAAGTACTGTAAGTACTAGTTTAAAAAAAAAAAAAAAAAAAAAAAGAATTCGCTACTTTTACTATCTAGATCCATTTAACCCAGATCCAGATTTTTAAAAATAGCTCTAATGTTCATCACAATGAGCATAGAATAGCAGCCATCTCTGTTTTATAATTGAAACCAAAATTGAATCAGTTCAGTTTTTCGTAATAATTATCTTACACGTCAAATTTGATGCAATTCTGTGCAATAGCGACTGAGGTTTATCAAGCATATCGTAAAAACTACAGCATAACAATATCATAATGGGATTTTATATATTAAACTTGATGTGATTTTCTTAAATAAATCCACCACTATTTTCTTAAATAGTGGTGCACCATGATAATTGTGTAAATCAGGGGTAGTCAATCTTTTTATACCTACCCTCCAGTTTTGTATTTCTGTTAGTAGTAAAATGTTCTAACCGCCCACCTATTTTCCAAAAATTGTGGTTTATAAATCAGGGAAGTAACTTTATTTTATAAAATTTATAAAACAGAGCTATGGTGCGCTAATGTATGCAATAATAAAGCTTTCTCCATTTCAATGTTTTTATAGAGTTAATTAAACAACAATAATAATAAAAAGATGCTTCAATGTCGGACAAATCTCTTACCGCCCACCATAAAAGCTGGAACGCCCACTAGAGGGCGGTCGGTACCGAGTTCTATACTATCACTGGTGTAGATGATGTCTGTAGAATAGTAGCAGTTGTTGGGTGATGAATGACAATATCTACCTATAGCTTTTATAATTTTTACTAAAGTACAATTAAATCTAAAATTTCGAAGGGTTTATTTATTTATTTATTTTTCATTAGTTTTGAATATAGAAGCCATAAAATTTGTACAATAGACAGACACACAGGCATAGACTCAGATATTTTCGAAAAATAATAGAATTGTAAAAAGTCCTTCCGGCTAATTCGGAAGGTTAGGTTGATTTCTTTCTCCTTAACGAGAAGCCGCCATTGTGAAACAAAATGACGTCTACAAATTATTAATGGACTTGGTGATAGATAACGAACTTGGTGATATTTAAATGATAAATCCATTTTTCAAGTGTGGTTTGAATTGATCAAGTATTTCAAAAGTTACCATGATAACAAATTTTCAAGTGACCACCACTTGGAAACAATATAATGGAGCAAGTTGCACAGCAAACTCGTCCAAGATATTTAAAGCATAAGTTCACTTTCAAACTTTGGTTCGAATCTGTGCAGTGTTTCAAAAGTTTTTGTTATGACAAATGTTCAAGTGGCAGTCTAAGTGACTGCGACTTGGAAACAAAATGGCGAAGCAACTTGTCCAGCGAAATCAAACAAGATATTTGTATGATAAGTTCAATGTTCAATTTTAGTTCAAATTAAATCAGTATTTCAAAAATTATCGTGATAAGAAATTTTCAAGTGGCACCGTGATTTCAAGTGGCCACCACTTGGAAAAAAAAAAGCGGAGTGAGATGCCCAGAGAACTTATCTGAGATATTTGAATGGTAAATCAACTACCCAAATTTGATGCGAAATGATTTAGTATTACAAATGTAATCACAATGACGAATTTTCAAGTGCTTGCCACTTGGAAATAAAATTGCAGATCAAGTTACCAAGCGAACATATCCAAGATATTTGAACCCTAAATTCACTATTAAACTTTTGTTTGAATCAATTTAGTATTTTAAAAGTTATCTTGATAGCACATTTTCAAGTGGCAGCGTGATTTCAAGTGGCCGCAACTTGGAAACAAGATGTTGGAACAAGTTGCCCAGCGAACGAACTCATCCAAGATAATTATATGATAAAATCAGTGTCCAATTTCGGTTCGAATTGAAAGAGAATTAAAAAAGTTATTATGTTTATAAATTTTCAAGTGGTAGCCTAATTTCAAGTTGTCTCGCTTAGTTTATAACACCCGCACTTTGTTAAAAATGGCGGATAAAGTTCATTGATAAAGTTGATTGACACACTTATAAGGTCTATGTAAACATCAAAATTCAAATAAATTCAGAATACGCTTTTTACAATTTGAATTTGAAATTTTCAAGTGGTCTCCACTTGGAAACAAAATGGGGGAGCAACTTGGTTAAGAAACTCATCTCATCCAAGATATTCATAAGATAAATTAAGACACTGTCCAAATTTGGTTCGATTTGGAGTATTATTTCGGAAATTATCGTGATTTTAAATTTTCAAGTGGTAGCCTGATTTCAAGTGGCTCCGCTTAAGATATCCGCCACTTTATTAAAAATGGCGGATAAAGTTCATTAATAAAGTTCATTGAGACACTTATATAGTGTATGTATACATCAAAATTCAAACAAATTCTTAATGCGCGTTTTACAGTTTGAATTTGAAATTTTCAAGTGGTCTCCACTTGAAAAAAAAATGGTGGAGTAACTTGGCTTAGAAACCCATCCAATATATTTATAACATAAGTTAAGACACTGTTCAAATTTGGTTCAGTTTGGAGTATTATTTCGGAAGTTATTGGTATTTTAAATTTTCAAGTGGTAGTCTGATTTCAAGTGGCCCCACTTAACTTAAGACATCCACCACTTTGTTAAAAATGGCGGATAAAGTTCATTAATAAAGTTCATTGAAGCCCTTATGTAGTCTATATTTACATCAAAATTCAAGCAAATTTTGCTTTAAATACGCTTTTTACAATGTTGGTTAGAAATATTCAAGTGGCTGCCACTTGAAAACAAAAAGTCTAAGCAACTTGGTTAACAAACTCATCCAAGATATTTATAAGATCAGTTCAATGTCCAAATTTGGTTCGATTTGGAGTATTTTTTCGGGAGTTATCATGATGACAAAATTTTTATTATATATATATAGATAGATAGATAGATAGATAGATAGATAGATAAACGAAGTGGCAATAGGTCGATTTATAAAAAAATCAACCTAATAAGAAAATCCATAAAAATTATTAAGTTAAAAGCTTACACAAATCCACATTGTCTTTTGAGTAAAAATAAGTTTATTATAAAGATAATTCACATTTTGTAATGCGCTCGACTGACCACAAAATTATCTAGCACTAGCACATGCTTATTAAACATATATTTTTTGCCAGGCTTATTCTAATGAGCTGGCACACATCTAGGCTAATAAGAAAACGTGAATTTTGTATGAATTCGTTGCTGAAACAGCTGGTTTCATAAGGCTTATAGCCATTATCCCAAAGGTAATGAAACCTTTTTAATAAGTATGGAGGTAGAAGAGAAATTATTCTTGTAGCATTTATCTTTATGAACTTTCAAGTTAGTTGTCCATTACTTAGGAAAGAAAAATCAAACATAAAAATTTCGCAATAGTCATCTTTGGTTAAAGTACAATTATTCTTAAATTGCAAGTACGTAATAAAATATATTAATTATATGCATGCTATTCAAATGATGATAATTGTGCAGTTAATAGACTAATGATAATAAAACTTATTTAATTACATTTAAGACTTGGACTAAAAGACATCAGTGTTGGTTGATGAACCTCCATTCATAACAAGCATACTTGCCAACATCCTAATTAATATTCAGTAGTTATGTTAGTCCCGCTCTTTTTTTCACACCAGTAAATTTTTAGAGTAATATTCTCCAGATTCAATTACGATTAAATAAGAAGAAAAATACTCTGAAAAGATACTGGTGTGAAAAAGAAGGCGGGGCTAACAATACTACGGAATATTAATTAGTATGTTGACAAGTATGATAACAAGATCAGTTAAGGTAAAGACACCAGTGTTCGCCACTCTTAAAATTTGCACCAGTGCTGCCCCCCCTCACAAAAGACAAGTTAAAATAATCGTTAATTAACATCTATGAATTTAAATCCACTCGAGTTAAATTCTCTGGTTCTAGGAAATCTTGCACGGATGAATTCAGATTCATAGATGTCATTAAACGCTTATTTTACCACGTCTTTTGGGAGGATGGCGGACAGTGGTGTCTTTACTTTATATAAAATTCAAAAATTCGAATGTTTTCTCTTGAGATTATTTTTGTAGTTTTTTTTTTCAGCAAATATTTCAGTTATAAAATGTTTAGTAAAATGCCAAATAAATAAATAAAGTAAAATAAACCAAAAATTATTAAATTAATGCTTTTGACAGATTTTAATTTAGTCGAGTAAGCTTAAAACTTTTCATTTCCGCTATTACTATGAAGGAATTTTTGATTCTTGGAATCAAGTCTTCAAGTACTTTCCATAGAAATAGTAACAGCAGTTTGCTTTCTATTATGTTTTTTCGCTGTTTCAAGAGCTGGTTAATGATAACTACTTTTTCCTAAAATAACAACCAATTAGAACGATTTGTAAGCACAAAAAATCTTTTAATTTTTGAAATAGTAATAGAAAATCGTTTATTTTCTGAGATTTTTTTCCTCCGAGACAAAAATTCTCCCGGCTTGGAGAGATCAGATTGATTTCTAGTTTTACAAAACCCCCTTAGTATAATACATAATTTTGAACATATGGTAGCAGAAAGATTGCGGAGGATGACAAAGAATTAGTAAAAAGATGTGCTGTTTTTATTTTCGGATATTCACAAGAAAAAAGTTGTAGATTCATAAAAATTCTTAAAATACCAATTTTCAAAATGTTAAAAAACTGAGTTTTATTTATTAATTATTATTATTATTATTATTTTTTCGAAAAGTAATAGTGAAAAAGATACTTATTTCTTAACAAGGTTATTCAGAACATATGCATATGCATACATATCAGGCTATTTGAAAATTAAATACATATGAAACATATTATTCAAAATGAACAAGAAATATAATACCTATATCCATAAAAAAGTTCAAGACTATTATCAAATTTAAAAGTTTATTTCAAATTATTCAGACTCGGACACAGCAGTCATTGATACTTACCAATCTTATTGAAACTTTTCAAGAGGCACACTTAAAAGACATATAAACCGCCAAAATACGCCTTATACACATATGAATCGCCAAACAACTTTATTTTTATGTTCAACGGATCTTAAAACGTGAAAATATAACAAAAAGCCAGCGTTGAAAATTAGGCTTCAAATAATACTTCTATATGGGTATGAAAAAGTAATTATCATTCTTAAAGAAATTTCTTGAACTTAGTAAAATCTACTAAATCACTTCCATCAATTATGTTAAATAAAAAAGAATGTTTTTCGCTAAATTTTGGTAGCCATGTATATATTATCTATCATGTATATATTATCTGTGGTATGTATATATTATAACATACCACAGTATGTTTAAATTTAGCACAATTAAAAAAAAAAAAAAACATAGCACAACTTAAAATGCACTTCTAGTTATTTTCTAGTATAGTCTTAATAGATCGCAATTCTTTTGTGCGGCTCTGTAAACGAATGATGAAAGATTTTTATATTCTTTACGAAACATGTTTTTATGAATAAAAAAATATATGTTCATTTCATTTTGTTTAATGTAGTCAAAAGATGTTAAACTGTTCCTACCAGAAATTTTGCCCGTAAACATTTGAATTATTTTGGATGTCCCTGTACACGAACTATTTGTTGAATTTTAACAAAAACTTTGAGAATGCATCCGGAAGAAGATATAGATTCAGATACAGAAGAAGATGCATGCAGAAGAAGAAACGTGTAGAAGAAAATGCAGATTTAGAATACCGAGTTTGTATTTTCTGCTATTATTTATTTATTTGAGATTAGCCAGCCCGTGTGAAATTTTCGCACTTTATTTATCTCTTCGTTACCTTTAAAATTTAAAATTATTATTATTTTATTTTAAAGCCATGCAAACGTCATGTTTTCATATCCATGAGCAAATTTAATATTTTATAATTTTTTATTTTTCGTGTGAAAGCATATTTCATTTTATGCTTAAAAAAAAAAAAAAAAAAAAAAAAAACTCGTATTTTTATTTATTTATTTATTATTATTATTTCTTTTTGGCAACAATTAAAAATTTAAATGTCCATTTTTAAAGCTTTTACCAGGTTATTATTTTCATATTATAATTAATTTTAAATATCTAATCAAAATTTCGTCACAAATGAGGTACCAAATGAAAGGGACGTTTTTTCTGAATCCGTCGGATTAAAAAGCTTAACGATCGGGCAATTAGATTTTTAAAATTAACTAAAGTATGAAAATCTGGTAGCAATTTGCGTCAATACACAGACAAATGTGGTACAAGTAAATGTGGCCTTAATTAATTTACCTACCTTATTATGATTAAAAAAAATCGGAATAATTAATGTATAATGTAAAATAAACCTTAAAAAGAAAACAAAATGTAACTTAGACGATGCAATTCGAAGGCCATATTAAATCCATTATCAAACTACATATCTTGGAAAATGTGTAATGTGTGCAACAACTTTTCGCAAAAACAATAATCAAAATCTTTTACACTTTAATAGTTAAGAATGGTTTTAAAGCAAATCATGCATATATAATGAATTAAAATTTATCTTAATTTACTTTTTGAAATACATTATTGAATATTTTACATTTATATTATAGAAGAAAATGTTAAAAAATTCATATGCACTTTTTTCTCTACAACTGCACAAATCGTTAGGCAAGACAGCTATTTATACAATGAACTTGCGAAAGTTAAATACAAATGTTTACATTTATGAAGAAACTTGTGTAGTTTTAGAATTTTACGTAATACATCTTCTTAGAAATATATAGATTTACCTGCGCCTATATCAAAACTTTAAAACGTGTTTTAAAACTGCTTATTATATGCTTATTATAGTTATAGTATGTATTATTATTTTCCTTTTAATAACTTGCATGCAAATAAAATTATACTTTTAAAAAATTAAAGAACACGCTTTTATTGAAATGTGAACTAAAAAGCACAAAATATCTATCTTTATAGTATTAAAATGCAGAGTAAGAAAAAACTGTGTGAGTGACACGCCATATTACAGGGTGATTATAAAATAATTTAGAATAAAACAAAAACCATTTTTAAAAAAATCTCCCCTGACTGGGCTGGAACGTTAGACCTTTAGGTTCGTAGCCCGGAGCTATACCTCACAGCCACAGCGTTCACGTAGGGAAAGTCTTTTTTTACAATATAGATTTTTTGTTTGCTCCCAGAGCGGTTACAAAAATACATACAGGTGAAGCTAATAAAAGCGTGTTAAAAATATAATATTTATTATACACGTCTTGTTTAATAACAACACCTTCATAATCAAAATGATTGCTGTGAAATTTTTATACTATATTTCTTTCTTTTCTAAGCAACGATTTGCTAAAAGAAACCATGTGAAGGAAAATATTTAAAAAATATTATTTTTCTATTTGGATATTTTAATATTAGATTTAGTCACCTTCGGCTAATTACAATAAGTTCGAGTGAAACAAGGCTGTTTGTGAAAAGTGCGTGTGCATAATTTCTCATTTTTGAATTAGCCTAAAGCTCTATGGACTTATTGCGAAAAGCCTAATAAACCCGAGGTTAATTAGATTAGTTTTATAATGAGCCAGGTACGTTGCAAAATGTTTTTTTGCAATAAGTTGTTTCTTTTAGTTAGCCTTGGTTAGGCATGCTGACAATGATAATCGCAAAGAATCAGAAGTAAATATAAATACATATAATATATTTTTAATAAATCTGATGATGAAAACACTTATCATATGGATATAAATAAAATTATATACAGTTCTTTGTTGCTTATAGCATTTAGATAAAGAAGATAAGATAATTTAATTGGAGAGTATATGAGTTCTTCATATATTCATTTGTAGCGGTGTGGTGAGGTATGAGGATTTAGGCCAATTGTCTAATCTCATAGAAGTACCCTTGAGTGGGTTGCCCTTCATGAGAGGTCTTTCAAAGGGGTTCATCACGTATTTCCGTAATTTTAGGAGAGAAAACCGTGAAAAACTCCGAACAACTAGGCAAATATGCGAGACCCGGAAACGAATCCAATACCCTCCGCCTACCAACTTCTGCTACTAACAGAAAATGTATTGTAGTGAGAGGCTCATTGCAGTGAAAAGCTATAATAGATGAATCCATCACATTTGTTTTATTCTCTCTCTTTTAGTCTCCTTTTAGTCATATTTTTAATCAAGGAGATATTTCATTATTTCTTTTCTTTATAGATACCAATATTGTATTTGTCTTAAATATGCAACGGACCAAAAAAAAAAAAAAAAAAAAGGTTGGAAAATAATAATAATAAAATAAATAAAGATTAATTTAGTAGATATTTGTGGAACATCACTTGCAGAATGATTAAATTAAAATTAAAATACACACTTATTGCTTCAATAAGTAAAATTACTCAAAAAAAAAAAAAAAAAAAAAAAAAAAAAGTATTTAAAAAGTGAAAATATTCATAACAATTGAACAATGATTAAAATTAGTGATTAAAAAAAATTAAATAGATTCGACATAAATCATAATTTATAGAAAAAGAAAAGGCTAAATTATATTCTTTTATCTACTAATAAAATATATTATGTCTCAGATTATTCGTACATTTTTATTTTATGCTGATATACATTTTAAACACAGCAAAAGGAAAGCATATATATGTTCTAGTATTAAATAAATTTTAAATGATTCAGTCACAGTGATTTGTAATCGCTGCTGACTACATTTAGAAGTACATTCAAAACAATTTTAATGTAGCACTTACTAAACATGAATGCATGCATTAAAAATCATTAAGAACTATACAATGCCAATTTCTGGGGAGAAAAAATGTATTAGTGTAAATAGTTTGTAAATAATAAATATACATTTCTTAAAAAGAAATTACTTATATTAATCTTAAATTATAAATCAAAACAAAAAGAACACTATTATTTCGTAAAAAATAAATAAATAAATAAATAAATAATAATAATAATAAAGAAATAGAAATAAAGAAATAAAAAACTTTCGTTTAAATGTAGAGTAGGGCAAAAATCATTATTACCATAATTCATGAACTACAAAATAAAGTTATTTATTTCTAGTTTTCGTATGTATAGCGTTTTAAGAAGAATAAATACTATTGTAGATATTATAGCTATTGCAAAATACATAACAATTTCTTAATCGGTTAAAATTTAAACAAACCTTTTATCAATTTTAATCAACATTACTTCTATCAGTTAGTCAAGGGCTTTACATAATTTGTACACAAACATATAATCTTTTTTTCTTTTTTGTATGAATTATGTATTAACAAACAGACAAAATTGAATATAGCCTGACCACAAATCTAAAGTCTAATACAAATTTAAAAAAAAAAAAAAAAATATATATATATATATATATATATATATATATATATATATACACACACACACACATATATATATATATATACTAGCAGACCCGGCCACGCGTTGCTGTGACTAAGTTATACGTTGAATTATACGGCTGTAAACTATTTAGTACAGTTAAATTATTATTTACGAACAAAGACGAAAACGTTGTAGCCGATGTAAAAACCCACAGGGTTGAGATTTGAAACTTAAGTCAAAATTTGGAAGCGATTGATAAAAATTTTCGTAGTGTTGATATTAAGCACAAATTAATTTTATTGTAGGGTCCTATAAATTTTAATGGAGAAGTGATATATATTATTTCTAATGCTACTTTGGATAAAATTGCTAAAATGACTAATATATAAATTAAATTCTATTAAAATTCTATTAAAATAAAAGTATAAAAGAAACAGACGATTTTAAAATCAATTTTTATGGAGGAGTGAAATATAATATATGCTATAATGGATAATTTTACTATTAAATGACCTCATCATTTTAAATATTTTAAAGAGGGCAACAGCTGTAGTTATAAAAGGGAAAACAATAAGGCTAAACCAGAAAAATAAGTAAATTTGATAAATATTTTAAAACTTTAAAATTGGAAATCTTATGAAATATTGGACATTTAAAGTAAATACATGTATCATTTTAAATACAAAAAGATTTTGGAAAAGTTTAGTGTATTTTAACGAAGTGATGAGAAGTTTTTGAGTATGTTAAAATTTTAATAGTAAATTCAAGTCAATAAAGATGGGAAACATTGAGGATTAAGATAAGAATAATTATAAGATTTAAAAAAAAAAAAAAAAAAAAAAAAAAAAACTTTTTATATACCATGCTTTTAAATTTTAATATACTAATAATATACAAATTAAAAGGAAAATGATAAATATTCTATCATAGTTTGAAGTCAAATTTGTTTTCAAATGTCTAAATAAAATATCTGATGTAAGATACTAATATTTTGCAGCGGAATAGATTTCATTTCTGTCATCCTTGGCGAAAAAAAAAGAATATCGCCAAATTATCTGGCGAAAATATTTAATTCCTTTCAAAAATCATGGTTATTTTAACAACTTATATTAAAAGAGTAATGAATAATATGAAACAATATTTCGTACAATACATATTACATGTCATACATACGTACAATGAATAATACATATTACATTTCGTACAATGCATACATCTGGCATGTATATTTTCGTGTTACGCTTTTGATCGCCAAATAATAATAATAATAATAAAAAAAGCCAAGGGCGACAGAGTTTAAAAATTTAAAATTAAAATTTTGTCAATTTGACAGCAAAATAATTCAATCTAACACCCGCGATAACTAATACATATCTATACCCAAATATAAGGATTAAAATCGGGAAATAAATTTCCTCGATTTTTAATAATTTCTTACAAAAAATCCAGTGGGCAATTAACATAGGAAATCTTTTTCTTGGCTGCACAGACGGTCAGTGAGTCACACTTCGCTTGCGTATAGAACTCATAGATATAGTATAGCATATATAGAATAGAGTGATCATTGGGGAGAAAAAAGTTATTCCTTTTCATTTGGGAAAAGACGACGTTTTTACCAAAATATGGCCGTCTTTCCCCGAGTGAATACACACGGGAATACATACTAATATTTTAGCAAATAAAATTTATGAATAATTTATTTGCTAAAGGGGAATGGAAGACTCCAGATACAGTTTCAAATTCATATTTCTTTCTTTCTTTTCTTTTTCTTTTTTTCTTTTTTTTTTTTTTTTTTTCAATACCACTTAATGGCTGTTTCCAAAGCTTTTATTTTTTATCTTTTTTCGGCATCAAAAATCTTTCTACGATAACATGGGGATGAGAGATCTATATATATTACTATATCTATGATAGAACTACATTAGCACTTTATCAATGTGTATAAAATCTTTAAATTGATTATGACGTCAATTTTCGTGAGATGCATAATTTAACTTTTTATAATTTTTTAACGTTCACGTTTGATTAAATGTATTTATTTTTATGTCGAAAGAAAATGAACTCGTATTTTTTTTTTTTTTTTTTTTTTTTTTTTTTTTTTTTGGCAACAATTAAATTAATGGAACTCACAGATATTTTGGAGCAACTTTAATAAAGGTCTATAATTAACAAATAATTGTAATAAAACAATATTGTGACAATAAATTGAGATAAAAACTATCCTATCTCTCAAGTTGGATCAAACTGCACACAGTGTGCAAAATTTCATCAAAATCAGTTCCTTAGTTTAGGAGTTTACCCCGGACAAACATCGTGACACGTAATTTATATATATATACAGATTAAATTATAAAGTTTTGATCAATGAAGCACAAATAAGTAAAAAACAGGATTAATTTCACTGTATTATCTTCATTATAATATGAATTCAATTTACACTTCAGTCTAAGTAACACGTGGCCGGCTATGCTAACACCAAAAATTTAAAAAGTGGAAATAATTGAATTATACGAAATTTATTAATAGGTTAAAAAGTTGAAGATTCTTTGTGTAGATGGCAGCACCAAATATATTTCAGCTTTCATTTCAACCCAGTCGAAAGGTATCGACATCTGTTAGAATCATTTGGAGTTAACAGATAATTGTGACTGTCAAATAATAACAGACAAATAATTAGCAATAAATTAAAATTGCGACTATAATTTGAGATTTAAACTATCCTATCTCTCAAGTTGGATCGAACTGCACATGGTGTGCGAATTTTATTATAATCGGTTAAGTGGTTTAGGAGTCCATTGAGGACAAACATTGTGACACGAGATTTATATATATTAAGATTATACGAAATTTATTAATAGGTTAAAAAGTTGAAGATTCTTTGTGTAGATGGCAGCACCAAATATATTTCAGCTTTCATTTCAACCCAGTCGAAAGGTATCGACATCTGTTAGAATCATTTGGAGTTAACAGATAATTGTGACTGTCAAATAATAACAGACAAATAATTAGCAATAAATTAAAATTGCGACTATAATTTGAGATTTAAACTATCCTATCTCTCAAGTTGGATCGAACTGCACATGGTGTGCGAATTTTATTATAATCGGTTAAGTGGTTTAGGAGTCCATTGAGGACAAACATTGTGACACGAGATTTATATATATTAAGATATATATTACAGTATTCATTAAAAGTACCATATGTTTTTTGAAAGACACTATTTTCTTTTTAAATAGCTGAATTAAAAAAAAAATTAACTAAATTAGAGGTAACCCATAAAAATGTAATTAAAATACTTATAAAAAATTTTAATAAGAAATAATTTTGATAATAATTGGTGAAAAAATAACTAATTATTTAAATATATTTAAATAATAAATAATTCACAATTATAATAAATTATGATAATTAAATTTTCATAAAAGCACTCGCGGTAATATATCATCCCGAGAATGATAACGCGGTAGAAAATATAAGAAGTATCAATTTTTCTATTATACAGGAAAAGTAATGTTTTTGATTAAAATAAATAAATAAATAACTAAAAGGAAAAAAGAACGATTTTTTTTTTTTTTTTTTTAGCTTGAAGAAAATATTGAAGCAAAATATTATTTTGATCCGGTTGGTTTAAAAGTTTTTATGCGGTACAGTAGTGATAAGGTAATAAGTAAATAAGTAACGATGTTTATTTTATTTTAAAACGAATATTTTATTTTATTTTAATGTCGATGTAATTATTTTAAACATATTTTCTATCTCTCTTTAAATAAAGTTTCTTAAAAAAAAAAAAAAAAAAGGATTTTTTTTTTTTTTTTTTCCCGCATAAGTACATTTTTGCAAACTTTGTTTTGATTTAAAATGAATCATACTTTTTGATTTTTTGCAATAAAATGATTCAAATAACACAAGAACAAACATTTTTAATATTGGAAACGAAAAAAAAAAAAAAAAAAAAAAAAAATCTACAGAGATAGTGGAATAATACTGTTCAAAAATAGCCTAACAAAATTGTGATAAAGTTCAAAAGTAAGTTTTAGTTACACATATTAAATGGCAATTACAACTTTTATTTCTCTTCACTAAAACAGCATTAATGAAAAATAATATACTTAACAATGAAGAATAAATTTAATATAACAAGAAAAATCCAAATGTTCCCTAAATATATGCGAACAATTACTCATAGTTAAGAAACACGAAAATATAGAGGCATAAAAATGGAGAAATGAATTGTATGAGTTCTCAAGAATAACTGACTTTTACCCAGCATTAAAGTAATGGATTAATTTTTAAATGGCTTTCAATGCAAAATCAGTCTCCCGAGTATAAAACAATTACAGATTAGATCAACGTTTCTGAAACTTTTTGAAATTAGAGCGTATATAAAATACTTCAGTTAAAAGCAGGCACCTATATACAAACTTTTGAGAAATATGTTATAATAATCAAGTTAAATATTTGAAAGGGGAATCTCATTTTCTCTTCAATACATAAATAAATCCTTCGGGCAGAAAATCCTAATTCACTCAAATATTACATGGGAAATAACTTTCATTATATTTCCGAGGAGGCTACTCTTTTGCTTTCTTAATGACACTTCTTGTTCACTTCCAGAATAGAATTATTCAATATGAGCTTCTGTTTTAAAAAGTTTATGCATTTTACTTGGGTATATTTATCTAAAAATAAGTAATAAACACATAATATTCACTTCTAAAACATTCAAAATAAGTAATATACGCAGCAAGAAAAACAGCCACATTTTATAATAAAAATTGCTGTTAACTAACTTAATGTTGTGTGCACAAAAAGAGTGGTATTTGATGAAATGGTATAAAAAAGTAACTGTATTTATTTTTATATCTGAAGACGTGTGTTTCTCTAAAATACCGCAGGAGACACTTGGAAATCTTCTATAGCAAATCAATGCGTCATTGGTAGATTCATTGATACGTCATTTGGTAGTGTTATTAGTACGACAATGGTAACATCTAGTGGTACACGCTTCGAGAACCACTGGATTAGACGAATATTACCATTCAGTCATAAGATGGATGAGGGAGCGACTTTTTAGCTAAAAGCATTAAAACGGAGCTTGCTAACTCCGTATGGTTTTTCAGGAATGTTAACCAGTCTTCACTCTCCATCACAGAAACAGCTTTGTTAAGGAACACTTTCACTGCTGCATTTTTCAGTTCATCATCGTGATGCAAATCAGCTGCGACGAGCACAGGTATAACGCAGTTTAAAGGCAAATTCTTTTGCAGACTCTGCGAACATTTACACCACAGATCAATAATTGCATACTTGTCCGCGGCAATAAAAAGTGACAGTTGCTCTTCAGGTGACAATTGATCAATTTTTTCTGTATAAATGTATTTTAAAATATGCCAAACGATTTCGTGTGGGAAATCTTCTATGACGATTCGATTTTGTTGTTTTTCTCGAGTATCATGTTTAAACATGGCAGCGAAAACTTTCGAGCGTGAGGATAGTATGCAACGATGAACTTTGAATTCTTTGTCCTCCACGCAGAGCGTGACATCGGATAGATGCCCGCTATTTAACATCTCTTCCATATCTTGAATCAATGAGTTTGATTTTTCTACGAAATCTAGAGAACCATTTTTTTTTTCATTCGAAGATATTGAACAAGCGTCTGAAGTGGGAATATTAGATAACATAACGCACTGAATAGTCAGTGTATCATCAGGTGTGATATCAGGAAAGTCTGCTGTCAGACGGTTTTCCTCCATTTTCATGGAACAGCTCCATCGATATATGGCATAGCGTTTGTATAGTATAAATCGAACATCCATTTCAGGTAAAACTTGCTTTGAAATTTCGTCTAAGGAATCGCTTCCAACATCAAAAACAGGTATACTATGTAGTTGTAGATTAAAGGAAACGGACTTGACAGAAGCGTCTGTATAAGGGCGCAAGATTAAGCAAAATTTAAAATGGGGAAGACGACTGTGGCTGAATAAATCACTTCTTTTTGTAGAATATTTGTGATTCAGAATCCAACCGGGTATGCTCCATTCAAATACTTCCCCATCTTTGATCGTTCCGACATTTTCATACTTCATAACATTCATATTTTATTCAGTTCGTTTTTTAAAATGATAGAACGAAAATATTAAACATAACTCCACTCCACCAAAAATTTCAACTACTGTCTAATGAAAACACAACTGTCATGCGACTAAACGTACAGATGCGCGTATCATTATTTTTTTGATAACATGATAAGGTAATGATTTCTCGTTTTTTATTTTCCTTTTTTTTTAAGAAGAAAAATCAGCTGTTATCTTTGTTTTGAATTTCACAAGGTCAAACTCCATTTTCATATTCGATATAAATAAATAGGTTAAATCCTCTTTATATATATATAAAAAAAAAAAAAAGAAAAAAGATTCCAAATAAACTTGTATAGAGTAAGATAATTGTAATTTATTTACACACATACGTTTTGTGGAATTTTTAAAAAACGGAGAAGAAGAAATTTACGAAAATTTTAATTTATTTTAGCGATATTTAATGTTATGTTATTATACGCAAAATGTCAGAAATAGTATAAATTTTCTTAAAGAATTGAGCATCATATGTTAATCTTTATCTAAAGAGATTGTTGTATATTCTAAATAAACTTAAAAAAAAAAAAAAAAAATGTAAAAATAATAAAATTTGACCGATAAGAAAATAAAGAAGAACGTAAAATCATTTAGTACGCACTGATCACACCGCTCAGCATAAAATTGCCTCTGACACTATTTCAGCATATTCTTATGTAAAATGACCTCCTGAATCCGAATATGGCGCCCATTTAGCCCTATCACCCACCGTTTTTTAAGGATAACCCCCTATTTTTATCATTTTTCGGTGATTTTATGGCTATAAAATTGATTTTTAAAAGGGAGGAGGATTATTCTAACTGTTAAATATCTTCTGAGGGGCTACAGAGTTGGAAAAATTCTAAAACATAGACATTTCTGACAAGGAATTTTTTTTTTTTTTTTTTTTTTTTGGGGGGGGGGGGGGAGATTTTTTACTGAAATTATGCATTACATATCTTATATTTTTTAAATCTATTCTTAATGTTATTTTTTAAACTTTATATATTTTTGTTTTTAGGTGCTAAATTAATTATTTTTCATTCTTCAAATTAAATTCATGGTCATAAAACTGTCGAACAAGGAAAGAAATTGAGGGAGGGGATAGTGTATCGAGAAAACGGGGGGTGGGGGCTGGGCAAAATGGGAGTCATATTCGAATTCAGGAGGTCATTTTACATAAGAATCAGCAAAAAAATCTCGATTTTTTTTTTTTTCAGAGCAGTGTTATTAACACTTTTCCAACTATACGAACTCGTTATATAGTATAATCTTCGATGTCATTTGCCTACGTTACCACACAACGGACAGAAAAACAGACAGATAGGCTAACTGAAATAAAAATTCCTCTTAAGCATTGTTTAAAAGTGTTAAAAATACTGAACACAAACGGAAATACAACCCTTTATTTCAAGTTATAGTCCTTCATGTATCTTCATATTTTAGTGTAGCTCTGTAAATCTGAAGGTTAAGTAATCTATACAAAAAAAATATTTTAGCATATCAACAATAAATGCCAATTTCTTTATGATTTTTGCAGTAGAAATGTATTTAAATGTGATTTATAAAAATGTCTCCTAAAATACAATGCATAGGCATTTTTTGGGGTATCCCTGTACACAAACCAGTTGCACAGGATCTATTAATTCCATTTTTAGTAGGGAACATTGAATAGTGAACGTGAATAACATATATCATTATTATTATTTTTTTTTTTTTAATGTTTACGGGTGCTAGAGGTGGGCAAACGGACTGATAGACAGACGGACAATCAGACAGAGAGATACACTAATTCAAATCACATTCATACAAAAAATTGTTAGAAATTGTTAGAAACGTTCAAGGCAAACGAAACTCCCATTCCCACAAATTTCCAGTAATAGTCCTTAAGTACTGAATATTTTTGTTTGGCCCTTTAAATCTTAATGCTAATCATATTATATTATTCTATAGAAAGCATTCTTTTGTGCATATAAATAACATATTTCAATTTCATTAAGAATTGTGCAAAATAAAGTTATTAAAAAAGGGTTTATAGAAATAACTCTCATAGAACGCAATGTTTTGGAATACTCTCAGGTGTCCCTGTACACAAACTACTGGTGGTATTTACTCCACTTTCAACAGAAAACATCCGATAATAAACTAGAATAACATATTTCAGTTTCATTAAGATTTGTGCAATATAAAGACATTAAAATATGGTTTATAGAAGTACCTCTCATAGAACGCAGTGCTGTGAAATAGTTTCGGGTGTTCCTATGTACAAACCACTGGTTGTATTTACTCCATTTTTAGTAGGTAACATCTGATAGTGAACTTGAATAATATATATCAGTTTCAAGAAATTCCATGAATATTTACGGGAGTTAGAGCACGCATAGACAAGCAGACAAACCGAAGTCATTAAAATTTTTCAACCTTGTGGGAAGGTGTTAATAAAAACAAGAACGGAAAATGATGCGGTTCGCATGAATTATAAACAGTTTTTAACAGTATGTATCCATACGCTTTGAAAATATTTTTAGTTCCCCATCTTACTATAGGTATGAGGAACTTAGGTAATCGTGAAAATTTTCGACCTCGGTTTTTTTACTTTTTTACACGTTTTGAGGTCTGAGGAATCCGAAAATGACAAAATAGGTATAGTGACCGTCTGTAGGGAGACTGTTAGTTTGTTAGTCTGTAAGTGTGTTAGTCCGTTAATCTGTTAGTCTGTGTACACGATATCTCACGGAAAAATTATCGCAGAGAGGTCGTATCAGTTTTAAAATATTATTTATGGCACTGGCAAGAACCCTATTCATTTGCAACATTCGAATTAAAAAACTTCAGAAGTTATTAGAAGTTTACGACTTTCTTAACATGGGAGAATAGGGCAAATTTTCAAACGTGCATGAAAAGAAATATTTTTATCGTAAAGATGTAAGAACAGCTTTTAAACATCAGTTTTGATGCTGCGATGAACATCATTAACTATGAACATGCTACTTTGAAATTTTCGCAAATTATTCGAAATTTACGAATTTCTTAACATGGCAGAATACGGCAAAATTTCGCATAAACATTTTGAGGATCATAAATATATCTGACAACTTCAAAATAACGTTTATGATACTTATTTGAACATGATTGACTACAAATATTCGATTAGGAAAATTTCGGAAGTTATTCGAAATTTAAGTTTTTATCAACACAGCAAAATGGGGCGAAATTTCATATAAACAGACATTTCGGAGATTTTTGCATTGTGAATAGTAGCATGCAAGCTAAACTACGAAATTGACCCCAATAAAATAAATTATTGGTTTAGAATAAGATAAATATTTCGAACTGAATAGTGGGTAGCCTATTAGCGGGAATTTCATTCAATTACTGTGTCAAGCGTTTGGTCAAATTCACTTCTCTTAAGATGAATATAATATGTCTTGCACTAAGAAATTTATGAGAACATACATATGATGGGGAACTGAGAAGAGTCCACGTATGCCAACTATTTCTTAATTATGTACGAAGAAAACGCAGTGATGGTCTCTATATAGTATATTGCTAAAAACAGCAAGCTTACAAAAGTATATATTGTTTTTAGTTATGCAAGTAAAGAGCCTCACCAAAACATCTTTATAGATTTATTTGTGAAGAGAAAGCTTTAAAAATTTGCTTTCATTTAGTCCTGCATATTGCTTAAACTTGTACTGTATGATTTACTAAAAATTCATTTCGACACTGAAGATTTACATTGAACAATTTTCCTTTATATCTTATAATGAATCAAAATGACGCGGTGAAGCCCGGTGAAACTAATCAATTTATCTAATCATAGCTTATTTTACAGGAAAAATAGTTTTGTATTATTTAAAATATATATTAAATTCTTTATGTTGTATATAGGAAGATTTTAAATTAGCGTTTAAAAATACAATACCTCTCCATAATGAACCAGAAATCCTCTTTACGATTCCATGTACTTAAAATAATTACACTATTTTTATAACTTTCAATCGGGAACATGCCATATTTACACTGAATAGTACAAAAAAAAAAAAAAAAAAAAAAATTGAGGCATTTTATAAATGCATGGACAGACAGATAGACATATAGACAGATAAACATAATCATTCTTAAACACTTTTGGAAAGTGTTGAAAACGCTTAACACAAACAGAAATCCATTTCCAGCAATGCCCAACTATAGCCTTTAATGTATCTGAATGCTTTTGTGCGGCCCTGTAAAACTTATTGCTACTCATTCAATATTCTAGTCTAGAGAAAACGTATTATTATTATTATTATTTATTTATTTATTTTTTATTTTGCACATGAATAATTAATGCCAATTTCATTATGATTTGTGCAGTACAAAGAGAGTATAGTTTATAAAAATACATTTCATATAGAACACAACGCATGGGCATTCTTTTGGATATCCTTGTATGCTAATCAGTCGTGTTATTTGTACTAATTTCAATAGGCAACATGCCATAATATTTTTAAATAACATGCACCAGTTTGAATAATTTCTGAGAACATTTACGGACGGTAGAGTGCGGACCGCAGCTAGACAAATCAAAGTCATAAAAAATTTCAACTTTGTTGGAAAGTGCTTAAAAATTAACTCGAAATAACTGTTTCTTTCAATTCTGAAACTAAAAAAGAACAAAAAATTATGCAATTTGCATAGTTTATTAACAGTTTCCAGCTGTACGCACATGTTGCATCATTTAACATTCAATGTATTTTGCCTACTTGATTACGCAACGGACAGACAGAAATGAAATGCAGACAGACAAACTAACTGAAATCATAATCACTTGTAAATATTGTTGGAAGTATAAAAGCTCTTTAACAAAATAAAAATGTAATTCCAGAAATTTCCAATTGTAGCTCTTAATGTGACAGAATACTTTTGTAGGGCCCCGCTTAATGCTAATCAATACTATATTAAAAAGCACTGAAAGCATTCCTAGTGAATATTAATGATAAATGTCAGATTCGTTGTAAAAGTATTAAAATGTGATTTATTGAAATAACTGTCATAGAAAGCAATGCTTTGGAAATTTTTTAGGTATCCCTGTACATCAACTAGTGATTGCATTTACCTCATTTTAAATCCCATAGTGAACTTGAATAACGTACATCAGTTTCAAGAAATTCCGTGGATACTAACGGAAGTTACAGAGAAGACAGACAGACAGAAATAGAGACATACAAACGAATTCATATCATAATCACTCTTAAACATCGTTAGAAAGTGTTGAAAACGATTAATGCAAACGAAAATGCAATTCCAACAATTTCCAATTATAGCTATTATTATAGCTGAATATTTTCTGTGGCCCGGTAAATCTTAATGCTAATCATACTATATTCTATAGAAAGTATTTTCTTGTGTATATGTATTGTAAATGTCAATTTCATTATGACTTGCGCGAAATAAAAGTGTTAAAATGTGATTTATACAAATACTTCTCATAGGACGCAATGCTTTGAAATTTTTTCCGGTGTCCCTTTAGACAAACGGTGGTATTTACCCCATTTTCAATAGGGAACATCTCACAGTGAACTTGAACAACATATCAGTTTCAGGGAATTTCATGAATATTCACGAAAGTTAGAGCTCGGACAGACAGTCAGATAGACAGACAGACAAACCAAAGTCATAAACATTTTTCAACAGTATTAGAAAGTGTTAAAAAGAAGTTCGTGTCAATTAATTGTTTTAATAATGGATTCATTACTATTTTCCAAGAAAGTTAAAAAGTATGATTTCGGCTTGCCTGTCTGTCCGTCTGACCACGCTCTAATGTCCGTAAATATTTTCAGAATTTCCTCGAACTGATATACGTTATTGAAATTCACTTCCTGTTGGAAATGGTATAAATAGCACGACTGACATGTGTACAATAACAACCAAAATAATGCCAGCGTATTGCATTTTTATAAATAACTAGTATCGCCCAGTGGTCGAAACTCGACCATTTTTTTGCAAAGCGAGGCAAAGCAAAGTTATTGCCTTGTCCTAAACGGAATGCAATTGCAACACAGCTGCGGCAATTGTTTGCCGATATTCACTCTAACTGAATCAGCAGAGTTTTACTTAATATAACTATTTCTCTCTGTAGATGTTAGCCTTTCCTGAAATGAGAGAAAATCGCACCGTGAAAACGCCCCTTGTTGTGTGATACAGCCCAGAAGCTAATAGGTACCATGTCAAATCAAGGCCCAACCAAGTATCAAATTCTGTTAAATTAATTCGATTGGCTCATAAAGTACAGTGTTTGAACCAAAAAAAAAAAAAGATATTTTTCAAAAATAGTCGAATTGAGTTCGGGAAATTTCAAAACGTGTAACTTTATCGAAAACCGAAAATCTAAAACTTTTCTGAATCTTATATTTTCTACTTATACATGCAGAGGAAAGAATAATAAATCCACTTTTTAAAAAATAAAAATAAGTAGTCAATTTCACTTAATTAAAATGCAAGGAAATCTCAAAACGTGTAAATTCATCAAAAACCGGAAATCAAAAGTTTTTATGTATCTTCTACTTGCTTCTTCTACCCACAAAAACTAGCAATAAAGACACTTTTTTAAAAAATAAGTAGCCAATTTCAGTTAATTGAAACGTAAAGAAAGCTCAAAACATGTAAATTCAGCAAAAAACGGAAATCGGAATTTTTTCCGTATCGTCTACTTATACATGCAGCAGTTAGTAACAAATCCATTTTCCTTTTATTTAGTATATTAGTTGAATATTTGTTTAAATATCACCCTTTGAAATGAAATGTTTATGTTTACGGTTCACATTCGAAACTGGAAGTTTGCCATTTTTTTTTCTGGAGTTTTGTGATTTTAAATTAAAATTTTATCAGTTTTACAGAAAAAATAACTCAATCAAATACATGTAGACAATAACTTATATAACTATACCCAAATATCGGAATTAAAATCGGCAGATAATTTCCGTTATTTTTTAATAATTTTTTACAAAAAATCCAATGGACGATTAACATGAAAATCTTTTTCATGGCTCCATGAACAGACAGTGACGTCATCACTTCGCTTGCGTATAGTGATGCTACATTATACAAATTACTGTGTCTGTGGTTTTATTTGAGCTTTATGAAATTGCCAGATTTAACAACTTTCTACATTTAAGTATTTTTTAATGTAAAGGAATACGTGTATAAAAGTGAAAAATGGGGAAAATGCATAAAAAATAAATGTATTTTTAAATACCTTCTTGACATAGTAAGAAAATATTTGTATTCGCACCTTCCGGCTAACCATACCTTTCGAATGATACCATTTTCAACCCTCTACTCCCATAATTAATATGTTAAAAAGGGACTACAAATTTTATGCTTGCCTATTAATACATAGATACCTTTGTACTGCGCAAATCATAATAAAATTGTCATTTATTGTTCATATGCACGAAAGAAAAAATGTTTTGTATAATATGTGGTATGATTAGAATTAATATTTACAGGATCGCACAAAAATATTTAGATACATAAGGGCTACAACTGAAAAATGCTGCAATTGCATTTCTGTTTGTATTAAGCACGCAGTCTTAATACTTTTCAAGAATGTTCAAACTAATTAAGTCTTAAATCTGTCTGTCTTTTTTGTATGTCTTTTTGTCCCCGCTCTAGTTTTCGTTAATATTTATGGAATACCTTAAAATTATTTTATGTTATTTATGGCATGTTTTCTATTGAAAATGGTATAAATAGCGCAATTAATTTCAGCACAGAGGTTCACAAAATGTGTTTAATGCATTACGGTTTATGAGAGGTATATTTTTAAAGCATGCTTTTATATTTTTATGCTACATACAGCATAACCAAATTAATATATCGTTTTAACATATGGAATACCATATTTCCAGTAAAAGCATGGTTAGCATATTTGAATTGGTGTATAGGGTTCCACAAAGCTGTTCAGATCCGTTATGGGATATAAGGGAAAATTGTTCAGTATGCATTTTCAGTATTGTAAGGATTTTTTTGTAGTACATCGAATGGTGCATACGCAGAGTTTAAGAGATTTACAGGACTACATAAAAGTAATCTTTTTAATGTTTCATCTTTTGAAATAAAGCTATAAAGATGCTTTTAAGAGATTCCTTGCTGTAAAGCTAAATTAATAATTTTAGAATTTTTTTTTTATATTTGTCTAAATATTTGTGCAAATTCCTACAAAAAAAAAAAAAAAAAAAAAAAGCATACATATATTGTAAATAGTAAATGAAATCAGGTGTTAAATTTAGAAGTCAAGCGTAGTTTTTTATGATACAGTGTAATCCAAAGTATGCTTGCTTTTCTCAATTTCTGATTGGTCCCCTAATTGCACTCGTGACTAAATTGTTACTGGAAAGTGTGTGTCTAAGAATATTTTTTGCATATAAGAAGTTCAAGATCATTTCGCGAAGAATTTTTCTCAGAGAATTAAAAATGTATCAAAATTAAAAAGATTTATGATAATATGATCACCCCATGTATATTAATGTTTATATACAAGCATGTTAGTTTTTTTTATTTGTTATATTTTGTTACTTCATTTATGTAGATGCTTTTTGCGTGTAAATTAAATTTCAAATTTTGAAAAAAATTCCGAATACTCTCTAATTTTTATGGTGCTCAAGTGTACCACTATTCAGAAATATTGTTTAGCATTACTCTCAATAGTGATGATTTGAATCTAGGGGGAGAGACCCCCCCCCCCCATTCCATACAATACATATATACAACTGATACATTAGTTATGATGTTTGCTGGCGTAGAATTTTCTACAGTTCCCTTTTGGCAAATGATTTACAATACATAACATGTCCTAAATGATTCTCTTTTACATAATAAAACGTTCCAAATGGCATTGAATTAAACTAAACAGATAATCTTTTGTTATGGCTGCATGTCAGTCAGATTTCGGCCTTTCTTCTTTGCTGTGTAATCCTATGGAATTTTTATTGTTTCATACTATAAAGAAAAATGCATTTTTCTGATTTCTGAATATGTCATCTTTTATCTTAGTGAAGCTTAAGAATAAAATAAAATAAAATAAATAAAATGAAACACATTTCTTTTCCAAACTGCAATTTCGAAATGAAACATCTGAAATTTATGATGAATTAAATGAACTCATATCATATGAGACATTAGTTTACTTAACCCTTTCCGGTAAAATTTAAACAGGAATATTTGTGAATAAAATAGTTATTAAATTTTAATTTAAAAATACTATGTGATAAGAATTCGCTACATTTACACAGTTTGTGTACCGCACATAGACGATTTAAACTCGTCATTGTACGGTACTGTACGGTATGTAAAACCAATGACGAGCTAGACTCGTCATTGTACAATATGGCATGAAAAGCCAATGACGAGCTATACTCGTCATTTTACCGCAAGAGGTTAATGAAACATAAAATTTAAATTTATTTATTATTATTATTATTATTATTTTATTCCCTAAGATAAAAGGCTACATGTTCAAAAAGTGGAATTCAAAGAACAGAATTCGGAGAACTTCATTTTTGAACGTGATATTCTTGAAATACGAAAAAACAAAAAATCTCAAATTACCTGGGGAGAAAGACAAAGCGAATCTGACCATAAAATCTTTACAGCAAAATAAAATGACGATAATGATAATAATAATATTATTAAAGGTACATATTTTGTAATTTCACTCACCTTCAACACCAATAGATTCTTTACACGTGAAAGGAACTCCCAGAAGGGGTTTTTCAATGGCTAGCTCAGCTTCAGATTTGCCTCCGCTGTCTATCTGCTGGTCGATGGCTTTGGCCTCTTTCATAGCCTCTTCATAACGCTCGTCTGTAATGGCTCTGATCAGTGGGTTGACACTTTTACATCGCTGTATGTAGGCATCCATTACTTCTTCTGCCCTCAGCTAAAAAATAAATAAATAATAAAATACATTTGGGATACTTCTAGTGCATAAAAAAGCCATAGTTCTTTAATATCTATCTATTCATAAAATATAATGTAAGAGTTATAAAACATAAGACATGAAATTAATAATCTGGTGTGGCATTCACGGCACTTTATCTTACTCTGCATTAATATAAATACATATTGCTAGAGTTTAAGGTGCGAGATATATGGTATTGCATTAGAAAATTTCCTACGTAACAGTTAAAAATAATTTTAGAAACTTTTTTATTTAACAGGTATTTTCGCCTGAGTGGCTATATTAATAAAATATATAAAGCTGTTATTAAATTTAGAAATTTATTTGAATTTGTTCAGAGAATTTTCACATACGCCACTTTTTCAAACTTATTGAACTAATTTTATGTACGAATTGCATACGTATCACGTAGTGCACGCATACATTTAACAGATAAAAATAAAATAAATGAAATGAAATGAAATGAAATAAAAAAGCATAACACAATTTAAAATACAATTCAAGCAATTTCCAAAAGTAGCTCGTAAAATAGTACGAATTTTTTTGTGTGGCCTTGTAAAAGAATAGTGAATGCTCTTCATACATGTCTTTGAACAAATTGAAATATACAGTACTGGCTAGAATGGATGACTCACTACAAAAAACGGTGATGTTTATGAATGCACAAGAATAATTGCATTTTATTAAGTATTTATTTTATGGGAATTATTAATTTTAGTTATGTAAGCACAGTATACATATATAATTGAGAAAGGGTTCAATATTTGGTGTGGAAACCTTTTTTTTCAATACAGCTTGGATACGATCAGGCATGGAAATACATAATTTTTCACAATAGTGTGGTGTAATTTCCGTAATCCATACTTGTTTTATAGTTTCTCTTAAGTCCGAAAGTGAAGTGGGGGTTACCCTCAGCAACTTTGCGCTTTAAAATTACCCAACAGTTCTCGATTGGGTTTAGATCCGGGGAATTTCCGGGCCACGGCCCAAGAATCTGAAACCCCTGCTTTGCAATCCATGTCTTAACAGATTTAGTCTGGTGGCAAGGTGCTCCATTATGTTGGAAGTGTGTGCACTTGTTGATATTCATAAACGGCGGTAAATTCTCTTTTAGCACATCGAGATAAACAGTTCCATTAATTGATGTGCCTTCAGGCATGAACCACAATCCACATCTTCCTTTGGCACAAATCGCTCCCCAGACCATGAGTTTTGCAGCATTCTTCACGGTGGGAATAATGTAGCATTGACAGTCTCTTTTATTGGGAGGCCGTCGTTTGTTTCTACAAAATGCATAAAACTGCGATACTTGAGTCTTGTCTGAAAACATCGCATGTTTCCATTGCGCCACATTACAACCCTGATGCTTTTTACAAAATGTCAGTCGGTCAGCAATGTTTTTGGGAGACAATCTACGCTTCTTAGCAGACTTGTAGGACTTTAAATTGGCATTGAATAGCCTCCTGCGGATTGTCCTTTGGCTAGGGATATTAGCATCTTTTGGTAAACTAGCTTGGATTGCTTTCACTGATTTTCTGGGTGACTTCTTCGCTGCCAAAATTATGGTCTCATCCATGCGCTTGCTTGTGCTCTTGTGACGACATTTTGGGTTCGAATATCCATAATTTCCGGTTATTTTGAATTTACTTATAGACCTGGAAACTGTCTTTTGTGCCAGTTGTAATCTGGCAGCAATTTCCCGAGTACTATAACCTTCTTCGCCAAGAATCTTTATATGTGCATGCATTTCGCGTGAAATTCTTTTACCAGGCATTTTTACATTATTTCACCCTTCTGCAAAAATTTGAACGTCCACACAACTAATGAACAAACGAAATGCCAAGCAAGAACACCTGCACTTTGGCAGACAACCAAAACAAACATCTGGCGCTAATACGTCACTATGAATGGGAAAAAACAAGTGAGTCATCCATTCTGGCCAGTACTGTATGCTTAAACCACATTACTTGCGATCATAGGAATACCTATGCAAGTGCTGACTCAACGTGTTAAGTGCTGAAATAGAGGTGATAACCCTTGTCATTGAGAGGAAATAAGAAATAAGGGAACGGCAAATGATTGGATGTTTACCAAATTTCAACCTGTCGGTTAATTTGGCACCCGCCAAGATTTTCGAATTGTTCTCACAGTTAGGCGTAGAAACGTGGTTGCACTATAGCTCCCTCGCAGAACATCCACGGGATAGTACTTACATATCTAATATGACTTTCGAAAAATCTCATAAGTAAAATCCCTGACAAATTTCAGCCCCCCTCCCTTAAAAAAAAAAAAAAGTTTAAAATCTTTGATATTTGCATTAGAATTTATAATGTCAATTTTAGAAAATACTTTTTTCCGATGTTAAGTTAAAAATTCTCAGAATTACATTAAACTATTGTTATATTAAAAATCAATTATTTCCTAAAATTTCACGGAATTAAATTACCATAGTACCATACATAACAGAAATTCCATAGTTAATAAATGTATTTACAAAACAAATGAATAAACAAAGGAAGAAACGCACATTCTATTTAAAATGAATGAAAAATTTAAAAAATATATAATAGATGGCGTCACTACCATTCTGCCGAATAGCCACCATTATATGTTAGGCCTAACTGGCTTTAAATTCTTCTAAATATACTTCTAAATATGTGATTTTGAGCATATGTTTCAGCACAAAAAGTTAAGAGTTTTTCAAATCTTTTAAGAAAATGTACATTTTAAGTACTATATTAGATTAAATTTTTGTTGCCGAAATCTCTAGCCAAAGCCCTTATAATCGCTTTGTCTCTACTCTAGCAGCCGATTTTTCGCTTTGGATCCGGGTTGACCAATCAGATACCGCCGTACGTCACAATGGTTTCGTTTCGACAAAATTTAATCGTAACTGGTCGACATTCGAGAAATATTATACAGATTACGTCTAAGGAGGCACTGACTATCCTAGTTATATCAAAGGTCGGTTGCATATACAGTCGGCTGCAAAATTATTCGAGCACTAGCCAATAATTCCTATATTTAAAAAGTACACTTAAGACTGTTTTGCTAAGTAAATCCTTGTCGAATCATGTTCTTAGACTGATTAGGAACATGACTCGACAAGGATTTATTTAACAAAGCTGTATTAAGTGTACTTTTTTTTGGCAAGGATTATTGCTAGTGCTCGAATAATTTTGCAGCCGACTGTAAGCATCGTGGAAGAAATATGGCCAAAAGTTTTGAATTAAAAAACTATTGCGATCATAATAATTTACATATTTATTTGCACAAAATGAGGAATAATTATTTTGAATTTAAGGGAGGCATACTATTTTAACAATCGCAGCTATCGTAGATCACAAGTCGGATCGTACACTCCGCAGCAAAAATATCTGAGCACTAGCAATAATCCCTGTCTTAAAAAAGTATACTTAATGCTGCTTTGTTAAATAAATCCTTGTTGAGTCATGTTCTTAGTCTGTTTAAGAACATGATTCGACAAGGATTTATTTAACAGAGCAGTATTAAATGTACTTTTTTTAGACATGGATTATTGCTAGTGCTCAGATACTTTTGCTGCGGAGTGTACGATCCGACTTGTGATTTACGATAGCTGCGATTGTTACAATAGTATGCCTCTCTTGATGTTCGCCAGGTATAATTAAACCATTGGTTCTTTCAAGACCAAATAGTTTTTAATTTGGAGATAAATATATTCTACCTTGCAAATTTTCTTTTAGCTCAAAAATTTCTAAACGTTTAACAACATTAAATTTTAACCAGGATTAATCTCGGGTCCACCTTTATGTAATAATGATCAAAGAAATGTTGGTGAGAAATAAACTCAAAATGACATTCTTTCAATAATTACAAAAACTTTCTTTTTTCATATTATTCTAAAAACATTTCATTTGACTCTTTTATTTCTTCATGCATATATACATCTACACTGGAGCGTCGGTGTGACGCATTTGTTCTGATTGGCCGTCTTTGTTTCTATGTACATGTAATGACGTATTTTTCGTTTTTTTTTTCTCTTCTTCGATGTTCAGTTTTATAATAAAAAATGTGATTAAAAGGAACACATGTGGGTTCTTCTTTTTATTCCCACATACATTTTTTTCCCTATTCATAAACCAAGCTAAAGAAGGCTGGTTTAATTCAATTAAAACCATTATTTAATCCTTTTCAAATTATATATTTAAACAGCATCAGTCAACTGATAGTTCCTGATACTCCAACGGATTTATTTTCATTTACTAAATACAACATCTTGATACTGAAAGCTGAAATAAAAGAGGATACTCACAACCAAGGTGAGTGCATTTTACTTACCTTATAAACCTTGAACTATTTTTATAAAATATATAAGAAGTAAATTGAAATATTTATCAATAATACTTTTGTCAATATGTAATAGATTATGTCAACTGATGCGCTAAATTGAGTTTTTAAATTTATTCTTGACAAAAGTTTTTTTCTTTGCATATTTTAAGAAACATTTGCTACATTTAAAATAATATTATTTTGCTACATTTAAAATAATAATAATGATAAAAAATGTAAGCGAAAATAAATAAATATGTTTTTTGTTGTTTCTTGAAAACGAAAGTATAGAAATCTGTATAAACATTAAAAACGAAAGAAGTAAAAGAATGTTTAAAATAAACATATGAATGATTAAATAAAAATTGTAGTTATTATAAACTAGAAAGAAAACAAAATTGAAATATTAAAATGAGTATCCTCAAGGACACTATAATTGAAAAACTTAACGCACAAAATTACGATGTGTGGAAATTCAAATTGGAGATGTTTCTCCAAAAGGAAGATTTGTATTCTGTGGTTATTAACGATGCTCCGAATCCCATTACGGACATATGGAATAACAAAAATAGGAAAGCACGCGCAATCATAAACCTTTTAATAGAGGATAATCAAATAATCCATGTCAAAAATCTCGAGACCGCTAAAGAATGCTGGAACGCTTTAAAAGCTGTACATGAGCGTTCAACCCTCAGCAGTAAACTATTTTTGCTTAGAAAGCTTTACTCTACGAAATTAACTGAGGGTGGCGATATGATCGACCACTTAACATACATTTATAAATTACGAGATAAGTTAGTATCAATCGGAGAAGAAATAAATGACAGGCACCTTTCAGCCCTAATGCTCTGTTCCTTACCTCCAAGCTATGATGTACTAATCACCGCTTTAGAATCGCGAGATGAAAAAGATCTAGTACCAGAGTTTATACGCTCGAAATTGATTGATGAATTTTCTAAAAGAAAAGAAAACAAATCTGAAAATAATTCAGTGTTAAAGGTTAAATTTAAACCGAAACCAGAAAATTCAAAGTTCTGCCGTTATTGTAAAAAAAAATCGCATACGATTGAAGAATGCTGGCATCTTAAAAATAAAAATAAAGAAAAGACTCTGAAACAAACAAAAACCAGCAATGCCAGATCAACTTTCAAATCTGGTATGTACTCTCAAGACAGACATAACGCGGATAGGGCTCTTATTACTGAGAGTGAAAATAAAAAACCTAACGATAAAATATTCACTCTATTTATCGGTGAGAAATCTAACAATTGGTATGTAGACTCAGGTTGTTCAACGCATGTATGCAATGATAGGAGTAAATTTCATGAATTTAATCATAATAATTCACGCGTAACAATCGCGAATGGACAGGAGATAGAATCCCTGGGTCATGGGTCTGTGAAATTAAACACCATAGATTCCAATAACACACATAATACTATAATATTGAAAAATGTTTTATATGTACCAGAGATAGAGACAAACCTCATATCTGTAAAAGAAGCTACTGAAAATGGTTGTGTAGCAATATTTGAAAACAAATCATGCAAAATAATGCATGAAGGAGAAACATGCATTGAAGGTTACATTAACAACAATTTATACGAATGCAAAGTTAACTATGATACAACACACACTATAAACATGGTAAAAATATGTGACAATACAAATTGCATTGATAAATGGCACATTAAATTAGGCCATAGAAACATTAGTCATATAAAACAATTGGTAAACAACAACATGGCAGTTGGGATAAAACTAGACAACTGCAAACATGATAATGCATGTGAAACTTGCATATTAACTAAATTAACGGACAATCCTTATCCCAAAAAGGCTCAGTTTAGGGCAACTAAAGCACTAGAGTTGGTACACACTGACTTGTGTGGACCAATGACAACCCCCACGGTCGGAGGAAAATACTATTTTTTAACTTTTATTGACGATTTCAGTAGATTTACAGTTATATACCTACTGAGAAAAAAGGATGAAGTTTTCACAAAATTGAGGGAATACATCGCAATGACATCAAACAAGTTCGGACGAACTTTGCATGCAATCCGCTCCGACAACGGAGGGGAGTATACCGGGACAGAATTAAATGAATACTTAACAAAATTAGGTATAGACCACCAATTCACTGTTCCCTATTCAGCTTCTCAAAATGGAACTGCTGAACGTAAAAATCGTACGTTAGTTGAAATGGCACGTTGTTTATTAAAGGATGGCAATTTACCAAATTCTTTCTGGAGGGAGGCAATAAATACCGCAGTTTACTTGCAAAATAGACTCCCAACATCTTCGTGTGAATTGACACCTTATGAATTATGGACAGGTCGAAAACCTGACCTATCGATGTTAAAACCATTTGGTTGTCGTGCCTATGCATACGTACAAAAGGTACACAGGGGAAAATTAGATAATACGGCACAGGAAGGTATATTCGTAGGGTACGATAACAGAAGTAAAGGATATAGGATCTGCACAAATGGGAAAAACATAATTATTAGTCGAACCGTAAAATTTGTAGAAAATGAAAAACAAGCGATACTTAAATATGAAACATCACAAAACAATGATGAGAAAAGTGATAATAAAAATCCATCACCAAATTTGCAAATAATAGACTCAGAGATAGATGAAACTAATGATAGTGTTGTGTCAGATAATTCACAAAATACTCCACGTAGATCACAAAGATCTAATAAAGGGGTACCACCAGATAGATTCGCATTCACATTACACAATGAAAGAATAAGTGAACCAAAATGCTGGGATGATATAATAAGTATGGAAAACCCTGTAGAAAAGGAAAATTGGATCAATGCTATATTAGATGAAATAAATTCACTCAAGCAGAATGACACCTGGGATTTAGTTGAGGTTTCCCCAGGGATGAAAATAGTAGGGTGCAAATGGGCATTCAAAGCAAAATATAACAGTCAGGGCCGTGTTGAAAAATACAAAGCTAGGCTGGTTGCGAAGGGTTTTTCACAGAAATATGGAATAGACTACGATGAGACTTTCGCCCCAGTGGCGTCTCACACAACTTTGAGAAGTTTTTTGGCAATGAGTCTTTATAAGAATTTAAGTCTTAGACATATTGATATCAAGACTGCATTTTTACACGGTAAATTGAGTGAAGATGTTTATATGCATCAGCCAGAAGGATACGTGGTATCCGGGGAAGAACATAAGGTGTGTAAATTAAAAAAGGCAATATACGGGCTAAAGCAGGCCGCGAGAGCATGGAATTTAAAATTGAACGAGTCATTACTTAACTTAGGCTTTATTCAAAGTCAATTCGACAAGTGTCTTTATAAACGTAAACAAAACGATGTAACTACTTATGTACTTGTGTATGTCGATGATTTGTTAATAGCGGGGAATGATCAACAAATAAATGAAATTGTAAACAAACTAAAACAAGAATACCCGTTAACAGACTTGGGAGAAGCAAAACAATATCTTGGGATAAATATTAATCGTCCTAATGAAAATACAATGACTCTTGATCAAACACACAAAATACAAGAACTTATAGTCAAATACGGTTTAGAAAATTCAAAACCTACAGACACTCCTATGGACACAGGTTACATAAAATTAAATGACGAAGAAAACCTTTTACCAGAAAATACACAATATAGACAGGCTGTAGGCGCATTGTTATATATTTCAACCGTGTCACGTCCGGATATTAGCGCCGCGGTAAATATTTTGAGTAGAAGAAATGAGCGCCCAAGAGCAAAAGATTGGGAAGCGGTAAAAAGATTAATGAGATATTTAAAAAGTACAATTAATCTTAAATTGACATATAATAATATTGAAGAGCCTGTCTTGAGGGTATATGCAGATTCCGACTGGGCAAACGATCCCAGTGATCGCAAGTCTACAACAGGAAATTTGTTCTGCATAGGAGCAAATACTGTATACTGGACAAGCAAAAAACAAAAATCTGTATCAATGTCATCAGCGGAAGCAGAATATATTTCTGCAGCAAGTGCCGCGCAAGAAGTAAAATGGCTTATAAACCTTTTTGAAGAAATTGAAATGCAACAAAATTGTCCTATTACACTCTATGAAGACAATCTTTCTTGCATCAAATTGGCCGAAAACGACAAATTTCGACAGAAAACTAAGCACATTGAGCTAAGGTACCATCTGATTCGAGACCTTGTTGAGCAGGGCACAATAAAGATTGAGTACGTAAGTACGGAAAATATGATCGCCGATGTGCTCACCAAGCCTCTGCCGAGACATTCTTTTCGAAAATTGCGAATTTCCTTGATGAACTGTGATTAAATGTCATCGAGTTTACGCAGGGGTGTTGGTGAGAAATAAACTCAAAATGACATTCTTTCAATAATTACAAAAACTTTCTTTTTTCATATTATTCTAAAAACATTTCATTTGACTCTTTTATTTCTTCATGCATATATACATCTACACTGGAGCGTCGGTGTGACGCATTTGTTCTGATTGGCCGTCTTTGTTTCTATGTACATGTAATGACGTATTTTTCGTTTTTTTTTTTTCTCTTCTTCGATGTTCAGTTTTATAATAAAAAATGTGATTAAAAGGAACACATGTGGGTTCTTCTTTTTATTCCCACATACATTTTTTTTTCCTATTCATAAACCAAGCTAAAGAAGGCTGGTTTAATTCAATTAAAACCATTATTTAATCCTTTTCAAATTATATATTTAAACAGCATCAGTCAACTGATAGTTCCTGATACTCCAACGGATTTATTTTCATTTACTAAATACAACATCTTGATACTGAAAGCTGAAATAAAAGAGGATACTCACAACCAAGGTGAGTGCATTTTACTTACCTTATAAACCTTGAACTATTTTTATAAAATATATAAGAAGTAAATTGAAATATTTATCAATAATACTTTTGTCAATATGTAATAAGAAATATGCTTATAAAATACTAATTAATGATTATCTCTCAAAATGTAACATATTTGCAACATTCCAAACTTCGTCAAATGGCTTCCGCATTAAATATATACATAACTCCTTTTAACGAAGCTGAAAAATTTAATAAATTTTGTGAAATATGAATAAGTTTCCAGTTCTGACACATTAATTTTTTTTATATATAATTCCAAACTTGTTCTTGATTCGTAAAAATGCTGTAATATAACAGGAATATAATAATCTAAAGGAAGCATCGCATTAAAACATTGAAAGTTATTGCCATAAAACTCAGAAAGGGAAAAAATTCCATTCTTTTGTTCACGAATGAAAGTGCACGCATGTGAAGAGCGAAATAAATTTTATAGTTATTTATGTTTTCTTGGCTGCATGCACTATGCTCCTTAACAATGTGCTTTCGTAAAAAGGATATTATTAAAAGGAATTCCGTCTTTGGTTATTAAAGTGGCAGTATGATTTTTTAAATTTCTATTACGGGTTTATTTGAATAAAGCTGTATATTCGTACATATACCTTACATTTCATCGCAAGTTTATATTTCTTATTTGAAAAATTGCATCCATCTGAAATTTAATAAATATTAAATCTTACATGCCTAACCTTTCTTTCTTTTTTTTTTTTTTTTTTTAATTAAATATGCTCATAAATAAAATTACTTTTTATTTAGTTTAAATAAAATATTGGTTCCATAACATTTTGAAATTAAATTATTCTGTTTCGAAAAAAATTGAATCCATGACTTTATACATACAACGCACACTTTACGCATATTATAACTTCGTAGTATATCGTACTCATTATTTTTTTCTATATTCAATAGTAGAAAGTATTGGATACATAAAAATTTTCGACTTCGGTTTCCGATGGATTTACGCATTTTGAGAGGTGTAGAACCCGATTTGACCAATTTTAGAAAACGTGTGTCTCTGTGTGTGAGAGAGACACAAAAATTTTGTGGCGACTGTATCTCAGGAACTACTACACATAATTGCATATAAATTCATATATAAATGCACCTTGACATAAATTAGTGCCCATTAACTTTTGGTGTCAATCATTTAACAGGTGGCGTTGCTATACAGCGATTTTTACTATTTAAGGCAAGGATATATCTCAGGATCTACTGCACAGAATTGCATATAAATTTAAATATAGATGCATCTTGACATAAAACAGTGCCCATCAACTTTTGATGCCAATCTCTCAATAGGTGGCGCTGATATACAGTTATTTATGATATTTAAAGAAAGATTGTACCCCAAGTTCTATTGCGCATAATCAAACGAAATTGTTATATAAAAAGGCCATTATGAGGTATTATGTTTATTAGTTTGGATGCATATCGGCCAATAGGTGACGCTGCTACACTGCCATTTACCCCGAGAACGAGAAGTCTATAAATCAACTTCTATGACATATAGCTGTACGAAACTTTATATGTGAGATAATCTGTCTTACTTTACACAATTAGTGTTAGTTTTCTCTAAGATAAAAGTCGCCTGCATTCATCATGATAGATAATATTAATAAATAATAGTTTCAATAAATTATTTTTACTGAGTGAACTTGGCAATTTGTATAGAAAAATATAAAAGAAAATCTTGTTGTGGCTACAATATACTATTTTTTTTTATTTTCTACAAACATTTTAAATTCTCATACTTTTTGCGAGGTAAATTATTAATTTTATTCTTCAATTATACGACTATCATAAATAGAAGTACTCTATACTCTCAAGAGTTATCGATATTTAATATCGATACTTAAGAGAACCTACGAAAAAGAATTTGGAAGGGCGTTTGAAATTTATTAATTAGTTTTTGAAAGAAAAAATAAATAAATATGCATGTCTATGTAAAAATTTGCAAAAAACTATAATTTTACTTATTTTTTTTTTTTACTATTTTTTTCTTTTTAAAGATACTACAAAAGCCATCTTTAATTTTTTTAAGTAGGTTCTATTAAACATAAAAAAGAATTGAAGTTTTTCCTTAATTTTTTCTACAAGTTGTAGCATTTTGAAGATCATGAATAAAAGAAAAACTGCAAACTGAGAAAACTAATAGAAAGAAACTGAAACTTCTTCACACACCATAAATTTTAAATCAGCACAACCTCCAAGGTAGTTGCACGTGTTTGCACCTGATGAAGAAAGGCTACGTCCTTTCGAAACCGGTTGTGCTGATTTAAAATTTATGGTGTGTGAAGAAGTTTTTAATTTCTTTCTATTGAATGTACGCCAGTTTTTGAATTTATTTTTGGTGAGAAAACTAAATTTAAAGATTTCAAATCTGTAGAAAAATCTATCAAAAACCATGAGAATTGTTGCCTGAATATTGAACAAATCTAATATAATTCAATTTATAAACATTAAATGGAAATAAAGGTTTTATATGGAACCTAGTGCAATCGTGCCAAGTCAAAGGCGCTAGGTCAACACCTCCAGTAATGTATGGGGTGTTGGCTAGGTCTCCTGAGAGAGAAAAAAGAATATAGTAGAAGAGTTAACGAAATTTTAGTGCAATGAAATCACTACTCGCAATTATTTATTTTGTTTTATTTTTTTAATTTCCTGGAATCATCCGAAGAAAAGTCAATCGGAGTAAACAATAGTCTGCTAAAATATATGACAATTTTATCAATAAACATTATTGAAATGAAGGATTCCTTTTATTATCTTTACATTCCGAGTGAAAAAATTTCTTTCACTTTTAGTAATCTACCAATTTCTAACGATTTTAATATTTTTTTTTTTCCCTTAAAAATGATTCTGAAGTGAAGGGAATGATTTTCCAAATTGTAGGAAATAAGTCTACACTGAATGTTTGCTAATGCCTTTCATACGTGAGAAAACATTTCCGAACCCCTTAAACGTGCTTAAATTGTATTTATTGTTTCCCTTTGTTTTAACACTTATCTGTTTCCACAAACATTCATGATACACAAAGTAGAGATTTTTACATCATAATTCACGTTTTCTATTTTTTCTCTCAAGACAAAATAGGAAAAGGAAATGTAATTAAAAAAAATCTAGTGTGAAACAACCACACGACTTCCATTACCCACTATTACACGCATTATATGCACTTTTGAAGGTAAAAATCGCCTGAGATATAAATTACAAGTTTATATCGAACTATAAACACTACTTCATTTATTTTTTCTCCAATTTTTCTTTAGTAACTTGAGTGACAGTCAGTGTTATTTTAGGTAATTACTCCTCTGCAAATAAAATGTAAAAAGAATCTTTATAAGTGAATTGCTCTAAAATACAAGGTTAGGCCAAAAGTCCGACACATTTTAAACTTCACGGAGTAAAAAGACAGGAGAAGAAGGTAACGCTGAAATTTTGTGATGTTGTTTTCTAATGTTTACAGATGGCGCCAGCGTGCAATCCTTCCTTCTCTCCAGCTTCCGCAATGCTATTCAATGGGGAAATGTCTCGTTTTAATTATTTTTTTTTAAATAATATCAAGCTGAAAAAATTTCGATTGAAAGCAAATTTCATTAAATAGAGTATTCTAACCAACATGTTTTTTTTTAAGAGCCATTTTATGCTAATTTTACTTTGAAAGAAAGCTTTTAAAAAATGACGATTCTTATGAACCGAAGCTAGCTAAAACAGACAATTGGGAGGAAGGAGAATGGATGAAATTTTGTAAAGAAAAAAAATAAACTTACTTTAGGTGCAGAAAACACGAACTCGGACTTTATTTTTCTCCTAGGGCTTTATTTTGTTTTTCTTATCATTATCATAGCCTGTTTTACAACTAGGAACGAAGCATTTATTTGAAACATCTGAATTATGCAGTTTTAAGAACTTACAAACAAATTAAATTGCTTAAAACAAAAAATTTTAAATGTACTTCAGCAAAATTCTATTGAAAACAACAGTATATCCGCGCCGAAGTAGGGAGGAATGACAAGTGGCGCCCTCAATATTTACCAAAAATTTAGATCACAGTTTCGTAGCTTTCTCCCATTGGACCTTCAACTCCTATTAATATTACTCCGTGTTAAACTTCAATACAAAATCAAGTAAATAGCACACGAGAATACGTTTTGCACAACAATGGCACTCATGGTGAAGAGTAAAAAAATGGTTGATTAGTAAAAAAAACCTAATTCCAAAAAATTTTTCAGATGGCACTAATTGACCCTAAATTTTGTGTATGTAGCGTTTATTATAGTCTTGCTGTAACCACCCCAGTCGCTCCTCTCGGTTTCTTCTTGGGAAACTATGTAAATTACAAAATATACGCTTTTCAATGCGGTAGACATTAAATTACTGAAGACGTTTATAATGCATCCAGTGCAGGGCCGCGGTAGCCCAGTCGGTAGAGCGCCGAGCTCGTAATTGGAAGATTGCGAGTTCGATACTTGAGCTGGACAAAGACCGTCGTGTACACTAATGGTGTCTGGTTGACGTAAAATCCGTCGTGGCCTCAATGTCTTCCATGTTCCATCCAAATTATACATCTGGGGTTCACCGAAGGGGGGGGGACTATCCCCTCCGCGGAGGATAAAAATTATGATGTTATGTCTCCGGACCATCCTTAGGGGTGCGTCCCAGACCGTCGCCAATTCCCTACAATGCAGTATTAGTGTGACGTTAAACCCAACCAACAGTACCAACCGTGCATCCAATCCAATCTTCAGTGTCTTCCACAATCAATGCTAGCCAAAACGTGGAAGGATGTGGATTACCGTTCGAATGTAATTCGAACTATAGGTGAAACAGTGTCGTAAATTTCAAAATTAAATGTTCTTTAATTGCTTTAATTGCGTTTTTGATATTTTTCTTGTTGTTTTAAAGGTACAGTGAATGTAAGGTACTGTGAGTAAAATTTAATATTAACTATTTATTTCCTTAAGAGCGTACAAAACCTCATCTCACCGACAGTTAAGGCCCATGTTATTCTGTAGTAGGGAAATTTGTTTCCACAATTACTCTTTATCTCTAATGTATATATATATATATATATTTAATTCCGTTTTCACATTCAGAAAATTCATACCCATTAAATTAGCACTTTTTTTTTCAATTTTTCAATAGAAAATAAAATAGTGAAAATGTGAAAAATCAATTTTTTAAAAACGAGTACTAATTTAACATTTGTGAATTTTGGGAATGTGAAAACGGAATTAAAAAAAAAAAAAAAAAAAAAAAAAAAAAAAAACAATAGGTAATGTGTAATTGTGGAAAAAAATTTTCACTTGATTTTATATTGACGTTTGTAATGTGTCAGGGACTTTTGATACACACTATATATGCTAGTGTACATACTCCAAATTATATGGCCAAGTTAATTTTACCGTGAGCAAAAAGTGACCGGTCCTCGTTATAACTAACCAATACTCTACCAACGGAATTTCGACATTTAATTGACTATTCATTCACTTGAAGGCTAGAAATATTCATCTGTTCTACGAATAACGTCGAAATCTTACAGATGAATAACACTTTTCGCTTTTGTTGAGACTAATTTCACCATTACATTTAGAATACGTATACTTCAACTTGGTCGAAATTATAAATTCAAATTATACGCTAGTGTATTTAATTTCTGAGATTTTCTCTTATCCCATGTGAATGAATGGGATATTATGACGGCAATAAGAAACGATGCTCAAAAATTCTTAAATTTATTCAAAAATTCCTGTCAGATGAACCAATCTGATAGGGTGCCTATCACATACTTAGATGCTGCCTAACTTTCAGGTGACTAACTGACATACTGGTCAGTTCATTAAAATAAAAAAAAAATCAATTAAGGAGCACACTTGAAACATTACACAACCATAGCCTCCTAAACTAGATACCTGTCGCGTGGCTCGGAAACTTGGCAACAGTTCAAGCGGTAGACAGCACCATCTGGTATAGATTGCGCGACTTTTTTATTCAACTTTCACCAGTAGTTTTAAGGAGAGATATATGATATATATAATCGACGTTGCTTCGATTCTATTCGCCTTTTACGTATATCACATCCCATTTTTAAACTTTTTGGTGGCTGCTGAATAAAAAATTCGCAAAATCTGTACCAGGTGGCGCTGTCTACCGTTTGAACTTTCGCCAATTTTCAGAGCCACGTGGAAGGCATCTAGTTTAGAAGGCTATGACTCAACATACTAATGAAAAATGCACTGAAAGACCTGCTTCATTCGCCTAACAATGAGTCATGGTATTACTTCCACCTGAAAGAATTGTTACGAGTTTTTAGTAATTTATGGTGCTTACATATTTTTTTTTTCTATTTATCACTCAACATGTGCCAGCCTGGTGATTCGGTCGGTAGGACGCTGCCTTCTGGATCTACAGGTCCCGGTGCCGGCATGGTGTTTGTAATGCCTTATTTTTACAAAATATTGTGCATTTGTTTCTGTGAATCGTAATATGGATCAATCGAGACAAAAGTCATTGTAACTATATGTCTGAAAACTGTCAAATAAATATTGAAAAAAAAAAAAAAAAGATCATTCAGCGTATTCTCTCAAATAAATCAGCAGATCATTTCAGATTATTTTATTTTATTTTAATTTTCGAAAACTTTTAAAACGTATTCACGACTTGGTGAATTAAAAAAAAAAAAAAAAAAAAAATCTGGTGTGAAACAACTACACGACTTCCATTACTCACTATTACACATATTATATGCATTTTTGAGAGATAATATGATCAGAAAACATAAAAGTGACCTAAAGAAGTAGAAACCTAAAATTTTTCTGGTAAGAGAAACTTATAAAGACATATAAAACGAAGCTTACAGCGAGGTAAAAAATAAGAGAAAAAAATGCTAGAGTTATTTTTTGAAACACAAATTTCCGAGATTTAAAGATGACCTACCTAAGCAGGGTGACTGTTAATTTTCCTCTAATAACCACGTAATACATGAGAAAGAAATGGATTTACATAAAATTTTTCAAGAAAATCGTTAGAGCCGTTTTTGAGATACCAACTTTTACAAAAAATCAATTATTGACCGGAAAACAATAATTACATACAAAAGGATATTTAAAAGTGAGTGAATATGGCGAATTTGAAAAAATCCGTGCAGTGTTTTTAAAAGAACGCACTTACAAGACCTGAAATTGAGCTATTTATACAGGACGCCTATCAATTTTCCTGAACTAACCAACTATATCATTCGAAAGGACATATCTGTACTGATAAGTATAAAGGATTTAAGTCCATATTCTTGATTTTTCAGGAGACGAAAAATAAAGTTAAACTACCTAAAATCTAACCAGAAGAATCGATTAGGAAAAAGGGATTATGTTGATTTATAAGCTTTATACCATTCAGTGATTGTCAACCTTCATTAATAAAGGGAAAAAATTGAATTAAATATTTTATAACAAAGATTAATGCTAAATTTCTGACTTGGATCATTTTTTACCAATGGATTTTCTCAAAGACTAAATGGCATTAATTTAAATCCTTTATACCAATCGATAGAGAATTTTTTTCTGAGTCTGACTATGTACTTAACTCAAAATCGACATTTTTGGACTTAAATCCTTTATACTTATCAGTACAGATATAATAGAGTGTTTATATAGCAAATTTGAAGCAAATCATTAGAGCTTTTTTGAGATACGGACTTACGGTCCCACTTACGGTCTCCGATGTCCCACTTCCGTTTTTTCAATTTTCACCAAAATTTAGAAAAGTCATCTGTATACCAGACCTGTATATATTTTAAAGTTTTGTAGTTCTATCTTTATTAGTTTCTTAGATATGATAGCCAGAAGATTCCACACATACATACATACAAAACCACTTTTTTGGACTCAGGTGACCTTAAAACATGTAAATCAAGTGAAATCTCGACATCGATTTTTTGGACCGAATACAATAGTTCCATTACCTATGGTAGTCCGGTAATGGAAGTAAAAGTATGTTTTATCTGAGCAGTAGAATAAAAGATAATTTTAAGAATGCGACTGACTTACGTAACACAAGTCAGATCGTTGAAACTTCAGGTTTTTTTTATATTTCTGAGCATATGTATAGTATATGCTTTCGAAATATATATATTAAAAAAAAAAAAAAAAACCTGCCTTTATCTGAGTAGTAGAATAAAAGGCATTTTTAACAGTGGTATTGGCTTATATAACTTCGATAATGTAACAGATAGTATAAGTGTTAGAAAATAACCTTGGGAGAACTTGCATCACTGTGGAAATAAAAATACGACTTTGTCTCTCACAAAAGCATCCGATGCTGTAACAAAAACTATTAAATCGTGCTCAAATAATATAGCAGACATTCTTTCCGACTCGATGCATCTAAATTCTATACTATAAGTGATTGCCGCTCACTGTGAAATACGAAACGATTTTGGGATTATTGTTTTTGTTCTTTTTATTATAACATGTGATCTGAAGGTGTTAGAAAGACGGTGAGCTTTGCTTCTATTTTGATTATTAAAATTAAAGACTTTTTAAAATTAGACATTTTTTCAGCTTACTTTCGGTGTCATAAATCTTCTGCCGAATCCGGTTTAAAAACAGGAAAAAGGGAAAATAAATTAGAAATGTCAGTCCTATCGTTACCAATTACGCACCAAATAAAAGGGGGCAAATTTTTCTGAATCCAGGGATGCAAACAGTTTTTTTCGACGCGACCATTATATTTTTAAAAATTAACTAAAGTATGAAATTTAGGTGGAACACTTCATTTTAATTCGATTCAATCATTTTAAAAAGTACGAAGCTCGTTACAAATTCGGTACCAAATGAAAGGGGCGATTTTTCTGAATCCAGAGGTGCAAACAGTTTTCGACACGACAATTAGATTTTTAAAAATTAATTAAAGTATGAAATTTAGGTGGCAACACTTCATTTTAATCTTTTCATACCTTTTAGTGCGACTCAAGCTAATAGAAAAAGTCTTTAATTAATTTTTTTTTTTCTTATTATTCAATCAATAAACAAACTGTGAATTTTGAAAAAAAGATTGTAATAATACACGATGATGAATAGAAATTATTTTATATTTTGTTTATTAATTTTTTTTTCTTCCCTTTTGCCCTTATAATGGTAGAGAAAGTACTGGTTTGTGTTTAATTTTCGAAATTGGGTTTCTGATATATTTACACGTTTTGAGGCTCCCAAATTCAGAAAATCAGGTTTTTAGTGGTTAGTTTATGTGTCTGTTTGTAAAACATTTTTTTTTTTTTTTTTTCAATTGAAAATGGGCAAATGGTTCGTGTACGGGGACATGCGAAAGTATTAAAATTAATTACGTTTATGTGCGAAATTTCTGATTGGTATAGATGGCATATTTAGGATGCCCTAAATAAAATGAAATTCACATGCATTCTTTATACGCACAAAACATGTTCCATATAAAATGTGGTATGGAAAATATTTTTTTTCTTTGTTCACGGGGCCATACGAAATAATTTCGATCTGTTAGCGTATTTTCAAGTTGTGTCGTGCATTTATTTATTTATTTATTTATTTTTTATTTTTTTTTATGTGCTGTAACAAGTGTAAGTACATTATTTGATAGGTAAATAATTAAAAAATAATACATAGGGTTACTCAAAAATAGTCCAATAATTTTCAAAGAATGGTTTGGACGTCAATTCTCTGAATAATTTGAAATAAATTTTAAAATTTAATAAAATTGTTAAATGTTTTATGTGTGTACTCACAATTTTCAAACGAGGTTCTAAAGCAATGTAAAAAAAAAAAAAAATATTTTTAAAGCTGCTTTGAACAGTTGTGTAAAATGCCCTAGAAATATTCAGATACAGTACTTTATATGTTATACCTTAATAATAATAATATTTATTGTAATAATAATAATTATTATTATTACCATTGTTTTAAATGAGCAAGTAGGAAAACAACAAGACAAAGATTTTAAAATAATGTTTGATATTAAAATTAATAGGAAGGTATTGAATAGCTGATAAAGAAAATATATTTTCCATAAATATATTGATGTAAATCAATATTATATATTTTTTGTAATGACTCATTTCTAATTTTAAATGTTTTATTCCATTTGGCATGTCTGACAAATAGCTTATTAATAATAAAATCCCAAGTTTCTCTAAACTAAGGCGGAGAAGGATGCCATAGCTCAAACAATGAATATGATCTGACAAATATCTCATTAATAATAAAATCCCAAGTTTCCCGAAACTAAGGCTGAAAACAATGCCATAGCTAAAATAATATAGATGAATAATGGAAGTAAAATTTTATCTTCGGTTTCCATACGTGCATTTCAACCGAATTAAATAATGAAAAAGTATAATTTAACAGAGAAACTTACATCACAGTCGCAGCAATGTATTGTGATAAAGAAAGTAAAATTTTATCCTGGGTTTGCATAATTTTAGAAGATTCGTTTATTGATTCGAATAATGAATTAAAGATACAAAATTAATTGGTCAATTTACTAAGATTAATTTCAAAAATTCATTTCGGTATAGTGTATAATCCGCGATTGTAATGAAATGCTCGCCCTCTGGTGGGCTAAGGTGAAATTACAATAAACATGCTTTAATTCGGCTTCCATCCAGCCGCCATTGCTGCCGATGTTTAGTTTCACATATATTTATTGAATAAAAATGAATAAATCAGGTAAAAAAGATAACGCATACTGTTGTGTGCTCCAGTGTAACTCCAAAGGACCAAGAAATCCAAAATTAAGCTTCCATTTATTTCCAAATGACAAATTTAAAATTTCAGTTGCTTCGATTAATGGAAGTAAAGAATGAATCAGATGATTTGAAACTAATATTTGTTCAACTTCAGTTAAAAATCTACTTCCGATCGAACTTTGAATAAACTGAAATATTTTTCCCAAAAGCAATCAATTTTCCATGATGTAATGACGGAGAAATTATAGTACGGATATTAAGTAGAATAACAAAAAGAACAATAATAGATACACGTGGCTATAATATGTACTAACAACAAAAACTGAAAAAGCGCCATCTATCGATCATTACAAACGCGGATAGTTCTTATTACCGCAGAAAACAAAACCTGGTTAACCAGAATTTATTTATCCATTTAAAATACTTTTTGGGAAAAAAAAAAAATTCCATTTTTAAAATAAATTATTTTTGTTGCTATGCAGAATTTCAATATGTTAGATGAAAATAATAATGATAAATTAAATATGTAAAATTCAACATTAATAATATGAATAAATAAATAGACACGTGGTTATAAAAGTTAAAAGAATACGATGCCATTTTAAATTTCTTGTGGACGTTTGAACATCATAACATAAAAGTATCATGATGTAAAAGATGAAACTTTTGCACTTTTGCTTTAAATATCATATAAATCAATGTTTAGTAATTTGTACTGGCAAAGAGAAATAAATTTGGAAATGCATGTGTAAAACTCGAGCGTTAGGTGGGTAGAGACCGACTAGTTTAATAATAATAATAATTCGTCTATCCCCCCCCCCCCCCCTCAAAAATTTACTGGCAAAGAGAGTAATTTTTTTTTCTATACTAAGCGAGAGTATGAGATCCGTCTAGCAGAGGTCTGTAGCGCAGTCATTCGTGAGATTTTTCTCGCTATCACTATATTGTACACACACTGAGCATTTGTAATTCGAATATATCTAATTATAATTATTAAAATAAAATCTTTAATATTGTTTTCAACATGTCCTCAATAATTTTCGGAATTTTTCTGCGTCCTCGTTGAGAAAACTGCTGCTGAACTCTGGACTTGGGTTATATGTGCCTAAATATTATTTTATTACACTCTTTATTTGTTTAAATTATAACTACTATTATTTTACTGATAATTTTTTACTTTCTGAGCATACATATGTAAGGAAAGTATTGCAATCATGTCAAAAATCCAACTTTGAGATTTTGATGTTTCTATATGTTTTGATGTCCCCAGAATTCATTTTTCCTATTTTTACGATGATGTACCTATGTGTTTGTATGTATGTGAGTGAAAACGATAGCGTTTAAACGCTTTGTTCGAATGAGCTGAGAGTTGGTACGTATGTTATAGGAAGCCATAGCACGAAACCTATTGATTTTGGTGAATCTACCACTTATAGTTTTTTTTTTTTTTTTTTTTTTTTTTTTTTACAGGGACAGAATTAAAAATTCTTTATCATTATGGCCTATGGGCCCAAATTCTTTAAAGTATGATAGTGTCTAAACGCCTTATTCGATTGAACTGAAAATTTATGCACATGTTATAGTTCCCCTTTTCATGAACCGCATTCAATTTGGTGGATCTAGCATGCATAGTTTTTTTTTTAGAGGAACATTTATCATTATACCCTATGGGCTCAAATTCTTTAAAGTGCGACAGCGTCTAAACTTTACATTCGATTGAACTGAAAATTTATACACATGTTATAGGCCACTGTCATACTAACTGTATGAATTTTGGAGAATCTAGCACTTATAGTTTTTTATTGGTTTATACTGGGACACACAAAAAAAAAAAAAAAAAAAAAAAAGCTTTATTATTGTGGCTTATAGGCTCAAATTGTTTAAAGTGCGATAGCGTCTAAATACCCCCCCCCCCCTCCGATTGAGCTGAAATTTTATATACATATTATAGGTCACCGTCACACAAATTGTAGAGACTTTGGGGAGTCACATATGGAATTTTACAGGGACACAACGAAAATTTCTTTATTATTAAAAGTTCTATGGGCAAAAACTATTTTAAGGGCAATAGCGTTAATTTAAACAACATACTATATAGAGAAAAATGCTTAAATTCCCTATTATAATTTTTTTTTTCTTTTGTTTATTTAATGACATCTCTTCATTTATACAACCTTTAATTACTTAATGTTCGAAAAGTCGAGTGGTGTCACTCCAGAATTTTTTAATTATTAATGGAACACTGCTTTTAAATAACAAAAATAATACATTTCTCCGTAAAAAAAAAAAAAAAAAAAATCTAGAATGTTGTGGCTACTACATGACTTTCTTCTATATTTTCCTATGCAAATTCCCTCAATAAAAATAATTTATTAAAATCATTATTTAATAAAATTATCTTCTATGATAATGCAGTACGATTTCCATATTAGAGAAAGAGTATAAAACTAACTATCCAAAAAAAGTTTATTTTATTCTCGATATTACATTAAAAAAAAAAAAAAATCGATAACTTTATTTTAAATTATCGCAGATCGAGGGTTCAACCTTCAACCATTCATTTTAAAAGTATTGGCGAGCTCTTTTAAAAGATACTCATAATGAAAATTTATTCCCGTCGAGGGGTGACTTCACCCCCGGGGGGGGGCGATGCTCCTATGTACACAAAATTTATTTCCAATTGACTATCTCTATTATAAATAATTCTTGTAAATTTCATAATGATTATTAAAAAAATTTCTCTTTATGCACATTTGTACAAAATTTTGTCCTATACCAATTTAGAAAAGGCGGGATGGCAACGCAACTTGTTAGACAATTTTTACCAAAAGTTGATAGGCACTAATTTATGTCAAGGTGTAACTACGTACCAATTTGTATGAAATTCTGTGCAGTAGTTCCTGAAATACAGTTGCCACAAAATTTTGTCACACACGCACATACACGTACAAAAACACACACACAGAGGTAGACAGACAGACATTTTCTAAAAATGGTCAAATCGTGTTCCACAGCTCTCAAAACGTGTAAATCCATCAAAAACTCGAGGTCGAAAATTTTTACGAATTCAATACTTTCTTCTATTGAATATAAAAGAAAGTAAAAAAAAAAAAAAAATAGCTATGCATTAAATTAAACTAAATAACGATAATTCGATTTTAGAAGTTTTACGCTCTGATAGAAAATCGAATTATGCAGAATATTTTTAAATATTAAAAATTGTGATCGTTTTGTAGCTTTGGAGCAAAGTGAAAGCATTCAACGTCTAGCGGAACCGAAAAATTACAACTATAAATTATTGCTGAACCTAAAAATTATCGCGTTCACAAAAATCGCAGACAAGGTAGATTTTTCCTTCCTTTCATCTTCATTTTTAGAGCAATAGAATGCAGCAGATTTTTTTTAGGACGAGAGTACTACCTTTCACACACACACACACACAAAGTCATCATGTCATCATCATTTTGTTATAGACCGCCTTGAATAAAGCAGGATGTTCTGCAATATGTAGCTAAATATCTATATACATTGTTCAAAATTATATTTGTTTAGAAAGTAATTTCATATTACTCTTTCTTTTTTGCAAGCACCTGCGTGGACACCAATTTTTGTGGTCTCTTAATCCACTTCTTCCGAAATTAATGAAAATAATGTGGAAGGTATGAAAACGAGAAAATTTGATAAAAACGTTATACCTGAAGGTCTGTCAGAGAGATTTATCATAAAATTTTTCATATGGATTTTATAAGAATATTATTATGTTTTGAAAAACAAATCAAATTTAACAAGAATTTTATGATAATGGTAGGAAAAGGAAACAGAGAATTTCTATTTATCTTTTTATGTTGGACTTAGACCCTTTTATTTATTTATTTATTGAGGGAGAAGGGTTTAAAATTAAACCATCGATTGTTTTCTAACCCACCTGATTCTTTATTCAACATTTCTCTGTGAATTTCCTTATATGTAGAATACAAACATAATCATGGGAATGTTGCAGTTTTCTCTGTAGTGGTCACGTGTGAAGGGTTTTTATAACGTCATGCCAGTAAAAGACGTAATGAATTTTATACACATAATAATTTTAATAACAAATAAAACCTGAATACTGTTCAATAAACCTTATTAAATTTGCACACTAACCGATTAAAAAATTAACTATACCGATCGAAACATCTTACCTGCCGTTTCCGTATTTTTTCTGCTACTTCCTTGGCTGACATAAGTAGTATTTTGTTGTCGACGGGGGGCAACATCTTTGTTCTTCCAATGACTAGAGTGTAAAAGAAGTCTAAAACCCATTCTGAGACGGGCCTCGTCAATGTGGTGATGATCCTTATGAAACTGGAGAAGACATACACCAGCTGAAAAGTAGATTATCATCAAAATTAGAATACCTTAAAAATATATACACACTCACCCATATATATATATACTAGCAGGCTCTGCCCGCTTCGCTGGTCATTATATCGAAATGAATTCTCAATATTTCATACCATTAATAATAAAAAAAATCTCAAAAAAAAAAAAAAGAAAAAAAAAAAAAAAAGAAAGAAATCAGTCAAAATGTAAGTTAAAGTTCCTGCTACCTTCAGTAGTGATTTTCCTGCTCCCCACACTTTTCGAATCTCGAGCCCCAATGCCTTCGGCAGTACCTTACCTATTTTTTACTACCTTTCCCATACGGGTAATGTTGAAAGTTTGCAAAATTTCCTCCCATCAAAGTGCATATTCCGTACACTTAATCAACACCCACTGTTCAAAATTCATCATTCTAAAGTAATCTGGAGTATATTTAAGCTTGAAACGTGTTTTTTGCCTCGCCAGCCCAGAAGAGGGGGGGGGGGAAATCGCGAAATCCCTTTATAGTGCATCTTGCATATCTAACCAAGCATGAAAAAAAATTGAGATCCTGAGATTATTTGAACAAAATTATGTCTTAAAACGTGTTTTTTACTCCCCTGCTCATAAAGGAAAGATAGGGGAGGGAATATCTCAAAATATCTTTATACTATGAGTTAGATACATATAACCGACCCACACATCAAAAATCTCCTTCCTAAGATAATTTAGTGAAGAGTTACACATGAATACATGTTTTTTGTCCCCACCTTCCAAGAACGGTAGGGTGGAATTTCACAAAACTCCTTTGTAGTGTGTGTGTTGAGTATGCACGCGTAACCAACCGACATATCAAAAAATCGTTTTCCTGAGGTACTTTGGAACAGAGTTACTCTTAAAAAATGTGTTTTTGCCCCCACTCCGACCTTAAAGGAGGGAGGGAGAGGGAAATTTCGTAAAATTCCTTGATAGTACATGTTGAGAAGGCATAACCAACCCACACATAAAAATTAATCTTAGTGTGATAATTTTAAGCAAAGTTATGCTTGAAAACGTGTTTATTGCTCTCCCTTCCTTGAGGAGGAAAATGGGGAAATTCTCAAAATCCCGTTGCAATGGGTGTTGGATAGACGTAAATAAGCCATACACTAAAAACTGTGACCTCAGCTCCTATGGATTTCTTCGGACAAATTTTACCCGCTTGGCTGGCCACTATATTTAACGAAAATTCTTTTCTATATCGCTTTATAGATAAAAAATAAAAATAAAATTCATTGAAATTGCTCAAAAGCTCGCTTCTGGTGTGTGTCGCTATTGTATGCGTCAATGCCATACCAGTGTGTTTTCACTTTTGTGTTTATCAAATGACAATTTCGAAACAGACAGTATCGAAAAAATTCAAGTAGCCCATTTATATTTGAATTTTAATTACATATGAACAACACTGTAACGTACTGTACATAATATTTACTTTTACGTTATTTCCTATATTTATTCGATTTTTCCGGTCGATCATAAAATGACAGCAATTTCACGTCAAATATAATATTACAATATGCTGTGAGACAACTAACTTTTTGTGACTATATGTATTTCATAGTTAGTTAACAGTGGTTGGAATATAGAAAAATAAATAAATGTTTAGCCTTATCGTGGGTTTATTATAGCTCCCCTTGGTGACTTTTGAATTTTTGTCAAAATTTTAAACAAAAATACATAATTTATGAGGTTATTGTTTCTGTTTCTGTTTCTTTCTTTCTACCTATCAATTTTTTTCTCAGTATTTTATAATTTATTTGTTCATGTGCTTTATGGGCTACTTGGCTTAAAGTGGCTATCACGAAAGTAGACTTCTTGGCGAAAAATGTCGTATCTAATTCAGCATCAAAATTTTTAAAAAATTACCCTGCATTATGAATAAGTAAATCTGAATATAATGCTGAATTAGCTTTCATGCCAAACGTATTTTACGTGCCAATAAATAAATGAATAAATAAAAACACTATTAAAAAGAAATCTAGAATTGAGGTATGTTAAGAAAGATTATGAAACAAAATTTGCGAAATATGTTGGATTTTTATTATTATTATTTAATGACGCCATTTTGTCATAGCCTAAGAAAATTTATTATTTAATATTTCTTTTACTATTCGCGTGAAAATATATTTTATTATATGTCGTAAAATAAATCAACTCGTATTTATTTATTTATTTATTTTTTTGGCAACAATTAAAAATTAAAATAATTATTTTTAAAAGAAATATCTGTATCATACATAGAAGATATAATACAGATATTGTTTTGCTTCCTCCCCCTCTCCTTGGTGACTGAATTTCTAAAATTCCAAAAATTGGTTTTTAGGAATTTGTGTTAGCTATATTTTAAAGCAAAAATTTTATGGATATCTGTTTTTTACTTTGAGATATAAAGGTTTTTGGGAATTCACGTTTTGCCCCCTGCCCCCCATTAGGGACCGAATTTCTAAAATTCCTGAAATTTGTTTTTAGGTATTTATGTTAGCTATATTTTGAAACAAAAATCTCACGTATATCTATTTTTTTCTTTGAGATATGAAGGTTTTTTAAGAAATCACATTTTGCGCATGTGAAATCCCATTTTGCCACGCACCCCCTCTTGTGGACCGAATTTCTAAAATTCCAGAAACTGATTTTTAGGCATTTGTGTTAGCTATGTTTTAATGCAAAAATTTTACAGATATCTGTTTTTTTCTTTGAGATGTGAAGGTTTACGTGAAATCACGTCCTGCGCCCCCCACCCCTCTTGGGGGGCAAATTTCGCAAAATCGCTTCTTAGAGGGTGCTTACACTATATATTCTATAATCTGACCTAGTTTCGAGTCAGTGGCCCCAGTAGATTTTGCTGTGCGTTGATGAGTCAGTGAGTGAGTGGAAGTACTCTTTTATATATATAGATATAATAAATGAAAAAATCAAAATGTAATTGCAAAAACAAACGAATATATATATATATATATATAAATAATAATAATAATAAAAATAAAAATCTTCTTGCACAATATATAGTTAAACAGTATTTGAATTTAGTATAGAAAAAATGAATGTACAGTCGGTAACAAAAGTGTCCGAACACTAGCAAAAATTCCTATGTAAAAAAAGTCCACTTCATACGGTTTTGTTATATAAATCCTTATCGAATCATGTTCTTAAACTGACAAGAACAGGATTCGACAAGGATTTATTTAACAAAACAGTATGAAGTGTACTTTTTTTACATAGGAATTTTTGCTAGTGTTCGGACACTTTTGTTACAGACTGTACTTTAAGACGTCTTATATTAAAAAAAATATACGAATAAAAGGGAATTTTTTATTATTTTTATTTATTTATTTATTTTTTAAATCTCTGAATGGTTGTTTGCGACGCGACGCGACGTTCAGAAAGCTGTGGTACGTACCAGGGTTGAGCGTGTTGAACCCAGTGGTTTTTTCTAAAAAATCCATTTAAAACCCCCCACAATTTTGCCCATTTTTGGATTTTTTTAATTTTGTAAGGCATTTTTCGATAAAATAAGCAAAATACTAAGCAATTGAAACTCCATTTTTTTTCACTTATTTTTTTAACAAAGTAGTTATAATTTTTACAAACAGAAGATTTAGATTTATATACAGATACTTACTAAATAGGTCCACAACCAAAAACTAGATGGCATAGGTAATATCTGCTCTATTCGCCATCATATATTTGCTCTCATAAATAATTACTATAGAACATACTGTATTCAAGATTAGAGCAATGAAATCTGCTGATGGCCATTTTTCAGTCAAAGACTTAAACGCCCCACCATCTAGGCTTCTCGCCACCCGTTTTGACACATTTACTTTACACATATATGTTGCTTAATCTTATAGATGTCAATTTTGTATTTAACTTATCATGCAATAATTCTCATAAGGCAGATTTATGTGAAATTTTGTCCTATTCAATTATATTAAAATTTTAAATTTTGTATAAATTTACAAAGTTTACAAATTAGAACATTGAAATCAGGATACTTTAATGTCAGTACGAGTATATTTCATAATTTGAGGATTTATAGATAGAAAGGTTGCATATCCGTAAATGGGTCTAGGTTAACTGCGGCAGAAAATGATATTTTTAACTCCCCCCAGGTCAACTGCGGCCCACGTGTTCTCCCCACTTATACCAACTGCGGCCGAGGAATGTTACCCAAAGGTGCTTGCACATGGTTATAATTAAGTATGCAACTGGTAATTTTTAATTTATTATTCTTAGCACTTAGCGTAAGTTGCTTTTCTTAATAATGTTGGTTTTAAAAATATATATTCCCATTTTTATCTCTTATTTCTTGGGGAGAGGATAAAGGGGATGTTCATTAAGTACTATATACGCATGAAATAAAATAAAAATAATGAATAGAAAGAAAAAAAACTTTTATTGTAGGGACACAATTATGAACAAATATAACTGAAAAATGCAGCATACTTACAGTTTTTGCGCTGTGCTTTTTTAATAATAAAAATACCTTTCATATTCTCTAGACTCTTCATACCATACGGCATAAAGTTTCATAATCAATAATGTATCTAACTACTTTTGTTTGTGCATTTGCGCAAAAGTAGCGACATGCATACTATTTTAAATAAGAGACTGGTTGTTGTGATCTTAAATAATATAGATTATTTTCGAGACACGCTAAAAATATTTGCAGAAATCACAGAACGAACGGACAGACACTCAGTCAATCAAGTTGAAATTAAAAACCCTATTTAACTAAACGAAATTTGAGACATATAGCTTGTAAATATACGTAAAATAAATAACTAAAGATACGTTTTGTCATTCACCTTCTTCTTTAATTAACGAGAAAAGTGGCGAAAAAGTTAATCCAAGCACGTCCCGGCCCGAGTATACACACACACAAATAAATAAATAAATAAAAGACCGAGTCCAATGCGGCCCGAGGATGCAAAAAATACTAAACCCGAGCCCAGCCTGGCCCGGTCCATGATCAAATTGAGAAATTCGGACCGAACCCGGGTCCATAAAGACCTTTATTTATAAACTCATGAGAAATCTTTACATTTCGTACGACCATGACCTATAAAATCTCTACCAAATATTAACTCAATCTAATGTAGCATTTAGACGCTACCGTGTTTACTCACATGCGTACATACATATATACACTATTGTAAAAACAGTAAGCAAATTCAGGATAGTTAAAAATATATAAATGTATCAATATTTCATAGTCTAAATCTTTTCAGGATTACAATACTTTCCTTTTTTGTACATGTTTGGAAAGTTAAAAAAAAAAAAAAAAAAAAAACTAGCATGTTGTGGCCACCAGAAGACTTTCTTCTATATTTTCCTATACAAATTCACTCAGTAACAATAAAAAAAAAAAAATTTTTTTTTCGTTAAAAGTAAAAAAAAAAAATCGATAACTTTATTTTAAATTATCACATATTTATAGTTCAACCATTCGTTTTAAAAGTATTGACGAGACCTTTCGAAAGATACCCATTTTGAAAATTTACCCCCCCCCCCCCCGGGACGAGAAGCGATGCCCCCACATGCTGCACAATTTTTTTTTCCTGGTTAACTATTACTATTATCAATAATTCATATTAATCTTACAATCACAAGTTTAAAATAACTCTCATTAGGCACATTTATACGAAATTTTTCCTATACTGCCGCGTTAAAAGTTTAGAAAAAATGCAATCACAGCGCCACCTGTTGAGCGATTGATCCCCAAATCTAATCAGCACCAGTTTATGTCAGGGTGCAAGTTTGGTTAAATTTCATTCACTGGTTCGTGAGATAAGTGTCCACAAAAATCGTGATACACACAGACACACAGACAGACATTTTCTAAAAACTATCAATTCGTGTTCAGGACATCCCAAAACGTGTAAATCCATCAAAAAACGGAGGTCGAAATTTTTCACGAATCCAATATTTTCTCTATATTTCAAATAGAAGCAAGTAAAACTCGTTTGACAAAAATCCCAATAAGGGATTCCTGTAATAAAACAAAGACATGGATATGGAAATACTCGTATTAAAAAAAGAAAGACATAATGCTCATTAAATTCTTTAGTAGGTGTGAAAAATTCACGATTACGTTGCTGATCACGTATTAAACTAGCATTCATTTGAATAACAGCATTGGAGAGCGGTCTAGTGAGATATTAATAACGATGCCATAACATCTCGATTATAATAGTCCTTCTAAGTGAAAATGTATATGAAGGCTAAAATGAAGATGTTTTTATATATTCGTACTTAAAACAACGTGATTTTAAAATACGATAAAATCTATTTTTGTCCTTGAGATTATTTAAGGATTTAAGCCGGAAATAATAGTTCGGGAAATTATTAACGGATGGTAAGAGGTAAATTTTAAAGGCGATAGAATGCGTGAAGAGGAATATCGAAGAATTTATGGGGTTCGTTGACTATGGAAGAATAACCGAACAGTTGAAATAAAAAGGTTTATTCAAATTAGAATCCAGCACGTTTCGGGTTTTACCCGACCCAAATCCGGCAGATGAATTTTAAATTAACTCGAAACACGACCAAATCCGACAAAACATTTTTCATCAATTCGAAACCGATCCAAACCCACAGTAGAAAACCCGCTCCCGAATCGAACCCAATTTCTTTATACCCGAACCCAACCCGAAAACTAAATGAAAATTAATTATTTATATAATAATCATGCTAAACTTTTTAAGTTATAAAATAAAGTAAATTTTCATTGCCACATACTTGGTAAATCCTTTTAAAAAGAATTTAAAATGTAACTAATTCACTAAATTAAAAATTTAGTGAACTCTGAACAATGGTTGAAAAGTAATTTTATGTTATGTATTGCAAGTGTACAAAATTGTGCTTCATGTTCGGTGTTTGTAGTTTATTGTTTAGCTAGCAAATCCGAGCGAAATTTTCGCACTTTATTTCTTTTCTTATTTTCCTTATATTTATAAAATTTGAAACCTATAATTCTTAAATCAATTTCCCCACCCAATTTACAGTTTTTAATTTATCAGGAGCCAAAGTATTATTAGAACAAAATTAATATTGTGTGATTTAACACTAACGGGTTCAACTATAGTATTTCCCCTCAGCTGAATTTGGCGATTTTTCTTTGGCGCCGATTTGATCGATAACGATGTCGTTCTGGATTGTTTGCGATATAATATGGCAGCCTGCATGCTATTTACTTTGGATTTATGATTTTATGGTTTATAATTTAGCTTATGATTTTATCATTTATGATATATGATTTATGATTTTAGATTTATGATTTAGCCATAATCGCCAAAAATAAATCACCAAATTCAGCTGAGGGGAAATACTATAATTGTTCCCACTAACGATACAACTATTATTCAAACCGAAATTACTGAAAGGTAGGTCTCAAAATGAAATCCATGTGTGGCAACCCACTTTTCATGCTTTCCTAGGCAGTACAGCTTTAGTATAGGACTCTCCATGGCGACTTTTAAATTTTCGATCCCATGTTGGCGACGAATTTATCATTATAATTTTTTATTATTTTGTTTTGGCATAATTTTTTTGCTAAAAAAACTTAGTACCTATTTTGATTATACTTTTATTATTACGTTTTTTTAGTCAATTAATGGCAATAATTCATATTCCGTTTATATTTTTTAAGTATTACTAGGTTTAAAATCAAGCTTGCAAAAGTTGTAAAGATGCAACATTTAAAAATATATTTTTCTATGAAATGATCTAATCAGGCAAATGATGAATAAACTGAGTCCTTGTGCTTAAATATTGTTAAAGTATAAATATTATTTATTTATTTATTTTACTTTTTGTGAAACTGGCAGTGGCGGCAATGCTAAATAATAAACAGCAATATTTTAACACGAAATACTGAAAAATAAGAAATATATTCAAAATTTAGAATTTTGGTTTTTTTTTTTTTTGTGATAGCTTACATTTGGTACAATCATTCAGATCCTGAGGCTGATATCCAGTTTTACATGTATAAGTACTTGCTTCTATTTATAAAATTCACTTTTCATTTATTTACATTCATTTGTTGCCGTTCGCAGTGTAGAAACATTGTCGATTTTAATGCTGCATACGTTAGTGTAATATATAAATTATTATTCATAATGTTTCTCCCTCTCTTTTGTCATAATGTCTCTTTTTTATTTAGTTTACACATAATATATGAATCTAAGAAATTTGTTCTCCCATGGCATAACTATCGTATCGTTCCGACAAAATTTAAATGTAACTGGTCTACGTTAGAAAAATATGTATATAGATGTTTATCAAAAAAAAAAAAAATAAAAAATAAATAAAAAATAAATAAATAAATAAATAAATAAAATAAAAAAAGATATTTCTTTGTCTATTGCTTTTGTTCAATGCTTTGCTTTGCTCTGCTTGTGCTTTATGGATGTTTACTTTACTTTTACTTTACTCTAGTATTTTGGGTACGTTCAAATTTGAATTATTTTATTTAACACGCTGGCGCATTTTGTTTGTCTTCTGAGTTAATTCCTAAAACAGAGGTACCGGTGTGTATTTGGCGAAATGTCCAAGCGTAAGTGTTCAGTTCTTGCAACTCGACATTTTACATACTTTATCGGTCTATGATGAACACGGAGTAATAAGACATGATGAAGCACTACGGTGACAAGGTTGAGTTGAGTGTGTTTTCCATCGCACTAGCACCTAGCACTACACTATACGCAAGCGAAGTGATGACGTCACTGGCCCAGGTAAAATAAAAGATTTCCTATGTTAATTGTCCATTGGATTTTTTTTAAAAAAATTAATAAAAAATAAAGGATATAGTTATATATAATTTACTGTTTACATGTGTTAGATTGAGTTATTTTTGCTGTAAAATTGATAAAATTTGAAATTTAAATCTCAAAACTCTAGCAAAAAAAAAAAAAAAAAGGCTAACTTCCATATTCGAATGTGTCGAATCATATGTTTCAAACATTATGTTTTCAACTTCATTTAAAAGGGGGATATTTAAACCATACATATCCAACTAATATACTAATTAAAAGGAAAATGGTAAATATTCTATCATAATTTGAAGTCAAATTTGTTTTCAAATGACTAAATAAAGGGAACAACCTATAGTATCTCCCTACAGCTGAATTTGGTGATTTATTTTTGGCGACTATGGCTAAATCATAAATCTAAAAATCATAAATGATAAAATCATAAGCTAAATTATAAATCATAAAATCATAAATCCAAAATAAACAGCATGCAGGCTGCCAAATTATATATCAAACAGTCCAGAACGACATCGTTATCGTTCAAATCGGCGCCAAAGAAAAATCGCCAAATTCAGCTGTGGGGAAATACTATAGTTGTACAAAATAAAATATCTGATATAAGATACTAAACTCGTCTTCGCAGCAATCAGTATCACGCACGTATGTACGCTTCTCTCACATTAAAAAAAAAAAAAAAAAATTACTGGACACCCCTACCTTGTTGTGCATGAATCTGAGAACACATGTAACTTGTTTTCGCAGCAATCAGTATCACGCACGTATGTACGCTTCGTTCACATAAAAACTAAAAAAAAAAAAAAAAAACACTGGAAACCCCCTACCTCGCTGTGCATGAGTCTGAGAACGCATGTAACTCGTTTTCGCAGCAATCAGTATCGCGCACATGAAAAAAAAAAAAAAAAAAAAAAAAAAACATCATTGGACACCCCTACCTCGTTGTGCACGAATCTAAGAACGCATGCAACTCGTTTTCGCAGCAATCAGTATCACGCACGTATGTACGCTTCGCTCACATGAAAAAAAAAAAATCATTGAACATCCCTACCTCGCTGTGCATTAATCTAAGAACGCATGTAACTCATTTTTGAAGCAATCAGTATCACACACGTATGTACGCTTCGCTCACACGAAAAAAAAAAATCACTGGAAACCCCTACCTTGCTGTGCACGAATCTGAGAACGCATGCAACTCGTTTTCGCAGCAATCAGTATCGCGAATATGAGCCCCCTCCCGGATATATATATATATATATATATATATATATATATATATATATATATATATATATATAAATTTCCTGTATCATTTATATTTATATTAATGTAAATTTGGCGATCTTTGGCGATTATTCACTGAAATGCGTATAATAGGTAAGTACCTCCTTATTAATTCCGTAATGTAAGTTCCACTTTCTTGAAAACAAAAAACTTCCAGCTAGGGCAGTTGGTATAATTCTACCAACAAACTTTTGGGTTCTATCTATTCAGAGCGAAGGGATGGTAACATAGAAACTCGCAAGAGAGTAAGTGAAAGGGGGAAGGGGGGGTTAAGTCTAGCGAGTGCAGTTGGTATATTTTGAGTGCAGTTGGATAACACCCGACTTTACAAAGCTTTCATTCATTTTCATATTGTAAATAATCCTTTATAAATTACTCCCAAACATTGTTAAGGAGGTTTTAACATAAAAAAAAAAAAAAAAAAAAAAAAAAAAATCAAATTTTAAATATATGTTATACGAATTATTTTAACCCTTTAAATGCATGAATTTTAATTTTTAATAAATAATATTTGAAATCAACCGGGAAATGAGTGTAGTTAATGAGGAAAATACAAAAAAAAAAAAAAAAAAAAAAAAGATGTACTTCTACATTATCAAAAATAAAAGCTACAATTTTCTGCATAAATTTATCAGTACATACAAAAATATAAATATTATTCGTTATTCTTACCTTGTTTCTATCCGAAGACAATTTCTCCTGCATGTTTTTATTACTTTTTATATAAATAATCGTAACTCGTAACACCCGCCGAAAGGAAATTGTACTCCGAAATTGTCACCAACAAATGAAAATCGTCACAGATAAATAAATAAACTATCAAAAAATTCTAGTTGCTTTCGGAAACAATAAAATAGTTTTGGTAAAAAAAAAAAAAAAAAAAAAAAAAAACTATGCAAAGGTTGCTGCATGAAGAGATATGAGATTTTAAATATTCGATGCAGATCTACATCGCTATGCTTTTAAGTGTTAAAAAAAATTTTGACGTTACATTTATGCTTCTACGCACTTTTGATGCAAAAGTTATGAGCAAAATTACAACTGTTATTTACGATAGAACTTTACACTGCATTTTCAAAATTTAGTTTTCTCAAAAGTGCTTTTTTGCTATTATCCGGAAGATTTTGAGAAAAATCTTCTTCATCCATTGTTTTAAAATTTTGTACGCACACACGCATTTATAAAAAGTATATCTACAAAATAATATTATAGTTTTAAAAAATTAAAAAACATGCTTTTATAGAAATGTGAACTATAAAAAGCACAAAATATCTATCTTAGTATTAAAATGCAGGGTAAGAGAAAATCGTGTGAGTGACACACCCTAATATTTACATACATTTAAATCTTTAATTAAAATAATTTAGAATTAAATGAAAAACCATCTTTAAAAAATCTCCCCTGACAGGGCTCGAACGTAATACCTTTAGGTTCGTAGCTCGGGGCTTTACCTCACAGCCACGGCGTTCACGTAGGGAAAGTCTTTTTTTTTTACAATATAGATTTTTTACTTGCTCCCAGAGCAGTTACAAACATACAAACAAACATACAGATGAAGCTAATAAAAGCGTGCTAATAAACTAATGTTTAGGAAAACTATATTTATTTAGTTGACATTTTTTCAGAAATGTTTCTTTTTTTTTTTTCTTTCTTTCTTTCTTTTATTATTATTATTATTTTTTTTTTTTTAGTATTTGAAAATTATTTTAATTTTACATGTTTTCAAAAATATTGTAAATTTTTAAATATCTTTAAATACTTTATTTATTTTGCGTATTTCCTTTCAGTAAATGCGTGTGAACAATAACCAACTTTAAAACAATAGGTGAAGACATTTTTTTTATTCTTTTTTCAAAATCTTGGAGATAGTAGTAGGAATGAAAGAGTCCTGCTTTTTTTTACCACCAGTATTTTCCTACAAAAATTTCTAACTTATAAAATCACAAAAATAATTGTAAAAATATAATAAAAAATTCTTTATAAAAACACTGGTGGCAGAAAAAGTAGAACTGTTTACCTGTAAAAAAAAAAAAAAAAAAAAAAAAAACACTTTTGAGAAAATTAGTGAGAAATATAAAGGTTATTAAATATTATCAGTACGTACAGTTGGAATTTAAAGATGATTAAATATATCAGTATTCAAACAATTAATATGATCAAAAACAAAGACCACCCAAATCAAACCAAAAATGAATTAAAGTCGCATTAAAATGAATTAAAAACAAATTGGAATAAGGAAACAGCATATTTGCATTCTAACTTTATCAAGGGAACTTTATCAACTAACTTTATCATAGAATACAAACATGCTAAATGAATGTTTTTCTATCACAAAGATAGCAAAAGCTAAGTATTTCTTTGTGTCTAGGCCCGAAACATTCATTGGGGCCAAAATAAGAAAAAACTTATATCAAAATAAACTCACCACAACATGTGAGAAACCAATAAATTAATCAAAATCACAAATGATATAATCAAGAAATAAGTAACGGAAACATGTAAGAAATGAGTGTGTCTCATGCAAAATTTAAGAACCAGATAGCCGTTAAAAGTACAGTTAATGTCAGTACAGTAATAGCAAGGAATCATATATATATATAACATTTAAATTAAATTAAAAGCACTTTTAAGTGTGTATTGTTGGTCTTATCTTGTATCTATTAATTGCTAAATTTTATAAAGGTATTAAATTCTTAACTTTATATATATATATATATATATGTATATATATATATAATCAATTTCATTTTGAAGGGTAAAGCCTTCGAGACCACTTAAGGAGACAGAATACTTTTAAAAATGAAAAAAAAAAAAAAAAAAAAAGAAAAAAGAAATTTTCGTTCAACTTTTAGAATTTTTTTTTTTTTAAAGAATGAATGTACAAACAAAATTTGTTTTGTGTATTAACTAGTATGATAGTACTCTATTGATTAAAAATATTATTTTGATTTAATTTAAAATAGATAATTATTTTTATTGCAGATTATTTCTTAAAAAAAATTCAAAGGTACTTTCTCACTGCACGCAGGATATCTCAATTACAATTTCCTTTATCCTTATAATTTTTATATTAAATGAAACAAAACATTCAAAATAAGTATCTGAACCAAAAGGTTTTATTTCTTTTAATAATATAGAGTTTAATTAATAATTAAATTTGAAATATGAAATTACCATTTTTTATATTTTCACAATCATAATTTTTTTCTGTTGAACAGAACTTCTTATTTTCAGTTCATTTTATTCGTTGTGTCAAAATATACCGTTGAGAAAAATTTTAAGTTCATATCTCAAATACTTTATAAAATATCATGTGCGCAGTGAGAAAAGCACCCTTGAATTTTTTTTTAAATAATCTGCTATTAAAATATTTTTTTTTATTTTAAAGTTAACCAAAATAATATTTTAATTATTATAGAGTAACGTCATTACTAGTTAACACAAAAAAATTTTGTTTGTACATACATTAATTCTTTTTTTTTTTTTTTTTTAATTGAGAAATTTGACCAAAAATTTCTTCATTTTACCCATTTTTAAAAGTAATCTGCTCTCTTAAACATAAAAAAATTTACCTTATGCAGCAAGGAATGAGACCCGTCTCCATCAAATACAGCGGAAGAGTTACGCGCAGAGGTAGGAATGGAATATCGGCGAGTGAGTATAATACCACCATCAGTTACGGCATTACCAGTCATGTCGGAGGTTCTTTTCCAAATAAATCAATCCTACCTTCGCTGCAGTATCTTCTTCGCAATTTACTCATACGCAATATTACCATAACCAGAAAAAAATTATAATGGAAAAAAAAAAAAAAAAAAAAAACGAAAACCGAAACAAAACCTTCACTTTTCCTTGAACTGATAACCTCTAAAAATTTCCTTTTGCCGGTAGGCATTTTTCATTGTTGAAAAATCTGACGTAAATGTCGTGCATGATGATTACTTTAGAAAATGTTCACCCTTGATAAGTTTCTGACCTTCTGTGAGCGGACACTAAATATCATTATTAAATATCTTTAAAGACAGATAAAAATCAACAAAGGTATTATTTACGATGACTAATATTTTTCATTAGATTAATATGATTGACAATTTATTAATAGCCTTTCAGAACTTTATACGTAATGATCTACTACAGGTAAAACTATGTTGTCCCATTTTCGGATAAGGCTCACTAGTGGTTAAAGGAGGTACTGTTCTAAAAACTGGAAAACGGGAGGTTTCGGGTTCGATTTTATGTTTTAAAAGAAACCACCTTTCTAGGTTAAAGATTAAACGGTAAAATGCAGTTTAAAGCTTTTATAATTTAAATGAATCGCGTGATATTTCTTTTATGTTTGTCTTTTACTTCGTTGTCTATTTCACTATTAAATAAAAGGTGTTCACTTTTACACTATTTTCAGAAATAGGTTATGTATACATTGTTCAGATTTAACTATTCATTTTTCTCTATAAAAAGAGAATTTTTCTTCCTATTCGATATTGCGTCATTTAACCTAGTAATGGTTTATTTTGTGATTTCCTGGATAATGGAAGCATAATGCATGACTAAAACTGCAGGTTTATTTTGGCAAGTAGAGACGTACAAGTGGTGAATGAGTGTTGTGGGGGGGAGATAGTGAAACAAAACGAACAGTTACACAGGATGTCTAAAATGCCTGTTATAAAGAATAGTCTATACAAAGCTCGAAAATTTCTGTAAGAGCCATTACATAATGGAAGCCTCAGATCGAAATTAAATCCGTAAATTTTCGTAGGTGTTACCAATACACGTTAGTAGCAAATATTGATACACTTAAAAACAATACTCAATTGAATAGAAAATGACTTTGCTAGATTTTTATTTGCTTATTTATTTATTTATTTATTTATTGGTGAATTGATAGTTTATATTCTAAAAAATACAGTATATTTTAGAATCATTGGAAAAATAAATTATAGTTATTTATGATATTATGCTTATTATTTTTACTAATTATTTTTGGTCAAAAATTCAATATCGAATTTTTATCTGATTTACATGTTTTAAGGTTTCCTGAGTCCAGAAAAATGTTTTTTAGAAATTGTTCAGTGTGTGTGAGTACTTCTGTGTGTGTATGCAAAGTGGGAAATCTAGTTGTTATATCTACAAAACGAATAAAGACAGAACGACAAAACTTCATAATTAAGAAAGGTCCGTTGTAAAGATTATTTTTCCAATATTTTGTGAAAATTGAAGAATCAGATGTGGGCCAGTGATAACCGGAAGTGGGACAGTGGATCCGTATCTCAAAAACGTCTCTAACGATTTTCTTCAAAGTTGCTATATAAGCTAACTTTTAAATGCCCTTTCGTAATGTATTAATAACTTCAGAAAAATTGATTGGCGGCATGTATAAGTAGGCTAATTTTTGGTCTCGCCAGTGCGTTTCTTAGAAAACGGCTCTACGAATTTTCTTCAAACTCGCCTTATTAACTCCCTTTTAGGTATCCTTTCGTATGTAGTAGCTGGTTTCCGGTGATCAGATGAGTTTACCAAGTTTTGGTGAAAACCAAAAGTGGCACAGACAGTCGACATCATAAAAATGGCTCTAACGGTTTTCTTCCAATTTGTTACCTTAACCTTCTTTCATATGTTATTTTATATGTATTGCTTCATTATTATAGGAAAATTGACCGACCTCACTATTAGGTAGGTCAGTTTTAGACCTCGGAAATTGTTGTTTCAAGAAACTGCTCTACAGATTTTTTTAAACTTGCAACGTAAACTCTCTTTTGTATATGTGTTTACCAAGTATGCATTAGTTTGCTCGTACAGAAAAATACCAATTTTATGATTATCGGATTTCTTACATCTCTAAACCTAACCAAGGCCGAAAATTTTCAAGAGAAGAAGAAGAAGCACTGAGAAACGTTATGAAATACGGACGAAATCTAAAGAAACTAATGTGGACTCCACGTGACTTCTTTATACACCAATTGAAATATTCGCTTTGTTAAATAAGCACTGATATCTTTGTGTGTGATAAATGGTTCACGAATAAGTGACCATGTTCCATTCAATGGATATTCCCCAAAGAAGCGGCTACTCGAACCACAAAAATCGCGACAATATGATTATATACTGTAGAGCACATATGCACAGTTCAAGAACAGCTTATTCCACAGCTTATTGCAGAATTTCTTATTGACAAATGCAGGGCTTAGAGTTCAAGGGAGTTCACTTGAATGTAGATAGCCTCCTTTTGTACTCTTTGTCGAAAATTAGGGACGAGAAGCGACACATTATACCAAAAGAGTTAACTCCGATTTAATTTGGGGGGAAAAAAATGGCTTCCAGATTCTAGCAACCTTAAATTAGTATTCTCTGTCAAGTTTGGTCACCAATCTCACCAACTTGCCAAATTAGTCACTAAAAACCTCCTCAGTTGAAGCTGATAAAATGCTGTTAGTACCTTATGCCTTTACATGCATTTTCTCTTTAAGTAGAGTATTAATAACTGAAATAAATTTTATCAATTCTATTTTTCTTTCATTCGATTAAGCTGAAATTTTGTATACATGTATAATTCCATTGACAGTAGATGCTCAAGCAATAACGGAATTAAAGTGGGATGGGGGGGGGGTGGGGGTGGAGAGGGACTGGTCCTCCCAACTGCAGTTCAAAATTTGTTTTCGAATTTTAATTCACTTTCCTTCATCCGATTCAACTAAAATTTTGGCGTATATGTATAATAATTCCGATGACAATACATACTCAAGAAGTAACGGAATTAGTAAGGTATTGCCGAGGGTCTGCGTCCTCTACTGCAGTTCAAAATTTGTTTTAAAATTTTAACCCACTTCCAACTGAACTGAAATTTCCCATACATGTACGGCATTATCCAAAATCAGCTAAATCAGAGTTTTTAGAACATTTTGAAATAATAATAATTAAAATAATAATAACAACGAAGCCTATTTTTATTTAATTTACTGTTAATTTACTGTTTTTTTTTTTTTTTTTTTTTTTTTTTTTTTTTTTTTAATTTATTTACTGTTATTTATCTGTACAAAACAGAATTTAGCACGACAGGACTTTTTTAAAAATCTATTCTTCCATATAAAGGCATACGGTAACTGTATTTCCTTCCTTAGCAATCGTTGCTGCATTCATTTCTTAAAATTTCTTTGATACAGATTTGGTACACAGCCTCCTTGGCGACTTTTAAATTTTTGGAGAATTTTTGGCGATTATTCTACGTAGAATTTCGCCCCATTATAACTTATTAACCCTATATATTTTTAAATTCCGTTTACACATTCAGAAACTTTACAACTATTAAACTATTTATCGCTTTCTAAAAATTATTTTTTTTTAAGTTTTTAATATTTTATTTTGAGGTTATAAAATGCAAATTTTCACAATGTGAAATTTTTCATTTTTGAGCTTAAAAATGAAATCTTAAAAAAAAAAAAAAAAAAAAAAAAAATCAATTTTTGGAAAGCGATAAATTGTTTGATAGTTGTGAATTTTAGGAAAGTAAAAACGGAATTTAAAAATATGGATTAGTTAATGAATTATAATGTGGAAAAATTTCCCATAGAATAACATTGGCTTCGGCTTTCGGAGACGATAGGTAGAGAGTCCCCTTAAGAGGCAGGTACTGTATATATATATATATATATATACATATATATGTGCTCGATACAAGGTGGGCTACTACAAATTTCTAAAACTGTAGATTGAAAACAACAGTCTTGTCGTACTAAAAAGCATGTTTTAAAAATATTTTAATTTATGTTTTATTTTGACTTAGACTTTTCTTATTTGCATATTTGAGAACTTAAATTCGTTAAGATAGCTTTTTTAGTACCCAAAATACAAGGTTGCCTAACGTAAATGACGACTACTCTTTTTTCCTGTCTGATATGAATAAGATTCTGTTCTTAAATAAACAAATAAAGAAAATAAAAAAAATATTGAATATTACAGAAAACGAAGAAAGAAATCTTTGCAAATAACCTCGAAAAATGAAGAAGATTGATGGACTCCACACTGGATTCGAACGACAATTTGCAAATATCTTAAAGCGAGACTGGGAACAACAAGAAAAACTACAAGAAGTCTATGCATTCATAAGATTATTTCACAAGAAAAATGCTATTTATGAATTAAAACTCAATTTCTAAAAATCTGGAGAGACTCTACTCGGCTCTGAAATCCTTTAGTATTTTAGAAGTAATTTGTTTCCAGTTTCTGATACAATTTATATATTATTTTTATTCTATTAATACATTAATGGAGAAAAAAATGTGTATACCTTTTGTTAATTGTATATATACACGGCGATTGTAATTAAAATTACGATTTCAAAACTGTTATTTTAAAACTACCGTTTAGAATGACTTGATATTTCACTAGAACAATCGTGAGGCGATGGAATTTTATTTCGCAAAAGAGAAAAAAAAAGTTCCAAAATGTGCCATTAATCCTCCATAAGGTATTTGTTTCATGAATCTCCTCTTTTTCTCTTGTTACTGACTGTTCCCGTTGTAAACATGTGTTCCTGTCTTTTTGCTAAAAAAAAAATTGTCGAAAACCCTTGGAGTCTATTGTTTCCCGCTATTTTATTGTATTGCTAACAACATTCCTGCGTTTAATGAATACATTTAGGCGTTGCCCCTGATGTTACACTGACAGTTCCATCTATAGGAACATTTTAGAATTACTTTTTTCTTCTACCAAACAAAATTCCATTGCCTCACGATAGTTCTGGTAAAATATCAAGTCTTTCTAAACTGTAGTTTTAAAATTATAGCATTTTGAAATCGTAACTTTAATTATAATTACTCTCTCTCTATATATATATATATACTAGTCAGTCCGCATAAAAATCAAATTAACCAATTCGAATGAACTAATTTTCAAATTTGCCATAATCGCCAAATAAAAAAAGGTGGCCAAATGTCGTGATAAGTAGCCAGTATTAAAAAATCTCGAGTGACTCTACTTGATATTCCGATTATTAAGTAATTAACGGTGTTATAAATAAATTAAAGTACGAAAAGTCGTTAAATAAACAAATACGAAAATTATAATAGAGTGTTTGAGTATCTATACTATCTAGTAGTATATTCTTTAATTTAACGCTATTGCATTTCAAATAATTTGAGCCCATAGGTCATAATGATAAAAATTTTTCATTATGTAACAATTCGTGCATGAACGAACGCTAACATGTATATAAATTTAAAGTTCAATCGAATAAGGAAATTACTCGCGATCGGCCATAATGATATATTTTTAATTGTATCCCTGTAACACACACACACACACACACATATATATATATATATATAATTGCCAGATTCACCAAAATCTATACAGTTCGTGCTACGGTGACCCATATCATAGTACAGTCGGTAACAAAAATGTCCGAACACTAGCAAAAATTCCTATGTAAAAAAAGTACACTTCATACGATTTTGTTAAATAAATCCTTTTCTTAATCAGTATAAGAACATGATTCGATAAGGATTTATTTTAAAAAAAGCGTATGAAGTGTACTTTTTTTACATAGGAACTTTTGCTAGTGTTCGAACACTTTTGTTTCCGACTGATTATGAACTTTCAACTCATCCCAACAAAGCATTTAGACGCTATAGTGTTCACTCCCATACATACACACATACATCACTATAAAAATAGCAAAACTGAATTCATGGGACCTTTAAAACGTATAGACACACCAAAATCTCAAAGACGAATTTCTATCATGATTACAATACTTTCCTTACTATGTTCAGAAAGTAAAGAAAGGTTATTTAAAATTTAATTGTGTTTTTTATGAAAATAATGGAATTTGACATTCGAGTAATGAAATGTAATTTAAATTTATTTATTTATGAAAATTAACTTCAGCGCAAATTCATCAAAATCGTCGGTAGTTTATTTCTGAACGAGATAATACCTGAATACCCCGTTACTTTTTCTTACTCTACCTGATTCCACTCTCGGTAACAGGAAAGTACTATAACTGTTTTGGGTGTAAATTTATTATCATTTATATTATTTTTTATACTAGTATATAACCCCGTCAAAAATGACGGAATGTGAAATCAATTAAGGTAGTGAATCAACGAAGGCTTTGCCTGCTTCGCTGATCACTACATTTAAAGGAAATTCTTTTATATCGCTTTATAAACAAAATTAAAAAAAAAAAAAAAAAAAAAAAAAAAACATGAAATTCCTCAAAAGCTCGCTTCCTGTCCCCGCTGTCTTCGGCAGCAACCCACTCATTCGCAGACTCTCGGGTGCCTGTGACAATAGCTTACCAGTGGGTTTCCATTTGGGTGCTTATCAGATGACAGTTCGAAACGGACTGTATTAAAAAAATTGAAGTAGCAACTTTATATTTAAACCCCAGTTACATATGAACAACACGATACGTGGTGTACATAATATTTTCTTTCACGTTATTTTCTACATTTATTTGATTTATTCGATCAACTATAAAACGATAACAATTTCCCGCCAGATATAATATTACAATATCGGCTACATCTATCGCATGAGACAATTTTTTGTGGTTATAATAGTAGTAGAGTTAGTTAATAGTAGTTGGTATAAAGAAAAATAAATAATTAAATAATTAAATACGTAAATCTGATCATAGTACAGCCCTAATATAGCTCCTCTTGTCTACTTTTGAATTTTTATCGCCATTTTAGACAAAAATACATAATTTATGTGATTATTTTTTCTCTTTCTTTCTTTTCTTTTTCCTTTCCTTTCTTTTCTTTTCTGTTTTTCAATATTTTATAATTTATTTATATTTTTGATGCGTTTATTTCATAATGCAGAATGCAGTGTAGCGATGTTAAGTTGACCGTATAAAATATAATCTCCTTAGGCTGTAATTTATCGAAATTCTTTTCTGCGTCTTGATTTACGATCCAAGAAAAATATACGTGTTACAATAATACTATAAATCTGTAACGCGTAATTACTAGTAAGAATGCGAAGTAGCTACACTGGAAAAAGGTTCTGTGAATGTAAAAGTCGTTCCATGTCATCCTTATAAATTCTAGCCACCTTTGATAGCGAGCACTAGAAGCCCCTACTAGAATTCTAGAGCGTTCTTCTGTACTATCGTGGTCAAGCTTATTTAAAAATTTCTGAAAATAAATGCGAATACAGGAGGCGAGTTTTAATTCTATAATTTTGATTTATGACCCGATTCTAAAACAACAAACATGAATTTTTCACAATACAAAGGATTCACAATATTTACAATATTCATAAAATTGCCTCACCATCTAAGAAGAATACAGACTACAAACGCTCAGTCATTTCGTCTGTTCCGTTTATTTGTTTACATTATACGCATAACCCAGAAATCTATAATTTTAGTTTAGTGATTCAGAAAATGACTATTTATTCGTTCTAGATAAATTAGGTATATAAATCGGTTGATGATTAGAAAACACTTTGGTTAAAATTTTTGAATTAATGTTACATTACTTTCTCTTTTTCTTAACTCATTGAGTAGTTTTAGTTCCCCATCATACTATTAGGTATGGGGAACTTAGGTAATCGTGAAAATTTTCGACCTCGGTTTTTTGACTTTTCTACACGTTTTCAGGTGTGAGGAATCCGAAAATGACAAAATTTCTATGGTGTCTGTCTGTAGGGTGTCTGTTAGTCTGTTAGTGTGTTAGTCCGTTAGTTTGTTAGTCTGTGTACACGATATCTCAAGAACAAATTGTCGCAGAGAGGTCAGATCAGTTTTAAAATATTACTTTCGACACTGGCAAGAACCCTATTCATTTGCAACATTCGAATTTAAAAACTTCGTAAGTTATTAGAAATTTACGATTTTCTTAACATGGGAGACTAGGACAAAAATTCACTTAAACGTGCATTAAATGGAAACGTTTTACTGTAAAAATGTCAGAACAGTTTTAAAATATCAGTTTTGATGTCGGAATGAACATCAGTAACTATAAATATGCTACTTTGAAAATTTCGCAAGTTATTGGAAATTTACGAATTTCTTAACATGGCAGTATAGGGCAAAATTTCACATAAACGTCAATTTTGAGAGATATTTTCATCGTAAAGATGTCAGACTATTTTTGAAATATTATTTAAGACACTGGCATGAATATTAATGACTATGAATTTTCCAATATAAAGATTTCGTAAGTTATTGGAAATTTACGAATTTCTTAACATGGCAAAATAGAGCAAAATTTCACATAAACGTCAATCTTGAGGGATATTTTCATCGTAAAGATGTCAAACCACTTTCGAAATATTATTTAGGATACTGGCATGAATATCATAGACTATGATTTTTCCAATTTAAAAAATTCGTAAGTTATTTGGAATTTACGATTTACTTAACATGTCAGAATAAGTCAAAATTGAGCATAAACTTCCATTTTGAGGATCCTAAATACATTAGACAACTTCAAAATTACGTTTATGATATTTGTTTGAACATGATTGAATACAAATATTCTAATAGGAAAATTTCGTAAATTATTCGTAATTTACGATTTTATCAACAAAGCGAAATTGTAAATTTTTCATATAAATATGAATTTTGAGGATTATTGCATTGGAAATAGTGGCATGAAAACTAAACAACGGAATTGACCCCGATAAAATAAATTAATAGATTAGAATAAGATAAATATATAGAAGTGAACGGTGGATAGCCTATTAGGCGGGGATTTCATTCTGTCACTGTATCAAGCTTTGGTCAAATTCATTTCTTCTAACATGATTATAATATGTCTCGCACTAGAAATTTCTGAGAACATAAATATGATGGGGAACTGAGCAGAGTCCACCTATGCCAACTAGTTTTTTTTTTTTTTTTTTCAGTATTTTGTCTTGGAGAAAAAGAAGTTTACTCATGTCTCAATAAATAGCTATGATTTTAAAGTATCTGAATATGCTTTTATGAACAGAAAAGTTGATTTCGTGTATTTAATTTAATTTTTTTTTTTTATTTAAATAATCGGTACCAATATAATTGAGAAGAAAATATTCAAGCCATGTTCTCTTCTTCGGTTCCAAAGAAAAAAAAAAAAAAAAAAAAAAAACCCACAAACTAATTATCTTTTGTTTAGATATATGACTACTTGCTTGGAAGACATGTAGATATACCTAGGAAGATGTGTAGACATTCTATTTTATGTTAAGTTCGAAGAAAAATCCCTAACTCTTTTTTTTTTTTGAAAAAGCACTGTTTGAATGTTTGCTTCTCAATTATGTTAAAAATTCTGATTCGATTCTTAAATTAAATACTAGATCAAAGGTGTATATCATATAATCAAATGTATCAACTTTTACGTAAAAATTCAAGCCCTATCAATAGAATAAATTTATCACCACAATTACTATCATTAAAAAAGGAGGATGGTGGCTATTTCTATATTATGCCGTACTCACATTGTGGACACTGTATCAAAAGATAGTAACTTTTTGTAAAGAAAGTAGCAGTACCATTTAGTTTTCTCTGCTTTTATAATCAAAATTTTATTATATTTAATTATAATCTTATAGTAGTATCAAAATAAAGATAACTATGAATACGTACACAATCATCACATTAAAAGGGTATTATACCAATTAATTTTCTATTTAGTTGACTAAGTTTTTATTATACAATACGTTATCTCTCTGAAAGAATGAAAATAACTCAACTTGAGAGAATTTTCACTCATTTGCCTAGAAGAAACGCACCCTCTCATCTTGAGTTAAATTCACGAAACTGAATGGGCTAACATAATTCACTCAAACTTGAGTTATTTATTGTATTTGATTAATGATTTTAATAAACTGGATCACTCTATAATGTGGTTGATCATTGTTCTTGCGTGCTACTGAAGAAATACGTTGCAGCGAGAGCGTCGTTGCTACCATAGAATGAAGAAGAAGGAGCACGCCAATACGCTAATGCTTACAAGCCCCTCCTAGTGAAATGCCAGCGAAAGCTGCTCCTGCTGCTTATTACCTTGAAGTAGGGCATCCATCCTCGGCGCATTTATCGCTATTTGTTGTGGTTGCTGCCTCGCTGACTGATTGACAGAGAGACGAGACGATTCAAAAATCTCGCCAACAAGTCGCCAACCAATCAGATTGAAGCATAGTTACAACCCTATACCCGGCATTCCTGGATTTTACAAACCGAAACCAAAACATATACGCTCCTTCTTCCTTTATTATTATTCTATGGTTGCCACTTACAAGTGGTTGAATGAGCAGAAATAACTCAAGTATCGATAAATATCAATAACTCAAGTTCGATTAAATAAAAAGCTACTAATTAGCTCAAATAATTGCATTTTTAACTTAAGTCGATTAAGGAAAAAAAAAAAAAAAAAAAAAACCCTCTTGCTTCGCTTAAGAATTAACTCATTTTTTTTTAAAGATAAATTATAATAAAATAATCATAATTTTATTTTATCATTCTAATTTCATTTAATTAGAGTAACTCAACCAAAGTATAAAATGGTAGTATTTAATTATTTCCAATATTATATCAAAATCAAATAGACCATAGCCTCCTTAAATGCCTGTCGCGTAGCTCGAAAACTAGGCAACAGTTGAAGCGGTAGACAGCGCCACCTGGTACAGATTGCGCGACTATTCAACAGCCACCAAAAATTTTTAAAAGTGGGATATGATATACATAAAAGGCGAATAGAATCGAAGAAACGTCGATTTTATATATCATGTATCACTTCTTTAGATTATTGGTGAGAGTTGAATAAAAAAGTCCCATAATCTGTACTAGGTGGCGCTGTCTACCGCTTCAACTGTTGCCTACTTTCCGAGCTACGCGGCAGGCATATAGTTAAGGAGGCTATGAATAGACAGTAAGTCTAATCTTTTCATATGTGCATTACAAATTATAAGATATTAACATTTTAAATAAAATTAGACATGTTTTTATTAACTATTTTCAACAAAGTTAGAAAGGTTCTCTATAAAATGATTTCGGTTCTCTATAAAAAGTGAATATCTATTATTGAAGGAAAAAAGCAATGAAAAATCTGACATTTTTCAATAGCATATTTCATATAAAAATTAAGTATTTATAATATAATTAATGATATGGGCATGTTTCAAATTTATAAAATAAATGTTCTTTGATCATTATTTCTTCAAATACATTTTTGTTTATAAGTAATGTTAGAGGTTATAATAAAGTAATTAGAGGTGAAGTGACAATTATTTGATGATGAAAAGAGAGCAAGCACGAAAAGAAAAACAATTAAAACGCCTGAAAATTTTTATTGTAATTATTAATGAGTTTTAAAATTCTGCCATTAATTAATACCTCAATACACTAAACAAGAATGGAAAATCATGCAGTTAATATTTATTATTAACATTTTCTAACTGTTCGTGCTCGCTGCAACGTTTAACCTTCAATGTTCTTTGGCTACGTTATCACACATCAGACCGATCGAAGAACAGAAAGAGGTACAGATAGACTAATTAAAATCACTCTTACACATTGTTGAAAAGTGTTAAAATGCTTAACACAAACGGAAATACAGCCCTTAATGTAACTGAATATTTTACTGTAACCCTGTAAATCTGAACGTTAAACATATCATATTCAATATTATATATTCAATATCATATTTTAGCATGTTGAAAATAAATGCCAGTTTCATTATGTTTTTTGCAGTAGAAAGTTATTTGAATGTGATCTATAAAATTGTCTCTCCCAAAACGCAATGTATTGGTATTTTTTTCGATGTCCTTGCACACAAACCAGTTGTACAGGGCTTAGTAATTCCATTTAAATAGGGAACATTTCATAGTGAACTTGAATAACATATATTATTTTGAAGAAATTCTGAAAATATTTACGGACGCTGGAAGCGGGTAGACGGATAGATAGACAGACGGGTAGTCAGAGAGACAGACAGACTAATTCAAATCATATTCATTCTTAAACTTTGTTAGAAAGTCTTAAAATACTGATTAAAAATAAAAATACAGTTCCAGCTATTTCCATGTGTAGCCCTTAATATGTCTGAATATTTTTTATGCGGTCCTGTAAATGGCAATGCTATTCGTATTATATACTATAAAAAGCATTTTTTTTGTGCATATGAATAAAACATTTAAATTTCATTAAGCTTTGTGCGAAGTAAATGTATTAAACTATGGTTTATAGAAATAGCTCTCGTAGAACACAGTGCTTTGGAATACCTTTGGGTGTTCCTGTACAAAAACCAGTAGAGGTATTCACTCCATTTTCAATAGAGAACATCCGATAGTGAACTTGAATAATATGTATTAATTCCATTAATATTTAGGAATATTTGAGCGCTGGTAGACAGATGGACAGACAGACAAACCGAAGTCATATGCACTTTTAATCTTTGTTGGAAAGTGTTAGAAAACAGTAAAGACAGTTAAATGCCTCAATGAGTATCATAAAATAATCATAATAAAAAAAATAAATCAATAATTACCATCACAGAAATGCAATCCATTTTCTTTAAAACACTGTCTTATAGTTGCTACTAGGCTATCATAAAAAATTATTGATTAAATGTCAATTGATTGAAATAAAATTTTTTATCATTTCTTTTTATCTTCCAAAAAATATAAAGTCTCTTTCATATCCTATAAACTAAAGTTTACTGTGAAGAAGAGATGTTTAATCCAGCTGCTTTGTCTCAACTGATTTTGTCCTAAGGGTTTAAACGACAGCCGTTTTCGAAATACAATGCATCACGTGACTTTTCCATAGACAGATGAATCATAGCATTTTGATGCATGCTATAGTAATATAATAAGGTCAGATGCTTGTACAAATAGAGAAATAAAATTTAAAACTTTCATAATTCCTTAAATGGAATTTTGATCACTAACGTATTTTCTTTCCTATATTTCTGAAAAGCGGAAGATTATATCTATTAAATATCAAAACGCAACAGTTCTATGTGCTATTCTTCAGAGATAGAGTGATTTGTTAATTTACGTAATAAATTTTTTCATTTCTTTTCTTTTTCAATGATTCTTTTATACATATATATACATATATAAGTTAATTTCACTTGAAAGAAATTTCAGGAGTTAAATTAAAATAAATAAATAAATAGCAATAATATTAATAAGCATTTGTAATTTTTCTTTTCACATGGTAGTAAAATAAATCAATTTTACCAAAATAATTCAAAATTTACATTTTTTTTTTTTTTTTTTTTTTTTTTTTAATAAGGTTTATTTAATTTTTCTTTTACAGTTCAAAAGAGTCGTTCTCTTTGTATTTAAAATTTGTTGCCATATCATAAAAACAATTTAAATGAAAAAATAAATAAATAAATAAAATAAAATAAATAAATAAAATAGAAATACCACGGAGTAATAAAGACAGGAGAAGAAGGAACCGCTGAAATTTTGTGATGTTGTTTTATAATATTTACAGATGGCGCCAGCGTACAATACTTCCTTCTCTCCAGCTTCCGCAATGTTATTCAATGGGGAAATGTCTCGTTTTAATTATTTTTACTTTCTTCTATATGTAATATAGAGAAAGTATTGGATTCGTAAAAATTTTCGACCTCGGGTTTTTGATGGATTTACACGTTTTGAGAGCTGTAGAACACGATTTGACCCTTTTTAGAAAATGTCTGTCTGTCTGTCTGTCTGTCTGTCTGTCTGTCAGTCTGTGTGTGTGTGTGTGACAAAATTTTGTGGCAACTGTATCTCAGGAACTACTGCACAGAATTTCATGCAAATTAGTATGTAGTTGCACCTTGACATAAATTAGTGCCTATCAACTTTTGGTAAAAATTGTCTTACAGGTTGCGTTGCCATCCCGCTTTTTCTAAATTTTTAACATGGTGATATAGGACAAAATTTTGTATAAATGTGCAGAAAGAGAATTATTTTTTAGTAATCATTATGGAATTTACAAGAATTATTTATAATAGAGGTAGTCAACTGGGGAAAAAATTTTGTATGCGTAGGAGCCTCGTGAACCCCCCTGGGGGGGAAGTCCCCCCTCGAGGGGAGAAGATTTTCAAGATGGGTATCTTTCGAAAGGTCTCGTCAATACCTTTAAAACGAATGGTTGAACTATAAATCTGTGATAATTTAAAACAAAGTTATCGATTTTTTTTACTTTTAACAAAAAGTAACTTAGAAAAAAAATCTTTTTTTTTTTTTTTACGAAATTTAACCAGACTTGGTATTTAGTTGGCCCCTGACATAAACTGAGGCTGATTAGATTTGGGGATCAATCACTCAACAGGTGGTGCTGTGATCGTATTTTTTCTAAATTTTTAACATGGCAGTATAGGACAAAACTTCGTATAAATGTACATAATGGGAGTTATTCTTAACCTGTGATTGTGAAATTAATATGAATTATTGATAATAGTAGTGGTTAATTAGGAAAAAAATCTCGGTCATCGCTTCCCCCCCCCAGGGGAAAGTACCCCCGGGGGGGGGGGTAAATTTTCAAGATGAGTATCTTTCGGAAGGTCTCGTCAATATCTTTAAAACGAATGGTTGAACTATAAATATGTGATAATTTAAAACAAAGTTATTGATTTTTTTTTTTTTTTTTTCTTAACGAAAAAAAACTTTGAAAAAAAAAATCGTTTTTTTTTTTTTTTTTTTTTTTTTTTTTTTTTTTTAATATTGTTACTGCGTGAATTTGTATAGGAAAATATAGAAGAAAGTCTTGTGGTGGCCACAGCATACTAGTTTAAAAAATAATATCAAGCTAAAAAAAGTTTGATTGAAAGCAAATTTCATTAAATAGAGTATTCTAACCAACATGTTTTTTTAAGAGCCATTTTATACTAATTTTACTTTGAAAGAGAGCTTTTAAAAAATGACGATCCTTATGAACCGAAGCCAGCTAAAACAAACAATTGGGAGGAAGGAGAATGGATGAAATTTTGTAAAGAAAAAAAATAAACTTACTTTAGGTGCAGAAAACACGAACTCGGACATTATTTCGCTCCTAGGGCTTTTTTTTTTTTCTTTTCTTATCACTATCATAGCCTGTTTTACAACTAGGGACGAAGCATTTATTTCAAACATCTGAATTATACACTTTTAAGAACTTACAAAAAAATTAAATTGCTTAAAATAAAAAATATGTAAATGTACTCCAGCAAAATTCTATTGAAAACAACACTATATCCGCGCCGAGGTAGGGAGTAATGACAAGTGGCGCCCTCAATATTTACCAAAAATTTACATCACAGTTTCGTAGCTTTCTCCCATTGGACCTTCAACTCCTATTAATATTACTCCGTGAGAAATACATAGAGATTTTACATCATTGCTATCCATAGATATAGTAATTTATATAGATCTATCATCCCCATGTTAACGAGCAAAGATTTTTGATGCCGAAAAAGTTTTTTGGCATCAGCCATCAGAGAGTTAAAACTCGAAAATAGTAATGGAATAGAATGTTAATGAATTTTGAAAATGCCCAAATATTGCTTTTAAGTTTTCTAATAAATATATGAAAAGAAATGGGATACGTTTTCATAAATAAGTTATATTCAAGTAATTTATGAAAAATATACATTTTATAACCAGTTGCTTTGTTATTATTAGGATATAATTACTGTCTTCATATTTCATAGAATAGTTTTTTTTTAATACTTTTAAGATTTTATATTAGTAAGTAATATGAAAATTTCAAAATTTTTTAAACGTAGTTAGCAGCCGCAGAAGTTTTAATAGATAACTAGTGTGCTGTGGCCACCACAAGCAGTGATGCCAGATGGTAGAAAATTATTTCCCCAAACAGGTCTTTAAATTTCCCAAAATCAGGGTTTTTTTTTTTTCGAAAAAATCCCCAACTTGATTTCTACTAAAACGGAAAATAAATTAATATATATATATATTAAGCAGATTTTTCTATGATTTAAGCTCAGATTTTTCCCCAAATGAAGGCAATTTTTGAAAAAAATCCCGAAATAACAATAAAGCTATTGAAAGTCTCTAGTCGTAGGGATAAATCATTACGTTGCCAACATTGACAGAAAGTTGAAGAACTCCCCAGATTTGTCTCCAAAAATTTTAGAATTCCCCAAAAAAGTCCCCACAAACATTTGGTCCCCGAAATTGTCCCCGGAAGCCTCAAAAATCCCCAAAATGGGGACAAAATCCCCAATCTGGCATCACTGACCACAAGACTCTATTTTATATATAATCCTATACAAATTTACGTAATACAAATTATTATTAAATTATAACTTATTAAAATTATTTTCCATGATGAATGCAGACGATTTTTATCTCAAAGAAGTATAATATTAAATGCCAAAATAAAGTTAGTTTGTGCAGATATGAGTATACTAGAGAATAATAAAAAAAGAAAAAAGAAAAGAAAGAAAAATGGGTATCTGGAGTTGTTCATTCTCTTTTAGTACATAAATTATTCATAAATTTTATTTGTTAAATTATTTATGTGTATTCCCGTGTATTTTCACTCGGGAAAAATACATCCATAAGAGAGTAAAATGGCCGTCTTTTACCAAATAAAGAGGCATCACTTTTTCTACGTCAGTGATCAATCTAAGTCTTACTACAATATCTATGTTGCTATCATGCAAAAAATGTGTAACAAAATAGGAAAATAAACAATTAATATACATCATAAATAAAATGTAAAAATAATAATAAAATAATAATTAAGGTAAATAGAGAGCAAGATAAAAGCATTAATTAATCAGGGTCCGGAAATGATGAAAATTATAAATATTTTCTTTAATATAAAAAAAAGGAAAAAAAGGAAATTACATCTTTCCCACTTCCTGTTTTCGAAGGATTTACACGTTTTTGAGAAATCCAGAATATGATTCGACCCTTTTTAGGGAAATATCTGTTAGTGTATGCCAAAAGTATTGTGGTAATTGTATCTTAGGAACTATAACACAAAATTTCATAAAAAAGTTATATTTAGTTGTACCTTGATAAAAATTGATGTCTATCAGTTTTTAATGCACATCACTCAACAAGTGGCGCTGTCGTTCCGTTTTATGATATTTTTTAATGTGATAGCATAGGACAAAATTTCCTGTAAATGTATACAGCGAAGATTATTTTTAACTAATATTTTTGAAATATATATATATATATATTGATAATCAGTCAGGGGAATTTAAGGATCATTAAATGTTATCAGTATTCAAACAATTAATTTGGTCAAAAACAAAGACCACCAAATCAAACAAAAATGGAATAAATTGAAAATAGATAAATACATATTTGCATTATAACGTTATCAAGGGCCGGGTAGAACACAAATATGCAAAAAGAATGTTTTTCTATCTGAAAGATAGCGATAGCTAAGAATATCTTTTATCCGGGCCCGAAACATTCTTTGGAGCCAAAACAAGAAAAAACAAATGTCAAAATAAAGCAAATTTCAAAATGAACTCACCACAAAAAGACATAAACATTTAAGAATTATGAAACCAAGATCACCAATAACTGAAATAAAATTTCCATATAGGAATCACTAGTTAAGAAATAAGCAACTAAGGGATGCATGCAATATATATATATATAATAAAGATGATCTATTAAGCATAGTAGAAGCCAAGCAACAGATACAAGATCACTGAAACACCAATGACCAATAAGATTAAAAAAAAAAAAATCATCAGTGGATGAAATACACTAATGTAAAGAAACCAGATCTATTAATTAACAGCCTGCAAAACAAACGAATCAATAAAGTAAATCAACAAATCTTAACTTAAAACCATAAACTTATCTAAATTAATGAAAAAACAACCCAAGAAACACAAGATAGGAAGAAGGAGGCAGGCGGCAAGACTTGTGACTTGCCTGTGGGGTTACACTAGTTTTACGCCGGCAACACTCCCCCAGCCTGCCACAACCAGAACAGGAACCATATGGATTTAAAAAAGCAAAATTTCAAAGCAGATTAACACCAATGAAACCACGTAGCAACAATGAAATTTACCGATTGATCACATTGTGTTTAACAGTATAATTATAACATTAAATATAGTTGACAACTCAAAAAGGAAGAATCTGAAATTTTATTGGAAAAAGAAAGTTTGCATAGTAATACAAAGCAAATGCAACAAGCCTTCTACTTTTTTTTTTTTTTTAGTGTACACAGTTTTTTTTTTTTTTTTTTTTTTTTTACTGACAGAGACATGGTTAAGGATATAAAATAGAAAATACAAAGTTTTTAGGAAAACCCATTTTAGCAGTGGCTGTGATCAGTTTATTAATATTCTTGTTTTTAAACTTTGCAGAGGATAAATTATTAATTCAAAATAAATGGTTAATGATGATGTTTCTAAATACCGAAAGATGCAGACATGAATTAAAATAGGTAAATAAGTTTACATTAAAACTAAAATCTTGCCGTTTGTCATAGATATCTGTGTAAAGTTTATTACCATCGATGATTATTTTGAGATCTAAAAAGTTAATTGATTGATTAGTTAGAGTATTTTGAGTTAGCTTTAAATTAGGTGGATAATTGAAGGAAAAGCCATTTTGTGAGTTCTTGTTGAGATAAAATACAATAATATCATCGATGTAACGATAAAATCGAACATCATCATTGCAAATTTGCTTTTCATAATAATAAAGGTAGAGATCTGCCAAAATACTGAAGCTACAATCTCCTTGTGGGATGTCTAATTTTTGCAAATAGATATCGTTGTTGTGGAAGATATAATTAATATATATATATATATATATGTTACAATTTTCAATCTGAATATGTTTTCAAAAGAAATCGCCAATACACAAGCGAAGTGATGACGTCACTGGCCATTCGTGGATGCAAGAAAAATATTCCCTATGTTAAACGCCCATTGGATTTTTTGTAAAAAATTATTAAAAATCGAGGAAAATTATTTCTCGATTTTAATACCCATATTTAGGTATAGATATGTATTAGTTATCATGTGCATGCATTAGATTAAGTTGTTTTTGTTGCAAATTTGATGAAATTTGAATTTAAAATTTCAAAACTCTAGAAAAAAAAAAAAAAAATGGCAAACTTCCATATTCGATTGAAAGCATAAACATTTCATTTCAAAGGATTATATTTACACAATAAATATCCAACTAATATACTAATTAAAAGGAAAATGATAAATATTCTATCATAATTTGGAGTCAAATTTATTTTCAAATGTCGAAATAAAGTATCCGATATAAGATACTAATATATTGCAGCGGAATAGATTTCATATCTGTCATCCTTGGCAGAAAAAAAAAATATCGCCAAATTATCTGGCGAACATAATTTAATTCCTTTCAAAAATCATGGTTATTTTAACAACTTATATTAAGAGAGTAATGAATAATTTGAAACAATATTTCGTACAATACATATTAAGAAAATATACATCTGGCATGTATATTTTCGCATTACGTTTTTGATCGCCAAATACAAAAACGCCAAGGACAACAGAGTTTTCAAATTTAAAATTAAAATTTTGTCAATTTGATAGCAAAATAACTCAATCTAACGCATGCACATGATAACTAATGCATATATATACCCAAATATGGGGTTTAAAATCGGGAAATATTTTTCCTTGATTTTTAATAATCTTTTACAAAAAATCCAATGGGCGATTAACATAGGAAATCATTTTTTTGCATCCACGGACGGTCAGTGACGTCACACTTCGCTTGCGCATGCCTTTAAAACAAATGGTTGAATCATGTATCTATGATAATTTGGAACAGTTTTTTCCCTTACATAAAAAAAAACAAACAGATATAGTAATTTATTTTATTCAGAAAAATATTTGTGGCATCAGCAGTTTGAGTGCTCGGTTGAAAAAGAGAATTTTGATGAATTTTTGAAATGCCCATTTAATTGGCTCTTCCCACCTGACGTCAGAGGTCACATGATAGAGGAAAAACAAATAGCAGACAATGTCTTGTTATCTATTGCGATTGCTGAAATAACATATTTTCTATTCTTATTTTTGATCAATCGTATTTAATCTGTGTTATTTTTTTTTTTATAAATCATCATTTTTAATCCATTTTATATCATTATTCTTCATCTTTTGTTTGCCGTATACATTTACAATCATCATTTAGTTTATGTTTGTTATTGATGTTCATGTAGAACATGTTTAATATTCTCATTTTCGGTACTTAAATCAGTGACAGTGCAATATCGTACTGCATAAATCCATTTAGACCAGTAACTAAGTTAATTAACTTGTTGTAACAACTTTATGCAATTAAATTAAATGAAAACATTTTAAAATTTCAAATTATAATCCATAAACATTCCACAAGAACTATTATTTATTGCTAGATCAGTTAATGTTACAGTTACACTACAATATACAAAAATCGATTCTTATAGGTAAAAATAAATAAACACATAAAATGTTTTTAAAAAATTATTAAATTTACAAATACAATTATTCTACTGTTTACAAATGCACAATATTACTTTTAATTTATTTTATATTAAATATTAAAATTTTTGTTCTTAAGAACAATATTTAATTGAATTCGATTCTCATAATTCGATTATTCGTTTTCCTCTATCACGTGATTGAGCAGACGACGGTGGGAAGAGCCCATTCTTCGAACAAATTTCTCACGGGACGTGAAATAACTTTTCATAGGTAATTTAAGTTATATTCCTCATATAGTTGTATAGCTGAAATATTTAACTAATTTATGTAAAAAATGATTTTTATTAATTAGTTATTGCTTCGTTGTAATTATCATGTAGACACTGCTACATTATATTTTAATTGAATTTTTAAAATTTTACGTTAGTTGAGTGATATGGAATTTTAAGAATTCATTCACCAATTTTCCGTAGTTGGAAGTGATAAAATTCTTAAAATATCGTCGTCTTTTAAAAGATATTCATTTGAAAATGTATCGAGTTTTAAATTTACCTTTAAAACACGTATTGCTTATAAATTTTCCTTTCTAAAACGACTAAAACTGTATGTATTCCATTTCATATGGGCATAACTGCGCTTGGTCGAATTCGAGAAAATCATATTTTAAACAATCTATCTTATTAACTATATCAGTGGTTTAAAAAAAAAAAATAATAATTTCCTAAACGACACAAAATTGATTTACTTTTGATATTAAAAGATTCAGAGTTGTATACTTTTCCGAGATGAAAATCGTCTGCGTTCACAATAAAAAAAAATTTTCATAATTATAAATTTTATAATAAATAATTTTCACTACTACGCTAATTCGTATCCGCGTTTGTAATGATCGATAGATGGCGCTTTTTCAGCTCTTGTTGTTAGTAAATATTACAGCCACGTGTATCTATTTTTGTTCTTTTTGTTATTCTACTTAATATTCGTACTATAATTTCTCCGCCATTACATCATGGAAAATTGATTGCTTTTGGAAAAAAATATTTCAGTTTATTCAAAGTTCGATCGGAAGCAGATTTTTAACTGAAGCTGAACAAATATTAGTTTCAAATCATCTGATTAATTCTTTACTTCCATTAGCCGAAGCAACTGAAATTTTAAATTTGTCATTTGGAAATAAATGGAAGCTTAATTCTGGATTTCTTGGTCCTTTGGAGTTACACTGGAGCACACAACAGTATGTGTTATCTTTTTAACCGGATTTATTCATTTTTATTCAATAAATATATGTGAAACTAAACATCGGCTAGCAATGGCGGCTTGATGGAATTCGAATTAAAGCATGTTTATTGTAATTTCCCCTTAGCCCACCAGAGGGCGAGCATTTCATTACAATCGCGGATAGGAAATTAAAATAGAAGGACGTTTTATGATGATCACAACCAACGAGATATATAAATTAGAGTGCAGATTCAATGGATGAAGAATTAGCTTTCCGTGGTTCAAGATGAATCACGTGACATGCTCCAATAGATTGCTGTGTTTGGCCCTTTATCGCTATTTTGACATTTAAAATATCAGTTCGACAAATTATCATTATTATTAGGTAACATGACAGTCCTATGACCGAAATAAATATTTTTAAAAATAATTTTATACATATTACACATTTTAATAAATAATAAAATACCTTTTTTTTTCATCGTTTCTCAACAAAGTTTAAAAGTGTTTATAAAAGAAAAGTTAAACTTTTAAAGAGCTAAATTTAACAACAAATAATAAATTTTCAACTATTTTTAAGCATTTTGTCGGTTAAAGTTCAACTACATGAAATAAAAAAAAAAAAAGTAAAATCAAAATCAAAATGATTTAGAACAAAAGAATATTAAACTACATAAGTAAACAAAAACATTGGCGGTTATAACTTATGCGAAGAACAATCTCCAAACCGTTGCCATAGAAATTTACTGAAAATAAGCTGTTACCAAGGGAACCACCGAATACGCAGGTGTAAGGAGAGCATGTCACATGACTCATCTTGGACCTTCTGAAGGGTTACCATTTATCACTCTACTTTATATATCTCGTTGATCACAACATACTAGTTTTATTTTATTTTTAAATGACGTGTACTATGGTCTTCTCAGATTTGGAGAATGAAATGAATTTTTATGAAATTGCAACTTATAATTCTAAACTATTTTGATTAAATTGCGGGAAAAATGTCTTTTTTTTTTTTTTTTTTTTTTTTTTTTAATAAGTAAAAATTTAACCCCCCCTTCTCCGCCTCCCCCCCCCAAAAAAAAAGATCAAATTGAAATTAAGCAATTTTTTCCAAATTTTAATTTAAAATGAATTAAAAATTGTAGATGGATGACGACTTGAATACGATATTACATAAATAATATTAATAATAATAATAATAAAAGAGCATTTTCATTAATAAAGAGGTAATAGGATGTTGCGATTGTTCCAAATGTCAGTTCCATTACGATTAAGATTAAAATACATAAAATGGAAAAAAATAAAAGAAAGAAAGAGTCTAGTTTTAACGTTTTTCAAAAAATGTGAAAAGTTATTATGACTTTATTTCTTCTCTGTACACGTACTTATTTCCGTAAATTATTTTTACACTGTAAAAAAAAAAAAAAAAAAAAAGAATTGTATAAGATTACTTAACAATATTGAGACATCTTATTCGTCACAACTATGTAGAGAAATATGCAACTCTATTACATGCTACGGTCAACGAGATAAATAAATTACTAGAGTGCTGATTCAATGGATGAAGGATTAGCTTTCCGTGGTTCAAGATGAATCATGTGACATGAACCAATAGGTTGCTATGCTTGGCTCTTTATCGGCATTTAAAATTTCAGTTCGGTAAATTATCATTATTATTAGGTAACATGACAGTCCTATTACCGAAATAAATTGTTTTTAAAATAATTTTTTACATACTTCACATTTTAATAAATAATAAAATACTGTTTTTTTCATCGCTTCCCAACAATGTTTAAAAGTGTCTATAAAAGAAAAGTTAAACTTGTAAAAAGCTAAATTTATCAACAAATAATAATTTTTCAACTATTTTTAAGCATTTTGTAGGTTAAATTTCGACTACACGAAATAAAACAGAAGTAAAATAAAAATCAAAATGATTTAGAACAAAAGAATATTAAACTACATAAGTAAACAAAAACATTGGCGGTTATGACTTTTGCCAAAAACAATCTCCAGACCGTTGCCATAGAAATTTATTGGAAATAAGCTGTTACCAAGGGAACCACCGAATACGCAGGTGTAAGGAGAGCATGTCACATGACTCATCTTGGACCTTCTGAAGGGTTACCATTTATCACTCTACTTTTTTTTTTTTTAAATCTCTTTGGCTATGGTTACACAGTTACATCTATTAACATTTCTTTACATGGTTGTGGCAAGTAAACTGTCTCAGTATTGTTGTGTAATATAGTACAAAATTTTTTATAGCGTAGAATGTCTTGAAACATATGCTGTTTAGACTTATATAGCATGTTTCAAACACTTGTTTTTTATTGGTAATGGAATAATATACACAACATCACTTCTTTATGTACAAAGTGTTAAAAAAAAAAAAAAAAAAAAAAAAAAAAAAAAACAAACAAACAAACAAAAAAAAAAAAAACGGATGCATTGCGATTTAGGAGCGATATTTCCATAAAACATACCTTAATACTTTTATGCTGAATTAAACCTAAGAAATTATCCGGATTCACAAAAGTACATTTCCTATTGAATGTTTCATAAAAAAAAAAAAAAAAAAAAAAAACTAAGTAATACAAAAATATTCAGTTACATTATAGAATTTTAGTGGAAATGTTTCCAAATGAAATTTTCAGTTGTGTTACGTATGAGCCTTGTATATGTCAGTACCAAATTTTTTGTATACAATATTGTGCGTATGTGATTTTCAGACAATATACAGCGTTATACAAAATAAATTTATTTTATATACTTTTCTTGAAAAGTAACGGTGTAAATATAGTGTAAAATTTCTTCCTCCATAATTAAAAAAATAGTTTAATGTGTCATTACGGACATAAAATGTATCGACTTTTAAATGATGTGTGATGAGTTAGCAAAATCTGAAAGTGATTCATAATTTAAACAAACTGCATCTTTTTTTTTTTTTTTTTTTTTTTCTGTCTTGTTTCAATATATTCGTAATTCTTCAATAATATAATTGTTATTTTCCTGTTTGACGGCCTACATGTTCATAGCTTTAATATTAAAAGAGAGGCAAGTAGAAATTATTTTAATGTATTTATTTTTTGCAATTTGTTATTTAAATTATTAATGAGTTAAATTTATTTAAATAAATTATATATTAATTTATTATAATTATTTTGATTATTGCTTATGAGTTCCGTCTCGCTTCATACTGTTGCAATAAACATAGTTGCGGTTAAAACAGGTAAGTATATTTTAATTTATAAAGAATATTTTATTTCAATGGTGTCAAACTAACTATACTTGCAACTTCTCTTACGTAAACACTTTTATAGCGGAAATAATGTAAATAAAAAACAGTATCATTGAGTTGAATAAAGTTTTTATTTTGCATTATTCTCGTTTCTAGTGAAAATTCTTTTTGAATCCATTCCGGAGTTTAGTAGAAACAACCAGACTATCTTATAAATGTATATAAGAGAATAAAGCAGAAAATATTGTTAATTATTACTAATATTATTATTATTTAATGATTTAATGTATAATCATTATTCATATACCGAACATAGGCAATATACAGTGCTACACAAAAACAAACTATTCTATGTATTTTCCTTATAAATAAAGCTATAAATGAATAATTTTAGACAGTTTTCTAATTCTGTAAAAAAAAAAAAAAGTACAATCTATACTTTTAAAGTATCATCACGACAGCAAAATATATTGAAGATTAAACGGTGTAACTTGTATGTATTATCGAGAAGTGTTTTACAATCAAGGGGAAACCCGACAATTTTCTTTCTTCTTATCATTAAAAAAAAAAAAAAAAAAAAAAAAAAAAAAACGACAAATATAGGGCAAAATTCAAAAGAAGTTAAACCAGTATATACTACATTAATAAAAAAATTTATACTTATTAATGTTATTCTCCGACGACAATTCAGACATTACGGAGGAATCTTTAGCTTTCGTGCATGGATAGTGTCTTTGTCGTGAAACAACATTTACAGTTAAAGTTCTCTACGTTAAGAGACGTAAAGAGTCCTATCATCGATGGGATTTTGGCGGATTTTTTAAAAATTTCTGACAGATGTAGCAATAAATGACGGTACATCCATATTTTTACGGACCCCATCATCAAAATTACGAGAAGATTAAAGTTTTGGCTTTCAGTTTGTTGTAGTAATATTTGTCTGAATATTTTAAATAAATTTATTTATGTGAATTTATTTTTTAATTATTATTACATAAATTATACTTGTTACAGTATTAATTAATTTAGACGATAGGACTAAACTTTTTAAATAGTCAGCATAGTGATAATTGAAAAAAAGAACAATTAAATTGATCATTAATAAATGTAACTACAATTAAGTGGTGAAAAATATAAAATTTGTACATTTTTTATTAGCTTGAGATTCACAGACATACCGTAGTGAATGACAGTAAGTACATAAGAATTTGGGGAAAAGATACGTTAAATGGCGATAGATCTTATTTATTTACTTATTTTAATTTATTTGTCAAACTCAACAACCCATCCAACTGACTAAGCCAAACACCACCACCCTTCCTCCTTAATCAAGCATCTACCCAGTCATTCTCTACTTTTTTCTTTTCTTTCATTAAACTTTTCTTTCATGTTGTTATTATTATATTCTTATTAAAGACCATAATTATGCGGATAAATTTGTAAATATACAAGTTTTTTCGAAAAGCAAGAATATTTTGTATCATAAACAATTTTGTTAATGTTTTTGTTTTTAAATTTCGATGAACATTTTTTTTTTTTTAATTTCTCAAGAGATGGTTAAGAATTGCATATCTAAAAACAGATAAGTGAAAGCGAGATTTAAAATGTGTATGGTGTTGGTGTTGGTGTTTGGTAATAAGGGCAATTGACTGCCCTAGGGTCCTAGGCCTGAGGGAGAGTGCTTTACGTGGAGGTCTTTCTAAGGAATCCTAGCCTGTACTTAAGCAAGTTCCGGAGAAAATCACGGAAAACTCCGAAGGGCTAGGCCGACGAACGCGACTTGGGATCAAACCTGACACTTCACGTCTACCAGATTTGAACGCAGATTAAAATGTGTATGTATATATATGTTAGCTTTAAAACTAAAATTCTGCGTTTGTCGTATAAATCTGTAAGCATTGTCTTATTTTTTTATTTAATCTTTATATAAATCTTAATATATATATCTTTAAGTTTATAGGATTATTAATTAGAAAATTTTTAGTTAATTTTAAGTTAGGATGATAGTTGAACTTAAGATTATTAATGTTTTCGTTATCCGTAAATATTACCATTATATCATCAATATATCGATAAAATTGTACGTTGTTAAAGCAAAAATTAGGTTCATGGTAATAAAAATAGAGATCAGCTAACATATTAGAACAACTACCTCCTTGTGGGATGGCGACTTTTAAACATTTTACTTTTTTATTTTTATTTTTATGGTGAATTATTAAGCGTGCGACAGTAATTCGAACCAATATTATAAGAATTTCGTAATCGATTTTTATAAAAACTAAATAATAAATTTATGGCATTGCTAAGTGCGGACAAATTTATATTGTAAGCATTATTAATATTTTTGCAAGATAATTAACAAGTTGTTGCTTTTCTTTAAACAAATTTTGTTACTTGTTATCTTCTTTAATTGTTAATAGATACATATTATGTAAAATATTAAGAAGGAGTTCATTTGCATTATTTTTATAAGAGTGAGTAATACTTGTAATAAGTATTACTCACTCCTGACGAAAACTATTTATAAATATCAATGCACTAAAAAAATATTCACGGAAGTGTAAACCTAATATTGATTAAACAATAAACATATATATTAAAGATTAAATATAACATTAATCTCTGATTCATGCTTACCTAGATATTCTTTGTTAAGATTGTGGAAGATGTTTTTTCAGGTAATGATGCCAAGTTTTTTCAATGAAAGATAAATTAACGCACTTAAAATAATAGAACACAAACTAAATTGAGATAATAATTTACGGAAGTGCAAACAAAATGTGGGTGCAACATTATGAGCGATAATTATTGCATTTGACAGATTTTTTCTCTTATCTTTTTTTTCTTCTTCATTACGTAAGATAATTATGATAGTATGTCAACGAACTTTTATATGTCTGAAATTTATTTTTCTTGTTTACTGAAAAACAGTCACAGGGCGCTCTAAATAAATAAAGTGACCACGAGGATGATGATAATTCAAAATATTTGTCATGAACAAAAAAAAAAAAAGTTTTTGAATAGTCATATTACATTTTGATAAGAGTGTTAATTAGATAAAATTAAATGAGATAATATATTTTAGACGATTGGGATTAGAATATAGTATTAAATGGAAGTAGTACAGGATTATGAATTTTTTTTCAAATGCTGGAATCTCTATAGGAAAAACATATAATTTTCAAAATTAAAAATACCATTTTTTTAAATTTATTACTTTTTTTTCATAATTATAGGTTATTTGAATGAGATAGTTGTTAATAATATACAGCTAGTGTTATTTTATAATGAGCCTATTGTTACACATTAAAAGATGTTGTATTGGGAAACACTGAATTTTTTTTTTTTTAATTTATCAAAATTCTACTAGGTCAGAAAATTAAAATATGTAGTTCCAATAATTAAACAACTTTATTTGTACGGAATGAAAGAAAGAAAGAAAGCGAGAGACGTAGGGAGATAAAGGGGCGTTGGGAAAAGAGAGAAGGGGAGAAGGAACGAGAGAGAGAGAGAGTTTTTTAATTAATTGGATTATTTTTTTCATAAAATAGTACTTTCACATAGTTTTCAATGCATATCATACATTTTAGCATTGATTAATTACTACAGTACACCATGGAACTATTAACCCTAGAATATCTGTAGAAGACAAAAACATCAATTTTTACACTATAAACGTAAATGTCTTAAATTCAGTTTAAAAAGTGTCTTAAATGGATGGTCATTATTTAAGCGAAAAAAAAATGTCTTACTTTTTAAGACACCTTTTTGCATCAGAAATCAAGATATTGCAAGTGTCTTAAAACGCCGCCATGTTTTAGGCTTAAAAACACCGCCATGTTAGGCTTAAAAATACTACCGTTTTTAAGGCTTTTTAATAAATATATAAATAAATAAATATGGCGTGCGATTATGTTTTTCTGTTAAAAATATATTTTAGAATTGTTTAAAGCATTAATGAAATATTTATATAAAAAAAGAAAGAAAAAAAAAGCCCCATTTTCCGGCGGCGGGATTCGAACTCACACTGTCTAAGGAAACCGAAACTTCGAGCCAAGCATCGTCGGAGGGAAGCATTTACCAATCACGCTACCGTCGAATACAGCAATACGTGTTTTTATGATATAATATAGTATTCGTGAAACTAATCGCAGTGTTATGTTTTATTTCTAATTTTTTGCCATAAAACTATTGATAGTATGGTATCTTAAACTTAATAAATATTATCTTAAATTTCATATTTAGAGGACAAGAATTTTTTTAATAATGCATAACAAGTATGTGAAGGTTTTATCTCTCGATAATAACGATTTCTTTCCTTAAAGTAATATTTAAATAAAAACGAACTGTAATCATGAATACAGGAAAATTTGTAGTTTTACATTAAGATGTAGGTGAATTTGTGAAAGAAAAAAGTTTTTAAATAAATAATAATAAAAAGAAAGAAAGAAAGAAAGAAAAATATGCACAAATTATTCATAATTGTTCACTTATAAACTCGCTTTCTTCTCTGCAAATTACTTGCTACATCCGTCTTCACACTTTTTCTTTTAATATAAGAAAGCTTTAAGGACATTTTTTTTTTTTTTTAACAAAATAAGCTTTATGTCTAAAAATGTTGTTTATGAATTGTGTTAAAGATAATATCATGCAAATATCATTCACATCCCTAGAGTATTATTCCATAAAAATATAATTTCATAAAACTACCATAGTTTAAGTAGTTTAACTGCTTATTATATAAAATAATAATATATTTATTGAATGTGGAAAGAAGTAGGATAAGCATATTTTATTAAAGTAGATTCCATATGAAAAAATTTCTAAGTTATACAAGTGTCTGAACTTCTAAACTGTCTGAAAATTCAAACGCGTTTTGCTGTATGAAAATTCACGTATTTACGTGTTTCAGACATTTTTGTGTCTGAATTGATATTTCAGGCATATTTCTGTTTTAAATTAAAATATCTATAACGTCTAAGGTACATTTTAAGACATTTACGTATCTTCAGTTGTTTTTATGTCTTACTTTAAGACCCTTTTATTTGCAGTGTACCGACGATTTTAGAAAAGAGCACCAATTTTAAGAAAGAAAAACTTTCTCCCACTTTTAAACACAAGTGAACATTCACATGCTATCCGTGGGAAAATTGTTTCGGAAATCTACGCTTGCAACTAAGGAGATTTAGCAATTATTGTCACTGGCAGTCCAAATCCAAGTCATTCTATGGGAAAATTTGTTATGAGAATTACGCATTACCTAAGGTATTTTTGTATTCTGTTTTCAAACGGAAAAATTCACAGTTATTAAATTAATATGTAGCTTTGTTCTTAACCCCCCCCCCTTTTTTTTTTTTTTTTTAAATTTATAACTTCAATAATAATGAATATAATAATAATAAAATAAATAAATAGAATAATTAAATAAAATAAAATAAAATAAATATAAATAAATAAACTTTTGGAAACAAATATTAATTTGATGATTGTGAAATTTAAGTAGCGGTATGATTATTTTGAGATTCCGCAATCTTTGACTCCAATGCAGCAGTCACAGATAACAGCTGAGGCTTTTAGAGCTGAGGCTTTTAGAAGAAATTAAGAAGTTACGAGAGTTTATACAAAAACAATAATAATTATCCTAAAAGCTATTGTGTGAATTTCGTATTAATTAAATTTTATCTATCTATTCATTTTATGAAAATATTGCGAGATCCACAATTTCTTTTGACAACTTTTAACTTTTAATTATCTAGGTAATTTTATTGTAAAGTGAATTGAATGTGATATCATCAAATATCCTAATAAATATTTCAAATGAGGATAATAAAAATCAATTTAAATAATTAATTAGTTTAAATTAATGAATTAAATCAGTTTTTTTTTCATGGTTTTTAGTGAATTAATTAAGCTTAATTTTTCTCATTTTAGCTTTTCATTTAATCTGTTAATGAAGTTGGATTAATTTATTTCATTTAAATGCGTTAATTTTATACTAAGAAACCCACGCAAAAATTTCGCAGTTTATTTCTTTTTCTTATTTATTTACCTTCAAAATTTGAAACCTGTAAGTCTTATACCGATTTCACCATCCAATTAAAATTTTAATTCACCAGAAGCCAAATTATTATTAGTTTTTGTGGACAATGCAAGACAGCTTTAATAAAGGACCCCCTATGGTGACTTTTAAAATTTTTGCAGTCATGTTTGGGAAATCCCTTTTATTTTAATTTTTTTATTATTTATTCATTTTTGCATAATTTTTTTGTTCAAAAAACTTAGTACCTATTTTGATTATACTTTTTATTATTGCATTTTTCAGTCAATTTATGAAAAAGTTCATATTTTGTTTATATCTTTAAAGTATTGCTGGGTTTAGAATGACGGACGCTTGCAAGGATTGCAAAGAGGCAACTTTTAAAATAAATTTTTCCATAAAATGATCTAATCAGACAAATCATTTTTTTTTAAATTTTATTATATCACTGAACTGAGTCCGCGTGCTTAAATATTATTGGCATATTATTTTTTATCCTCGCGTATTTTATTGTCATTATCGTATCGTTTCTACAAAATATAATCGTAACTGGTCCACGTTAGGGAAATATTATATAGATGCTCAGTTCAAGTATATGAAAATCTGCCAAGTAATGTTATTAAAAGAAAAAAGAAGAAAAGTAGAAGAAAAGGTGTCATCCACAAAGACGTATTACTAGGATAAACCCCGCCCTTGACCAAGAATCGACTCAAATAAAACATAGTATGTGTGCCCATTACCTAATCCCTTTCAATGGAAAGAAACTGGTTTGGAAGAATCAAGAAAACGGCATCATTAATTTAATTATAGACCTCAAATAAACATTTCTTAGTGCTTTTCTTGAAACTTATTGCTTTGGTACAAAAAAAAAAAAAAAAAAAAAAAAAAAAGAAAGAAAGAAAGAAAGAAAGAAAATATATAGAAAATAATAATAATAATAACAACTTTTATTTGCCAATTTTATTAGAGTAAAATAATTGCGAGAGCAAGTGGATTTTTTTTTTCTCTCTTTTTTATTCAACATTCACCACTATTTTTAATAGTAATGTTTAGTAGTAACATAGACAAGGGGTGGCGGGTTTGAAAGCAGATCACGCTCGTCAGCCTTGCCAAACAGAGTTTTCTGTGGTTTTATTTGAAACTGGCATGACTTCGGGTTGGGACCCTAAAAAAACCTTTCACCCAGGCCTTGTTCCCAGTGTAAACATTTGATCTTAACTCCAAAACCAAACACCACACCACCACCTAAATCTAAGGGAAACAACATAATAACTGGTATTTATGCTTCGCCAATAAATGTTAAAACAGAACTTGTGAAATTTATTAAATTTACTGTCTTAAAGGTGCATTAGATTGCTTTAAAATCTTAATTTTTGAATAATTAAGGGGATGGTGACATTAAAAATTTGTTTTGAAATTTGTTCTCTTATAATAATTAAATATTTGCAACATACGCATTGAAATATAATAAGATTAAATTTTACTAAAATTTCTCGAAAAATATTAACATTTAATTAGAAAAATTTTTTTATTTAAATTTTAACAAAAGATTGCCTGATAATTTATTTTTTAATTTTCTCTTAGGTTTTACATTTTTATAGTTTAACCAAAAAATTTTAAACATTCTTTATGTACTTATACGTATTATATATTTATACATTCTTTATGGGGTTAGAGAAGGGGGGGAAATTTGAAATTTAATTAGCAGGGTGCATTAAATAATAATAATAATAATAATAATAATATAATTTTGAACTTTATTTTCTTAATTTTAAAGTACTTTCAAGAAACTTTTTGAAACTATTACTATTGTTATATTTCAAAGTACATGCATAGAATTTTTTCAGAATTATAAAACAGCAATTTACAAAATAAATTTACAACGTCAATCAGCTTCTTAATAATATTTAATGAATAAAGTTTTTTACTTCGGCTGAAGATAATATATATATATGTCTAAAAATTTTATATTCTAAAATCGAATAGTTTCTTGTTTATTTTATCGTAGTGAGTTTCAAAAATTATAAACATGCATGATGTGTATATATACATGAAAATGTATAAAAAAAATGTTCTAAACAGGCGTTCATTGATGACGATAAATTTTCTGTAGCTTTTGCAAACATTAGAAAAAATGCAATAAGGAAAAAAGATTAATAAATTATTGTTTCTAAGGGACACAACTTCATATTTTAAAGCGGAGAATAAACTTTCTTAAACTTTCTGTATATTTAAATAAAAATATAACCATTTTAGTAAATCATATTAAAGTTATAAAAATATTCTTTCATAAACTGAATTTAATTTAGTACTAGATTCTCATCCCCTCCACAGAGGACCAGATTTGTGATGGCATGCCTCGGGACCATCCCTTGGGTGAGTCCCATACCGTCACCAATTGTCCAATCCATAACTATATAGCGACGTTAAAACCAAAACAACTCAACCAAAGTCCTAATTTTGATTTGGACGTTTCCTATTTACGTATTTGTAAACATTTAGATTCTGTATTAGATTATGGATAAAAAATTGAAACAATTTTTTATACATAAAATGCAAAATAAATAAGGTTCATAATATTGCTTTAATAAACTTTTTACTAGATAAATAAGATATCTACATCAAGCCATAAAAACTTTTCATAACTAAAAACACATGCGCAGTAGATATTACATTACTGTTTGGTTCGAATAAATTCAAATAATGGCATGGAAATAGATTATATGCAATTGCTGCAATTGTCCTGAAATTCTAGGAAAAGAGAAAAATATTACAGTCTTTCGTTACATACATTTCAACAGACATACAGTTATTTATATACTCGTAAATTTCTTACAACCACTTACGAAAGAATCTATTTCACATGTAATGAAAGGAGCAATACATTAACTTTTTTGGAAACTGGCGGAATATTTTATTTTCTGTTTCCCGTTCCAGTAAGTTTTTATAACTTCATTTAATCCTAACAAAAGCATGTTCATTCTTCTCCATGAAATTTCACGTAGTCAATATTTAAATGTGCATTTTTAAAGTCTTTTTTATTTTAATTTTTATTAATTTTAATAATACGGGTTGAATTTTATTTATTTAATTCAGATACATAAACATACACACACACAAAAAAAATTATAAACTTTTATTTTTAAGTACGACAGCACTATTTCTTTCAGACAGTGATTTTGCGTCCTCGCAATTTATTGTATTACGTCTTGAATGAACGTGCAAACATTTTTGTTTTTATTTGAAATATATAAAGCTGAAAATTTGTCTTTGTATTTGTTCGGATTATTAGATTTTATCAAAAATTGGTACACTTGTTAATAAGTGCAAAAATCTAGCTAATGATGCCAAAAATAAATAAATAAATATATTTCTTTTTTATGTAAAAAAGGAAAAGAAAAATGAACGTGCAAACATTTTTTTTCTCTGCCCCCTGCTCGCTCAGCTCACCAACCCCCGATGGAAGCTTCGCCCCCCCCCATCTCACTTTAGTTTTTAGCTTATGCTCTGCCCGCCTATTCGCTGCTTTCTTTCACTGAAAAGGAATATTAATAATGCATATTACAAGACAAAAGCAGAAAGTTATTATGGAAATTCCTCATATTCAATGTCAAATTGAAATATATAATATTTATATTTTTTAATAGAAAGAAATTCATAATATCTATACCATTTTGCATTACAGCTTTAGTATATGATCCTTTTTATTTCTTTTTACAACCTTAGATCCGGACCGTGGTACCCCAGTCGGTAGAGCGTCAAGCTCGTAATTGGAAGATTGTGGGTTCGGTTCTCGAGCCGGCCAAAGACGGCCTTTGCTGGTGAGCGTAAAATATGTCGTGGCTGCAATATCCCCATGTTCCCATCAAAATTATATCTCTGGCGGCCACCGAAGCGAGGGAGCCCTCCCCTCCATGTAGGACCAAAACTGTGGTGGCATGTCTCCGGAATATCCGTAGGGGTGCATCCCGGCCGTCGCCAATTATCCATAGCGCAGTAATGGTGCGACGTCAAACACAACCTACATAATTATCTACGTACTTACAACCATGGATCATATTTTAATTTTCCCGTATAAGAAAATTAATTTTCTAAAAGTAGAGAAAAAATGTTGATAGTCATTTTCTTTCTTTTCTACATCCATGGTTTCGGGCCGAGATACCCTAGTCGGTAAAGTGCCGTGCACGTAATTGGAAGATTGCCGATTCGATACTTGAGTCGGCCAAAGACCGTCGTGTAAAATACTGACTGGTGCACATAAAATCTGTCGTGTCCGCAAAGTTCTCCATGTTCCCATCCGCACTATACCTCTGAGGATCATTAAAGCGGGGGTGGGGGGAATCCCTCCGTGAAGGATCAAAATTGTGATGGTCTGTCTCCGGAGCATATCTAGGGGGCGTCCCAGACCGTCGCCAATTACCCATAGCGCAGTACTGGGGCGACGTTAAATCGAACATACCTACTTACCTGAGTACAACCATGGATCATATTTTAATTTTCCAGTGTAAGGTGATTTCATGACAGAAGAACAACGTCACTGGGAGAAACTTTTTACAAAATGGCAAATAGAGTACGTTTATAAATTTGTCGTTTTTTGTTAATAACTTCTTTAATTAAAATGATAGAAATTTCTAAGCAGCTGAAATGTCTTCCTTAGAGTATTCGGAACACATTGATACCTCTCATGACGAGAAGGACCCTATCCTCCGGTAGAAGATGCTGTCGCAGACAAAAAAATTTGACGCCAGTGACAGTAACTTTTTTTTTAAATATATAGAGAATTAAAATAAAATTGAGAAAAATCGTGGTAAAAAAAATGCAACAGCTTCAGCGTAGATCCCCTTTCCAAAATTTGAAATTTCGCACCGAATTAAGTTCGAATGTTTTTTGCTAATGTCTTAACTTGCGTGCTAAATCAAATTCTGCTTACAAAAAATGTAAGCAAAATTTTCTTTTTCCTTTCTTTCCTTCTTTCTTTCTAATTCTTTTTCTTTTCCGTTTTTCTTTTTAGCATTTTAAGACAAGGCTGCAAAGAGTGCATGAGTTCGGTTAGTCTATTTTATCTGTTTGTTCTCACCTCAATTTCTGTAAATATTTTTAGATGCCTTAAAACTTATGTGCGTTATATAATAATCACTATGGTATGTTCTTTATTTAAAATGGTATTAATAACACTAGTGTTGTGCACATGGATGTGTGCAGGTACGTATATAATACTTGCAAAACATTACGGTCGATGAGTGGGTGTTTCTTTAATACTTATTAAAAGAACTTTACACAGCACAAAAACATGATAAAATTAACAAACATTATTCACCTACATAAGACCGTGATTTCTATAGAATTTGGTATAGTTATCATTAAGATTCCTTGTGATAAAGTAAATAATTAAGATACATTATTTACCCTTATATTTAAGGGATATAAGTGTAAATTGTTTAAATACCTTTTAAGTTGTGTTATACATTTTAACACTTTCCAACTAACTTAAAATAAAAAAAAGTTCATGTCTTTGGTTCGTTGTTATGTCTGTACTTCTGCACTATAACTTCTTTAAATATTTTTAGAAATTTCAAATTGATATAAATATGTTATTCAGGCATGGTCTCTATTGAAAATTATATAAATAGCACTACTAATTTATCTACAAAAACTCACAAAATCAATACGATGTATAGAAGAAGTATTTATTTAAATCATACTATATTACAAGAAATATTTAAAGTTATTTATGTACGTTATTCAACAGTATAAAACAATGTTTCTTGTAGAATAGGGTATGATTCATATCAATGATTGGTTGACAAGGGTTCACAAAGTTGTTCAAATATATTATAAGGTATAAGTAGGAATTGCCCAATGCAAATTTTTAGTATTATGAAGATTTTTTTTTTTTTTTTTTTTTTAGTATACTATATAATGCCCATACAATTTTCAAGCGATATACACATAGCTATGCAAAATGAACAATCTTATGCTTTCCCTTTAACAGAAATGCTATAAACGTAGTTTTAATGAAACTTCTTGATTTACAACTAAAAACAAAATATAATTTTATGTATACTTTTGTTTTTTAGACAATATACAAGGCTACATAAAAGCAATTTATGGTATACATTTCGTTTAAAGAAAAAAAAAAAAAAAAAGCCTATAAAATAGTTTTTGTGAAATTTCTCCCTTTATAGCTAAATGTTGCAGGATATTAACGTGAACCAGTGTTGGGCATAATTGATTAAAAAGTAATTGAATTACAATTGAATTACAATTAAATTACAATTATAATTATTTTACTGTCAATCGATTAACAAGTAATTAATTACAAATAAATTGAATTATTATAAATAAATTGAATAAGTAATTCAATTTATTTGCAACCAATTAGTTGTTAATTGATTGACAGTAAAATAATCATAATTGTAATTCAATTACTTTTTAATCAATTATGCCCAACACTGACGTGAACCATGGATGGGTTTTCGCTTTTTTTTTAATACGATAATTTATTTATTTTTTTTCCCCTGAATTTGTATTTGTAAGTAATTTTTTTTTTTTTTTTTTTAACAAATTGATAAATTAAAACTAAAAAATTTTTTTTTAGCATGTCAAGATGCGATTTCAGACATTCTCACTAAATGTGAAAGTGTTAACAAACAAAAGTGACTCTTATTTTTTTATAAATGATATATATTTACATCACACAAAAGAAACTCACCCATTTATTACACAATGTTAACAGAAGTGTGGTATTTATTCAAATGATTGGAACTGAATAAATTATCTTATTGCTGTTATTAATGAATAAATTATGAAAGGTAATTGAATTAGTATTATTAAAATATTCAAGTGAGTTTGTTTTTTCAATTTTACTTCAGAAATCTTTCTTAACAACAGGAAAAGTAAGCGTAATAGAAACATATTTTTAATTCGTTAAAATTCATCAGTTAATTTAGTAGATAATTTTTTTAAATTTCTATGAAAAGTTTTTTATAGCTAGTAAAATAATATAAATTGAAAAATACTCATTCATAAATCAACACTAAAAAAATATATTAAACAAAAAAAAAAAAAAAAAAAAAAAGATCATGAACACAAATAAACCAAACTGATAAATTATCGAGAATAGAGAAAAAAAAAAATACGTATATGAAATAGCTGTTGAGAATGTGTATTAAATATTTATTAATGAAATAATTTTATTTTCGCAAAAGTAAATATTTAAAAGCATAAAATTTAAGATAGTCAGATGTAAATATAAAAGACTATTGAAAAAATGTTTCAAGCAAATTTTAATCTTTTTAAATAAAATTATTGTTAAAAATAAAAGAAAAAATTTCAAAGAAAAATTTTATATTGTAATATTTATATATTAAAAAATCAAGTAATGTTCTTGTGATATATCTGATGCAAAATGAAGAAAAAAAATCAAATGATGCTTAAAAAAGAATTTATGTATGTATTTAATTAAATCTTATTTTGAAAATAAAATATAGATAAACATTAAAGACAGCAAGTTCAGTTTAAAAAAATAAACAATTATATATATATATATATATAGATAGATAGATAGATAGATAGATATTTTTAACAATTTGATAAATGAATTTTCGAAAAAATTTTACGATTAAAAAAATATTTTTTTTCTTAAAATATTATTAAAACTATTAAAATACAAAAAAATATCACATTATAAAAAAAAAAAAAAAAAAAAAAAAAAAAAAAAACTTCATATGAAAAATAAATAAATCTATTACATTGAAACCAATATAATATGAATATTAAAAAAGTTTAAAATAATACATGCTGAAATGTTTTATTTATATCTGAATAAATCTAAATTTCTAATCCAATAGAAATATATATTTTAAAGTCTAATGCAAACATACTGTCCATTAAAAGTCATTTCTTGTCTAATTAAAAGTCACTTCTTGATAATAATTTGAAAAAGTAAAAAATTACGTAAGGAATCATATTCTTTGCATCATATGTAAGTGATATGAATAATTCATTTCTTAGAAGTAAATAATAAAATAAATATTTATGCCGATATAGTTAATCCAATTGTAGATGAAAGAAGAAAATAAAACTCTCTAAGGCGTTATATCCCTCATCCTGTACATTGTTCCTTTTTCATGTATTATTTTTATCTAAGAAGGGAGTGAACATTCTTTTACTTCACAATTTATATAACTAATGATGAGTATTTAACAGCTAGATAACATGAATTAATTTATTTCAATAACTGATAGATAAGGTATCTTTTTATTTTAATTTTAAGAAATTTTCTTCTTACTTAGAATGCAATTTTCGGCAAAGGAATAGAAATTCTTCAAATTGCAATTCGCAATATTTACAGTAAGTCTCCATTCTTATAATAATAGGTAAAACAAAATTTGATTTGCATTTAAAAATAAAATGTTATCCAACAAAATCTTCAGATTTCTTTTCTTTCTTTCTTTCTTTTTTTTTTTTTTTTTTTTTTTTTTTTTTCAAGAGAAAAAACTGTACATATTCAATAACAATGAAATTAATATATCTTATAATATTAATAAAAACATACAAAAGTCAAAATCTTTCAAGTAAATTTCTACGCTTATAACAATCAGTAAAATATAATTATATTTGCTTCATTAAACCAAATAACTTGTGGAAATATTTTCAGATTCGTACCTGTTAAAGATAACAAATTGTACACATCGGATGACAGAATCAATGCTTTATAGTATCAGTATAAATACTCGAAAGATCGTTATCTAGAACTATCTTCTATGCATAACACCTTGAATAAAATGTAATTATATTTGAATTATTAAACTAAACGTCATCTTATAAAGTTGTCAGATTCTTCTTTCTTGAAAAGGAAAAATTACACACACCCAACATAGCAAAATTAATATCTAGATTCATTATTTTTTTATTTCATGAAGCAACAAAAGAACTTTTTATACATATAGAGTGGAAGTTTCATTTGAATAATCTTCTTTGATGGATCTCGTGTTTAAACACTTTTTTACATCTACGTTTTTCTCAAGTATTCTGACTTAAAGATAAAATCAACCAAAAAATAAGATCCATAGTTAAAGTCCGCAGTTCGCTTGATAAAAAATTTTCTTAGAAATGTAATCTCAGTTCATTGAACAGTATAAACAAATAAAACTGAGAAGACAAAATTAGAACTTTCCTACAATTGGTTTAAACAGTAAAATGTAAAAGTTCTTTCTTTCTTTTCTTTTTTTTTACTTTCCGAACACTATAGTGAGGAAAGTATTGTAATCATGTCAAAAATCCGAATTTGAGATTTTGATGTTTCTATACGTTTCGAGGTCCAATGAGTCCGTTTTCACTATTTTTGCGATGATGTATGTATGTGTGTGTGTATGTATGTGTGTATGTATGTGTGTATGTCTGTGAGTGAACACGCTAGCGTCTAAACGCTTTGTTCGAATAACCTGAAAGTTGGTAGGTATATTGTAAGTCACCATAGTACGAACCCTATAGATTTTGGTGAATCCAGCACTCATAGTTTTTTTTACAGGGGCACAAAGAAAAATTCTTTATCATTATGGCCTATGGGAGCAAAATCTTAAAAGTGCGATAGCATCTAAACACCTTATTCAACTGAGCAAAAAATTTATACACATATTATAGGTCACAAATACTCAATCTGTATAGATTTTGGAGAATCTAGAACTTATAGTTTTTTTTACAGGGACACAAAGAAAAATTCTTTATCATTATGCCTATGGGGCCAAATTTTTAAAAGTGTGATAGCGTCTAAACGCCTTATTAATCTGAGCAAAAAATTTGTACACATGTTATAGATCACAGTTGCACCAACTGTATAGATTTTGTTGAATCTAGCACTTACAGTTTTTTTACAGGTACACAAAGAAAAATTCTTTATCATTATGGCCTATGGGACCCAATTTTTAAAAGTACGATAGCATCTAAACGCCTTATTCAATTGAGCTGAAAATTTATATGAGTATTATAAATCACTGTTGCACTCACTATAAGCATTTTGGTGAATCAAGCGTTTATAGATTTTTACAGGGACACAACGAAAAATTCTTTATCATTATGATATATGGGCTCTAAGTTCAGTAGCGGTATATAAAACATCGTGTAATATATGGAGAAAAATACTCAAACACTCTATTATGGTTTTCTCTCTTTTGTTTGTTTAACAACTCCTCTTTCTTTACTTTATCTACAAAACTGTTAATTGCTCAATGTTCGGAAAGTCGAGTGGAGTCACTCCAGATTTTTTTTTTTAAGAACCGTGATTGAGTTATTGAAAAATATTTAAGAATATCTTTTTATCAACAAAACAAATGTTTATTTTATATTGTTAATTAGGCAAATGTTACCAGAGACAGATAATAAATATTTTAAAACTTTTCCAAAACTTATTATGGTGTATTTTTAATGTGTAGAAAGTAGTTTTAAAAAACTAAATTCAAAATTATATATAATCCTTTTGATAATAATAGAAAAGAATGAGAACGAAGAATAGCCAGTCAAATAAATCACCACAGAAACATACACAGGCCAAACAAAGTAATTAGTTATCTTAAATAGATTTTATTTTTAAGATTAATAATATGACTTGCTTTAAGTTATTAGACTACAATACCTCATGAAATATAATATAGGACCGTGTGTTTTGATGCTGAAGAAAAGAAGGATTACTTTAGGACTGTATTTTAAGGAGAAATAATAGAACTTTTATTAATGAAAAGAACCTTTTTATTTTTAGATGAGCAAAGGAGTTTCGGACCAAAGCAAAATAAGATTGAATTTTAACTGAAAATCTCAAAATGCTGTAAGGCGTTTTCAAGTGCTATCCCCATAGCATTGGGCAAAGAAATGTAGGTTTTCTGTAATTAAACCTTTTAGCAAAATATCAAATGATAGCATGAATCTACAAGAAAAAATTACCATGAAATGAAATAAAGTCAAAATTTATCCTGAATTTTTTAAATATTTTCCAGAAAAAAAAAAAAAAACATAACTTGAACCTTCAAGAAAAAATTACCTTGAATTGAATTAGATGTAATAAAGACAGAATAGCCTGATTTTTTGAAATATTTTTCAGAAAAAATAAAATCAAAATACGAACAAACACAGATCATTGTTTGGGAAAATGGCTTTGTAAGAAGATGAGTTTATATATATATATATATATATATACAATTCAAGTTTTAAAATTCATTTTAAATCATTTCACTGGATTCTGGCTACATTTTAATTCTTTAAAAACAGCAGTTAATAATGGAAATAAAAGCAATGAAAACTTTGTTATTGACAATGTTCATTCTTATTTCAATTTTTTAAAACCAATATTTATCATAAAAAAAAAAAAAAAAAAAATTAACTTATGAAAAATGCAAGAATTTTCTAACTTTTTCTTTAGCTGTTTTTGTGATATTGAGATATTAATGGTTTGTACTTATATAAATTTACTTCAAACTATTATTTTAAGTATGGTTAACATATGATATCAAAAAAGGAAACATTTTTATTCACAATGTTCCTTATTCTTTAAGATTTTCCTAAACCAACATTTACCATAAATGAAATGAAAATTTTCATAATGTATGAAAAAAATCAAAGAATTTTCTTTACTTCGTATTGCTAAACATTAAAAATTTATGTTATTTTAAAATTACTTTTTCATCGTCTACAGATTTTTTTTTTTTTTTTTTTTTTTTTTGTCACAAGAATTTTCTGGCATTACATATCTTTTATTAATTAAAAGTACTAATCATACATTGATTTTTTTTTTCTAAATTATGCAGTACTTTTGTTTCATGTTAAATACTTTCAGTATTTCTAAATAATGAAACCTAAACGTTCCTAAATTTAAATTTTTATGAATGCGTGATCTATTTAATCTCGAGCTACGGTGATGTAAATCATTTTCTCCAACATTTAATTTTATTCTATAAATCTATAATTGGTATTTAATTCAACAAAATTGTTTTAAGAAAAATCATTCAATGGCATGCATAAATTATGTAACATTTTCCATCTAATGCATTGATCAGCTTATATTTTAATCTTTTAATTCGAATATTACGTTCTCTTCTGCATTAAGATATATTTATAAAACGTATTAAAACTGTAGCGTAGATTGGACTTACATTGAAATAAATAAATAAATAAAATGTAATTTTAAATAATACAATGAAATTTTGTGCTACATAAACCTGAAGTTACAACTACAAAAATTTGAAAAGAAAAGAACGTTTTCGTTTTTTTATCTTTTTCTTCTAAATAATATACTATAGAGCATGTTAATATGGCATTTAGTGAGAGCAGAGTTATAATTTCAATAACGCTCATATAAGTAAATAAATAAATAAATAAATAAATAAATAAATAAAATCAAAGTAATAACGTATGTAAAATTTTTGTATAAGATTACCTATGTTAAAATGGTATTACATTTTCAACAGGAATTTTTTTAATATGTACCTTAACTTTTTCGAATTATAACACAACAGTTAGCACTGAAATAAAAAACGATAAAAAATGTATTTGGAGTGACCTCCACACGATTTACCTATCATTTATTTGTTACTAAATGTATCAAAACCAATTTCAATCACTGAATATTTCAATACATAGACAAAAATTGCAACTATAATAGGGTGTTTGAGTATTTATCATCAAGTTTCAATATTTGTACAAGAAATCTTAATATGTTTTTGTGTAAAAGAAATATAAATGGCAAGCGCGACATTTCCACTAACAACCACGCTGTCGTAAAATTCTAGAACAAATTAATATCATTCACTTTCAATGAACTTCTACTTGAGATAATTAGCCACCGTAGGACGTAACATGTGTTAATCCTTCCAAACTTCCCTTCAGAGGAACAATAAGTCTCATCATCTCGCGTAATGACCATACATTAGCAAAATATATTATTATTATTTTTTCATTTTGGGAAATAAAATTATTGCTAACATGCTTTTAAATTTTAAACAAACTATTGTTGTTGTCTATTTCGGGCTATATATATAAAAATAACCTAAATAATAATAATAATAATAATAATAATAATAATAATAAAGCATTTTTATAAAATCTGTTGTGTGAATTAAAATTTTTGAACAACCTCTATTAAAAGTCAAACTCTCTAAATGGCTGATACGATATTATATCAGAATTTTTATTTGGAATTTTATTGTATCAGAATTCATATTGCTAATACGAATTTAAAATAATTTGATTTCATTGACTACAATGCTTAAAAATTCTACTCTGTGCCTCCGTCAAAGAGCGATAAGTCATACAGTCATAATGATATATATAATTCAGTCGACAGTGCCTAATCAATTTGTTTTTAACGCAATGTAGAGTATTAGACGCTGCATACTTTAGTAGACAAATTGTGTTCATAGGACATAATGAACAAGAATTCTTCTTTGTGCCAAAAATATTACAGGTTTCAGACTACTGAAGGCCGATTTGGCTACTGCGACGCTGATTTATAACAACCCTATAACATTTGAAATGATCAAATAAAGCATTTCGACTGTATCGTGTTCATTCACACACATACATACACACATTATATCACTGTGAAAATACAATATTTAAATTCAGAAAAATCTCAAAACGTGTGATGCACCAAAATTAAATAATCGGATATTTTCATCATAATAATATTTTTTTTCACATAATATATTTTCGGAAAATAAAATTGGAGTTACAAACGCAAATAAAGAATCACGAATGAGGTACTGAAATAGATGGCAACACTTGGTACAGCTTAAATATTTTAATACTTTTTTTTTCTTTGAAGTTGAGGGGTAAATAAGTCTAAAATACTAATAATTTATTATTTTTAAATACCTATTAATTTTACAAAAAATAATATATTTATTCGATTAAATTATGCCTTGAATTGAATGCTTCACTGTTAACTGCAACAGTTCACACTTCTTCATTTGCTCCATGCATGCGATTTTGTATGTACTGTATTGTTTTTTAAATCTATTTCTTTCTTCATATTTTTAATTGATTTCCTTATTCATATTTTTGTTATGGTAATTATCGTTTGGGCATTGATTTAGAGAAATTTTAGCAATATGCACTCTAATCATCGAAAATCATAATTTGCATGCTTAATTCCTCCAATGCCCCTGATGAAATGGAGAATGCAGCATGCTTTTATTCTTTTGATTTTGTCTTGATACTTTGATCTTTTTCAATCTGCTAATTGGTTACGTCGAGTTTGATTTTTCTCTATTGGCTTATTTTAGTAATTTTCTATAAGTTTTAATATATATTCTGATAACAATAAAAATGATAATGAAAAATAAACAAATGAATAATTCGCCACAACACTGAGAAAAAAACTATACCGTTTTCATCTAGGTCCTTTTCTAAATCCCTAAACTAGAAATATAGATTTCCGAGCTATGAGTATAAGGCACGCCAATACACTGAGAAAAATTCTATAACTGACATCTAGAATCTAAATTGTGGCTCTAGAAAAAATAGTTCCATGTCATCCTTATAAATTTCTCATAATTTTTTTTCTAGTCTCCTTTGAAAGCGAATTCTAGAGACCTCTATTAGAATTCTTGAACGTTTGCCTATACTATCGAGTACAAACCCATTTGAAAATATCTCGAAATAAATGTGAATACAAGAGGCAGGTTTCAGCAGCTATAATTTTGGTTTATGACCCAATTCTAGAAAATCAAGCGAGAATTTCTTGTAATACAAAAGATTCAGAATATTGTTTCACCATCTAGAAATGTGTAGATTAGAAATTCTCGACTATTTCGTCTATTCAGTTTATTAGCGTGCCTTACGCGCATAGCTCGAAAATTTATATTTCTAGTTTAAGGATTTAGAAAATGACCATTTATTCATTCTAGATGAAGGCGGTATATATTTTTTTCCCCCTCAGTGAACCCACAAAAGCCAGTTAGGTAACTAGTTAACTTAATAAATTTTTTAAAAATAATTTGTCCAGAATTTTTTTTTATTTATATTTGAAAAATGAAGAAGAATATCCACTTTAAAATAATTCTGATAAGATTACAATTCATATCGAAACATAAAAAGAAGGAGCTTTTTAATGATTGTAATCAAAAGTTTTCTATTCGAACTGTCAATAACAAAATGAATCAAAAAAAGAGAAAAGCTGAATTTATGAACTAGGACAACAATAATTGAGTAAATAATGAAATAAATGGCTCAGAATGGAGAGATAATTCATCAGAAGTCACTAGCCCGCATTGAGCGTAAAAAAAAAAAAAAAAAAAAAAAAAAAAATTGCAAGGTTAAATTTTTTGGTAATCGATGTAACGCAAAATTCACAAAAGGTAGCTCCAACTTGCAAATAAACTTGCTCCAGTGATTGGCATGCTCCAGTAATTGACATTTATCCCGAAATACTTAATAAATAAAAAAAAAGTAATAAAATCATATATTTTACATATAAGAATTTTAACATTTTATGACAAACACTGGAGCATAGGGTGCTAATAACTGGTAAAATGAATAACTAGCAGTGTCAAACATTGGAACATAGGATGTCAATTACTAATAAAAGGAAAAACTGGCAATGTCAATTACTGGAACATTGAGTGGTTGTCAAATAAAAATTCATAGAAAAAAAAATAATAATTGTTATCAAATGTATATATTTTAACATATATGTGGTTCTGAATGTCTTTCATGCCGTATGTATTTACTTAAGATTTCTAAAAATATTTTCTGATGACTAGAACATTAAAAACATCAGAGATTACTCTAAAAGTGTCAATCACTGGTGCACTTACCCTATACATATTAATAAATATTTACAGGATTATTATTCAATAGGGGTGTTTTTATTCACTGATTGGTCTATCCTATATATATTAAAAAAGTAATTTTCAGTTATTAATAAGTATGATACTTTTTGTTATGATTTGTTGGTATTCAGAAGGTTCAAATAAGTCTATACAAACGCCTAGAAGTGCTTCACGTATAGCATTCAAAGTTTTCTATTCTTGTATAATATGAGATAACATACGAAAGCAAAAAGCATTGGTGAAGCTTCCGACAAAGTGTTATTTTTGATGTACCAAATAACAATAGGATGTATTAATTTTGTCTTTTCTTTCTTAAACTATTTTTACAGCGGAAATAATATAATTGTCCCTTTTGCGCCTGCTAACGGATGTTGCGACTGACCCAGATAAAGTAGCGGATAATAATACCCAGACTTCTTTTATGGTTCGGTGACACAATATTTTCATTGGCGTGAAGATATGTTAAAACTGTTTTCTAATTCAAAGTACCACTTTCCGACACATTCACAAAATTATTTCGTATGAAACGATCTTATTTAGTTTTATAGGAATCGGTCATTATATTTTTATTTATAAATGTAAATACTACTGTAATCCTAATGCTTTTAGAAACTTCACTATTTACCAATTAGCATTTCGACATTTTTGAATTGAGACGTTTTGCCAAATATCTAGAAAAATTCTGTAGGAATTATTTCAAAACTTTAGAATTACAAAGAACATGTGACACCTCATATAATTCAGCAAAAGTTTCAAAGGGCACCAGTAAAAAATTAAATAAAAGTCAAAATGTTTTGGATCAGCCTGCAAAAAGTAATACTTGAAAGGCGTTTTGGCTGTAGCGTGTGATTATAAAAAAAAATCCTTCTAATTATTTGTATATATATATATATATATATATATATATATATATATTTTTTTTTTTTTTTTTTTAAGAGGCTACTACATATATTTATTGTGAAATATAACGGTTTCTTAAAAAAAAAAAAAAACTTGCCGCCTTTTAAATTAAAACATGTAGGGTATTAGACCCAGTAAAAAAATATTTTTAGGAAATTAGGCATACTGCATTAGACACAGCATACTACAGTCACAATGCAAAAATGTTAAATACTTTATAACAACGCTTTTAGTAGATAATTTTTAACTACGCATGCGCAAACTTTTAAAAAATTTTATTTGCATAGTTTAACAGCCTAAAAAAGTATAGAGCTACGATTGTGAAAACCCGAAACTGTAAAATCAAAAAGTCATGAAAGATAGAATGAATAGAATTTCAGTTCCTTTCAAAATAAAAGCTAAACTGTAAGGGGTTTCACTCACATTTTTATTTTGATTCAGTCAATGCTCAAATGGTATAATAGTGTTTGCTGATTATAAATAAATATTGATAAAACCTTCTATTGTCTTCCACTTTTATTTCTGTAGTGATAAGTATAAAGGGTTTAAGTCCATATTCTTGATTTTTCAGGAGACGAAAAATAAAGTTTAACTAGCTAAAAACAAATCAGAAGAATGGCTTAGGGAAAAGGTATTTCGTTGATTTTTACCCTTTATACCATTCAGTGGTTGTCAACCTTCATTTAATAACGGGAAAAATTGAATTAAATATATTTTATACCATACATGAATGGTAAATTTCTAAATTGGTCCTTTTTTTACCAATGGATTTTCTCAAAGACTAAATGACATAGAATTAAATCCTTTATACCAATCGATAGAGAATTTTTTTCTGAGTCTGACTATGTACTTAACTCAAAATCGACATTTTTGGACTTAAATCCTTTATACTTATCAGTACAGATTTATTAATTAATTTTTTATTTTTTTGAGTGAAACTGAAATTGTGTTCATTCTATTTCTCATAACTCTTTGAATTTACAAGATATTTGTTTGGGGTTTTCCTGTAAGTTGCTCAATACCTTTGGCTATTAAATTATGCAAATTAATTTTTTTTAAAGCTAGCGCATGCGTAGTTAAAAATTATTTAGCAAAAATGCTCATATTTCGTAAGATATTTAACGTTTTTGAATTCTGAATGCAGTATAGTGTGTCTAATGTAGTACATACCAAATTTCCTAAAAATGGCTTTGAACTGGGTCTAATATCCTAGGTGCTATAATTTAAAAAGTGGTTTTTTTTTTTTTTCATTTTTTTAAAGAAATTGTTATATATCAATGAATATAGCTGATAGCCTCATAAATATCATACAGATAATTAGAATAATCCTCATAAACAAATCCTACAGCAAAAACGAATTTCACGCATCACCTTTTACAGTGTGATCCAAAACATTTTTACTTTTAACAAATAAATGAAGACCTTACATACTTCTTGATTATAGCCTTAGCACTTTCGGGAAGGGGCCCCTCCCGTCATCAGAGGCTGCACGGTGGCGGCTTGCTTTGCTGTGTTGACGTTACTGACTTGATCTTTAGTAGTTCTGATGGTTCTACACCAGTTACGGTTAATTTCCTGTGCTTTAAGTGCTGCCTGTGTTTTAAGTGCTAAGGCTATAATCAAGAAGTATGTAAGGTCTTCATTTATTTGTTATAATTTGCTTCTTGCTTTTTGAAATCTTCAATTTAGATGTCTTACCTGGACTTTTTGAAAGTTAAAACGTGGCGTTTAGCGCATGCTTATGTTGTCCTGTTGCTGGGCACGTGCCATTACTTAAATATCTCTTTTGTATTCTGTTTTTAACGGTAACGTATCGTATGTTTACTTTCTTAAGAATATTTATCTCCGTCCGTATTAATATTTTGTAACTTTTGTGCGTTTATTTTGTCTCCTTTGCTGTTTTTAATGTATTTATTTGGCGTTTTCGCGCGTTTTTTGGTGTTTCGTTTCATTCGGATTCCGCCATTTTTTTTTTTTTTTTTTTTTTCCCCGATACTTACCATCTGTTTATTCTGTTTTTAACGGTAACGTACCGTATGGTTGGTTTCTTAAGAATATTTACCTATGTCCGTATTAATATTTTGTAACTTTAGTGCGCTTATTTTGTCTCCTTTGCTGTTTTAAAAAAAAGCACAGGAAATTAACCGTAACTGGTGTAGAACCATCAGAACTACTAAAGATCAAGTCAGTAACGTCAACACAGCAAAGCAAGCCGCCACCGTGCATCCTCTGATGATGGGAGGGGCCCCTTCCCGAAAGTGCTAAGGCTATAATCAAGAAGTATGTAAGGTCTTCATTTATTTGTTATAATTTGCTTCTTGCTTTTTGAAATCTTCAATTTTTACTTTTGTTTACTTTTTTACTGGTCCCCTGTTTTTCTTCAGGAAAAAACTTTGCTGAAAGATGTGAGGTATGATATGTTCTTTACACTCTTATAGTTTAAAAATAATTCCTAAAGAATTTTTCTAAGTATTTGACAAGATGTCTAATTTTGAAAGTGTCCATTGGTAGATATAGTGTAGTATGCCGTGGTCATCACAAAACTTTCTCTTTCTACTTTCTCTTTCTTCTTGCTCTTTTTTTTTTTTTTTTCACCATGGATAACAATTTATCTTTCCACGTGGTGATTATGGCGTTATATAGTCATTCCTCTATGAGGTCACAATATTCACTTTTCCAAAAAATTTACATTTTTAAAAAATTATTAATATTTTATTTTTTAAACAAAAAGTATTTTAAAAAATCAAGATAAATTACATAGTAGAAAACTAATTATAATGCATAGTAAAAAACTAACTATAATATTAATGTCGTTAACAAAATTTAATTTTGAATGCTTTCAAGGTCTGTCAAATGATAATAAGAAAACCATTTTAATTTTTTTTTTTTTTTTTTAATATTTCGTCTGAATGAAATATGTATCTCCCCTTAAAAATGTTCGACTATCCCAGAATCGAAAGTGTTCCTTAAATGTAATACTTTTTCTAAATTAATACTGTGTCATTTATGAGATTTTAAAATGATAGTTTATTATGTTTCACGATAAAGATGTTACACGAGAAGCGTTGGGAGAATTCGATCGTATCCTAATTAAATTGAATAAATGTCGAAGAACAGATAAAGAAATATCTGATGTGATGACCAGCATTAGCGGGAGTTTATAAACTTAATTGAAATAATTTTCTTTCGTATGAACAGCCTAAAAAGTATGTTCATCTATAAAAAGTATGTTTTTCCTACACCTTAAAAAAAAATTATATTTATATCGAAATCAAGCATGACTTTCGAACGAATGCTTTGTTCTATTTATTTACTTTTTTCTTTCCTTTTCCTTTTAAATATTCGTATTATCTACACATTCAAATTCTATTAAAATCTAAAAGAAAGGAAGAATTTTTTTTTTTTTTTTTTATCTGTTTTAATTTTATTACAAACAGAGAAATTTAGGACATTTTTATATGTCGCTAAGATAAATAACCTGTTTCTATTTCAAGAGAGTTTTTAACCACATTTTACCTTTTTAAATAAAAAAACGTCGATAAATCTAACACGCTATCATCCATGATCTCAATAAAAATGCTCGAATGGCTAAAATTACATCATTTAATCACGCGAGGGGAAAAAATGAATCAATTGCCACATCCCCGTAACATTTTATTATTATTATTATTTTTATTGTGATGTGATAATTTTATGTAGAACAGGTCATTAAAATAAATAAATAAATAAAGATTAAATACAATTGCCATAATTAAATATACCCATTGTTATTCTTAGTTAACAAAAATTGTAAAAATATAAAATTAATTAATAGTTACCGACATAATGTGGTTCTTAAATCTATAATGATTGGCTGTGGATATTGGATAATTAGTTCAAAAATAGAAAATATCACAATTTCAGCTGCACAAACAAGGACGGTGAAATATTGTATTTAAAAGGAATATCGTTCATAAATTGTAATACAAATTGTGCACTTTTATACCGCTTTAAATTTTTGTCGAGCTGAGAACAAATATAATGCGAAATATACGATTAATTTTTTTTAAAGAATAATGAAGACATTAATTAAAACATCAAACAAATCGACGTTTGATTAAAAACTTAGTATATTTATATTAGGAATGACCTTGTACTTTTTCGACCAGTTTTAATTATTCCTTATTAAATGATTAGAAAGACCTCCCGAATAAACAATCGGCCTTAATATCCTTACGTCACAGACTCAAAAAATTTCACAATAATTTATGGAGAGTGTTCGTAAACAAATTGAGTAACGTATTACACAAAACATATTTTGTATAAATTTGTACAAGGAAAAAAAAAAAAAAAAAAAAGCTATTCAGTTATTTAGTCAGAAATACAAAATGAAACAATCCATATCCGATCAAAATTTTTATTTACTAATGTAACAATTAAAAATGTAATCTCATTTCTTCAATAGACTAATTTGTTAAGTAAAATCAAGCGTCCCAAAAATAAAATTAATTACACAGTTAATTGATTAAAAATATGATACAGTGAAGCAACGATAATCCGGAAACCTATAATCTGGTAACACCTATAAAACAGCACCCATGACTTTTTTCCCTTTTCGTTTTTTACTTTCTTCTGTGCCTATAAATCATAGTAATCAATGGATTACTCGCGGATGACTTTTGAACGCATACTTGCCAAATTTTACGGTTCATTAGTAAAGCTTTCGGATTTTCATTTAATTTTACTGATTTATAGATTAATGTGATTTCTTTTAACGGATTAATGAATATAACGGTGAAAATTCTGGAAAAAACTGAAATTTTTTTTGTCTGGCAATCGGAAATACAAAAGTCATTAAAAAGGAGATCATTCTTGTTCCCGATACGGAAAGCCAAAATCACGAGTGCCAATATGCATTTCTGTCTGTAACACCTGCACTGCACGGCAAGAAGTTTTTAAGAGATATTTCTTTGGATCGACGATTGATGGATCGACGATTTCGATAGATTTTCGGAATATCTATCATCGAGGGAAATCGGTAATCCACCAAGTCTATTTCCAGCCGAAGCCCCTGGTTATTGATGCTTTACTGTATGTGTATCAAGGAAATTTCTGAACGTTTATTCTAGTATTGTCTAAACACTGAGGATGGTCAATTTCGGCAATTCACGTGATGTCATCGCATTTCACTCAGTCAAGATATGTGTTCTGAAAATAAAGTTACAACATTTCTGTTTTTGTTAAATTTAAAAGTAATAATCACGGTTTGGTTTTTAATAAGTGCATTGTTTCTATCATTGAATTAGTTGATTGTTATTCTGAATTCCTAGATGCAAAAAGTATTTGTTGTACAGTATGCTTATTAGTTCTTGGCGAAAAATAGCCTCTATATATTGCTAATAATACTATAATATTTGTAGTAATTAACGTTAAATTTATTATTAAATAAATAAAAAACACTTTTAAAAGTAAAACACAATTCCCCCCCCCCTTAAGGCTCTTCTCTACCTTTAACAACTTCTTCGTCGCGGGCAGCCAAGCCACGTGTATTCTATTATGAATTTTCTTATGCGATTTAATCATTACCTAATGTATTTTAAGTACCCTTAAATATAAAACAATTCAATTTGTAGTAAAAAAAAAAAAAAAAAAACTTTAAAGCTATAAAATGCAAAAAGGGCAAATGCGCACTTTATAACTTCAAAATGATTTTTTTTTTTTTTTTTTTTTTTTAAATGGCGCTGATTAAGCATTGGCCAAGGGCTCGCCAAATCGATGGCCATTTGTAAAGGGGGCAACCAATGGGCGGTCATCGCTGCTCCTAATAAGGGACAGCGCAGCACATCCATGCCTTGACCGGGATTCAAACCTAGGCCCAGACGTGTAAGAGTCAGAAACAATAGCCACTACACCGTCTAGGTTGCTCAAACTAAAATATTAATATATATATATATATATTTCTTTTGCAAAAGAAGAAGGTGAATAGATGTAATTTTTTTAAATGTGAAATAATTAAATAAATAAAAACATCATGTAATTCGTATGTCTTATATCATATTTTACATTAAATAACCTGGTGTTTGGCTGTCGGCGAAAAGATGTCTTAAATATTTTATAAATTTATAATGAGCACTTTTCTAAGGGTGAAAAAAATGTGGTATTAATATGAAAAGTAGTGGGATTAAGAATAGTTTTATTAACCCTCGACCGAAAAATAGGGATATTTATTATAGCGTTTAAATCTTTATCCGTAGTTTCCAAACAAACACGCTAATTTCATTTTTGTTTTTTGTTTTTTGTTTTTAATAGGAGTGTTGATTTAATCATAATGTTTCTTAGCTATATCATAAAAATTTGTTTGATAGAATTTTTAAGATTATACATATATACATATATATGCCATTTTGCATTGTTGTTTTAAAAATTTTAAGATAGTAAATCTTCTAATTTCCAAAACATGTTAAAATATAAGTCGTGGTATTTTTAGACTGGAATATAAAATTGCTTTTTTACAAAAATCATGAACTTTTAACGGATTTTGAACAAAAACTAAAAACTGATTATAAATATTATGAGTTCCCGGTTCACAAATCTCTAAATTCGGTTGAAAATTAGAGATTCTATAGAGATATTTAAAAATTAATTATTATTATTATCATTTTACAAGGCCATATTGCATTGATGCGATATTTTAAAATTTAAGACCTAACAATCTTCCACTTCTAACTCATGTTAGATGCTTAGTCATATATGTATTTAGATTAACAATTTTTTTAAATTAATTTTGACAAAAACGAAAAATTGGTTAAAAATAGTGAATATGAGTTCACAATTCAAAAATCCCGAAATACGGTTGCAGTTTAAACATTTTAAAAGAAAATAATATTCAACTAAAGTCAAATCCATTCATGCGTTGATATTTTATGATTTGTAAGCTTGTTTTCATCAAACTGAATATTACAAATTCTATAGAGAAATAATATTTAATTAAATGCAAAGCCGAGAATTTTAATAAAGCTAATTTTACTTTTGATAACTTTTTCTATTTACACTTGCACAACATCAACATGATCAAACTTCAAGTTTATCAATAAATTAAAATTTTAAATTACTTCTTGACAGAGTTTAGTTGACAAGAATTTGCTGACATACGCAAAATGTTTTTTTTTTTTTTTTTTTTTTTTTTTTTTTCATTTCTAATGGATTTTTCCAGTTATGAAAATGCCCATGTGCGATATGCAGGTGTAAATTCATAATTTCGTATACAGTTATTAAGAAAGGATCAAGTTTTATCCCACAAAGTCATTTATTTTAGAAGCACTTTATATTTTGCTGAATTGGTGTACTTTAGATATGATATCTGAAAAATAATCAAGTTATTTTTTGTTTCAATTGCTGGTAAAAAATAAACAAGTTATTATTATTTTATTTTATTACTGTTTATTTATTTATTTATTTATTTATTTATTTATTTTTTATTTATTTTTTGTTTATTTAGTTTGATTATTTTAAAAAGAAATTCTTTAATGTTGGATTTTAACAAGTAATTATTAAGAAAATCATTATGCGTTTTTTCCTTTAGTGAATTTTGCCTTAAATAAACTGAAATCCATGCAAAGAATTAGGGTCACCTGATTCCTTTGCATCGTCTTTCAATTTAAAAAGTTGCTTCGGGCACAAAACTTTAGGTCTAAAACTATGCATAATACAATAAATCTCCAAAGTTTTTGGTATTTGATTATAAAAAGCTATTCATTTTACCATGTTTTTATTAACTTCTATTCTTGTTTGTTCGGTACAAATCTTGCAATCAAATTTTAACTAACTTCCCTATTAGCTAGACATTTGAAACTTTCACAGTAGCTCAGAACCCGGTGACAACACAATACTTCGAAGTCCGATTTTCGAATTTTCGATTAGTTTTCTTATAATTAATTAAAATATGAAAATAATAACATCTTAATAGCATTAAAATAGCCATTAAAATATTAGCTATAATTTAATTGTTGCAAAATAAATAAATAAATAAATAAAATTAAAAAAAAAAATACGAGTTCATTTTTATTCGATGTAAAAATAAATATATTTAATTAAATGTGACCGTTAAAAAATTATAAAATGTTAAATTATGCATCTCACAGAAATTGACGTCATTACACTTTAAAAATTTTATGCGCATTGATAAGAGCTCTATGATTCATCAGAAAATTTAAAACATGGTATATAAATAGTTTTTTTAATCTTATAATTATTTATGATGATTTTAATGATTTTTGTAATGTATTTAATGTATTCTTCTAAAATGATGCAAAATACAACAAATTAAAAAATATTTGGCATTTGATTATAAAGAACAATATATATATCTATGCCTTTTATCTCTTTTTAAATTTTTAGAACTTTTGAGATTTATTTTAATGAAACGTATGAAAAATTTGATGTATATAGTGATATGTATAAATGATATATAATAAACTTGTAAGTAAAGCTATATCCTCATTTTCCATATTGTCCTTCATATTATGCCTTTACTTAATTATTATTAGTATTATTTTCAATTACAGACAATATTAGATGTGCCTCTTTAAAATCAGCAGAAAATATTATTTTATAATGCATTTTGCAAACAAAAGTTTAATAAAACATTTTCGATCTCATAACTGATTGCATTTGCAAAATTAAATTGATGTCACATCCTCTGGTTTTCAATTTCATTCGCAGTTAGATTACATAATAGCAATAAGGTATGCAGCATTTGTCAAAATCACTTAATACTACTAGTTCAACACTACATAAAATGTCATCAGGTGTAATTTAAGATACAGTTAACTTTTATAAACCTTTATCGAGTGTAATTTTACATACAGTTATTTTTACCTACTGTTGTAGCAGTAATCAGAATTTTAGTTTTGTTTTCACAGTAGAGAAATAGAACTCTATTTATTATTTCAGAGAATAATTCAATTTATATTTAATTAGTAATTATTTATTATCGCTAAAAATAGTTATAATAGTATTTCGTCTACTCAAAATTCGATATGAAGTTGAACAGCATGTGCAAATTACAGCATCTTCAACTATAAGTTGCATTTTAAAATGATTTGAGGATAAGATATCAAACCAAAATAGCATGTTTTTTTGTCTTATAGTTGCAGATACTATAAATTAAAAATTGGGTTCTACTAGACATGTAATTTTTTATAGTGTAAATGAAATTGAAATTGATAGTTATTTATAGAGAAATAATATTTAAAAACATATAATTACAAAAAAAAAAAAAAAAAAGATAAATATATTATTATTATTATTATTATTATTATTATTTAATGCAATGCATAATACGATACATTTCTGTATACAAATTTTCTTTTAGAAGACATTATTTAAAATTTTTTGGTACTTTTATGGAAAAATAATTCAATTATTATTATTATTATTATTTTCATTTTCATTTTCATTTGCACATTCAAAATTTTTTATTTTCAGGATTACCGATATAATCCTAAACATACTAATTTAATTTCTTTCCTAAAAAATAAAATAAAATGAAATAATGAAGGAATATCATCGATAAATATGCAATCATTTTCTAATCATGATTTTCTAGAGAATTTAATTTTTATTTTTGTCCACAACAATGCATCGTTTATCTGATCTTTGTCTAGCTGCTGCCTTTTCAATTTATTCATTTGAATTTAATAAATTTCTCTTAGAAATACATTTAATCAAATCTATGAATTCTTGAAATTTATTCTAGAACTAATTAATATAAACTTATTATTAGAATAAAGGATAAAAATTTTAACAAATATCAAGTGGGAAGATTTGCCATTTCCTTGATTTTTAAGTAAAATAAATCACTGAAAAGATTATGTTAAAATTATTAGCTAAAGTATTCCATCAAATTTTTTGGCTGAATGTATTTTATTATAATTTTTTTTTTTTTCAGTTCTCTTTTTCCAGTACTCTTATTTATTGTTTTTCCTATGCAGTAATATTTCCTAAAAATAATAATGATAATAATTATATCTATATTATAGACATATATATACACACAAAAAAGTTCTAAGTAAAGGAATTGGAAAACATGGAAAAAATTAACTCCATATAAGTTACATTCATCGGAAAAGCTACAAAATTTAGAATACAAAAACTATATATATATATATATATATATATATATATTGAACTTTTACTGAATTTTTTTTCCTAATGTACCCTATTGGATTTACTTTTATTTATTTGTTTGTACCAATTACATTCACAAATTTTAGAATGGTTCTTAAAATTAAAAAAAATACTAAATAAGTAATACATATTTAATGAGTTGGAGTGTTTTAGAGTTATATGAAGAATGCGATGTAGGTAAAGAGCTGGGGTGGTTCAGTGGTAGAGAGTTCACACGATAAGCGAAATGCGCAGGTTCGATTCCCGGTTCTGAAATTTTTCGTGTAGTTGGTATAAAAAATCAACTTTACGTTCCAACTCTCTTAGTAAATATTTATATTTGATAAATGATATTTTTAAGTACAATACTTTTTTTTTTTTTTTTTTTTTTTTTTTTTTTAACAAAACTTTTTTTTTTTTTTTGGGGGGGGGGGGGGCATAGATATTTTTAACAAATTTATACCACTTTTGTAAAATAAAATATCTAAATATAAGTATAAAATATTTTTTCTCTTTACACAATTTTTATAGATTTCGAATATTATCGAATATTGTAATACATATAATCTAAAACATTACTGTAAATTTGTGTCTCAGAATATTCAGAAAAAGAAAAGAAATTTTATGAATTACATGTCACAATTTAATATAAATACGCTTTAAAAAGAGTCTTTCCTCATGATGAGTTATTTTTTATTTATCGTTTGCATATATGGCATGTTTTTTTTTTTTTTTTTTTTTTTTTTAAATATGTATTTCCCAGATTCATAACAATGAGAAAATATATTTTATCAGCTGTCTCGTTTCACTGTAAACAAAAAATTTTCAAAAGAAATTAAAATTTCCACGTGCTGTGTTTTCAAATCGTTAGGATACAGAAAAAAAAAAAAAATAAATAAAAAGGACGGATAGATTAATGAATGTAATATATATTTTGTTGCACAAAAATTATTTTGTCTTATGAATACTAAGAATATTTCTAGACAAAAATATTGTTAACTTAATGTTATTATCATAGAAAATAAAAACGTTTGTTTAGATTTTATAAAATAGGATTTTCATAATTTTTAAAATATAATAACATTTATAAATTTTTGTTCCAATTACATTGTTGTTAGTTTCATATTTTGTTTTTATAAATATTTGATATTTTCACAAATTTTACTATGAACGTTTCTGCCATCCATATTTAGATTTGTTTGCCATATTTTACATTTGTTTGCCATACTGCCATATTTACAACTGCTATATTTACATTTTATTTCTATAACGTTTTCTGATATGTTGGTGGTATTTCAAAGTTTTTGTTTTTGTTTTCCTTCTTCTTCTTATTATTATTTTACAAGTTTTAGAAATTTTTTCGCTTTAATGTTGCTTTATCACTTTTCGCAGCAATTTTTAAACGTTTTCCTGTATTTCCTATACCCTCTTTTTTTTGTATCATTACAGGGGTGGTACTATGGCGCAGCTTTAGTAAAATTATTTATGAATTACATTTTTTCTTTATTTAACCGCTGAACATTAATATGAAAATAATGATGTTCACATCTGCATTAATACCATTTTCATTTTTATTTTTTTATTTTTTTCAGTAATAGTTTAATTGTTCTTATAATTATAATACACATTATACTAAAATTGACTAAAACTAATAGTTAAAGAAAACGGGGCTTTTAATAAGTAAAGTAATAGATGGCATTTCAGTGGAAAAATTTTTACATGATAATTTTAAAATATCACTTTTTGTTTACATTTGTTATAGAAATCCTATTCTTATTTTATAGATAGCCTAAAAATTCAAATGTTTTCAAATTTATCTTGCATTCTATATTCATACAAGCGTCTTTTTAGAGATATCATCATTTGCAATAGATTTTGTATATTCTGGAACAGTATCTTTTGTTGCCTTATCGGCAGTATTGGACATAATTGATTAAAAACTAATTGAATTACAATCAAATTGCAATTATAATTATTTTACTGTCAATCGATTAACAAGCAGTTGATTACAAACAAATTGAATTACTTATTCAATTTATTTGAAATCAATTACTTGTTAATCGATTGACAGTAAAATATTTATAATTGTAATTTAACTGTAATTCAATTACTTTTTAATCAATTATGCCCTATCGGTATAGATCTCGAAGAGAGAATTATGAGATAAACAAAGAGGAAATTTTTCATCAAAGAGAACTTCTTCTCACCAAGTTATTTGAAAAAAAAAAAAAAAAAAAAAAAAAAGGGGGGGGGGGTGTCAAATTATGCAATTTTTTTATTCATCTCATCTTATTATATAAAATAACTACGGTTTCTGTTACGAGTTCAAAATTGCGTAAAGGCTTTTACAAAATATAGAAACAAATAAAATATTTTTTGTGGTATTTTGTAAAGTAGTTTGTAAGTTTTCACCCAAATATTCCACAATTAGATTTTCGTATAGCTTCAATTTTAAATAGAATTAGTAATATTAAGAGGGGACAATACCTAATTCCGCGGACAGCCGTGGCCAATGTTATTCTATGGGAAAATTTGTTGCGACAATTACACATTACCTAATGTATATTTTTTAATTCTGTTTTCGCAGTCAGAAAATTCATAACCGTTAAATGAGTACTCATTTTTGAAAAATTCATTTTTTTTTTAAATTTTTACATTTTAATTTTGAGTTCAAAAATGCGATTTTTCACAAAATGCATTTTCCTCATTTTCTAGTCGCAAAATGAAATACTAAAATTTTAAAAAATCAATTTTTGGAAAACAAGTACTAATTTAACGCTTATGAATTTTCTAAATGTGAAAACAGAATTGAAAAATATACATTAGGTAATGAGTAATTATGTAATCAAATTTTCCCATAGAATAACATGGGCCAAGGCTGCCGGCGAGATTAGGTATTGTCCGCTCTTAATATGGGATTTTAGTTAAAATTATAAAAAGAAAAAAAAGAGAAAGAGAAAAAAATGGACTTACTACATCAAAACTCGACCCGAACATTGCTGCATGTGTTCTTTCGAATCCAACTGCCACAGAGGGACTGTTTCCCAACAGCCTTTTTTTACTCGTTAATGATGCGAGTATGCGGATCAGATAGCGTTGGTGGAATATACTTATCTTAATTGCGAAGCGAAACAGAAAAAAAAAAAAAGAATAAAAATGAAATAAAAATAGAAATAAACATGAAGATAAGGCTCACATATACTTTATTCATAAAGTGACATTTATATTTCTGATCAATAAAAATGACTTGGTCTTTTCTCAAAAATATTACATTCCAGTCACTTTTATTCAAAAATACGTCTACCAGCTGTAGTAAGCTATGACTTAACAAAAGGCATACAAAACTCTAAGATGAATCCCTCTACAAATTTTAAGAAATAAAGGAAAAACGAAAATGAATGCGGCATATAGTTGCAGATCTAACCGATAATAAATAAATAAATAAATAAATAAATGAAAGAAGGAGAAGAAGAAGAAATGAGGTATGGCCATCACAAAACTTTGATATTTTCCTAATATACAAAGTGAAAAGTTTTATCATTAGATAGACTCCTCCCCCCTCTCTCCGTAACCGTTTGTAATATATAAATAAACAAAAATAAAATAAAATAAAAACATGCTTCCAGGTGCAAAAATATATCTTCCAGCTGCAAAAACTGTTATGATGCCACGCTACGGAAATATTCACAAAACCAGTTATGTAAAAATTACAAAATAGGAATTTTTAGACGACTCAGTATTTATATTTAGTAAAATATATTGATACACTATAATAATGATAAAAATAAAAATAAATCCTATACAAATAAAATTGACCTGGGTTGAGGTTAGGTGGGCTTTATGTCGCACTAGTGATACGCTATAAGCAATTGGCTATCGTCTGGTACACATACGTTGCACGATTAATTCAAGTGGTGAGTTGGAATCCTCATTTTCAATTTTATCAAATTTAAGAAAATCATACTGTTCCTCAATAATTAATATTTGCAATTGATTTTAATTTAAAACTTTCATTTCACTTAAAAATTCTAATACAATTTGCATTTTACCCGTAGACGTTATTTGCAACCATTATCAAATCGATTTTAACGAAAAGGGCATCATCTGAAAGATTATTTTCAAACTATTTGATACACCTGCTATTTGATATAACGATTCAGAGAGCGTCGTCCCAATGAGGTCATTGTAACGCTAGTCGACTCTAAAAGGATTATTTTTCACTTATTTTTCTTACTTACTTTCTTCTTCTTTCTTTCTTTCTTTCTTTTCTTTTTTTTTTTTTTAGTTAAACTATCAAGATTTTTCTCTTTCTTGTCTCTCTGTCTCTTTTTTTTCATTTTAAAGGAATAGAACAGTAGAGATCCGAATACTACAGCCGGCCTCGGCAACAAAATTATTGAAGCACTAGCAATAATTCCTACATAAAAGATGGCCATCTAATACTGTTTTGTTATGTTAATATTTATCGAGTCATGATCTTAATCTTATACTGTTTATGAAAAAAGAAAAAAAGTTGATTTTAAAAATTAATGACCAAACTAAAAAAAAAAAAAAAAAAAAAAAAAAAAAGTGTAGATGTGTGATTCAATAATTTTACTTCCGACTGTACATACAAATTTAAATTTTGTAATTTTTTACAAAACTGATTTTATGTATTTTATCTGCGGCATCACATCATTATTTACTTCATTCGATCCTTTTACTTGCAAGATAATTATGCTCATTTAAATTAGACTTCCACCAGATTTTACAAAAGAAAAAAAAAAAAATTAAATACAAGAAATAAATTACTTTTTCCGCTATGTAATAAAAGAAAAAACTTGCTAAAATTTTCCGGGATGAGTTTTTGCAGTTGAGACTTAATAAATGCGTTCTCGCGGTGATGACAGCGCGCGTTAAAGGGTTAAAATATTTTTCATTTGGAATTATGTGTTTTTGGCGAAAGGTTGCGAAAATAAAAGCTGTATATTAATAACACCATATATTTAAATGCACTACCTTTCCATAAATGACCGGACACTTTTGATTTCAAACATTTTATCAACTAGAAAAATTGGCGACGAATTATCCTAAAACATCGACTTTTATTTATTTATTTATTTTTTAATTATAATATGTAGGGTTTTGAACCAAATGCATTGCTATTTTTAGAAAACTTGCCATACTATATTAGACACAACATAGTGCAATAAGAATATAAAAATATTAAATGCTTAATGACATATGAATAATTTTACTAAATATTTTTTAACTGCGCAAGCTTTAACGAAATTTCATTTGCATATTTTATAAAGCCAAATAACTGAGCTACTTATACGAAAACCCTAAACAATTATCATTGATAAAATGAACAGAGTTTCAGTTCCACTAAAAAAAAAACTATAAATAGTTTTACTCAAATTTTTATTTGGATTCAATCAATGTTATAGTATTATTGATTGTAAAAAAAAAAAAAAAAAAAAAAAAAATATTGATAAAACATCTTTCTCTCTCTAGTACGATATATTGTATTATTTCTTTCAATCTGGAATTTTGCGTCCTTGCCGTTTTCAGTATTCTACCTTGAATTTTCTATTTATTTTTTATGTCAAAAAAAAAAAAAAAAAAAAAAAAAAAAAAAAATAATAATAATAATAATAATAATAATAATAATAAAAAATAAAAGTGCAAAAGTGCAAAAGTGCAAACTTTCTTTTTTTCTTTCTTTTCTTTTTTTTTTTTAATAATTAGAATAAGTTTCTAAAACAATGATGGTAATTTCTAATAAATAAAAATGAATTGAAAAGACCGAGAAAAGGCTTAAATTTAATAAAAGAAATGGAAATAAAAATTTATTAAAATTATATATTGAAAGATTCTGGTATTTATGAGCCAAAAATGAATAAATAAATAAGTAAATATCTTTCTCTTTATATCGAAAAAAATGAACGCGCAAGCTTTTTTTTTTTTTTAATAATGGAGCAGCTTTAATATGCTTTTCTCTTGGTGAAATTTGAAATTTGTCACCGAAATAGCTCGGACGTTTCTCGCCAAAATCTTTACGCAACTGCGATAGCCAATTTAATCCATCGCCAAAATGACAACAAAAATTTTAAAGCCGCCAAAGAGCTCCTATGCTAAAGCTATACCAAAGACATTTTAAGAAATGGATATAGTTAGTGTTTCTAGGGAATGAAACACAGTTACTCCATGCCTTTATATGGAAGAATAGATTAAAATAAGCCTGTCGTACTAAAGAAAATTCTGTTTACAAAGAATATAAGCAGATTTCTTTTATTTATTTATTTTTCTTTCTTTCTTTCTTTCTTCTTTTTTTTTTTTTTTTTTTTTTTTTTTTTAAGAGAGAGAGAGAGACTGAAATTCAGTTAATTCTTACAATGACAAATTCTTGAATTTTCACAGTATTTGCTTGGGGTTTTCATTTAATTAGCTTAATACATTTGACTAATAAATTATGCAAATAAAATTTCGTTAAGTTTTGCGCCTGAGCAGTTAAAAATTATTCAGTGAAAATGTATATATTTCATTAGGTATTTAATATCTTATTCCCAGTGTAGTATGTTGTGGCTAATGTAGTATGTCAAGTTTTTTAAAAATCTCAATGCATTGGTTTAATACCCTATGGATGTTATAATCAAAATAGTTTTTTTTTCCAATATATTCTCTAATCTGGTAAAAATGAATACAGATAATAATTAAAGGAAGCCTCATGATCACATGATTCACATGCTACGGGCAGAACGTGTTTAATTCATTAATTTTTACAGGCTGTTTCCAAACATTTTGTGTTTTCTTTAAATTTTTATTACTTCTCTTTTTTGATTTTGGGACAAAATTTTTGCTGAAATACACGAGGTATAATAGGTTCTTTACGCGCTTAATTTTTCAAGATAATTTGCAAAGAGTATTTCCAGATATTTGAGAAAACGTTTGAAATCAATCCTGTCATTTATGGAAATGTAACGTAATATAGTCGCATTCTAAGTAATGCAATAGTAAGATAGAATTTAGAACGAATTTATACCCAATCGAAATTGAATTACAGTCGTGATATTTATTGTTTTGTAACACTTCTATTAATTGATAAATTAAATTGAAGCAGCATAGTTTTTGTCTTAAATGTCAGTCCGTCTTACAGATGTAACAATCTAGGAAATTACAGATCTACAGTGACACCTTTTGGGCAATACACACCAAAATATAATCATATATGTAGGCAAAAAAATATATAACAAATATAAATTTTACGTTGAATTTTGTTTTTAGTTTTGCATTTACATCAGTCACAAAATTTATGGGTCATACGTATTGACTTATATATAAACAAACAATAAATAATTATTAATTGAAAAAAAGAAATTAAAATGAATGAAAACGGAATTCAAAAATTAGATTTTATGTTTAGAAATATACAATATGAATACATTACATTAATGTACTTAATATTAATATCACGTGTATTATTATTCATGGATAAATGACGTACATGACTATTTTTCACACTAGCTGAAATAAAAGTAAAATAAATTAAGTATTTTAAATCACTGCATGCTATTCATTTTTGACACATAGACATCTTCTGATAATGGAGTAGAATATGCATTTATCTGTGCTTCATTTTCTTTAAGGTTTTCCGTTTGAAACATTCTTCTATCGCAGTCGTGCGTAAAATAAGTACATTACTAGATTAAAAACAAATTTTGTCAAAATTCAATTAAACAGAACTAGAATTTATATATTATTCCTCGTACATTATTCCTTATCTTCCTCCGTTATTCTTCTGTAGTGTAATATACCGAATGTTTAGAACAATAAGCAGTAAACTGACTAGTTTTAGTAAAAGCCGAGTATGAAAAATAAACTAAAAAGGCCTTAACCGGTTTATATTTCTTAATGCAAATCCTACCCGATGAGATCAAAAGTTTTACATTTTTATGCATCACTCTATGCATGTTTGCCTTCAACTTAACCTATTCATTTAATTTTTATATTAATTTAACTATATATATATATATATATATATATATATATATATATATATATATAAACAATTACATTATACATGCATAGAGAAACACGAGTTCGTTATAAATTTGCAAACAGCGGAAACTGACTATTTATTGGTTCCGTGACGCTTCTTTTCCTGTCCAAGAGTTTTGTTCGTTAAACAGTTAAAATATATTAGTTATTGTGCACGAATATTTTGAAACTTCCAGATAGCTAAAAAGCCTTTTAGCGATTTGAAATATGATATTATTATTATTATTTTTATTTAATTTCGCTTGTTGTTTGCCACGGTCAAATCTTGTAGTCAACTTTTAATCCATATTCAACGAACCGATTGTGTTCAAAACTTGTACACAAGTTCATAGACGATACCAGTATAATATGGAAGCATTTTCAGGGATATTTTTTATTAGAGGCAGGTTCCAAGACCAAAGATCTGTCTACCTTTCACAAATCTGTGAATAACTTTTAATATACTTTTGCTTAATCGATTTACTTAATTTTTAGAGTTGAGTCCAAAGTCGATCATAAAATATGCAGGCATTTTTAAGGACCTTTCTCATCCCGAGCAGGTTTCAGGGTAAAAATCTATCTGCTTGTGACAAAACTTGCGATTCATTTTTAATTCCCTCGCCCTCTTGATTCAAAATGTCGGCCACTTGAAAATTTCAAACTTAGCTAAAATTGTATTTATGAATTCATTTGCTTAAGGACTCAGTACATACATAGTCCATATCAAGGTCTAAACCACGTTTATTAATCAACTTTATTCAACATGTTGTTTAAATAATATTATAGTTTTGAAAAATCAAAGAACACGCTTTTATAGAAATGTGAACTAAAAAGTACAAAATATCTATCTTAGTATTAAAATGCAGAGTAAGAGAAAATCGGGTGAGTGACACACCCTAATATTTACATACATTTAAATCTTTAATAAAAATAATTTAGAATTAAACAAAAACCATTTTTAAAAAATCTCCCCTGAGTGGGCTCGAACGCTAGACCTTTGGTTCGCAGCTCGGTGCTCTATCTCACAGCCACGGCATTCACGTAGGTAACGTCTTTTTTTACAAAATAGATTTTTTGTTTGCTCCCAGAACGGTTACAAACAAACATACAAACATACATACAGGTGAAGCTAATAAAAGCGTGTTAAAATAGCGGCTACTTCACACGAACGAAGAAGTCGACCTACTCTTCCGACTGAGCTGAAAAGACTTGTTTGATTGTTCGTCACTTTTAAATAAAACAGTGTTTCTCAAAAGTTGTGCCAAGGCTCACTTGTGCATTCTAAAAAATTTCCAGGTGAACTGTGTAATATTATAGAGAAACACACACACATGTGCCCAGATATAAAACTATATATCGTTACTGTATTATAACATTTCATTACGGATATATTAATCTTCTTTCTAAACACACCATTATTTTGTTAACTGATTTTTCTTGCAAAAAACAACCATTTATTCATGATGGGTATATTTCTTATTTTGAAAAAATTGAAATGGAGCTTACAAAGTTTCCCACAGGTTTAAAAATGGGCAGGGAGCTACTACGTGCTAGAGGGGGGGGGGAAGAGCACTTTTTAGATTTTTAAAAACAGTTTCGGACTATTAAGGGCACATTCAACATTTAAAATCAAGACACTTAATTTTAATGTTCTATTATAAGTATGCATAGCATACGTTAAAAAGAAAAAAATCTAAATTCAAACTTTTGATTGTTACTAATACGGCTGGATTATTTATCAATATATCCCCAAGTATCGATATTTTTTTAATATCGCGATAACAATATTTAAGATCTTGCTCTGCCGATATATCCTTCTAACGATATTACCTAGTGCGCAACTTTTATTTTAATGCAATTTTTTATTTTAATTATTATTATTATTATTATTACTTTTCTTTAAATGAAAAAGTTCTGGAAGTAATATAGAAGAAAACATATAAAAAACAGTCCACACTTGTACATATTAAAACTGGTGTTCACTTGTTTTTAAAAAGTAGCAAATGTCTATTTTCCTTTTCTTGAGAGAAATATCGATAATATCATTAATATCGATATTATCTTGGTGATATATCGCGATATTTAATTTCTGATATCGTCCAGCTCTAGTTACTAACGTATAAATGAATGTTGATCGTCATGAACAATATTTTTATTTATTTTCAGTTTGAAGGTTATTATTTTGCAAAGGGCAAATGGGGTGCAATGTTTTTAGATGAAGGCAAGAAGGGTGTTATTTTTTCAACCAAAGAGCAGGCAGGGCGAAACATTCCCCTGAAACTGCCTGGGGGAAACTCTTGGCAGCTTCTCTGCATAACACTTTACTTCATATAAAAATACTCAAAACAAAAAATTATAGATTTTTTCATAATGAAGCGATATATTGAACAGTCCTATTCTGGAAGTGAATAAAAGTTAAGTGTCAGCAAAATAAATAAATAAATAAAAAATAAAATTGCAGCATACTCGGTAGATAACGAAAGTTTTTGCAAGCACGTTATACGGATTAATTGAAATTTTCTACGCTCAACACAATTAAGTGTTAAAAGAGAAGTTATATGTGTTGACATATTCCCAACAAAATGACACTTTTACTTTCAAATATGTAACTTAATTATTATAAATTATTTATCAAAAATTCGTATGCAACGCGCTTATTCATAGGATTTTAAATACAAATCAAACTTAAAAAAGTTTGAGAACCCCTGAAATAAAAGAAACACGATACATTATTTTTTTTAATCATATTCTAAATGCTTGAATAGAAGTAAACACTTTTATAAGTGTAAGACTTTTTAAATTATTATTATTATTATTATTATTATTATTATTATCATTATCACCTTTACCATGATTGAATTTTCTGACAATACTGAATTATAAATATATAACAATACTGAATTACACGCACACGCACACGCACACACACACACATATATATATACATATATATATATATATATATATATATATATATATATATATATATTATGAGAACAGTAAGAATGAGAACGAAAAATAAACAGATGAATAATAATTCGCCTGAACAAATCACAAAAGTCAATTTGGTAACTAGTTAACTTAATTAAGTTTTTCAATTTTTTTTTAATTATTTGAAAAAAGAAGAATACTCGCTTTAAAAAAATACCGATAAGAATACAAAAAATATCGAAACATAAAAAGAAGGAGCTTTTAATTGATTGTAATCAAAAGTTTTCTATTCGAACTGACCATAACAAAATGAACCAAAAAAAAAAAAATCTTAATTTATGGAACAAGACACAAATAATTGAATAAATAATAAAATAAATGGTTCAGTATGCACAGGTAATTCATCAAGAGTTACCAATGAAAGTTAAACGCAAAAAACTATTTTTTATTAGGCTGCAATTTTGAGCAGATATCTGTTTTTTCAATACTTTTCTCATAATTCTCTAATCTCATCGAACTGCTCTTTTGCAGATTCCCAATTAATAGGTTTTGCAATGACTATCAATACAGTTCAAGGACAGTGTCATTGGCTGCCATGAGTTTAGAGTCTGACTGTTTCTCACAGGGCCACTTATCTTGTTGAAGAGTTTGTTATTGCTAATTTAGTTACCTTTCAACAAAAGGGGGGGGGGGCGCATGAGAAAATTTTCTGAATTAAAAACAGTATATCATTACATAACATTCAATAGAATTAATGATCAATTTTGAAACACTGAGTAAAATTGCCCATGAATAGTTTTGCATTTATGTTAAAGTAAACCAGCAGTGGACACTTAATTTCAAACTCTCAAAACAAGCTTACGAATTCTTCCATAGGCTCAGTGATGCTATTACGTTTCTCTACTATATTTTAGAAATACAGGGTAACAGAAAGAAATACGAGGGCAACAACAGATTATTACTGTTCATCGATTGTTATATTGGTTTGTTAGATTATTGTTTAAGAATTTGCCGTCTGGATTTCCCTTCCCTAGATAAACAGCACGCTTTTGCACATGTTGTAGATAGAAAAAAGATAAGATACTTTTAAGGTAAGATAAAGTAAAACATTTGAACCGTAAAAAAAAAAAGAAAAAAAAAACTTTTAATACATAATCCAAAATGTTAAGAACGTTTAAAAACGAACTGCACCAAAATCGGATAAAAATGACGCACGCTACTTTTGAAAATGTCAAATCAAATCCATACTTGCCCTTTAAAAAACTTCTTTTATTATTACACTTTCTTACAAGATGAACCCTTTGAATTACAAAGTAATTACGCTCATTTAATATCGACTGCCACCAGAAATTACAATCAAAGTTAGAAGAAAGGAAATATATATATATATATATATATATATATATATATATATATTTTCCCGCTAAGTTTTAAAAGCAAAATTTTGTTAAAAAATTTTGGTATGAATATTAAGAAGTAGGAATTAGAAACTAGATAAACTATGTACCACCGTGCTTGAAATAATTAAAAAACTAGTATATTGTGGCCGCCTCAAGACTTTCTTCTACATTTTCCTACACTAATTCACGCAGTATATATTATTCATTACAATTATTAGAACGAAAAACTATTAGTCTCAATCTATGGATTTTTACGATACCAGTTTTACGATAGTTGGACATTTATCGAAATCGAAAATTTATCAGGAATATAATGGAATAATTTGAAAGTGATGTTATAATTTGAAAAAAAAAAAAAAAAAACTGTAGTACTCCATAGTAAACTAAATTCTGCTTTTGCCATAATTTCATCAAAATCTTCTTCTTCCTTTTTTTTTTTTTTTTTTTTTTTTTTTTAAAGAAAATAAAGAAAAGAAAATTAATATAATTTATGAATAATTTATGTACTAAAGGTGAATGAAAAGCTCCAGGTACAGTTTCAAATTAATTTTTATTTCTTTGCTTTTTTTTTTAAACCAAATGTATTAACTTAGTTAATATTTAAAGTTAATTTTTTTTTATATATTTAAACTAGCGGGTTTTACTTACGCCTTACGCCGTTGCTAACTATATTTGAAAGAATTTTAATAATTCCATATTACTTACTAATATAAGATGTTAAAAAAATATATTAAAAATAAAAATAAAATAAATGATGAATAAATAAATAAATAAGACAAAAACCTCAAAATACTTGAACTGCTACGTATTCAAATGTCATTCAAAAAGTCCTATACAAAACCGGACAATTTTGGCAGAAAAAAAAAAAAAAATATGGTGCTAAAATCATTAATCCAGCAGTTGAGTTTACGTTATATTCACATATTTGTTATTAGGTTGGTTGGTTGGTTGTAGGATTTAAGGCCGATTGACTCCTGATGTGTCCTAGGCCTTGTTATTAGGACTGAGGGCTTATTAGTCTCAATCTGGGATTTTTGCATTGTCGATTTCGATAGTTGGACATTTTTCGAAATCTAAAATTTATCGAAAATATAATTGAATAATTTGAAAGCGATGTTATAATTTGAAAAAAAAAAAAAAAAAAAAAAAAAACTAATAGTCTTCCGTCCTAAACTAAATTCTGCTTTTGCCAGAATTTCATCTTTCTTTTTTATTTATTATTATTATTATCATTATTTTCTCGTGCAAAGAAATATTAAGATTAAAAAATACATGCGATTTTTTTTTCTTTTGCGAGTTATAAATTCATAATTTTAATTTGAGGCCAAAGGGCACACGGTGAAGCTTTTCTTTTTTTATTATGCGTTGTTGGTTGTTATAAATTTTTCATCTAATTTGATGCCAAAGGGTGAAAACAATATATACATATGTTCCATTTAATATTATTAAAAATGTTGGAGACGACACCGACGCGCGCACACACACACATATATAAATCTATTTCATTTATTATTATTATTATAATTAATGTGAATTATTATTATTATTATTAATGTTGAATTTTTCAAAATACCTGCCAGGTATTTGACCTTTTATATATATATATATACACAATCTAATTTGATTTATTGCTTCAAAATTTCCTTTATTTCATTATTCTTTTATTATTATTATTATTTATGATTTTTTCAAACAATCTTCTAAGGTATATTAATTTTCAATTCTGTAGCACGGTATAAGCGATAAGTGAATCAATATATATATATATATATATATATATTATTTTATTTTTTATTAGGACTGAGGACTATTAGTCTCAATCTGGGATTTTTGCGGTGCCATTTTTCGATAGTTGGACATTTATCGAAAATATAATTGAATAATTTGAAAGCGATGTTATAATTTGAAAAAAAAAAAAAAAAGACTAATAGACCTCCGTCCTAAACTAAATTCTGCTTTTGCCAGAATTTCATAAAAATCTTTTTTTTTTTTTTGAAAGAAAAAGAAAAGAAAATTAATAATAATCAGTATCAAAACAAACTATATCGAATAGAAACTTTCACAATAGCTCACGACCCGATGACAACTTCGAAGTCCGATTTTTTTTTTTTTTTTTTTTTTTTTTTTTTTTGGGGGGGGGGGGGGGGGAGAAAAAGAAAAGAAAATTAATAATAATCAGTTTCGAAACAAACGATATCGAAAAAAGACCTATCGTATAGAGTTAGTAGGTATATATTACTTGTTTTGTTTTTGTCTTTTTTTTTTGGGGGGGGGGGAGTCCATAAAAATATATTCACGTTACCTTTTTTAATAAATATTAATAATAAAACGTTACTTTTTGGAATTAAAGAGATGATATAACGAAACACATGATGACTTACATAATAAGCGAGACGTATTAAACCATCCACGATGGCTTTAGAGCCCCAACCCGAGTTCCTTCCCGCTCTTCGATGACTTTATTTTAGTCAATTTTGGCCTTTTGTTTTTCCGGTGTTAGCCATTTTTTTTTTTTTTTTTTTTACCCGCTTAACATTATGAGTTTTTTCGTTTTTACTCCATGCTTTTTCTATGGATTTGTAGCCTTTTTTTTTTTTTTTTTTTTTTTTTTTTACCACTGAGTTTCCAGCTTCTTTGTGCAGTTGCAGACACCATATACACTAAGTGACAAAAAAAAAAAAAAAAAAAAAAGCCGCACTTGGATTTTTTCCTTTTCGCCTTCTATAACCGCCAATTTTATCGTTTAAAAAGCAAATTTTCGAACAGATTTTATTATGTTCTCCTCCACATACACTTTAGCTTTGAGTCCAGTGTTAAAAACAAAATGCAATTGTCAGGAAAATTGTAATTTTCGAAATTATTTAAAAAATGGTAAGAATAAGGCAATTAACGATACCACAAAAAGTATTAATTTTTGAAGGAAAATCAAAAAATATTTTAATACGTGAGATGGCAAAATAATTAAATGTTAACGGATTATTGGTAAAAGGGGTTTTATCAAGATATAAAATTTTTTAGCCGTTTAAACTGGAAATTTGGTTTTAAGTGGCCATGTTGCTCATCTAAGTGAGATGACCGTAAGTTAAAAAAACATTGCTTATAAAATCGGTTTGTATTACATTTAGAACATAAAAGAGATTCAGAAAAAGTCATTAGCAGCATAATTTCTTTAACTACAGTACAGCAGCTATTAAACGAAGCAGGTTTAAATGACAGAAAATTTGAAAAAATTCAATTCTTAGTGCAGAGAATTAGGAAAGCAAGACCTCAGATGGCTAAAAAAAATTAAAAAATGGTTAGTTAATTATTGCGTTGAACTGGTTCTCTTTGATGAATCAAGTTTAACTTATTTCTAGCTGAAGAAAACAAGCAGATCTGACAACGAAAATATGACTGACTTAATGAAAATCGCACTTTTAAAACAGTGACACATTCTCCGCACATTATGGTACGGAGGTGCATAACTTTTCAAACAGTCGGACAATTTTTTATGCTCAAGGGATCAATTAACTCGAAATAAAACATAATCTTCATAAAAGTGGTGCCTGACCGACTATTTTGGAGGTATCTTGGACATTTCAAACAACATTTCAAGATGATAATTCACCTTACTACACGGCGTCTGTGGTGAGTTTATTCACTTCAAATTGTTAAAATTTCCTATCCGTTCCCATGAGAACCAATAATTCTGTATGTAATAATATCTTTTTCACTTTAAGTTAAATCCCACAAAGGATATAGTAGAATTTCTTCTTTACCAGACATGGAAACAGTCCTATAATAATCCCGATCCGTTCGAAAATGTTTCGTCGTTAAAAAGGCGGGGAAGATGGGAGAGGATTAGAAATTTGCAGCCTATAATTTTTCCAGAACTAGAAAAAATTATTTGTGATATTTGGCACATTGAAATTTCTGAGATTTATATTAAAACACTGTAAAAAACTATGCCATTGTGCATTAAAGCAGTATTTCCATATAAAGACGGAATTAACCCAATGCAGAATGCATATTTTTAATAAAAAATTGCTTAGATCTAACAAATAAATAGTTTTATTTCATATATTAAAATATAACTTGTTTATTTCATACAATAAATCATAATAGAATACAAAGTGTATGGTTATTACATTATGTTCAAAAAGAAAGTTTTATGCAGATTTTTAAAAAGTACTTCGTAGAGTGCAATAAAGCGAATTATTAAATCGAAAATGTACATAGGTATCATTTCATACCTTTGGTATTTTGCAAACAAGTTTTATTTGTTTCAAACATTAATTTTAAAGTTATTATAAATAAAAAAGTTATAAGTCATTTTTTCCGCAGTGCGTTTTTTTTTTTTTTTTTTTTTTTGTCGTTTAGTGTATATCAATAACAATGATTATTTTGTCTTTAAATGTTTTGACAGTCGCTTTTAGATATATTTTTTCGAAAGATAATAATAAGTTTGATAAAGATTTAGCGGTTTCAAAATCTTATCCCTTTGTTTCATTTCTACCTAAAAAAAATATTTGCTAAAATATATTTTCTAGTCTAAATCAATCTTTATGACACTTTAAATGATATTTTCTCTGTTAGTGATTATAAACATGGAATTTTCAATATGTATTGTTTATGAAATACGTGCATTATCTACCAATACGTATTTGGACATTTTGGAATTTAGCCGTTTTTTCAGCTATCAAGAAAATTTTTTTACGGATGATCATCAAACTTTATGAATATAAAAAACATGTTATACTTCATATATTTCAGCTAAAGCTTTGCCCAGAAGAGAAAAAAAAGGGCCAGTTAAAAATTAAACAAAAATCAAAATGGTTTTAATCACCGTGTTATTTATTAAAATTATTTTCCATGATGAATTCAGACAATTTCATCTCAGAGAAGCATAACACTAAATGTGTTATGAGTCACTTTTGAACTGAATTCGACATGAATTATTTTTCATTAAAAATGTGAAAAAGAAAAAAAAAAGAAAATTTTGTTTTAAATTATCGCAAGTCTATGATTCAACCATTCGTTTTAAAGATATCGACGAGTTCTTTTGAAAGATACCCATATTAAAAATTTACACCCGTTGGAGAAGTATTTCCTCCGAAAGGAGGGCAGGGGAATGCTGCCCCAACATATACAAAAAGAATTTCCTGGTTGACTAATATTATTATAAGTATTTTTTGTAATTTCACATTGAAAAGTTAAAGATAATTCTTTTTACGTACATTTATACGAAATTTCGTTTTATGCTGCCATATTAAAAAATATGAGAAATGGGTTAACAGCGCCATCTGTTGAGCAATATCTCTCCAAATACAATCAGCACCAGTTTAAGTCAAAGTCTAACTAAATACCAAGTTTGGTTAAATTTCGTTCATTCTTTCGTGAGATTTAGCTTAGTTATTGTCATCCGTCCTTAGCAATTGTCTACCAGTGAATTTTAAAAAGTTATTTTGTGGTTATGCTATGGGAAACAGGAAGTAATTTTGTTAAATTTTCTCTCTCTCCCTCTCTCTAAATATAAATATATATATATATATATATATATATATGCATAATTTATTTATTCTTTATTTATTTTGATACTATTAAAAAAAAAAAAAAAAAAAATTATTTGATTACAAAACCGCGTATCGATTTTCAAACCTAGTACTATTAAAAGGTGTAAAAATCTTCTATGTATGATGAGTCGAAAACGTATATGAAAATGCACAATTTTTGATTTCAACAGGTACTATCTCCCCTTAAAATATTAGCTAAGATTATAGAACTCATTTCGAAATGGGTTATGTTTACTTAATTTTTTATTGTTTTCAAAAAGTTTAATTCTTGATATTCTGTTACGCACCAGTGCTGGAACCTTTAAACCGATAAGAACCTATTTTATGAATTTGTGGGTCCAAACCAGATCAATTTAAGAAATTTTCCTTTATGTTGAAATCGCTCAAAAAGGGACAGATTATCATTTTTAACAGATGGTTTTTTACTAGAGGTTGTAATAAAAATCTTAACTTAAGCAACAATTTTTTAAAAATATAAACAGATTGAAAATGTATATTTAATTAACAAAAGGTATTTTCTGTTTCATTAATACGCTATATAAATAAATATGTATAAATAGTATAAATTTTCCTAATAAAATTGAGAACAAATCTATCTCTAAACCGTTTAATGGCCAGTAGTGGATAGCCTGCCCATAAATGGTCTCGACCCCATTTTGTGGTACAATTATGAACAGCCATAAAAATAGTGTATGTTAATACAAAAAATTAAAGATATAGCGCAATAAATGAATCCTGAAGACTTCTTTTAAAAATATGAAAACAAAAGGTACAAGAAATGAGTTAATAAGCAGAGATAAACAAAGAGATTCTATTTCCTTATTCAAAAATACAAGTAAAAAGGGCAAAATATTAAAAGTTTTCAGAATTTAAATTTAAAAGTGTTTACTACTGGTGGGGAGTCAATTATACTGGTGCATGTACCGTATATTCATTTTTCAGTGCAGAATTTTAACACTATTTAACACATCGTGAGGAAGATCCGGTTGATTTTCATGCTAGCTTGTGAGTATTCTTTGATTTTTTTCATTTATTTAAAATATATACAATTTTAAAGGATGTTAATTTTGATGACAATAATGGCCACTAATTGGCGTATTTATCTTATATCTTAATTCGTCCCATTTTGTCTTTTCGGTTGTTATTTTCGACAGTTACACTGATGAATTGTGTTTTGATTCCTTTAAGAATCTTACTAAGATTCGCGTGACATATCAGTTATAAATATATTCTTGACCTCTACTTATTTTTAAAGTAGCCCATTCTTACAGTCATTACGAATAATGTATTTAGTTGTTTAAAGGCGTCAATGTTTTGCGAAGTTCTTAATACAATGGGTGGAATAAATACACGACTATAACGATATTTCTTATAGAGGCACTGTAAACAAAAGCCATTAACTGTGACCTTTCGATACTGTTTATTTCCGTTAAGCAGAAATAACAGTTTTGACTTATGCTGCATTAAAGTTATTTCAGATAGTTTGAATCCTCTTTGACGATTCTACAGATTTCTTAAACATGGTAAAAGTGATTGTAACAGCGAATTTATATTAAAATCTGGGTATGATTCGGTCATGGCTTGATTTTATATATATAATCATTTAATTTGTATGTGTAATGAAAAATGAATAGTGCTCATTTGTCCTTATTTCTCAAAACTGCCTTAAAATGATACTGACCAAATTGGCTTTTATGGGGTTTTGTGGCAAATTGTTTATCTGTTTATTTGTCATTCTTATTCTTATTGCTATCATAATATGATATTTTATATGCTTACATATAGAAATTAAAATTCCAGCATTTGCACAACTATTTGAATGTATTTTTTGAAAAAAAATATTTTTTTATCTTGGTAGATATGTTTTTCATCAACATAAAAAAAAATATGAATTTCATATATTTTAATTTTTGCCAAGTGAAGGCTAATACAGACTTTTTCATATTATATACTAAGTCAATAGCTGCATTTGCGCTAATACTACGTGTATTATTTCTTATACTAATGGTCTCTTCCCAGCGTCGTCTGTTCAGTCACGTGATGTTTGAATAACGTAAAATCGAATTCCGAGAATCGAAATAAGTTAAATATTGTTCATAAGAACAAAAGTATTAATATACAATATGAAATAAAATAAAAGTAATATTGTACATTTGTAAACAGTAGAATAATTTTATTTGTAAGTTTAATAATTTTTTAAAAACAATTTATATGTTTATTTATTTTCACAAGTGAGAATCGATTTTTTGCATGTTGTTGTGTAACTGTTACATTAACTGATCTAGCGATAAATAGTGGAATGTTTCTGGATTATAAATTGAAATTAATTTAAAATGTTTTAAGTTAAATTTAATCACGTAAAGGTGTTACAACAAGTTAATTAACTTAGCTACTAGCCGAAATGGTTTTAAACCGTACGATGCAGCACTGCATAAAAAAAAAAAAAAAAAAAAAAAAAAACAGATTAAATTGGATTGATTAAAAACAAGTATAGGAAATGTGTTATTTCAGCAATCGCTATAGATATACAAGATTTCGTCTACTCTTTGTTTTACCATGTCAAGTGGCCTTTGACGACAGGTGGGAAGAGCCCATTGTATATCTAATACTATTGACTTCCTAATTATTAGATAGTATTAAAATTATCATATATCATTTAATTTGTATGTGTAATAAAAAATGACTGGTTCTCGTTGGCTATTATTTCTTAATTGCCTTAAAACGATACTGGTCAAATTTGGCTTTTGTGTTTTTTTGCGGCAAATTGTTCATCTGTTTATTTTTCGTTCTCATTCTTATTGTTATTATATTATATATAATGCATGTGTGTATGTGTACATAAAGTCAGTTTACCGGAAAGTTTTGTCTGAATTAAAAAATTGACCCCAAAAAATTTCATTTAAAAACATTTTTATGGTAGTTGACCAAATATTGTCCTAAGACTTTATGTAATCTAAATTTTAAATTTACATCTTAATTTAAAATTTATATTTATTAAAAAATTAAAAAGAAATCGTGAATTTTACAAAAATGTCTAAAAACATATAAAAATAAATTTATTTTTAAAGCGTTAAAGTTTTTAACTTGTGTGATCATTGATCTCCCTGTTTTTCTCCTTTGGGAAAGAGTTTAAATAATTTAAATAATAACAATAGTTAAAAAATATTGCTTACAAACTTTGAATAAACACCATAAAATGCAATAAACTCGCAACAATTGTTTCGGGTCGAAAAAACACACGACCCTTCATCAGGCGAATAAAGTAAGCACGAGTGCTGCAGTGGTGTTTATTCAGAGTTTGTAAGTAATATTTTTTACAACGCCAGTTTTGTGGTGCTTTTTTATTAAATAACAATAGTTATTTTTATAAGCCCAATAATTATCCGCGTTTGCATTGATCGATAGATGACGCTTTTCCAACTTTTGTTGTTAGTAAATATAATAGCCGCGTGTATTTATTATTGTTGTATTTGTGTTACTACTTAATATTCGTGCTATAATTTCTCCGCCATTACATCATGGAAAATCGATTGCCTTTGGAAAAAATATTTAAGTTTATTCAATGTTCGATCGGAAGTAGATGTTTAACTGAAGCTGAACAAATATTAGTTTCAAATATTCTTTACTTCCATTAGCCGAAGCAACTGAAATTTTAAATTTGTCATTTGGAAATAAATGGAAGCTTAATTCTGGATTTCTTGATCCTTTGGAGTTACACTGCGGCACACAGCAGTATATGTTATCTTTTTTACCGGATTTATTCATTTTTATTCAATAAATATATGTGAAACTAAACATCGAATATACAGCAAGCAATGGCGTCTCGACGAAAGCTATCCGTGGTATTGTTAATTTCCCTTTAGCCCACCAGAGGACGAGCATTTCATTACAATCGCGGATAAGCCAATGATTCAATTTATTAAGTAATATTTAGTTCAGTCCATTTCAGTTACAATTTATTTATCATTATGAATCGAATTTATGTTATGTGTATGTCATTAATTTTGTAATTGTGAGTTCATGATTATTAGAAAAATCTTACAAATTATAGGTCACTGAAAAAAAGTTCTATATACTATATTTTACTTTTTATCTTTCACTCTTATATACTTTCGTGTGAGACAAGAGATAGATCATTTTACCAAGAAATCAGATTGGTTGATTATTGTTACTTATGTAGGGAAGCACAGTATTTACACAGAATGTAAATGAGACAGCTAAATTGCATCATTGTAAAATAAGGATTCAGCGCATCGAATTATATTTAGTTCAGTACATTCCCCTGTTAATTTAAATATTTCTTTGGGTTGAATTTTCCCTATTGTAAGACCGTCAGAGAAAAAAAGAAGTACCTAAAATTTATAGCCCCCTGTTATACAGAATTAAAAAGATAAAAGTATTTTAGAAGTAACAGGGAAGGCCGTTGAATGTTTTACGGATTTGGTTTTCAAGGATACAAAAACCAGTAAGGTATACTTTACTCAAAAAGAAAATTACTACATAGTAAATAACAAAAGCGTATGTTTTTGAAAAAGAGAAAGTATTGCAGCTTAGAATAAGATGCAATGGAATGTTATAGATTGAGGATACAAAGAAAGGTGAAAATTTTCTAAACTTGGGAAGAGATTTATTAAGAAAACAGGGCTTTGTTAAGAAAATAATCCTGACTGCTCCTTCCATTAGTTCACGCCTTGCACTATTACACAATTTTCAGGTGCGAAAAAAAATGAGCAGAACAAATCGAAGTGATTTAAGGAACCATAGACCTTAGGTCTATGTAATGAACTGAGAGAAATGCACTGAGTTTTACCTTCCCAGTCCAGTATATAGAAGGAAAAAAAAAAAAAAAGACCAAACATGTGAGAAAACATATGCAATTCAACTCACAAACGATTGTTTTATCTATTAGGATAAGGAATAACTACCTAATTTTAAAGAGGAAATTTTTAGAACTTTTTATGCGAAGTTAAAAGAGAAGAAAAGAAATATTACTAGATTTTCAAGACACCGAGAGAGAGAGAAGAAGAGTAGAGTAAATTTTCTGATGATAATGCATTCTGTGTGCTTCTACATAAGTCATAAAAATTTCTAAATTGTAATGTATACTATTGAATTATGTACATACAGATAGTGTTTTGATACACTCTCCAAATGTTTTATGGATAATATTATGATCGTTCTCTTTAGTTTATGGATTAGTTTCAAATATCTGTGAGAGATTTGCAGAACGTAACTTCTCGAAAAAGTATTTGTGGTATTCATGAGCATTCTCCAAGGTACCATCTTAGAAATGGGGTTGGGTGGCTATTATATTAAATAGTCGTGCAGGTCTACCAGATAAATAGTACGATTACATTTTCTTTGCACACTATTACCATGTAATTTAAATTTACAAAATATACATTTTTAAAGTTTATGCACTGAAATTGATTGTCATCACTAAAAGTTTTATTTAAAACTGTAAGCGATCCTAACAGCAGAAAATGCTTCATAGAAACATATTGTTACGAATTTGCAAATAATAGTAGTTATTTTTATGAAGTTTCCTTCAAAGAGTCTTAGTCAGATTATAAAATGTTAATTTTCTGCATTTCTAGCTTGTTTGTTAAAATAGGTAATTTTTCTTAAAAAAAAAAAAAAAAAAAAAAAAATCGTTAAGTAGCTTTACCGGGACCGGCCAAATTTTGCGACTTTCTTGCTCCTTGGCGACTTTTTAGAGACCTTGGTGAGAAAATCCTTATCATCGATAGCTCGAATACCTAAGCTCTAACTCAATTATCTGAGAAGTTATCAAAAAATTCTGTGTTTATAGAAGGCTGTAGGTATCCTGTTCTCACCATTAGAGTCAGTTTCCCGCCAACCGGCTTACTGTGAAGTTCTTCCTATTGGTCTCTGATTACAGCCTATTTCTGTGTGCTAATGCTATGGTACAGTTTATGCTGTGGTTTTGATGCTGTCAGCTGTGTTTTCTGCTGAAACTGAAGTTGATGCTTGGTTTACAGAATGGCGATCTTCTAGAATATTCTATAAATAAACTTTTAAGCTTCTGCAAGATTCGCCTTTCACAGTCAATTCACGAACCTCGAGTACGTTGCAAATAACACCAGAACATTATCAATATTGTTGAAATGTTACAAAAGGTTTAGTTTGCTTTCACATTACTTTCAGAAACATAGAAATATCCGCGATCGTAAAAAGAATTAAAAAAAAAAAAAAAAAAAAAAAATTTGGTCATATAACAAATAGAACATTTAAAAAATTGAACGTTTCAAAAAGATATCAGAAAACACTCCTGAAGTCTGTTATGGCAATGAAAAATTCTAACTTTTTTATATATATATATATATATAACTGAAACATTTTGTGCTGTGGTGATACTTCGATGATGTGTTCATTTTCAGAGTGTGCTCTGTAATTTTGCATATATTAAATTTGATTAATTTGATCAACATTAGTGTTTTGATTTTTGTTTTTAAGTAATTTAAACTGTATTGTAGTTGACTTAACAATCTTCTTTTCGTGATATTTGTCTAGAGGGAAATAGCTGTTATAATTCTAGTACAATACTCAAAGACGAGTACTATTAAGTTAAAAAAACTTCTTTAATAACGCACAACACAACATATATTGAAGACGTAAAACTATATACAAGAAAATTTTAAACTTTCTGAGCGCAGTAAAAGAACAGACATTTTTTACATTTTTATACAACACAAATCACTGTAACCTCTCAGAATTATCTCAGGCAAAATATCCTATCATCCGATATTTTGCCAAGAACTTCCACATCACCTTCTATTTTACGATGTTTTAATTTACTCGCTTTCTTGTTTGTTCAATACAAATCTTGCAATCGATTTTTAACTAACTTCCCGACTAGCTAGACATTTGAAACTTTTAGAATAGCTCAAAACACGATGGCAAAGCAATACCAGTTTTCGAATTTTTGATTAGTTTTCTTTTAATTAATTAAAATATGAAAATAATAACGTCCTCATAGCTTTAAAATTAGTCATTTAAATATTATCTATAATTTAATTGTTGCCAAAAAAATTTACGAGTTATTTTCTTTCGACATAAAAATATATGCATTTAATTAAACGTGAACATTAAAAAATTATAAAAAGTTAAATTAGGCATCTCAAAAAATTGACGTCATTATAACTTAAAATTTTTTTTACACATTGATAAAGTGCTAATGTAGTTCATTATGCTAATATATGTTGTTCTAAATGATTAATATTTTATTTCTGAAACCAACGTTTTTTTAATATGGCTTTCAACTCGCTTTCTTGTTTGCCCAGTACAAATCTTGCAATTGATTTTTAGCTAACTTCCCGACTGCAAGATATTTGAAATTTTAGAATAGCTTAGAACACGGTGACAATGCATTTGTAATTATTTGGGTAATGTGTCAGTATGATTCAACAGAAAATTTAAAAACGTGGTATATAAAAAGTTCTTTTTATCTCGTAACTATTTTTCTTTTAATTTAGAGAAGATGGTTCAATTTAAGAGCTACTTTACATACTCGTATGTATTTCTATTAAACCCGTATAGCATTATGCAATATTAAAGAAAAAAGCTATAGACTGAATAATATAGTATTTGCCCTTCTGGTTTAGCAATGCACATAAATAGATAATATGGTAGTCAATATGAAATTTTCTTGAACGTCGGAATGCATTACAAACAGGAAGCTTGGAAAGTGTATTTGTTAGTTATAGTATTTCAAAGATCGTTGAGCTTATTTCGTTCATTTAAATTGCTGCCTTTTTACTTTCCGAACACTATAGTGAGGAAAGTATTGTAATCATGTCAAAAATTCGAATTCGAGATTTTGATGTTTCTATACGTTTCGAGGTCCCCTGAGTCCGTTTTCACTATTTTTACGGGGATGTATGTATGTGTGTGTGTATGTCTGTGAGTGAACACGCTAGCGTCTAAACGCTTTGTTCGAATAAGCTGAAAGTTGGTGCGTATATTGTAAGTCACCATAGTACGAACCCTATAGATTTTGGTGAATCTAGCACTAATAGTTTTTTTACAGGGACACAAAGAAAAATTCTTTATCATTATGGTCTATGGGACCAAAATCTTAAAAGTGCGATAGCATCTAAACGCCTTATTCAATTGAGCAAAAACTTTATACACATATTACAGGTCACAGTCACCCAATCTGTATAGAGTTTGGAGAGTCTGGCACTTACAGTTTTTTTTACAGGGGCACAAAGAAAAATTCTTTATCATTATGGCCTATGGGGCCAAATTTTTAAAAGTGCGATAGCGTCTAAACGCTTATTTAATCTGAACAAAAAATTTGTACACATGTTATAGGTCACAGTTTCACGAACTGTATAGATTTTGGTGAATTTAGCACTTACAGTTTTTTTACAGGGACACAAAGAAATATTCTTTATCATTATGGCCTGTGGGACCAAATTTTTACTTTCTTCTATATTTAAGGGAAGAAAGTAATGGATTCGTAAAAATTTTCGACCTCGGGTTTTTGAGGGATTTACACGTTTTGGGAGCTGTAGAACACGATTTGACCAGTTTAAAAAATGTCTGTTTGTTTGTCTGTCAGTCTCTGTGTGTATGTGACAAACTTTTCTGGCAACTGTATCTCAGGAACTACTTCACAGAATTTCATACAAATTGGTATGTAGTTGTACCTTGACATAAATTAATGCCTATCAACTTTTGGTAAAAATTGTCTAACAGGTTGCGTTGCCATCCCGCTTTTTCTAAATTTTTAACATGGTGGTATAGTACAAAATTTTGTATAAACGTGCATAAAGAGAATTATTGTTCAATAATCGTTATGAAACTTACCAGAATTATTTACAATAGAGATAGTCAACTGGGAAAATTTTTTTGTAAGTGTAGGAGCCTTGCCTTCTCCCCCCCCCTTGTGGGGGGAATTCCCCCCTCGAGGGGAGTAAATTTTCATGATGGGTATCTTTCAAAAGAGCTCGCCAGTATCTTTAAAACGAATGGTTGAACCATAGATCTGCGATAATTTAAAATGAAGTTATCGATTTTTTTTTCATTTTTAACAATATATATATATATATTATTTAATGTAATATTGACAATAAAATTGACTTTTTTTGGATATTTAGTGTTATACTACTTCTCTAATATGGAAATCATCTGCATTATCATGGAAGATAATTTTTTTAAATAATAATTCGAATAAATTATTTTTACTGAGTGAATTTGTATAAGAAAATATAGAAGAAAGTCATGTGGTGGCCACAACATACTAGTTAAAAGTGCGATAGCATCTAAACGCCTTATTCAGTTGAGCTGAAAATTTATATGAATATTATAAATCTCTGTTGCTCTAACTATAAGCATTTTGGTGAATCTAGCATTTATAGGTTTTTTACAGGGACACAACGAAAATTCTTCATCATTATGGTCTATGGGCTCAAAGTTCAGTAGCGTTAAATAAAACATCGTGTAATATATGTAGAAAAATACTCAAACACTTTATTATGGTTTTATCTCTTTTGTTTGTTTAACAACTCCTCTTTCTTTATATACAAAACTGTTAATTACTCAATGTTCGGAAAGTCGAGTGGAGTCACTCCAGATTTTTTTTTCTTTGTTTGTCAATTTAATAAGAGGCGAAATAAATATCGATATTTTCTTCTTCTTTTTGATAAGTCGTCAGTTGTACTGCAGTACTCCATTTAGGCGATGGACTTTATGAGATGTGCTAGAAATAGGAAATTCTACATTATTTTCTTAATATTATCATCAGCAGATCGGATATCAAAAGTCGTCAATCTCTGATTCCTAAAATTAATTCCTGGTAAAAGAAAAGAGCATTTCGAGGTATTTACTGCAAGGGCCACATCTATCTATCTATCTATCTACCTAGCATCCTAAACTAGATGCCTGTCGCGTGGCCGGAAACTTGGCAACAGTTGAAGCGGTAGACAGCGCCACCTGGTAGAGATTGCGCGACTTTTTTATTCAACAGCCACCAAAAATTTTTAAAAGTGGGATATCATATACATAAAAGGTGAATAGAATCAAAGAAACGTCGATTATATATATCATATATCACTTCATAAAATTATTGGTGACATTTAAATAAAAAAGTCACGCAATCTGTACCAGGTGACGCTGTCTATACCGCTTCAACTGTTGCCAAGTTTCGGAGCCACGTGACAGGCATCTAGTTTAGAAGGCTATGCTATGCTATCTATTTATATATTTACATACTGGGTATCCGATAAGTCTGTGGACATTTTAAAAATTCATAAAAACTGAAGGAATTAATAGAATTGAACGCGTATTGCAAAAAGATTATTTTCCTGAAGGAGGAATTTTTTTTTTTTGGTAAAGAAAAATATATACTCAATTTTTTTGTTAATAAAGCGCGCTGTACGGACGCGTAACGAGAAATATGCAAATCAGTGTCCTATAAATTACATGGTTTTATGATTAACATAGCTTATTTCTTATTTAGCTTCCTACTTGTGCATACATGAAGTTTTAATTGCGATGCGGACTTGGTGGTTAAGCGTTTTTAGTGAATATGTTTTTCCTGAGCTAAGAGTCACCGGCTGAAGCCTTGATTAGCGGTGTTGGTAACTCATTTGCAAATTGTAATTTATGGTGATGGCGAACACATAGAATAGAATTTATATGCCTGTAAACATTTGCATAAAACATAGTTTTTCATGGAAATTTATGATTTGCACACATAGAGAGCCCTCTATCGACCAAAATTTTAATATTATTTTTTTCTTTACCTTAAAAATCCCCCTTTATGATAGTAACTTTTTCGCAAACCTCGTTCGAATCTACTTGTTCCTTCAATTTTTATGAATTTTTAAAATGCCTACAGACTTTATGGAGCACCCGGTATATATATTTTACATGGTTTTGTTACCTTAAAATTCATATTAATTCAAAATTAAATAAATAAAAAAAAATTACAACCTTTTCGTTCCCCATCATACTATAGATATAGAAAATGCAGGCATTCGTGAAAAATTTTGACTTCGGTTTTGCGACTTTTTCACGTGTTTTAAGTTTTCATGAATCTGAAAATTACAAAATCGATATATTATATGTTTGCACATTAGTCAGTTTGTTAGTTATAGTGCATTAGTTTATTAGTTTAGTCTGAGTAGACATTTTCCTAATCTCGTAAACAAATGATCGTAAAGAGGTCGATCTAGTTTTAAATTATCACCTGGAGAAGACTAAATGGATTTTCAAGACTTAAATTTTAATACTTCGTACGTAATTCGAAATTTAAGGCTTTTCTTAACACGACAGAATAAAGCGAAATTTTGCATAAACGTGTATTATAGCATTAGGAAGTTTATTTTAATCGTAAAGATATTAGACCACTTTTAAAACATAATTTACGGTGTTAATATGAGTATAATTGACTATCAACACTTTCTTTTCAAAACCTTGTAAGTTATTCAAAATTTAAGATTTTCTAAACATGGGAGAATCGAGTGAAAATTTGCATGAATGTTCATTATGAGGATCATTACTTTGCCGATAAATAATATGGAATCGCATGAAAATTAAAGTACGAAACTGATCTAATTAAAAATTATTCAAAAAATTAGGATAAGGTATCGAAGCAGGGGGAGGTAAGCGTAATGGGTGAGACATTGCAGTCTGTGATCGCGCCGAGTGATTGTCCGGGTTTTATTTCTCTTAACATGAATGTTGTATACCCCGTGGCATTAATTTATGAGAACAAGTATATGGTGGGGGAACTGAGCAGAGTCACCTTTGCCAACTAATTTATTTTGAATACCACGTGAACATAATTTTAAAATTTCCTTCTCTAGCGTTCCTACACTATATATATGTCACAGGATTTGTAACTGTTTGTTCAATATGCCATCTCATTTACCTTTTATCTTTCTTTTTATATTCATTCATAATTAATAAAATTCAGGACACTTTATCAAGAAGTCAGATTGCTTGGTTTCTATGCTTTTGTCAATAAATACGTAATTGTTGTAGTTGGGATTTTAATTCGATTCTTTTGAATCGATTCATTATTATGTAATCCTTTAACTTATAAAATGATGTTACTTTCAATTCCTTTAAATTACACTTTTAATATATGCTTGTGTAAGAATATCTACCCACGTTTTAACCGTACATTACTCTGTAATAAAACGTTTTGAATTATAGAAATTTCAATAAATAAATCTGTTTTTAAATGTTTTTTTAAACTACTTTATTGACCTTTTTTTTTCTTTTTATCTTGGTTAATGTCCATTTATAACTGGTTAAAGGTAGGTCAACATATCAAGAGGCTAATTTCAATACCATTATCAGAAAATCATGACTAATTCAAATGTGATTAAATTGAGTTGAATGATTAATAAATAGTAAGATAGTATATTATATTTCAGCTGCGGTTAGAAATCCAGCTTTAATTGAATCTCTACAGACTGATGCCATAAATTTTGGGAAATTTTCGTTCATAGAAATAATGTATAACTTAATGAATTTGGCAATAAATTGCTCATTATGTAAATGCATAATAATATATGATTATGCAATAGCAGTTCTAATAAATTTACGTAATGTTATATTGCATCTTTTTTTTTTTGTTTGTTTGTTTGTATACTTTTTTGTTTACTTTTTTTTGTTTTTCTCCTTTCTTTTTGCAATAGTATTAAAAATTTATAACTTGCAAATTGATTACATACCGATAATTTAGTAATTAAAGAATGAATTAAGTATAAATATAATAGTATATAAAACAAGCAGTTATAATTAAAACCCCCTAAAATAGTAGATATATTTTATCATGTATGCGTACATATACACAAAGACAGGTTTACACCTCATACATGAAAAAAAAAAAAAAAAGTAAATAAATAAATAAATACATATAAATAAACAAACTTCTTATATATATATATATATATATATATATATATATATATATATATATATATATAACGCTGAATTTAAGTATTATTGGTTCTAAATTTTTTATTTATAGTTTTATTTATTATTTTGTCAAGCTTGCACTTCAATAATTGATGGTCTTGTATATTTCTCCCTTAAAGAAAAGCTTCGTAAATTTTATCATCAATCTGAATTTCATTTAAAAGAGTTAAAAAAAAAAACTTAGACATGTGAAAGTTTCATTATAAATGTATGTTACTGTAGATTTCAAAATTAACTACTATATTAAATTAAGAAATTCAGACAACAGTCGGGTTCCCTTTTTCTTTCCTCTCATGTTATCCAATGGCATTTCCTTTGCTTCGTTTTCTAAAAATATCTCATTCAATGATCAAGTTTTTTGAATTCTGTTTTTGAATATTACTCTTTGAATAGGTCGCCTGCCTTTTAGATTAATGAGGAATTTTTTGAAAAATAATTTAAATATTTTATTTCTTTCAGTAAATTTAGGACTCTAAGTTTGGATCTCTAAACGAAATATTTATTTATTTATTTTTCAAAAAATTGCTCACTAAGGTAAAAAGTTACCTATTCAAATAATAATAATAATAATAATAATAATAATAATAATAATAACAATAATCTGGTGTGTCACTCACACGACTTTCTCTTACCCTGAAATTTAATACTATAAATACAGGTTTCAGATTAAGAGGTAAGATAACGAGTACTGTTATGTTAACCTGTGTTAAACAATTCAAATTAGGATTCGAAAGTGTTTTATATGATAATTAGTTCTGAATGAGGGGGGCTACCGCCTCCCTCAACCCTCCGTTTCATTGCTGCACCTACATTTATATAGAATTTAATTCGGTTATTAAAAATAATTCTGTTTTTAAAAAATAATTTATTAAAATTATTATTTTAAAAAATTGTCTTTTAATATAATGCAGGCGATTTCCATATTATAGAAGTAGTATAACACTAAATATAAAAAAAAAGAGTTGAATTTATTCTCAATATTACATTAAAAAAAAAAAAAAAAATCTATAACTTTATTTTAAATTATCGCAGATCGATGGTTCAACCATTCGTTTTAAAGGTATTGGTGAGCTCTTTTGAAAGATACCCATCATGAAAATTTATTCCCCTCGAGGGTGGACTGGACTTCAAGCGAGGCTCCTACATACACAAAATTTTTTTCCCAGTTGACTATCTCTATTACAAAAAAGATATATTCGTTTCATTTGGCTTACTGCAATCTATAAATGTTAAACTCTACTTACCTGCAATTTACCCCATAGACGTAATGCATTTGAATACTTTTGAGTGTCCCTGTACACGAACCATTTGCTTCATCTCAACGAAAAGCTTACTGTAGCATCCCTATTTGATACACATTTAGAATACCGAGTTTGGAATTTCTGCTACTATTTGTTCTTGCGATATGCTAATAACAGACACACAGACCATTTGCTAAAAACATGATTTTCGTATTCTGGGGACCTCAGAACATGTAAATATAACAAAAACTCCCGTTCGAAAATTTGACTCTAAAACAATACCTTCTCGACCCTATGGGGAAGAGAAAGTAAAAATAATAAATAAATAAATAAAAAATAATTCGAAAAACTGCATTTTTTAATGAGATATCCTTATAAAATGAAGCAACAAAAATCAAGGGAGAAAGGAAAGCTATCTGACTGATATACAGCCTTGAGCTTTAACTAACTTAAACAGAAAAATAAAAAATTCATGTCTAGGTTTAGAAACACGATTATAAGAACCTTTTACGCAATTGTTCTTTTGAATACTTTTAGAAAAGGATTTATATATCAATAACTTACAATCTTAAAAGATAAAAAAGCATATTTTTATTTCAGTGTGTAATCTATTGTTATATATTTTGCTTCTTTATATGATAGCTCTTACACACGGCATTTCCGCACCACCATTTTGGCAATAAATCTTCCCTCTCTTCTAAGTACATTTGTGTCAGATATTTTTAAAACACTCTGTATATATACAGCGTGATATAAAAAACTTTTAACTCAGTTTTAATTCCTTAAATAGTGATCTTACACATATATTATAAATTGAAAAGTTGAGTTAAAAAAAAAAAAAAAAAAATGTTGGTACGTCAGAATTTTATAAAATCAGTTAAAATTTTCAGAAAATTCAATTTCCAGAATTACAAAACTTAAAATACGATGCGGTCTCCATATAAATTTTTTTTCCAATGAGTGAAAGTGCCTCATACACCAACAGAGTTATCTATAAAATTTTATCATTTAAACCATTTTTCAATGTCTGGCAAAAGTTCTTTCCGAGAAAAGAGTGTACCGGGAAATCGCGTTTAAGAGTTTACACACAAATCACGAGTTTAAACAATAATAATGTGAAAAAATAAACACATCTTTATTTCAATTTGCGACTAATCCGTCAACAACTTTGTTTAAACACATCTTTACGGCTTTTTATGATGCAATGTTTAAACATTTTTTACATGACCTTATTTGATAATAAGAGACACATTTTACTACCAGAAAATTAAAATGTGATCCGTGGTTGTAGGTAGGTATGTTGAGTTTAACGTCGCACCACTACTGCGCTATGGGTAATTGACGACAGTCAGGTACGCACCCTTAGGGATGTTCCAGAGACATGCCATCACAACTTTGATCCTCCACGGAGGGGATGACTCCGCGGCTTTGGTGATCACCAGAGGTATAGTTTTGATGTGAACATGGATGACTTTGCGACTACGACGGATTTTATGTGCCCCTGCCACTATTAGTGTACACGACGGTTTTTGGCCTGCTCAAGTATCGAACCTGTAATCTTCCAATTACGAGCTCGGCGCTTTACCGACTGGGATACCGCGGCCTGGATCCAAAGTTGTAAAAAAAAAAAAAAAAGGCATATAGTGAAGCTGTGATGCAAAATGGTCTAGATATTACGTATTTCTTTCTATTCCACATTACCCCTAACACCCGCCCCCACCCCACCAAAAAAAAAAAAAAAAAAAAAAAACTGATTTTTAGCATATTTTTTATAAAAATAAATAAAAGTAAATAATGTGGTATTAAACATTATGTATTTCAATTTCACATTGAATATGGGAATTTTTATAATATTTTTCTGTTTTTCTCTTGTGCTACGCACTATTACTATTTCTATTCAGCGGAAAACAAAGCAGTGAATAGGCAGGCAGAGCTCTGCATAGATTAATAAGTAAAGTAAGTTGAAGGGAGGCAAAGGGGGTCCCCCTAGTTATTTTTATAAAGAAAGTGGTATAAATATATCAGAAAAGACGATGCAATTTAGAATAAAGTTCTTTCCTTTATATTATTTTATATTATTTTTTTTCCCCTTCCTCGAATTTGAATTTCTACTGAATTTTATTTTTCAATTGACATTATTTTGCAGGTCAGATAAATACTTTCATCATATGTACAGGATAATTTTCCATTTGTATCATTTTCAAAATCGTATAGAATCATATTATAAAAGCATACAGACGATATCAAAATAACCGTGTGCGTTCGCAAAATTTTTCCTTGAGTATATACACGAAAAAATTAACGTTACAAATTGAGTAATCTTTCCTTATTAGCTCTACGTTAATACAGTAACTGAATTGTGCCAAACATTAATTATATAATAGTATATTACAGATTTTAATAAAAATTTCCAGACAGTGTCTATCTTTTAGTCTGTTCAAGGAGAGAAACGACGATTTGAAACAAAAATAAAAAATATTGCACAGCATGCAAAAATCAAATCTAATTCAGTATTATTGAACAATCATAATTTCCCAAAGGTTGCAAAATTGCAGTGCTTTCAAGGAAAAGCGGAGGGCAGCCTTTTGCATGAAAAAAAACCTTGGGTTTGATTTGATTCGGTTACAGTTACAATGCATCATCAAAGTTTGATCTGCCATTTATGAAGAAGAACACCTTAACACCTTTTGAAGTATTGAAGGATCTATGGTGTAATTTTAACCTTCACCAAATAAAATCGATAGTCTATTTCATGAATTTCGACTATAAGACAAACTGTTTTTTTTTTTTTTTTTTTTTTTAATAAACGTACTGTTTATATTCTGATTAGAGTCCAAAGAGGGCTGATACGGATGAGTTAATTCTGCTGCGATTTGATCGAAATAAGGGTGGAAAGAAATTGTTAGATAAAATTTCGGGAAATGCTTAACTCAGTGATAGCGTCCACCCCTTTTCAAATATAATTTCATTTGTTTGTTTTGGATTTGAATTGGAGAATGGGGGTCTCAAAGAAAACCCCACAACAACAACAACTGAAGAATGGACAGTATATTTTGTTGAACCACTATCGTTGTCTTTTCAAAATGGTGAAAACATCTTTATCTATCCGTAAGGGAGATAAAAGTCTCAAATTTGCCATTAGTAATTTCAAGTTTAATAGATTCATAAAGACTTGCTCGTTCTACTATCCATGAGATGAATCTGTTTGTATTATTTATTCAAAAAACTATCACAGACAATAACAGAATAATAAAAAAAAATTGACTATGCTTTTAACCCTTTAACGTTCATTAATTTCGCATTCAAACCAAGCTCATATACTATTTATTTATTAATTGTTATTTTTTAAATAAAACAAGTTTTAAATATTTCCCTTCTTTTATTCGATTATTAATTTTTTGTTTCTCTTCTGTTGGTAGATAGCAGCACTACTCCGAATAATAATAATAATAATAACAAAGTAATGTTTGAGAGAAAGCCTTATGCAGAAGTCACTTTCAATTTCTTAATAGGCTCGAGTGCACCGATTACCATTATTACTTCTTTAAGGATGCACTCGTGCCTAGTTTTTCCCTTGGTGAAGAACCGTGGTATTATTTCGACCTAAAAAACAACTGTTGCGAGGTTTTTTTTTTTTTTTTTTTTTTTTTTTACAATTTACAGTGTTAATTTAAAAATTTATTTATTTATTAAATTAATTATTATTCGAATTTTATCAGATATTTCATACAAAAATTTCTCAAAAATTATTATTATTTTTTTTTTCTTTTTACATATTTATGATTAACTATGTGTCTAATAGCCATTTTTGAAATTAGATTAGCAATTTTCAAAAGAAAACATGCAGTGAACGTTAACGGTTTAAAGAACATTAATATTACAGTAAAATAATTATGGTAAAACTTCTCTAAACGTCTAACTCGATTCAAGAGCCACCTGCCTCAAGGGGTAGCATTTAATGGTCTTAAATTTTCTAACATAGGGCTTAATACTAATTTATATCCCTTAAAAGGCCCGTCTATAAGGAGCATGTACTTTTATTATGCAGAAGACAGATTTCGCAAAAGTCTCGATAATTTATCTTTCCATTTACTTGAACTGACTACTATCTACCGCATGTAACTGAAGTTAATTTGGTATGTGTAATAAAAGTCTGTGTGTAAAGTTGCAAATGATAACACTTCACATTTATGAATGCGTACAATTAGAGTAGAGTTGAAGTTTAAGCTTAGAAAAAGAATTCTGTGTCATACCATTGTATAGCTAATGATTAACTTCCTTCGTGGCGGATTAGGCAATAGATAGCTGTCTTAATTAATTTTGGTATGCTTTAATAAGTTCGTATACTCTGTTAGGCATCGAATCAATGAGATTCTGAATCTTTTTTTGACAGAAAAATTTCCAAATGTTTGTAAGATCTTCTTTGAGCTGGTGAATTGATTCATACTGGCGTCCACCCTCATAAATTTTATGAACAAGTATAGCCCAAATGTTTTCTATAGGATTCATATCTGGACTCTTGGCTGGCCAGGGTAAAATAATGAAGCTGTTCTCATGAAACCATTTTTTAACGTTGTTAGCGGTGTGTATTGGCGCTCCATCTTGTTGAAAAATCCAGTTTTCTCCTCCAAGATCACACGCAAATGACAAAAGCTCACTGCTTAGTGTTTCAATATAATCTTTGTGAGTCTGCTTCTTACTTAGAGCACTAAATTTGTCCTTTCACCATAGCCAACAGCTAGCCACACCATCACGCCACCACCACCAACTTGCCGAGTAGAGTACACTTCGTCTTCTTTCTCCAAACTGTGCCAATAATATTGATATCCATCTGGGCCGTCTAAATTAAATTTTTTCTCATCTGAAAAAAACTACAGATATCCATTCTGTAGTCCAAGACATATGGTTTTGAGCCCACTGTAGGCGTTCTGTCACGTGGTGATCCTTCCAGCATGGATGATGTTTTCTTTTCTTATATTGAAAGAGCTCTGAGTGCTTAATGTAGTTATAATTTGTCTGAGAAGTTACGTTAGTAATTCCTGTGATTATTCGAACTCTGGGAATTGATGCTCCAGTTTTTTTCAGCTCAGTAAAATTTTTTCTTTGGTCTCTAAGCGAAAGTTTCTTTGGCCGGCCACTCTTTTTCTTTACGCCATGGGCTTCCAGGAGCACGTAGAAAATCGCTGATGCTACTTTTGCTTATTAGAAGTAACCTACTAATTTCTCTGACTCCTTTATTAACATTTTTCAGCGCTATAATCTGTCCTTTCTGGTAATCAGTTAGAGGAATTCCTCGTGGCATGGCGCATTCATCTCCAAGAAATTTAACTACGTAAAACCATCTTGTCAAGCACGTTAGCAATTGGCAAAATGTCAATTGTACATGTCCATGCAAAACTGGCATTCCACTAGAAACACCCACTTAGATAATTGCAGTTTTTAACCAGTGTCCGTCTACTTTTTTAAAAAAAATATATTGTGCAAATGTATATCTTTTCTCTTTTCTGCATTTCCCTACATTAAAATTATAAATAATTGAATATTTTTATTTGTCTGTCAAAAATATGAAGATTGATAAGCATAAACATGTTAAAGAATGTTAATTGACATTTCCTATTAAACAATTTTTCAAAAAATTGTAAAGAAGCTACTTTTTTTATGCAGTGTATGTACGTTATGGACTTAATGTTATATTTATTTCTACATTTATTTATTGTTATTTCACAAGTAATTTCTTGTCAAATAGTTTGTGACAGTTTAATTTAAGCATTCCATTAAAGATAACTTTTGAAATGATATCTTATTATTGTTTTATTTATTTATTTTATTTTTACTATATATTAAAAATCTACGTATTTTTAAGGCAACCGAATTATATTAAATATATTTACTCAAATACATTTTATTTAAGGCCCTTGTAATGAACGCAAATTTTGATTATTTTAATTAAAATCGTATACTGGGTCAGTGCTTCAACAGTTTCAAGCAATCAAGTTTTAACGTTGTATTTCTTTCTGGGTTGAAAATTTTTTGCTCCATTATTAAATATATGTAAAAATAAGAAAAAAAAAATTCAGATATTTTATTTGAAATTATAAATACTTTAAATTTAGATAAGTTTTTTTTTTTCATTAAAAAATGTATTTATCTCTTTTTCTCTTCGAAAGCTTCGAAGAGTATGAAATTTTAAACATGGTATTAGAGTAAAATATATTTGATAATGACATAATTCTAATTTTTCAACCGAACTAGAAAAACTAGAGCTTGAAAAAAATATGTTTTAAATTGAATTTTATCAACAATAATGAATATATATTAGCTATAAAGATAAATGCCAAAGCCCGTATTTTCTATTCACAGTAGCGTATCCAGAGGAGGGGGCTGATGAGCTGCAGCCCATCCGGAAATTTTGTAGAAAGATTTAAAAAATAAAGATTCAGAGTACTATGCATCACCTCTGTACACTATGATGTATTATCGAACTTAACTCAGCCCTCCTCGAAATAAAATCCTGGATACGCCACTGTCTATTCGTGTTTGATTTCAGAAACATTATATCATTAACAGAATTATTATTACGTACGTTTAATTTTAATATGACGAATGATGGTCCAAGATACTAAACAACTAAAATTCAAGACATAAAACTTAAACTAAAATGACATGTGCTGTTTTATTTTTAGTCTGCTAAATATTAGTGATTGAAATTTTCCGAAAGTTTAAAAATAAAACTAAATATATGAATGAAATAAAAATTTTCTTGTTATTGTACAGGAGAAAATAAGTTTTCTTCCTGTACAACAAAAACACCCTTATAGGAGGTTTGTTTTGCTTTAGTAACATTTTAGAAAAGCACCCGGTATACTAATAAGCAAATGAATAATAATAATAATTAAAATAAATTTGGAAATTAATAAAAACAAAGATGCCTTACCTTTTCAATGCTTAATTCAGCTTCAAATTTCTCTAACATCTTGTTGTGTTAGTTTAGAATCCCACAAACTTGTCAGTATCCGTCTGGCATAGAGGAAGAAAAAAAGAAAAACCTTTCGCGCTCCACTAGAGCCTAGCTCCGATTGTCCAGATCTTCCAACGGTTAATAGAACGCGTCTGGGATTAAATCAGGCTTAACAGCCGGTGTATGACTCAAGATCTGTTGTGAGGTCATTCTGTAATCAGAAGCAAATACGGAGATACTAGAAAAGTGAAAAAAAAAAGCCTTACACATACACACACCGACTTAAAATAAAAAACTAGAGCAAGGAACGGAATTTCTTAATTCTCAAAGGGGAAAGTGATATTGAATTAATAGAAGGTTGAAGAAAACGTGGTCATGAATATTAATGACCTTTTCTTTTCTATTTTAATAGATGAAAATGGAGAGTTATGGTAATGAAATAAGAATGGACGCTATTAATTACCTGTTATTGGCAACTGAAATGCTTCGGGGGAAAAGGTGAACTATTGAAGGTAAATAATAATAATAATGATAATAATAATAAACGGATTCTAAGAATTTTTTTTTCTTATTATATTAAGTGCCAAAACCCAATGAGGCCTACCTCTTGAGAAACAAAGTTTTTTACGTATTACAAAAAAAAAAAAAAAAAAAAAAAATCACTTGATTGATTTGAATTTTAGTGCAAATATTTTTGAATTACATGGAAATAGATATATTGGTTTTTGTTTTTACAAAGTTTGTAACTTGCGCACAGGGGCACATGAAAAATTTTCAAGGAATTATAATCTATGAGCGTCTTTGTTTTAAGTTCATTTTAACAATGGTTCACCATGTTCATAATAATGAAATTAGCGTACATCAGTGGTGGTTCCAGAACTTAACTTTTGGGGAGGGAAGGGGGGGGGGGGCTAAGATTTTTCAAGATGCTATTCCAGATCAATGAAAAGTTTACAATTATAATGTTCAATTGTGAATGTCAGTAGCTTTTTTGGGGGGAGGGGTTTCAGCCCCTAGTCCCCCCACCTTAGATCTGCCACTACCAGTGGCGGACCCAAAGGGGGCTAAGCTTTTTTAAGATGTTATTTCAGATTAATAAACAGTTTACGATTGTAATATTCAACTGTGAATGTCAGTACTTTTTTTTTTTGGGGGGGGGGGGGCTTCAGCCCCTAGCCCCTCCCTTAGATCCGCCACTGGCGTACATTGTTAAGATGCTCAAAATCATGTATTCTGTAGAAAATGGTATGCATTGAATTAGTAATTACTTTACTAGTAGAGTAGAATTCTTAAAAAATTAAAAAACTTGCTGCTTTTTTTTTCTCTCCTCCAATGACTGTCAAAAGATTGAATATCATCAACTGACTGCGTAAAAAATTACATATTTCTGGAATTAAGAACAGTCGAGCATTTTTGTCGAACATTTCTAAAGAATTTTTAATGGAGAAAGATTTTTTGAAAACTAATTTTAGAATAAAATATCTGGAAATATTAGTATACTACTGATTATAATTGACATATCTGTATAAGTGCAAACAAAAAATAGTTATAAATAATAAATATTAATGCCTAAATGTTGTAATACTAATGGGGATTTCGAATAACATAGGATAACTTGTACTGGATGGCGCCTTTCTTCTTCTTCTTCTTCGTCTTCTTTTTTTTTTTTTTTTTTTTTTTTTTTTTCTATTGCATACTACTAAATAAAATGATTTTTATCGAAAGAAAAAAAAAAATGTTTGTTTTCTTTAAGGGAACTTAAGACCTTTGACTGAGTTGTTTCCCACTGAACGCACTGAAATAAGTTTCAGATGAATGATTACATATGCATTTAATATTTATAAATTGAACTATATTAGATTTGATCAATAAAATATATATTCAGGCAATTATGATTTTTGATATAATTTTTACAGATTTGCTTTCTTTAAATTGCGTTTCCTCAATTTGCAATTTTTCACGAATTTATAATCTTCAAAACGCTAAAACTTCTACAGATATTGTAAGAAAAACCTTAATAATTTTTTTTTTTGAATGTTTAATAGAACCTATTTGTAAGAATTAGGGATGGACTTTGAAATTTATTTATTCGTTTTGGAGAAAAAAAAAATTAAAAAGTACATGTTTGTGCAAAACGTTGAAAAAAAAAAAAAACTATATGTTAAGCTTTTTCTAAAATATCTGTAGAGGTTTTAGCATTTTGAAGATCACGAATTCGTGAAAAAATGAAAACTGAGAAAACGCAATTTAAAGATTTAAAATCTGTAAGAATTACATCAAAAATCATAAAGATTGTTGCCTGAATGTATTCTCCTGTAAAATTATTTGGATTAGACTATATATTTTATTTCTAATGATTGTTCGTGGAACTATTATTGTGGAGCAATGTCTTTACCCGAATTAAAATTTTTCGTGCAACAGTTCATCAATAAAGAACCATCAAAGTTTTCAGGGAATCTGGGTTATTATTTCTCCCAACGATACTTATTCCTTTTATTTTTGCAGACTATCACGGTTACTAAAGGAAAACAACTGACCAGACCAAAAAAAAAAAAAAAAAAAAACTACGTAATAGCGTGATTGGCTGGACTAAAAAAAAAAAATAACAATAATAATAAAGAAAAGGAGGCTTTTACAGAAAAAAAAAAAAAAAAACAAGTGAACACAGAATATTATATATAAAAAGAAAGAACTATTTGTTTAATTATGAGAAAAAAATGTGCTTATATTAATGTAATAAAATTAGTGATTTTTTGTGGCAAAACCTTATTATTATTATTATTATTATTATTAGTGCTAGAGGCCTATTTCAGTCGGTACAGTTGTCGAATTTTTATAGGTCACTCTTAATTAGTGCTAGAGGCCTCTTTCAGTCGGTTTATTGAATGGGGATTTATTGAATGAAGTCCCCCCAAGGCACAACTTTGACATGAGTCCCCCCCCCAGGCCCAACTTTGACATGAGTCCCCCCAAGGCACAACTTTGACATGAGTCCCCCCCAGGCCCAACTTTGACATGAGTCCCCCCCCCCCCCAAGGCACACCTTTGACATGAGTCTCCCCCAAGGCACACCTCCCCCTCATTGGGAAAAAGAGAAAAAACGTTGTTTTGCGGCTATAAGACAGTTTGGACTTCCAACGTTATTTGTTACAATATCTGCAGCTGAAACACATTGGTTTGATTTAATGAAAACTTTATCATGGAATTTAGATCGTCACGAATTAACTAAAGAAGAATTTGTCGATATTAACAAGTTTAGCAGTAGGCCTCTGGCACTAAATTAAAATCTGTCAATGTCAGATTTTTATGTTTTAAATAATGAAATAATGTCGTGTCTGTATAATTTTTATTTATTTATTATTATTATTATTTCAAAAAACCTTACTTGATGGGCATAAATGGAGGTCATTTTTGGATTCAGTATTCTCAAAAACATAAAGTTATTGCAGCTGAAAGTCTTTTTTTTTTTTTTACTTGCAGTATGAAAACTAAATAGATAGAAAGAGAAATTTGAATAATTAAAACAACTTAATTTACAGCATAGGTTGTCTGAGTTGAGATATTTTAAATAACCTCTATTAAAAGGTCAACCTCTCTAAAGGACCAATTTTCTATGGCACAATGAATGGTTCTCTCAGGGAGGTTTCAATGTGATGTAAAATAGTTTCAGACGATAACTAAAAACATTTAACCCTTTAACGTTCATTACTTATTTTTTTTTAATTACTAAACTAATTTTTAAAATGGCTTTTAGACACATAGCAGATCATAAATATTTAAAAAATAAAAAATTAGCATTGTTCCTTTTTGAGAAATTTTGGTTTGAAACATCTATAAGTTAACCTTATTAAATTCAAGTAGTATTTCATTTAATAAATAAAACACTTTGTAAGCAAACATTATCGACTACAAAAACTCGTAAAAATCGTTTCAGGTGAAAATAATAGTCCAGCTCTTCATTAAATGAAAAAAACTAGACATGAGTGCATCATCAAACCAGCAATTTGCACTCGCACACACAAAGAAACTTCAAGTGACTTATGCATTTAGCTTCCTCTGAAGTATTATTTGTTAAATTTTGGAATAGTGCTGATATCTACTGACAGTAAAGGAACAAAAGTTTAAAACCTGATTAAAACAAGGGGGGAAATGTTAAAAAAACTACTGCATAAAATTTCTTAAATTATGTCAAATGTTTGGTTTCGATGCGAAACCAATGAACGTTAAAGGGTTAATGGATTTATTTAATTATTTTTAAGTCTTGAGAAATATTCATAAAAATAGATCAGTATTTGGAATTATGTCACATTTTGAATATCCAGAGATTCTGAGCAGGGCACATTTTCAGGCAAACTTGTGACTTGAACGAAGATCTTTCTACACTGAAACCTCTTTTTATAATGATATTAATTCGGATTAATATAACTTTTTTAACATCCAAAATTAAATGGTTATAAATTATAATTGGTTCGGTGACTTCCCAAGTAAAATGTAGAAATTTAGCGATTTTTTTTTTTTTATTTTTTATTTTTTTTTTTTTTATTATTATTCAGAAAACGTCAGCAAGATTCTGAGCTAGAAAATTATGCTGATTATATTAAAGTTTTTAATTGCGTCGAAAATTATTAAAATAGTTTTAAAACAAAAATAAAAATACTTTTCTGAAAGTTTGAAGCAACGTAGCGTGAACTTTCGTAATCATGACAATGATTGATGTAATAAAGCATACAAAAAAAAAAAAAAACTTCATTAAAATACTTCGTTAAAATAATCATACAAGTACTTCATTTACTTTCAGTTTTTTTTTTTTTTTTTTTTTTTTACTTTAATTAGCTAACAAACAATAAATATAAAAGATATGCCTACTAACGTAATAAACTTTTTCATTTTATGTTTCAAAATGTTGCAGAGTATGTTGCAGAGACTTTAAATTGCAAAATAATTAAATCAAAAATAAACTGGTAAATTTTTGGTTAGCATTTAAAGCATCTATATAACATTTCTCTAAAGTGCACCAGTTACGATTATATTTTATAGAAACGGTACGATTGTGACAATAAAATGCACGAGGATAAAAAATAATATAAAAGTAATATTTAAGCACGCGGACTCAGTTCAGTGATAAAATAAAATATAATTTTAAAAAATAAGAAAATGACGACATATGTCTGATTAGATCATTTTATAGAAAAAATATTTTTTAAAGTTGCATCTTTACACAGGGCCCAACTATGCCTTTTGAAGACCCGGGGCACTGATGCTATTTGGAGGCCCCCTTACCCTGCTCTAAAGAGCTCATCAAAAAGACCCATTCTAAAAAAAAAAAAAATATATATGTATATAAATAGTACACTTTTTAAATTTTTCCATCAATTATATCTTCTATTTCCTCATTTTTTAGCATCCTATAACAAAATCATTAGTTTTATGTTCAAGACAAATGAAAAATTGAAGCACATTGACCAGCCAATGTTTAGGAAATTAATCAGAAAATTTAATAATTGTTTAAGCTCTCTAATAAAATATAGAAAGACAAATTTAATCAAATTTGTTTTTAATACACATATAATGAACAATTTGTACTATTACTTCTCAATTTTTGGAAATGAGGCCCCCCCCTTAACTTGGAGGCCCTGGGCCAGTGCCCCGTGTGCCCGTGCGATAATCTGGCCCTGTACTTTACAATCCTTGCAAGCGTCATTTTAAACCTAGCAATACTTTAAAAATGTAAACAAAATATGAACTTAAATTGACTGAAAAACGCAATAATAAAAAGTATAATCAAAATAGGTACCAAGTGTTCTTAACAAAAAAAAAAAAAAAAAAAAAAAAAAAAGCCAAAATGAATAAATAATAAAATAAAAATAAAATAAAAAGGATCTGCACCAACATCGCGGCAAAAAGTCGCCATAGGGTCCTTTATTAACTATCTTCCCTGGAGAAATATGAAAACTGGGTCGTTAAACATGAATTTTATTTTGAAACTTTTCTTTGAATGTTTCGGTTTAAGTATCATTAGTGTTTCATTCCACAAAATCTAATAATAATTTGGCTTCTGGTGAATTAAAATTTTAGTTGGATGGTGAAATTGGTATAAAACTTAAAAGTTTTAAATTTTAAAGGTAAATAAAAAAAAGAAAGAAACTGCGAAAATTTCACACGGGTTTGGTAGTTTCTTTTCTTTCGGTAAATAAAACGTATCAGTAACTATACCTGATAATAAGAAAACGTTTATCCTCTTTGGATAATTACGCGATTTTTTTCTGAAGTAACAAATTACGATTAATACTGTCATATGTTGGAGAGATTAAATACCAAAACAAAAACATCTATACGAGTTGGCCTTCAAAGCACACACACACTGCTATCTAATGTTGACGCTTTTCAGGTTTTTCTTTCAGCGTCAGTATGCAGTATTATTAGTGAATGCTTTTATTTGTTTCCATTAGAATATTACACATTCTGTTAATTTTATTAATAAACTCGTATATTGTGGCCATCACAGTAGTACATTCTTCTATATCATATTTTGGATTGTCAAAAACAAAAACGCCACCAAATGTTTAACATAAACAAATATTTCATTCTACCTTATCACAATAAAGATTTTACCTATGTAGTTTGGTGCATTTTGATTAATAGATTCTGAGATGTAGCAATGTGAAAAATCGCAGAAGTTGAGTAATTGCAATGTTACTTGTTCGATATACACCCAAAATTAGTCAGAAATCTTTTTTTCTAATGGCCATCTCACACATCAAGTTTGGTGAATTTATTAACTATAGATGCGGAGATTATAGTCTTCCCACCTCACAAACAAAATTTATATGGGATAACATTGAAACAACAGTGGTTTATTTTTTATTGGCCAATGGTTATAAATGGAACATTAACTAGATTGATGGCTCAATCGTGTACCCATATGCAGTATTTTACTTTGACGATATACTTTTATTAGGGGTGGGAATCGATTAACAGTTTTAACTGGCTTAATCGTAGTTCATTAATCGATTAATCGGTCAATTAATCAGATTTTTAATCGTTTTTCGTTTCTCTTTATATAATTTTATTTGAATGATGAATAAAACTCACATATATATATATATATATATATATATATATACGTATAGTTAGATAGGTAGATAGATTAAAAAAAAAAAAAACATAGATTTAATTTAACTAGTTCCTTAAACAATAAATAATAATAATAATAATAATAATAAACGTGCAAATAAATAATGAAATAATATATTCCTAATATATTCTTAAATAAAATATTTATTCGGAAATACAGCTGAGAAACAACTTATATTTGTTATTACTTTTATATTTTCTAAAAACTAAATTTTCTATATTATTTTATTCATAAGTTTGACTGTTTTTTTTTTTTTTTTTTTTTTTTTAATTTTTGTCTAATCGATTACATCCGTTTCATAACTGAAATTTAAATCAATTTTCAGAGTAACAATTGGTGACTTTAAGTGTTAATTTTATATAAATATTTTCGCTTATATTTAATTTTTATTTAAATAAATTCATTTTCAATTCATTTTGAAAGAAAAATTAAATGAATTTACACATATTTTAGTTTTATACTTGCAGGCCTTGTCCACCTCGCTTGCCACTATTTTTAAAGGAATTCTCAAAATTCCATATCATTGTTATAAAAATTTCAAATTCTTCATTGTTTTCATATTTCAGTTCTTCATCACTTCGGACTAGAAAGCAGAATGTTATTTTCTGTTTCTACTTATAATTATTATCAGTAATTCGGAACAGACAGTAAACACTTGAAGATATTGCGAAACTCTGTTGACATTTCCACCAACAAAAGGATAGTGGAAATCAACAATCATTTTTTTTTTTTTTTTAATTAAGAGCATTTCTATTTTTTGGAAGCTTCTTATTTCTGGGGAAACTATCGCCCTAGCCAACACTCCCTGTAGAAAACTATAGGTGGTGTTGCACCAGCATGGACATAAAACAGCATTTTGTTTAATAACTGTCCTCCCCCTTTTCTCTATGAACAAAAGTGCAACAACTTCTGTTGAGAAGTTTCATTTTTATATATTTATTTATTTATCTTATTTTATTTATTTTATTATTTGATAGAAGTTTCTTACAATGTTTGTTAGCAAAATATACGAAAAAATATTTTTAAAGCATTTTTACTTCAATTCGTAGTTTGAAAATTTTAATCGGATTTTGAGAATTTTTAATCGAATTAATCGATCCGGTTAACTCGATATAAAAAAAATTGATCGGTACTAAGCATTGATCGGTTAACCGAACCCATTAATCGATTAATCGGCACAGCCCTAATTTTTATATTTATTATTTGCTGTTTTTACACTTTTTTGCGAATAATCAACATCTTCGACGATATTTTAATGCGTGTGATGAAATATATATTTCCTTTGAAGTTACGCAAAGGTCAGAAAAAAGCCGTTACATGCAAATTTAACACATCAGTTATTCTTGGACTCATAATGTTGTTCATTATGGTAAGCTAACCACATCTACCCAAACAAATAAAATACCAACGAAAGGGACAAAAATATGACGTTTGGCCAACTGCAACTATCCCAACTAACAAGGTGCCAGCCACTCGAACCATTAGTTGCTGAAAGGCCAAAGACTCACGTTTGTAGGGTATATACGGGGGAAATTTGCAGCACACACAACAGCGTTACCTGTCGGCTGATATACCTCCAAATTATATCAGCATTCATTTTCATGATGGTGATCACATATATAAAATTTAGCCCATTTATAGTGCATAGAAACTAAGATATAGCCATCCTATATACGGAGAGAATTCCAGCACAGCAACAACAATGACAACTGTTCGTCGATGATAACCGAATTTGACGATGATAATCGAACACAGTGTTTCATAATTGCCCTCTTATATATGAAGTTTTGTGAGATTATGCATAATAAAAGCTAAGATATAACTTTCTCGATAAAGAGAAATCGAGAAACTACAGCCTAACAGCGCAACCTGTTGAACGATTTGCATCAAAAGTTTATAGACACCACAATTTATGTCAAGATTCAACTAAATATTACCTTTATAAAATGTCTTATAAGATGTTGTATTGTCTGCATGTGTGTGACACACAGACACACAAACGAAAAATTTTGCACAAATAGACAGACAGCCATTTTCTAAAAAAAGGTCGAATCGTGTTCTGAACTTCTTAAAACGTGTAAATCCATCGAAAGTTGGAATTCAAAACATTTACGAATCCAACACTTTTTTCTCTTGAATATAGAAAAAAAGAAAAATATATCTTTAGACAAATATTTTCCTTTCGACTAACAAACATGGCTTTCGAAAAATTAGGAACCAAATTACAGTTGATATACCGCAGTGTATAGCAGTCAACAGAGTGCCTGTACATTGACCGTAAAGCGAATTTAGGGTACATATATGTATATATAGAGTATATATACTGTATTATCTATCTATCTATCTATCTATCTATCTATATATATATATATATATATATATATATATATATATAAAAATGAATTGCTGTTCGTTAGTCTCACTAAAACTCGAGAACGGCTGAACGGATTTATCTTATCTTAGTCTTGAAATGTTCGTGGAGGTCTAGGGAAGGTTTAAAAGGCGAGAAAAAATCGAATAATTTCCGAGAAAACCCTAAAAACAGCCCTTTTCTATTTCCCATACGAACGTTTTCTAGAGTCAATTTGAACTTTATTGCTATTCAATAAAGTTTAGGTGTGTTCCTAACGGCTGATGGCTGAGCTACAAAAATTTGCATGTTGATTCGTAATGACCTCCCCTGATGCACCTCGAAGCCGGATTTTCGAATTTTGTTTTAGTTTTCTTTTTATTAATTAAAATGTTAAAATAAAAACCTTCTAATAACTGATAAATTGGCCATTTAATTTTAATCCTTAATTTAATTGTTGCCAAAAAAAATTATTCTTTTTTGGACAGAAAAAAAGAAAAAAAAAAAACGTGAACAATAAAAATTACATTTATTTAAAATATTTAATTTTATTCCTTAATTTAATTGTTGCCAAAAAAATTATCATTATTTTTTCGACGGAAAAAAAAAAAAAAAAAAAAAACGTGAACAATAAAAATTACATGTATTTAAAATGAGGAAAGTAAATTAAAAAAAATTAGAAATATCAGTCGTATCGTTACAAATAAGATACCAAATGAAAGATGCAATTTTTGTGAATCCAACGGATTAAACAGCTTATCGATCGGAGAATTAGATTTTTTAAAATTAACTAATGTATGTATTTTATAAATTTTCTTTCACAAACACAAACGTATAGTATACAGCCTGTACAACACTAGACCAAATTGAAGTTCAAATTTCATCAATATTTAAATAAAAAAATGAAAATAAAAATATGCTTAATGGGAAATATATATAACTATTAAAAGTTTAGTTGTCTAAAATATGTCAGAAATAGCGCTCATAGCATATTGTTACAAGGTATTAAGTCTTATTTTTACAAGGGATAAAATCTAAAATGGTGACAAAAATTCAAAAGTCGCCAAAGAGAGCTATATTAAGGCGGTACTATGATCATGCTTACAAACCATGAATACTAATAACCACAAAAAATTAATTGTCTCATGCAACAGACGTAGCCGGTCATAGCATATTATAATATTTAGCGTGAAATTGTTATCATTTTTATGGTTGATCGGGGATAAACAAAATAAACATAGGAAATAACGTAAAAGCAAATATTATGTGCACCACGTATAGTGTTGTTCATATGTAACTGGGATTCAAATATAAAGGGGATACTTCATTTTTTTTTTTTTCGATACTATCTATTTCGAAACTGTTATCTAATAAGGACTTAATGCAAACCTATTGGTAAACCATTGTCTCAGGTAATAGGGACAAGCGCCCGAGTTTTAGCGGATGACCAAATCGCTACCGAAGGCAGCCGGGATCCGAAGCGAGCTTTTGAGCAATTTTAGTATTTTATTTTATTTTTATAAAGCTATATAGAAAAGAGTTTCTTTTAAATTTAGTGACCAGCGAAGCGGGCAAAGCCTGCTAGTATATATATATATATATATATATATATATATACATATATATCATACTGTATTGTTTAATTTGAAAATTTTCTATAAATTTTCATATTTGCAATATTTTAGTATATATATAGCAGAAGTATAAAAACTGCTCGCTTATTATATATTTGCCAGGAAGCAGTTATTTTACGGTATAAGTGACATTCATGACTCTTGTGGCACTCTGTATCTCTAATATATTATAGAAATATTGCACTTACATTGTAAACAATTAAGATGGTACAAATACCTTGCACTGTGTTATTTTTGCACTGTGATTTTATGATTATATATATATATATATTTTCAATGTGTATATTTTATGTAAAATTTAGAAAATTACAGAGCAATATTATTAGTCTTCAAGCTTCGTCAGAAAATAATCTTTTTTTTTTTTTTTTTTTTTTTTTTTTTGCTACTGCCTTCTATAGAAATAAGAAAGCATGGGATTCGTGAAACTTTTCGGCATCAGGTTTGCGATGGATTTACATATTTTGAGATGTCCTGAGCACGATTCTACCATTTTTAGAAAATATTTGTCAATGTGTGTTACCAATATTTTGTGGGTCGCTGTATCTCACGAACCAACAGATGGAATTTAATCAAACTTGATATTTGGTTCGAATTTGACCTAAATTGTCACTCGTTTGCTTTTGGAATACATTTCTCAACAGTTGGCGCTGCTATACTGCAATTGCTACCGTTTAATGCATGATTATATCTCAGCATCTATAATATATAAATGCACCAAACTTGGTAAATTTTAACAATTTTACATGGATATTGTGTAAAACTGTTCTGATTCAATTTAAATGCATATCTGCTGACAGATAGATTGCTGTTATGCTGCTACTCAATTCTGTTACTGGGAAGGCAATATGACACCTTCTGTGATATATAAATGCACCAAATTTGATATGTAAGATATATATCATGAAAAAATATTCTGATACAATTTGGGTATATATCGGTAGAAACGTGGCGCTATTATTATTTTCTGTGATTTTTTCCCTGGGGATTAATGGCAGCGTAACAGGCGGATATTGCATCCATATGAATTTAACATTATTTTTTCATAATAGCCATTTTACACATCAAGTTTAGTGCATTTAAGCGCTATAGAAATTCTTGAGACATAGCTTTCCCATAAACTTAGAAAATTTGAGCTTGTAGCGCCACCAGTCGCCGATATGCACATAAATTAAATCAGCATGGTTTTTTAATGATGGTCCTCTTAAAAATCATTTTTAAAAAATCATACACTATAGATACTGAAGTGGGCGTTGGTGTTTGAGAGTAAGGCGGACTGACTACACGAAGGTCCTTCTATTAGGTGGAGTGCCCGCCATGGAAAGTCTTTCTAAGGGGTTACAGCGTGTATTACGCGAGTTTCTGAGAGAACCGTGAAAAATTCTAAACGGCTTGGCAGATGAGCGCAACCAGGTATCGAATACGGCACCTCTTGTTTACCAGCATTGAAGGCAGGATCTTTCGGCCGTTGATTGGCTCTATAGTTGTTGTGATATAGCCTTCGATAAAACGGAGTATTGTAACATATGGCGCCATCTGTTGGGAAATATATACAAAAATCTGATAGACGATACTTTATGTCAAAGCGTAACTAATTATAATTTTTTAAGAATTTCTGCGTATTACTTCATGAACTAGAACTGTCACTGAATTTTTGTCTCTCACACAGGCAGATAGACGGACAGACATCATTATAAATATGATCAAGACACGTTCAGGCCTTCTTAAAATATATAAAATCGACAAAAACCGGAAGTTAGAACTTTTTACCAATCCGATATTTTTTTTTCCATCAAGTATAAAATAATATAAAAACTATGTAAATAAAAAGTGAATATTTATAACATTAATTTTGTTAAAAAGTAATTGAATTTTAAAATAAGATAGTATTTAAAAGATATTTTTTAAAATATTAATGTTTTCACATTTCTCATCATTCAAGCGAAAGACGAAGAAAAACATTTTTTGTCTGTAGTAAATAAATTTTACAGCTGAATAACTTTCATTAAAATTCTGCTCATAGGGAAACTTAAACATCGTCTCAGTATTGTAACATCATGGGTAACATGCAGGAAAATTGGGTAATATTTACTCACGCTGAGTAGTTTGCAAATCTAGTAATCGCTCGAAAAATTGCTCAAAAGTTATAAAATACACACAACTTAGTTTAATTGCCTAAGGATGAGCAAAAGAAACATGAAGAAACATTATGGTAATTAATGCGGCGGAAACATTTCCTTCCTCAAGTCTTGCTGCAACTTCATAATTGAACAATTGCAAATCAGAGTTGCTAATGAACGTATTTAGAGGAACTGATTTTTCTTTTTCTTTTTAATAATTGTTCATCTGTTTATTAATAATGAAATAACTATTGGTTTATCAATCGATTCTGAATAATTACCAAGTTAATGAAGGAAATATTTATGGGTATAAATATAAGGAAACAAGAGTTTTATGCAATCGATACTATGATTTTTGTTGCGGAAATAACTTATACGAAAGAAATGTTTCATGCAATGAACTCGAATAAATGAGTGCTAATTTTCTTTAATGAACTGGAAAATTTATTATGTTTTTTGAAACTAAACATGTAGAGCCAAATCAGCATATATAATTGACAATTCATCATTATCATAAAAAAAATCAAGTGTCAAAAAAAGTTCGCACCATTTTGAGAAGAAGTGGAAGAGTCAAACGACAGGTGTCAGCAACCTTGCTTGGATGATGCCAGATATTCACCTTCCCGTCAATCTTAATTCAGTTACACACAGAGTTGTGAAGTATGACAGTCGTGTCAAAAATTGTTTGCAATCGTGAAGTGAACATGTCAGTGCCACAGGATGTTTTACAACCGTTTTTACTTTAAGAATTCAAATTTATTCTTCGACCACATTTCATGAAACCATGTAAGCATCTGCGCAAGTGCTAACTCAACGAGTCCAATGCTAAAATAGGGGTGACAATCATCTGACTCAGAGAAAATGAGCAATAACAGAGCGCGGAATTACTGGATGTTTTCCAAATTTCAAACTGTCGGTCAAGCTGGCATTCCTCCAACATTTTGGACGCGTCCTCGCTGCTAGTTTTAGGATATGTGGCCGCACTGTAACAGTAATGCCACATAAATTGTTCGAAAGACAGTCTTTACGTATAAAGAAGCATGAGTGTGTGAGCACATATCGCAAAAGTGGTTTGGCCGAATTGTGTCGGGATATAAGAGCCGCAAATTACAAACTACGAGCTGGATGTCCATCCAGTATAGAATATGATGAATATACACTGTTGAAGGACTGCAATGAGCGTTATCTACATCATAAATTCTAAAAATACGTACAATATTTTTAAAAATGGTCGGAAAAAACTATTTGGTTGAATCTACAGAACTTAAGGGAGACTTGGAAGCTCAGTATGTGAATTTCTTCCATTTTCACCGAGAAAACAAAACTGTAGTGGCTCATCAATTGTTCACCATTGCTCTCACGCCACAATAAAGTCCTTAACATGTCAGAATAAGGCAAAATTGGGCATAAACTTCCATTTTGAGGATCCTAAATACATTAGACAATTTCAAAATTACATTTATGATATTTGTTTGAACATGATTGAATACAAATATTCTAATAGGAAAATTTCGTAAATTACTCGTAATTTACGATTTTACCAACATAGCGAAATTGTAAATTTTTCATATAAATATGATTTTTGAGGATTATTGTATTATAAATAGTAGCATGAAAACTAAACAACGGAATTCACCCTGATAAAATAAATTAATAGATTAGAATAAGATATATATATCGAAGTGAACGGTGGATAGCCTATTAGGCGGGGCTTTCAATCTGTCACTGTATCAAGCTTTGGTGAAATTCTTTTCTTTTAACATGATTATAATATGTCTCGCACTAGAAATTTATGAGAACATAAATATGATGGGGAACTGAGCAGAGTCCACCTATGCCAACTAGTTTTTAATTTTATTTATTCATTATTTCGTAATTTTTAAGTAATTATTTTTGTAAAATGCTTATAACTGTCACATTTAGTTCGCTAAATTAAAAAATAACATTTACATGTATTGTTAAAAAAAAAAAAAAAAAAAAAAAAAAAATGCATTATTGCTTTTATAATAATTTATGGGAATTATACTTAACTCTTGAAGATTGCATTAAATAAGGAAAAAAAAAAAAAAAAAACGCTAAAAAGCTGAAAATGTAATGTTTTACACAAGTTTTGATTGCTTTACATTTTAATTAAAAAAAAAAAAAAAATGACATTCAAAACAAATAATCGCCAGTAACGTGATAATTAGAAAAAGAGTTAACCTTTTGCCTACATTCAGCTAACTCATCTTTGCCACACTTTCTTATATTGCCGTAATAATGTAATGCTCAGTTATAAAGAGTCTACGGTCTGAATAACAAATACAATATCTTTTTTAGAGTAGCAACTTTTCTTTTTTTAAGAGTGTTGCCATTCGAGAATCATGTTTTACAAATCATTATTATTATATTTTTTTGAAATAATTCATTTGTAGCAAACGATAATTCTTTAAATTTTTGAGACTTATTTATAAATATAGGAAGAAAGCAAGAACAAAAAATCATGTGGTACGCATTGATTATTAACACTTTTCAACTGTACGTACGTACTCGTTGTATCGTGTAACCTTCAGTGTTCTTTGCGTATGTTATCACACAACAGACAGACAGAAGGACAGAAAGGCAGGCAGATAGACATTGATTTCATAATCATTGTTAAACATAGTTGGAAAGTGTTAAAAATGTGTAACATACAAAGAAATGCAGCCTTTGATGTAGCTAAATATTTTAGTGTAGCCCTTAAATCTGAACGCTTAACATACCATATTCTATGTAAAATATTATTTTAGCATATTTACAATAAATGTAAATTTCTTTATGATTTTTACAGTAGAAAGTTTTTTAAATGTTATTTATAAAAATGTTCCTCATAAAATGCAATGTATTGGTATTTTTGGGGGTGTCCCTGTACAGAAATCAGTTGTACACGACCTATTAATGCAATTTTTAACTAGGAAGCACTCCACAGTGAACTTGCATAACATATATCACTTTGAAGAATTTCTGAAAATATTTACGGAGGATGAAGGCGGCCAGACGGATAGTTGCACAGATAGATACACTAGTTCAAATCATATTCAACCTTAAAAACTGTTAGAAAGTGTTAAAAATGTTTAATGTACATGAAAATGCAATTACAGCAATTTCCTCTAATAATCCTTAAAGTAATTGAATATTTTTGTGTGGCCATGTAAATCTTATTGCTAATCATACTCTATTCCATAGAAAACATTTTTTTTTTTTTTTTTGTGCATATGAATAACATAGTTCAATTTAATTAAGGTTTGTGCAAAGTAAATTTATTAAAATATGGTTTAAAGAAATATTTTTGATAGAACACAATTCTTTGGAATATTTTCGTGTGTCCTTGAATCCAAACCAGAAGAAGTATTTACTCCATTTTCAATAGGAAACATTCAATAGTAAACTTGAATAACACTTATAAGTTTCAAGAAAATCCATTAGTATTTACGGGAGTGTAGAGTACGGACAGACCGACAGTCAAACCTAAGACATTAAGACTTTAAAACCTTGTTGGAAAGTGTTAAAAAATTAGACTTATTTTTATAAAAGGGATTAATTTGCATATAGTGACCACGAAACGGGCAAAGCCAGCTAGTTGACAAATAAAACACGATGGTTTTATGGCCGATTACTAAAATGGTAATTAATTCTCAGCTGAAAATATTTAATGAGTGTCAATTTACTGAAACAAGCAATTATTTTATTACTATGTGACAAAATTCTATTCTTTTTAAAGCTGATCCCTAAAAGGAGTTATTATTTCACCACAAATCAACAAAATACCAATCAAACGCCAAAATGTTTTTTGGTATCTAATATCCGAAATACGTATTTTTTAGGTAGTCGATTAATGAAATTTGTGCCTATAAATATTGCGGGGAAAAAAAAAGTAATGATTTGTTTAAATCGCCACGTGGCGACTGGCGAGTGGACATTTTCAGGTCTATTGATACACCTGGTTTAATAATTAAATAATTTTACCAGTGAATTATTTGATAGGACAAAGAATTTTTTTAATTTCATATACGCTACGATTTGTTGAGTTTTGATAGCGAAATATACTATAGATATAGAAGTATATGAAGGATTCTGAAAGTAATTATTCGTAGTTATCTTGTTTACAAGTAAAATTCTTTTGCAATCTATATAGCAATTATTATCATCAATTTAATCACTATCTACATGGCATTCAGGTTGAAACTGAAATACCAATAAACGTTGCATGAAATTCCCCCCAAAAATGACGAATTTTCAAAGAAGGCAAGGAATAAGGTGTACATTCTTAAGATAAGATTCGAAAATAAAGATTAACTAGCAATGCATTTACAAGTACAATGCTTCATGTATATATGAGTATGCACTATTTTATTTTTCATGAGCATGCTTAAGAAGAAAGTATCAAATTATTCTTCGACCTCAATTTTCAACCGCAGGTTTTCCATGCATCTGCAAGTTTTGAGATGCATTGAATACGATTTGACAATTTTTAGAAAATATCTGTCTATCTGTGTGACCAAAAATTTTGTAGACACTCACAAACCAATGACTGGAATACATATATATATATATCCTTAAATTGGTGCTGATTAGATTTTAGTATATATCGTTCAACAAGTGACGCTGCAATGTTGCAATTTTCCCCATTTAAGAGAAGGCTATATTTAAGCTTTTACTGCGTATAAAGGCACAAAAATTGAGTTATATGAGGTCCTTGATGAAAAAGTTTGTTCATTCAATTTGGGAACATACTGGCTAACAGGTGGCGCTGTTATACTGCAACTTAACCCCGTTTAAGAAGAGGCAATATTTCAACTCTTATAATATATAAATGAAGCTAACTTAGTATATGAAATAAATATTACGAAAACATTATACTGATTCAAATTAAGTGTATATTGCACAAGAGGGCTCATCATTCATTTTCTGTGACTTTTCAGATGGTTGTCTCAGAATCTGTTATTAAAATTGCAGTAAACTGCCTATGCAAATTTTTTATTGACAGTTGGCGCTGCTATACAGCAATTTCTCCCATTTAAGGGAAGGCTGTACCTCAGGATGTATTGGGTGTAACAGAACAAAGCTTAGTATACAAGGGGGCCATAATGAAACATCATGCTGATTCAATTCAGGTGAAAATCGGACGGTAGGTGGCGCTGCTCTACTGCAATCTTCCTAGCAAAATGGAAGGCTATATCTCAGAATCTATTTTGTCTAATTACACAAAACTTGGTATGTGGAGGAACATTACAAAATACTTTGCTAATTCAATTTGAGTGCTTATTCACTTGTATATATAGTGGCCGACCGGTGGAGGCTTCTGTGCTGTAATTTACCCCGTGAATGAGAAGACTAAATCTAAACTTCTATGGCTTATAAATGTCCCAAGCTTGATATGCGAGATACGCATTGTGAAAACCGAAGGCTGACTTAATTTGAGATGTAACGGCCGTTGGTAGCGCAGCTGACTTAACTTTGCGAATTTCTACAAAGCTGCATTTGTTCATTAAATTTGTGCCAAACTCCATATGTAAAATCTTTGCTGTGAATGGGTCTGATTTAACTTTTGTGCATGTTAAACAGTAAATGACGCTTTTACATATAGATTGATGTAGAAATAGAACAGAGTTTTCTGGTGGCTACAATATACTGGTTTTCAAAGGATGAATGAAATAACATTGTTCTAGTACATTTTTTTTACAGTATTTAAATATTTTTTCTCACATGCATATAATAAAACATTAAAATATTCAAACAGTTTGATAAAAATATTCAATTGATTCATATATGTTGTGTATCACAGGTAAATTAATACTATTTATATTTGCTGTTTCTGCAAATTATGTGACTGTTTGTTTTAAATTTTAAGGGAATTTTCAATAAAAATATATACAAGGAAACAGAAAACTAGTTGGCATAGGTTGATTCTGCTCAGTTCCCCATCATATATATATATATTCTCATAAATTTCTAGTGCAGGACATATAATAATAATGTTAAGAGAAATGAACTTGACCAAGCACTTGACACAGTGACAGAATGAAATCCCCGCTTAATAGGCTATCCGCCGTTCACTTCGATATATTTATCTTATTCTAATCTATTAATTACCCTGTCTTTTATTAGGGTCAATTTAGTAGTTCAGTTTTCATGCTACTATTTCCAATGCAACAGTCCTCAAAATGTATATTTAAATGCTAGGTTGATAAAATCTTAAATTACGGATAACTAACGAAATTTTCCTATTAGAATATTTGTATAAAAGCACCACAAAACTGGCGTTGTAAAAAATATTACTTACAAACTTTGAATAACCACCATAAAATGCAATAAACTCGCAACAATTGTTTCGGGTCGAAAAAACACACGACCCTTCATCAGGCGAATAAAGTAAGCACGAGTGCTACAGTCAAAGCGGCCGCTTTCAATAAACTCACCTTTTCTCAGTTAAAAGATCCAATTGATATGCATAATTCTTGGGGTATTTATAGTATTTCCTGTCAGTGTGGTTTATCATATATTGGCCAAACTAAACGCAGTCTTAAATTTCGTCTTAAAGAACATATGAATTACGTCCGCAAACAAGAAACCAATAAATCGGCTATTTCTAAACATTGCTGGGAGGAAAATCATAATTTTAAATTTAATTCAGCTAAAATAATTTGCAGACCTAAATCCATTCATGAACTCGATTTCTTTGAAGCTTTTCATATTTATAAAAATTTTAAAAACCTTGTAAATTGTGATTTCGCTATTCCCTATTTGTCTGACTGTTGGAAATTTTATATTCAGTCCACATTTTCTTAATTTTTCTACTGTTTACACAGCTAACTTTAATAAATTCCTATTGGCCACTCTCCCCACCTTTCCCGCAATCCTATTGGTTGAACTAAATTCGGCCTTTCTCCTATAAATACGTGCACTTCCGCAGATTCAGAATCCTTTTTGCACTGATGACGGCACGCTTAAGGCTGCCGAAACAGCTGTATGCATTTCCAATGTTTTTCTTTGGCGTTTCTGACGTAGTAGCTTATTCGGGTTTTAAGTATCATTAATGCTATTTTGAAATTGTCTGATATATTTATGATCCTGAAAATAGACGTTTACGCTCAATTTTGCCCTATTCTGCCATGTTAAGTAAATTGTAAATTCCTAATAACTTACAAATTTTTTAAATGAGAAAATCCATAGTCTATGATATTCATCGTGCCAGTATCCTAAATAATATTTCAAAAGTGGTCTGATATCTTTACAACGAAAATATCCCTCAAAATTGACGTTTATGTGAAATTTTGCCCTATTTTACCATGTTAAGAAATTCGTAAATTTCCAAGAACTTGCGAAATTTTCAAAGTAGCATGTTTATAGTTAATGATGTTCATTCTGGCATAAAAACTGATATTTAAAATCTTGTCTTATATTTTTACAGTAAAAATATTTTCCATTTAATGCACATTTAAGTGAAATTTTGTCCTATCTCCCATGTTAAAAAATCGTAAATTTCTAATAACTTACGAGGTTTTTTAATTCGAATGTTGCAAATGAATAGGTTCTTGCCAGTTTCATAAATAATATTTTAAAACTGATCTGATCTCACTGCGATTATTTGTTCGGGAAATACCTTGTACACAGACTAACATACTAACACACTGACGGACTAACAAACTAACAGACCCTACAGACGGACACCATACAAATTTTGTCATTTTTAGATTCCTCACACCTGAAAACGTGTAAAAAAGTCAAAAAACCGAGGTCGAAAATCTTCACGATTACCTAGGTTCCCCATACCTATAGTATGATGGGGAACTAAAAGAACGAAAGAATTTTAAGTATCATGCTACAATAAACAATCATGAACAGAAATTTTATCTTCAATAATAACTTTAACAACAATAACAACTTAAAAATAATTCAACTTCAATAATAACTTCAATAAGATATTTTGGAGATATTTTTTTCAGTACCTACGACTGCTTCATATATATACAATCCGCAGCAAAATTATTGAAGCACTACCAATAATTCCTACTTAGAAGGTGAGCGTGAGCACCTAATCTAAAACTGCTTTGTTAAGTAAATATTTGTCGAGTTATGATCTTACTCGTATATTGTTCATAAAAAAGTAAGTTGACGATAAAAAATAGCGGTCAAATTAAAAGAATATATATGAAAAATGTGGATGATTTCTTCAATAATTTTGCTGACTATATGGAGAGTGGGGTGTGCCATGACAGGAGTAAATATATAATGATACAAGAAACGTTAAAATCCACATCAAACTAGTATGCTAAGGCTATTATAAAAGTTTCTTCTATATCGCTGTATATGACAGCGCCACCTATCGGTTAACATACATAAAAATTTAATTTACGCACAGTCTTTAACAAAAGTGTCGGAACACTAGCAAAAATTCCTATGTAAAAAAAGTACACTTCATGCGGTTTTGTTAAATAAATCCTTGTCGAATCCTGTTCTTAGTCAGTGCAAGAACATGATTCGGTAAGGATTTCTTTAACAAAACCGTATGAAGTGTACTTTTTTTACATAAGAATTTTTGCTAGTGTTCGGACACTTTTGTTACCGACTGTAGCTTATAAAAAAAAAAAAAAAAAAAGATTTTACATATGCAATTTTGGTGCAGTTTTAACCAACAGAAACTGAGTTATAAATCTCAGAAGGTGAGTAATAACAATACCTCCTATCAGTTAGTATACACCCAAACATTCTTTTTTATTAATAACCATTCCATATATTAAGTTTGGAGCATTTATATACGCTATAGAAACTGAGGCATACTCATCCCGTGTACGGTAAAAATTACAACATAGCATATCAACTTTTTTTTAAAATCAAATTTACTTTGCAAACTTATTTTTAGATTTATTATGTAATTTTAACGATAATTTTGTACAGATAACCAAACCAATTTGTTTCGATTGAGCAGAGTAGCATGGTTGAAAGAAGAACCGGTGTTATTGGACAGTTCCATAAGTTACGTCATAGATATCTTTGAAACAGCCAATGAGCGAGCAATATGTTCAATCATCAATTTTTTTTTTTTTTTTTTTTTTTTTTTTAAGGCAAAATAAAACAACTTTAAAACTAGTTGGCATAGGTGGACTCTGCTCAGTTCCCCATCATATTTATGTTCTCATAAATTTCTAGTGCGAGAAATATATAATCATGTTAAAAGAAATGAATTTGACCAAAGCTTGATACAGTGACAGAATGAAATCCCCGCCTAATAGGCTATCCACCGTTCACTTCGATATATTTATCTTATTCTAATCTATTAATTTATTTTATCGGGGTCAATTCCGTTGTTTAGTTTTCATGCTACTATTTCCTATGCAATAATCCTCAAAATTCATATTTATATGAAAAATTTACAATTTCGCTATGTTGATAAAATCGTAAATTACGAATAATTTACGAAATTTTCTTATTAGAATATTTGTATTCAATCATGTTCAAACATATGTCATAAACGTAATTTTGAAGTTGTTTAATGTATTTATGATCCTCAAAATGGAAGTTTATGCTCAATTTTGCCTTATTCTGACATGTTAGGAAATTCGTAAATTTCCCATAACTTACGAAATCTTTATATTGGAAAATTCATAGTCATTAATATTCATGCCAGTGTCCTAAATAATATTTCAAAAGAAGTCTGACATCTTTACGATGAAAATATCTCTCAAAATTGACGTTTATGTGAAATGTTAAGAAATTCGTAAATTTCCAATAACTTGCGAAATTTTCAAAGTAGCATATTTATAGTTACTGATGTTCATTCCGGCATCAGAACTGATATTTTAAAACTGGTCTGACATTTTTACAGTAAAAAGTTTCCATTTAATGCACGTTTAAGTGAATTTTTGTCCTATTCTCCTATGTTAAGAAAATCGTAAATTTCTAATAACTTACGAAGTTTTTAAATTCGAATGTTGCAAATGAATAGGGTTCTTCCCAGTGTCGAAAGTAATATTTTAAAACTGATCTGACCTCTCTGCGACAATTTGTTCTTGAGATATCGTGTACACAGACTAACTAACTAACGGACTAACAGACTAACAGACTAACAGACACCCTACAGACAGACACCATAGAAATTTTGTCATTTTCGGATTCCTCCCACCTGAAAACGTGTAGAAAAGTCAAGAAACCGAGGTCGAAAATTTTCACTATTACCTAAGTTCCCCATACCTATAGTATGATGAGGAACTAAAAAGAGCACAAATTAAAGAAATTTAAAAACGGCCATTTCGAAACTTCGAAAATTTCTAATCAATGCTAATAGAAAAATTTTGAAATAAGTATTAAAACATGAAAAATTTTAACAAAAATTGAAAGAACCTGGAAAATGAAAATTAAAAGCCCCAGCTTGCTGCTAGTTTTTAAACATCTTTAGTATGTGCTCTTTTTTAACGTTGTTTTATTTCCCTTTAATATAACCAGCACAAAGTATCTTTTCTTATATTTAACAAAACAGTTTGTTGAAATGAACAAAATAATTTTATTGATTTAAACAAACATCAATTGACTTAACAACACTGTTTGGTTAAAAAAACAAAGTAATTTGATTTTGTTTAATAAGTTTTCTACAGGATGTATTAATAAAATTATTGGGTTGATTTTACAAAATTTTTGCTGTTTCAATAAAACATTTTTTTCTGTGCAGTTAATTGAAATGCATTCATATTGAATCAACATACATTTTCATAATGACAATTTCACCAATTAAGTTTTGTGTAATTATCCACCGTAGAAGCTGAGATATTGCTTTTCTGCGAGACAGAGAAATTCGGGCATAACAACACCACTCAATAGGCAGTATGAAATGAAAGTTGGTGTACACCAATTTATGTCAAAATGTAACTATATATATATATATATATATATATTAATGAAATTCTGCGCATCAATTTTCTTTATCTAGAGCTGCAATAGAATTTTTGTCACAGACAAGCAGACACCATTCCAAAAATGGTCAAAATGCGTTCAGTGTCTCTTAAAAAGTTTAAAGCTATAAAAAATCGGAGGAAGAAAATATTTACGAATTCAATGCTTTCTTTTTATAAATATAGAAAGAAAGTAAAAATTGTAGAAAGAAAAGTAAAGCTATTTTTCGAAACACTCATTTTCTAGATCTATAACTGAAGTACCCAATCAGAACGTTTTCCAATTTTCTTGTAGCAACTAAGTAATACATGCTAAAAGGCGAAAAGGGGGTTTATGTAGCAAATTTGACGAAAATCGTTAGAGCCGTTTTTGAGATACCGACTTTCATTCCCACTGCCGATTTTTACCAAAACTTGATAAACTCATCTGCTTGCCAGAAAGTAACAATTACATACGAAAGGATATCTGTAAGGGAGTTAATAGAGCGAGTTTGAAGAAAATCCTTAGGACTTCCGATACCCAAAGTTTACCTATTTCTAGCAGACGTTTACCAATATTTCTAAACTAAACCACTATTACACATGAAAAGATATTTAAAAGGGTGTTTATATATCAATTTTGAAGAAAATTGTTGTAGCCATTTTTGGGATACGGATTTTTCCAATTTTCACCAAAAGTTGGAAAAATCCTCTGTACACTAGAACTGCTTAATTCTGAAGTTTTGTAGTTTTATTTTCATAAGTTTTGGGGGTATAACAGTCGGGAGGTTCTTCGCACATACACACTGACCAATTGCCAAAAACCAGTTTTTCGATTCAGGAGACCTTAAAACATGTAAATCAGGTGAAAACTCGATATTGAAATTTTTGACCAAATACAATATTTCCGTTCAGTGTTGTCAGATTGCGCGACTTTTTTATTCAACAGCCACCAAAAATTTTTAGAAGTTATAATTGATATACATAAAAGGCGAATCGATTCGAAAAATCGTCGATTATGTATATGAAATAGCACTTCTCAAAATTGTTGGTGACTATTGAATAAAAAAGTCGCGAAGTCTGTCAGTACTGCTTCGAATAATGGAAATAAAAATGAAATTTTTAAATATTTATTAGTGATTTTTTGATACCATTGTATATAGAAAAGGACAAAATCTTCAAGAGAGCAGAAATGTGAAAGATGTAAGGCCAGGATAATTTATTAAAAGATATCTGACAAAATCATAAGCACGAAAAATTATTCAATTGTCAAAATGTTATTGTCATTTCTTTTAAGGCCAGTTGGCGGGCCTATATCTACCGTGTTCAAGTAATGCACCTTTTTTCAAAAACAACCAAAGTGGTCCACTTAAAAATCTTTATAAACATAATACAAATAATTCTAAAGAAAGTGAAGTCAAGTTTGTAAAAATATGTTCTTTAGTGATTATAATTATAATAATTATTATTTTTATTATTTTAAATCTGAAACAAAAACTACTTTTAAGTTACAAGGAATTATTTAACTTTTTAGTTACTTTTAAGTAACCAAAATAAATAAATAAATAAAAACAAAAAATTCTAATTAAACTTTTGTGCGAGTTCACTTCAGATTCATCAGTGATAAGTGTAAAATAATCTGGAAAAACTATAAGCAGAGAATAATATGTAATCATTTCTATAAAAAGATAAACTGATGATCATAAAATATTTGTCTTGTTACCTTTCGATTAAAAACAATTGAATATATGTGTTTATTATTTGCTAACTTTATTAGTAGCTTATTAGTAGCTTACCTGCTTGAAATAAAGCATTTAGTCCCAACAGAGTTGGTCAGATTATACTACAATTTTGAGACACTTTGAAGTATTTTTCACGTATTTAAAAAACTCTATATAATTTACACACTTTTATTAATTTTTTTTAATAGTTTTGCGTTCCGAATTTTTAAATGAACATTGACATTTAATAACTTTTTTTTATATATCTCTTAATACCAAAGAAGACTGAGACGAGTTCTTCCATAGTATTTAAAAAACAGATATTTATTATAACAAAGGACATTCGACCCGAAATTCACCAAAATTACTGTAACCTAATTCCTGTGAAAAGTACACTCAACTATTAAGTGAAACTAGCACTTCAAAAAGAAAAACTACAATTTTGCTTTGTGACACGCTCATTATTGAAAGAAAGCTGAACTCTCTCTCTAGATAACTTAAGGGTAACCATTAGACATTTTTTTTTTATTTTTTTTATTACCAAGGATTTGACGCTAATTTCCATCCCAACATTGCCTAAAACAAGTTAAACATTAGATTTCATTATAATGGAAACCGCACAGTAAAAAACAGCAATGACTTCAAAACCAGTTATATTTCAAAAATTGTTTAGCGTATGATATTTTTTCCCTAACTGCGTGATATAATTAATATCAGTAAGGTATAATCAAATCAGTTACTCAACCGTTGCAAATTGAATAGAATTTTTTCGCTTAGATGCACATGGTTTTAAACTTTTAACCAATTAGTTTTGTTTACTGTCTAACTTATAAACTATAACTTATTTCTGATTGTATGTTTCAGAATTATATTTTTTCGGTTATCAATTGTTTTTTTTTTTTTTTTTTAGATAAGGGTATACAAATAATTACTATAACCAATTTCAATAAATAAATAAATTAAATTAAATTCTTTTAATAATTGGTTAACTTTCATTTAGTTGAGTAATTTTTATTTTCCAAACATTCATTATGAATGGATAGTATTGCAATCATGAAATAATTCGACTATGAGATTTTGGCGTAACTATACGTTTAGAGGTTTCCTTATTTAATTTTTCTTATTTTTCCGGCGATGTATGTATATGTGTATATGAGAGAGTCTGTGTATGTGTGTGTATATGTGTTTGAGTGAGAACAATAACTTCTAAACGCTTTGTCCGACTGAACTGAAAGTTGTTATGTTATTCATCGTTACACGAACTGTATAGATTTTAACAAATTTACGAATTACAATTATTTATTTATTCATTTATTCATTTATTTTTTACAAGGACACAAAGAAAATTTCTTTATCGTTGTGGCCTATGGACTCATTATTTAAAATGTGATTGGTTTAAACCAATTGGTTCTTTCCTCCCCCCCCCCCCCAAAAAAAAAAAAAAAAGTTTTTTTTTATTTTTTTCCTTTCTAAAAAATTCTAAATTTTTATTCTATTGCTCCTTCCATGATTGAAATTTCCAATTTTTTTTTTTTTTTTTTTTTTCGCTAATTCATCTTATTATAATTGAAATCTTTCTTCAGAGAAGGTTTCATTTATGTGTTTTATGTGTGACTGGATGTATTAAAAGTTATTATATAAACAGCAACAAAAAAGAGTCTTCTAAAACTTGCAGAAAAATATAACTATATTAATTATTAAAAAATGTTAAAAGAAAAGGATATAAGGCTAAATGCAATAATAAAAATAAATAAATAAATAAGTAAATAAAATCATTAATATTAGAAGGCCAATTTATTTTAGACAAGATACAAGGTGAAAATTGGATAATTGAAAAAGTTGCTCTCATTTTTGAGCTTTATTCAAAATTGAACAAAGTGGTATTTTAAAAACTCGACATATTGGTCACAAATATGGTAATTAATAACATCCTATCTTCTTATCAATATGCTAAATGCAAAAGCAAGATATGCTCATTTTGGATTATCAAATATAAAAGAAGTAGCATTAGAATATGTCCATGCAGCTTTTTTTAAAAAAAGCTTATTACTTTTGATTTTGAAATTTCATTCAAAATATTCTCCTTTCAAGAACTTTTTTGAGAATTATTTTATTAAAATATAATAGCGTGTGTGAGTTAGAATACTGGTAAAATCAAGAAGATGACATTAAAAATTTTAATATATGCCAGTATTGAAAAATGTTGAAATAATTCTAATAACAAAAGAATTTACATCTGACGAAGAGTTTTTTCTTTTGCAGTTGTATGTTGTACGATGAAAATTGTACAGCCAGTTTAGTTTGGAAAAGTTATAAAACTTTTGATTTTATTTAAAATATTAAATATAAATTCTATTCAGTAAGTAATTTTCAAATGGATTCTGTATTCCATTTTCCATTACATAATTGTAAAGGATAATTTTTTCTTAAATATCTTCCTACAAATAATTTTTTTTCAATGTGTCGCAATTTTTTTTCCAGTTTCTAATGTTGAATTAAGAATTTTATTGGTATCAGGTAAATTTCTTATTATTAAATTGCAGGGCAAGTCATGTTAGATTTAACATTCCTTCTAAAGAACATTAATTTTTATCATTTGTATTATTTTAATGAAAATTCCTAACATTAAATGTGATTTATTGTTTTGTAAAATGCCACAATTACGGAACATTAATAGAAGTTTTAAATATAGAAGAAAGACTTCAGCTATAATAAAATTAAATGCACTTTGATATAACTGTCCTTTATTCAAGGGTGAGATTAAGAAAACTATAATAATAATAATAATAATTTATTTAGAAATATTTATAATGTGACTGGGAAACTGGAAACATACACTAATTAAAACCTTGTTTAAACAACGAGAGAGAGAGGGAAAAAAGACAGTTTTTTAGCAGTTTTTTTTTTTAATTAGCAGTAGCATTTTATTATTATTATTATTATTATTATTATTATTATTATTATTATTATTATTATTATTAGCGATTTGTATAGTATAAAGTGGTAAGAAAATGAGATATTTTACTTATATTAAAAGGAATAAAAAGAAATTATAAAGGAGAGCAATCGACAAGTATATAGAATGATCGAGAGAGAAAATATTTATGTTAACAAAATAGAACGATATTACGATACGGATAAAATTTGTCTTATCAAATCTTTTAACTAACAAAGTGTTACAGAAAACTTTTAAAATTCCTAAACTTAATTTCTCTGTAATTATATTTAAGTTTTTGTTTTAAAATAAGTCAACTATTTCTTAAAATGTCTTCTTTAACACAGTTTTTAAAGTTAAAACATGGTGTCGCCATCTATTGTAAAAACTAACAACTAGGTTTATATTGTTTCAGCAGTGCTGACATCTTTTGTCATATAAAAGAACTAACTTACTTTCCAGTATTTTCACAGAATAATAAGTTATAAGTTAAATACTATAAGAGAATAAAACGGATGTATGTCTATTTGTGTATATGGGGGTGGGAAAAGAATTTTGTATTTATTATGAATATTTTTATATAATGTTTATTTAAACAAAAATTGTTTTCTCCGAATTAGAAACTTAATATTTCTTTTCTTCTTTCTTTGTTTGTCTGATGCTACAGCATTCCACGGAAGTGTTCCCGGGAAATAATTATCCAGTGCATGCTGTTGTAATTAACCAACACTTGTCAAAGATCAGTGCTTGACGAAGTATTTTCAACCAGCCAACCACTATACACCTCTACTCAAATGTAAAATTTTTATAAATCTACTTAGTATTAAAATCTACAAAAGATCCGCCTCAAAGTGTATTATCGCATAACAATCTGCATCCATCTACAATCCATGCGCAGACTTCTAACATTGTATACAGATTGTGTGAATTTTGTATATAACCTGTGTGAACTTTTCAAATAGACTACCAGTCACCAACTTTTCTCATCAAGGGGTAAAGTCCATGTAATCTCTTCTTATCAAGCCTTTTCAAGCGAGGGAGCAAGGCTCCGGTCCTCTTCATTTTCATGTGACTTTGTCGCCCTCTGTCGCGTGAAAGCTCTGCTTTGGCGACCTTTGTATTTATTTATTTATTTTATTTATTATTATTATTTTTTTTTAATGCAATAAACAACCGGGGAGGCTTAACCTTTAGAGAGGGGCTCTTTTAAATCTCCACAGAGCCATTAGAGCCCCTCTCTAAATGTTGAAAACGCTCAAAACCGCTGCATAGTGGAGAGCGGCCACCTTCGTCTTAGAATCTTAGACTATCTTTTCTTTTTAAAATTCAGACAGCAAGAATTCGCATAGCTTTTACATTTAAATATCTGATTTATTAAAGTTGCATACGAAGATTTTTTATTTCACTTTTGCATTGATTATCATACATATTATGTTTTATTTTATTTATTATCCGGCGAATAGTGTCATAAAAATGATTATTAGCAATCAGATATTTATTTAAGATATATTCTTTTAGATACTTCTCATATGGTTTTTAAGATTTCATAAATGATAAATATTTAAAATGTTATTTTATAATTCTAATAAAACGATTAATAAAATTGAAAAATTAATAAACGTAAAAATAATAATATTTCGAAAAAAATTGTAAAACTGTAAGCTGAAGATTTTCAATAAAACTTTAAAAGGTATAATTTGCGTCATACAATTAACTAACTAAATAAAACTGTATGGTACCAGATTAATGAAGTTATATTAAGGCTTGATAATTAATGATTTCTTTGCATATTGGCTCTCAAAGCTAGGGATGAAGTACAGAATTTGAATCCAAGTCCTCCTTGTCGACCTGGGGTTAAAGTCAATTGTTTAGATTAGGGAGCCTATTATAAAGGCTCCCTAGTCTGCACTAAAGACCTGTGAGGATTCTTTCTAGTGACTCTAGCTTAGCTTGTATTCATACGATTCAAATGAAGCCATGGCCGAGTGGCTATGTTGATGAGCATGACATGTGACCCGACCCAAATTTGACAGATGAATTTTAAATCAACCCGAACCCAATAAATTTTTTTTTCAAAGACCCGAAAACCGAACCGAACCCGCCATAGAGAATTTTGATGACTTGCACCCGTTCAGAACCCGATTTCTTTGTAAACGAACTCAACCTGAAATCCGAAAACTAAATGGAAATTAATAATTCATCTAAAAATTATGCAAAACTTTTTAAAGTTATAAAATAAAGTAGATTTTCACTGTCATTCAATTGGTAAGTGATTTAAAAAATAATTAAAAATGCAATTACTAATGCATTAGGTTAAAATTTTAAAAAACTCAAAAATGGATTAATAATAATTTTTAACTATTTATGTGAGTTGTGTACTTCAATTTTACAAAAATGTCTTCAGGTTCGCTATTTGTAGTTTATTGCTTGATGCTTATATTCTTAAAAATAACAATAGTAGTAATACTTCTTTGTTTGTTCCTTCTCTCAGATATGAATGTTTACTATATAATAATTTGGGTAAATGTGTATTTAATCACCAGCTTAGGTAGCAAAACTTCTCGACTATTGTTTTCGAGAATATTCGTTGCAATGAAGTTTTTGTTGTACAGATTCGATAAGTTACATAGACTAAAGTGCATTCATCGACTAGAACCTGCCTGTTTCCTTACGAAATACTTTCTCACGCAAGTAAGTCGACGCGTTTTTCGTAATAGTACATATACAAGCATTTTCTAACTTTGACACATAATTTTCTATTCATCGAAAGCTTTAATATATACATATTTTTAAAAAACAATACATGAAGCACGAATTATATTGCATAAAATAAAATTCACGTATAATTCGAGTTACAACGAATAGTTAAAATTACGCTCTTTCCGGTGCAGCAAATGAAAAAATCTGGAGTGACTTCAATCGACTTTCCGAACATTAAGTAATTAACGGTTGTTCAAATAAAATAAAGTAAGAGAGATCGTTAAATAAACAAAGAGAAAATTATAATAATGCGTTTCAGTACTTCTCTTCATACAGTATGTTTTTTTTAATTTAACACCTTTGCATTTTAAATAATTTGAGCCCACAAGTTATAATCATAATAAATTTTTGTTGTATCCCTGTAAAAATCTATATGCGTTTAGATAGGTGCGTCACCAGAATCTATACACTTCCTGCTACGGTGACCTACAACATGTACATGAATTTACAACTCAGTCAGATAAGACATTTAGACGCTATCAGACTTTAAATAATTTCAGCCAGTAGACGATAATGATAAAGAATTTTCCTTTGTGTCTCTGTAAGAGAACTATAAATGCTAGATTCCTAAAATCAATAGAGTTCGTGCTGCGGTGACCTATAACATACGTACCAACATTTAGCTCATTCTAACAAAGCGTTTAGACGCTATCGTGTTCACTCACTAACGTATACTTACATCTATCACATTAAACATAGCAAAAATTAATTCAGGGAACCTTAAAACGTACAGATACAGCAGAATCTCAAAGTCGAGTTTTTGTTATGATTACAATACTTTCCTTATCTATGTATGTTTAGAAAGTAAAAAGGAGACACATTAATTTCGAATTGAGTTGGATGTAGAACAGGCATTTTGGTCGAGAGTGGAATATATATATATATATATATATATATATGTATATGCATTCTACACGAAGGTGATCTAATTAAGAAAACTCCACTCAAATTAAGACTAAAAATATTATTTAGGAAAATTCATCGACATATTTTAAAAGAGTGTAGGCATGATTATTAAAATTTTTCATATGAAAGAATACCAAGTGCATTTAAAAATAAACCTAAATAAATAAATAAATAAATAAATAAAATAAAAGCAGTTTATATGGTTTGATAAAATTGTAATCGACTTAGAAAGAATCTGGTGTGAAACAACTACACGTCTTCCATTACGCACTATTACACGTATTATATTTATATTATATGCATTTTTGGAAGATAATGTGATCAGAAGTCATAAAATTGACCGAAAAAAGTAGACATTAAAAATTTTCCGGTAAGAGAAAGCTAATATACGTGTAAAGGCACATAAAACAGAGTTTATATAGCGAGTTAAAAAAAAAAAAAAAAAGGTCAGTAGAGGCATTTTTTGAAACACCAATTTCCGAGATCTAAAATTTGCCTACCTAATCAGGAGGACTGTTAATTTTCCTATAATAATCACGTGATACATGAGAAAGGATATCTAAAATGGGTTTAAGTAATAATTTTCAAGAAAATCGTTAGAGCCGTTTTTGAGATACCGACTTTTACCAAAACTCGTGCATACTCAATTGTTGACTGGAAAACAAGAATTATATACAAAAAGATATTTAAAAGGGGGTTGATGTGGCAATTAAAAAAAAATATATATAATTTTGCAGCCGTTTTTAAAGGAACGCATTTGCGAAACTTCAAATTGAGCTATTTATACAGGGTCTTTTTGATCAGTCTTCTTGAACTAAACAATTAATTCATACGAAAATACATCAAATAAGAGTGTTTATATAGCAAATTTGAAGGAAACCGTTAGAGCCGTTTTTGAGATACGGACTTACGGTCCCACTTTCGGTTTCCGATGATCCACTTTCGGTTTTCCAATTTTCATCAAAATTTGGGAAATTCATCTGTGCACCAGACCTGTATCAATTGTGAAGTTTCATAGTTCTATCTTTATTATTATTGGAGATATGATAGCCAGAAGATTCCTCACATGCATACACACACACATACACACACACACACCGACCATTCGCCAAAAACTACTTTTTTGGACTCAGGAGGCCTTAAAACGAGTAAATCAGGTGAAAACTCGACATCGAATTTTTGGACCGAATGGAATACTTCCATTACCTACGGTAGTAGGGTAATGGAAGTAAAAAAACAGCTCGCATGTTTTTAGAAGATTCGTTTATTGACTATAATAATAAATTAAACATACAAAATTCATTGGTTTACTTACAGAGATATCTTATTAAAAAAAAAAAAATACTTCAGTATAATGCATAAATGTAAATGTTATCATCCCAGGAAACAATCTTGAATGACCACATATTTTTTTAGAACCTATTCACCCATAAAACAAATCTTAAATAAAGCAAACCAATTTTTATTTTTAGAGTTATTTTTTAGCAACTCTTTTTGTTGCTATGCGTAATTTTTATACGGGGGGGGGGTGCGAGGGTAAAATAATAATAAATATGTTGAATTCAGCTACGAGCACTTGGACACTAAAACATCTAAATATACTATCTACCAGTAAGTATTTGGACACTTTCGAATTTAGACGTTTTGTTAAATATCTAGAAAAAATTCTTGAGGAATTATCTTGAAACTTTGGATGAAAAGAGAACATGTCATACCTTATATATTTCAGCAAAAGTTTTGTCCTGAAGAGGAAAAGGGGACCAGCAAAAAACTAAACAAAAATTAAAAAAAAAGTTTCGGATCACCCTGTAAAAACTAATTCTTGAAATGCGTTTTTGCCGTAGTATGTGAATATGATAATTCTTCTAATTATCTGTGTAAAAGGGCAACTTTTTAAATTATAACGCGTAGGGTATTAGACCCAGTGCAAAGCCATTTTCAGGAAATATGGCATACAACATTAGGCACAGCATACTGCAATCAGAATGCAAAAATGTTCAATATCTTACGAAATATGAGCATTTTTACTAAATAATTTTTAACTACGCATGCGCTAGCTTTAAAAAAATTCTTTTGCATAAAAAAAAAAAAAAAAAAAAAAAAAACTTTATAGCTATAATGACGTCAATTTTACCCTGCAAGTTTAATTTTTCACACAAAGTTTTATAACAATTTTAATATTTACGCGTGAATTTCTTTTCATTTCGAAAAAAATTAAAATCAACTCGTAAACTTTTTTTGGCAACAATTAAAAAAAAAAGAAAAAAATATGTATCTTTGTCTGAAAAAGGGCTTATTCAACTTTTTCGATACTGTCCGTTCAATTATATTTTCGATTTCGATTATTGTCCAACCATCGTAAAACATGGTTATAACGTTTTATCCATAGATTAATACTAATAGTCCTCCTTACTTAAAAAAAAAAAAAAAAAAAAAAAAAAAATTGATGAAATTTTGGCAAAATCATAATTTAGTTTAGTACGGAGGATTGCTAGTCTTTTTTTTTTTTTTTCCCTTTAAATTATAGCATCGTTTTCGAACTATTCAATAATATTTTCGATAAATTTTCGATTTAGATAAATGTTCAACCATCGTAAAACTGGCGACAACAACGTTTTATCCGTAGATTTAAAATTTAAACTAATAGTCCTCCGTACTAAAAAAAAAAAAAAAAAAAAAAAAAAAAAAAGAGAGAGAGAGAGAAGAAGAAGAAGGGAAATGATAGGGTTTTTTATCAATATGCATTTACAATCAGCAAACACTCTATTACCATTGAACATTGATTGAATCAAAATAAAAATGTGAGTAAAACCCCTTATAGCTCAGTTTTTATTTTGAGAGGAACTGGAATTCTAATCATTCTATCTCTCATAACTTTTTTGAATTTACACGATATTTATTTGGGGCTTTCGTATAAGTAGCTGAATGATTTTGGCTATTAAATTATGCAAATGAAATTTTTTTAAAAGCCTGTGCATTCCTAGTTAAAAATTATTTAGAAAAAGTACTCCTATCTTGTAACTTTTTGCATTTATACGACATTTGTTTTGGCTTTTCATATAAATAGCTCAGTACTTTTGGTTATTAAATTATGCAAATAATTTTTTTTTAAAGCTTACTTATGCATAATTAAAAATTATTTAGTAAAAATCTCATATTTCGTAAGATATTTAAGAATTTTGCATTCTGATTGCAGTATGCTGTGTCTAATGTGTTATGCCAAGTCTCTTAAAAATGGCTCTTCACTGGGTCTAATACCTGACGTGTTATAGTTAAAAAAGTGGCTTTTTTTTTTGCAGTTAAAAGAAACCTTTATATCTCCATGAATATGGGTGGTAGCCTCATATTAAATTATACAGATAATTAGAAGAATCCTCATAAATACATGCTACAGTCAATACCCATTTCAGGCATTATTTTTTACAGGGTGATCAAAACCATTTTGACTTTTGTTTAATTTTTTATTTGTCCATTTTTCCTCTCCAGGACAAAACTTTTGCTGAAACATATGAGGTATAACATGTTATATATACTCCCGAAGTTTCAAGATAATTCCTACAGTATTTTTCTAGATATTTGACAAAACGTCTAAATTTGAAAGTGTCCGGATACTTATTGGTAGTTAGTATACTGTGATGGAAAAAAAAAAAATAATCATATGAATCAATGTTTAGTATTTTGAACTGGGAAGGAGAAATGAATTTGAAAATGCGTGTGTAAAAATCGAGCCTTAGGCAAGTGCAGACCGACCAGCTTATAAGATTAGACAAAAATAATTCACAAGCTAAAGCAATAAACGCCAATTAAAAAATTACGTACATTTTTAAAGCTTTGTTGATTTTAGTTAATATATATAATATGTATATATATATATATATATATGAAGATTATATTTACTTATAAATTTATTGAGTAATATTTTATATTTTTGCAATTCTCTGTTTCGTTATACAATGTGCAATATCTCATACCCTAGTCTTTAATAACACTGCTCTGCAGAATTTTTTTTTTTTCAAGATCTGATGCCATTCTTGCAGATTCTTATGTAATATGACTTCCTGAATCCGAATATGATTACCATTTTGTCCAATCACTCACCGTTTTCTAGATTCTCCCCCCCCCCCCCCGCATCATTTTTATCAGCGTTCAGTACTTTTATACTCAGCAGTTTGATTTGGAGAGGAACGATGATTATTTTAACCGTTAAATGTCTTCTGACCTTAGGAGCTACAGAGGTAGAATGTCCTAAAACACGAACATTTGTAGTAAGGAGGATATTTGAGGGGATTTGTGCCCAGAAAAAAAAAAAAAAAAAATCAATAAAAACAATCAGTTCCTGCTTAACTTCTTCTTTTTTTTTTTCTTTTTTTTTTCTTTTTTTTTTTTTTTCGCAATTTTTCTCTTACTTTTTACAGATTCCAGCTTCCAGTTTGCCTTTTTCTTACCAAAATACCCCAAATAATAAAAATTATACAGTGAAATATTTTTCAAAATGTTGTTGAGTGGAGTAAAGTCTCAAAGCCGTCGCAAGAAAGTTTGACTGATTCGCGGTACGACGTTTGCTTTCAATAACTCCCACGTTAAATGTTTTGGGCCGTAAAACATGAACAGTAAAATATCCTCCTTTGACACGTGTTAAAGGTCACCACACAATATCACCACCGTCGAGAACACCATAAAGTTCATTCTCTTATCGCAAAACGTGCACTAAAGGCCGATTTCCACAGCGAGCTCTTTCGACGGCTGATCAGATCGGATTCGACGGAGATTCAGAATCCTTTGATGTGGTCAGCCGAGCTCAAAACCCTCAAACGGCGTTGGAAGAGCCTGGTCCTAACCCCCAGCTGAGATAATTGATGGGCCGGAGGCAGATATCTTTGTCAATTTTGCATGCTTTCCTTTGAAGTAACTGCGCAATCTGATAAAAAAGGGCTACAACTGATGACAAGACATTTGGCTCTTTGTGTCGGAAGCGTGATTAATGACTTTTTGAACCTTGGTCTAGAGCTCGCAGTGGATACTGGCCTTAAAGGTAGATAATGACTGACGACTACAATAATAAGAGCAATGACCTTTCACACGTGTCAAAGCAGGAGATTTTACTATTCATGTTTTACTGCCCAAAACATTTAACGTGGGAGTTATTGAAAGCAAACGTCGTGCGGTGAATCAGTCAAACTTTCTTGCCAGGGCTTTGAGACTTTAACTCCACTCACCAACATTTTGAAAAACAATTCACCGTATAATTTTTATTATTTGCGATGTTTTGGTAAGAAAATGGCAAACTGGAAGCTGGAATATGTAAAAAATAAGAGAAATATTGCGGAAAAAAAAAAAGAAAGAAAAAGAAAAGAAAAGAAAAAGAAACAGAAACTGGTCGTTTTTATTGATTTTTTTTTTTCCTTGGCACAAATCTCCTCAAATATCCCCCTTACTACAAATGTTCAGGTTTTAGAGCTTTCGACCTCTGTAGCTCCTCAGGTCAGAAGACATTAAACGGTTAAAATAATCACCGTTCCTCTCCAAATCTAACTGATGGGTATAAAATTATCATTGGGGGAAAATGGGGGCCAGATTCAGTTTCAGGAGGTCATTTTACATACGGATATGCTAAAATAGTGTCGGGTGCAATTTTCATGCCGAGTAGTGTAATGATTACCTTTCGATTAAATTACAAAATCAAATCAACAGTCATTTGGTCCTGGGACAACCACTGAAATCTGTTAAGATCTATTCTATAACGTACCACCTTGAACAGTTTTGACAAATTTATTGCTTTATTACATTTTATTAAATAAAAGAACTACTTAAAAGAATGCTACTAAAATATTACAAGAAAAAAAAAAAAAAAAAAAACAAGATTCAGTATACGATTACTGCATTGTCTGCTAATTCATTGTCTAGAAGAGAAGTTTCCCGGGATGTATCACAAGACATACCTTCCCATTAGAAAATTTAAAGTTGCATTCCCTAGAGGCACTCCTACCACCACCTTGCCCGGGTCCAAACATTTTTGGAAAAAGTATGTCTTGTTATATTGTTGTTGTTGTCGTGTGCCACTCGGAAATTCCGAGCCCCGGTAGTGGAACTACGGGATTTATTTTTAAGGCATGAGTGGTGCGTCTCCCGTTATTAGGAGAGCCTCATAGGGAGGAAGTACGACTTCTAGCTCCAGAAGCTGTTGAAAGATGGCAGCACCAGCCAAACAAGCAGAACTCGAATTTTGATCCGGATCATAGCGAATTAAACCCACGTTCCGGTACCCCCAGAGGTATAATTTTTGATGGGAACTTGGAGGACTTTGCGACCACGACGGAATTTAACGTGCACCAGTCGCCATTAGCGTACACGACGGTCTTCAGCCGGCTCGAGGACGGAACCGGCAATCTTTCGATCACGAACTCGCTGCTCTTACCGACCAGTCTACCGCGGCCTACATGTTATACATCCCTGGAAACGTCTCTTCAAGACAATGAATTTTGTATAAACTGTTTTGTCCTGCAGTGGTTATTAAAGGGGATACATAAGTATAAAATCCGCATTTCAAAAGTCTAAAAACTCATGTATCTCCTTTAATAATCATCGTAGGTCGAAATTATTTATATCAAATTCAATGTTTTGAATAGACGTTTCCAGGGATGTATCACAAGACATACCTTCCCATTTGAAATTTTAAAGTTGACCTCCCTAGCAGTCCCCTACTCCCCCCGGGCCCAAACTCTTTTCACCAAAAGAGGTCCCTCTCGAATTCATTAAATACGTGTTTCGCCATTTTTCAAAATTCCAACTAATTTTCGAGTTAGGAGGGGTGTGTGGGACTTTTGGAACACCCTGTATATATATATGTGTGTGTGTGTGTGTTACATTGCCTTGTTAAAATATGAATATTATGGGAAATTACGTGCATATTACCTATAGTCCTTTTACAAAAGAGCTTGAAAGAATTTACACATGTTATATCCTACGGGAGGGGGAGGGTAATAATCTAAAGTTAATTAAATTATTTAATAGAAATCTATTAATTATCTACAATAATTAAATTATTTAAAAGAGACTAAAACAGTTATATGTTTTAGAATTTTGGTGCAGTATGAAGGTTACTGAAAATTTTGTGCTTATCATTTATAGTTCTTTTACACGGACGCTCAAAAGAATTCATAAACCTAAGGATCCACTGTACAAACCTATGAATTTGGAAATAAATATTCAAAATTCCATTATGTTTTTGTTTATTTACAGAATTATTCGCTGACTGAAATACGTTAAAACATATAAGAACTACTATGGCTCCTTTCTCCCTCTTCCACGTCTTCTGTCATAAAATCCCATAAAACTCTATTATGGGGAAATTTGTTCTTGGAATTACACATTACCTAAACTATTTTTTAAAATTTCATTTTCACATTCGCAAAATTTCAAATCGTTAAATTAGACTTATATTCCAAAACATTATTGCTTAATTTTTTTATATTTCCTTTTACTGCTAGAAAAAAAAAAAAAAAAAAAAAAAAAAATACTTACTTATATTTTCTAATTTTTTATCTCAAAATTAAAATGAAAAAAAAAAAAAAAAAATCCTTTAGAAAACGAGTATTAATTGGGAATTTTCCGAATGTGAAAACGAAACTAAATAATAATAATAGTAAGTAATAATAAGAAATAAATAAGTAAGTAAAATAAATGCATTAGGCCATGAGTCATTGCATAAACAAATTTCTTCATAGAGTTACATGGGATTTGGTGACCGGAGATAGGGAAGTTATAAGAGAAAGAGAAGGGCCCAAAATGTTCCCATCAGCATTTTCAACATGACACTATCATGTAAGAAGATGGAGAAAACGCTGTTACCCAATGATAAGATAGCTAAGGTTTACTTTTCAGTGACTTATAGTATAGTGACATTGAAAACACCAGTAGTTTTTAAACATGTTAAAAATAAGTTAAATTGAAACAGCTTAAACCGTTTCGTTCTGTTTGTGAAAAATATGTGTGCATGTCATTTAGAAAGTTAATTGATTTTATACAACTATGTAAGACATTAATTGTAATAGCAATATCAGTCAATAAATAATTTTATCTATAGCAATGTAAGATATTTATCTAAGTGAGATAATTGTCTCTTAATATAATACACACACACACATATATATATATAAAATTATCCTTAAATTTCAAAATTTTTGCACTGATATTATTGTATTAATATATATATATATTTTAATGTTAAAAGTAGTATTTTCTGAAAATAAGGGTCAGAAGAATATTTCATCCTTGAAGTTTGGAAAGTGAGTTTAGAAAATACCAAAGTAGTCATCAGAAAAATAGAGGGAGCAATCGACCTGAGTATCAGCAGGTTTACTCTGATATGTAAAAATATTTACGAGGGAAGGCGGCTCTTCGTCCAGTGCTTTTCCTCTAAAGGGTGTTTGATGTTTGACTGCGCTGGGCTCCCAGGCCTGGGAGAGTGCCCTCCGTAGGGGCTCTTTCTTAGGGGTCCCAGCCCGCATCTACGCAAGTTTCGAAAAAACTCCGAAATGCTAGGTTAGCGAGTGTGATCTGGGATTGAACCTGTCACCTCACAATTTTCTCTGAAGGACAGGATATTTATTCTCTTATCTATATTCACTAACCCCCTACAATAATAAACTCTAACTCTAGCCCAATCTATTCTTCGGCTCAATATGAAGTCGGTTTTCAGATTACTGAAACTGTAATTTGGCTTTATTTGTAAAATGACTGTCTGGAGTGGTTGTAAAATTATGTAATAAAGTCGTTTCAAGATGCACCTCCAACAAAGATTTTCATACTAGATCAACTTCATCTCACGTGAAGCGCGACGGTTCACGTGACCGGCCGCTGTCAGAATTGCTGCCTGAGACCTACAGCCTGGGGTGGAATTCGCCGTGTTCTTTCTAACGAATTTTTATTTTTTGTAGGCCGCGGCTGAAACCAAACGGTGTTTCTGTGCTAACACGGAACTCCGAACGTCTGGCAACGAAATCTTCGTTTTCACTTTTCATCAAGAAGTCGCGGAGATCACTTTCTCTACTCTCACTTCCGGTCGGGATTTATCGTTCTTTTATTTGGCTGCAAGGTGAAAAAGAATTGACTCTTTGCAGTGTGAAGTTTTGGGAAGATATTTATTAAATTGTTTAGAAATGTCATAGTGTGAGGTAAGTGTGAGAATTTTTTTTTCTTATTATTATTCACTCTTCTTTTGTGAGCGGAATTAATATTGAGCCTCCCCCCCCCCCATAGTGCCCATTACAATTATTTTTTTCTTTATGAGACAAAGTAGAAGATGTCATTTTTTTTTTTTTCACATTAAAAGCATGTTGGACATTTAAATAGTTAGTATAACATATATTGTAAAATTATCCCCCCCCCCCCCACCACAAAAAAAAAAAAAAAGAACTTAAAAATAATGTGATTAACATTTTTCTTTTTCTTACTCAATTTTATAAATTTATTATTTTTTTAAAAATCATAATTGGAAATCTATAAAATTGCTATCGATATTTATTTATTTATTTATTTATTTCTTTTTTTTTCTGAATAAAATTTTCAGACGTACAATTTTTTATATTCTTGTTACAGATATTTTTCCTTGATTATTTTTCTGCATCTTATTTCTAAATAATAATAATACATAATAATAATAATAACAATAATTTTCTAAATACTTAACATTTACTAGTATAATTTTTTCCTCAAGTATTCTGCTTCAAAAAATTAGTAAATATTGCTTTCTTTTTATCGGCAATATTTCTTTAATTTTACAACCGGATAATTTGTAATAAGAGATAATAGTTTATCCATTGGGAAAATATTCATTCGTAAAGTAAACTTCTTAGGGAAAATCTTCTTTAAGCTATAGTATTTTGATGGAATATCATTAGTAAATAAATTCTTTTATTAATAATTTTTTTTTACTACCAACTGTTAAATAATTGCATAATAAATTAGTTTCCCCCACAAAGTCCTTTATTTTGAATATTTTGCTAGGGCCCACTTTGAAGGATCTTAATTTAGGAAGGTTCCTAATTCAATTTAATCTTAAAACATTGTAAGTAAATACCATAAGTAAAAAAACACTCAACAACTGTTGCAGGTCAAATTACTGTAGCAAAACCTTTCACCAGGCAAAAAGGAAATAATATGGTGTTGGAGTTAAAGCCAATTGACTGTGTCAGGGTTCTAGTCTTGAGAGGGAGTGTCCTCCATGGAGTTAATTTATGGGTTCTTAGCTAGTATCTACGTGTTTCGAAGAAAACCGGTGAAAATTCCGATCAGCAAGGCCAAAGAACGTGATCTGGGATTGAACCCGGCACTTCACGTCTATCAATTTTCTACCAATTTTGAGAGCAGAACCTCTCGGCCACAAGTGGGGCGCAATAGGAAAATAGCAACACTGCTCTTTCATATGCTCTAGTGTCTATTTTTTCTCGTCTGATGACGTGCCACGCATAATAATTTAAACACGAAAAAAGAAATTATTGCTGTGTGTTTTTGTTATTTATGGTGTTTCTTTAAAATATTTCTATTTATAATCTTTCAACACTAGTGTTTTAGTGCACTTTTACAGCCCATTAAATAATACAATATTTTTTCTTGGGTATTACTTAGTATAAATTTTGATATTATAAAATACAAGAATTAAAATTACATGCAAGTAAAATTTTTTAATTGTCACATCATCCACACACACATAGGTATTTATATATTATTTTAGATACTTTATATTTGAATCATCTAATTGAATTAAAAAAAAAAAAGTAATAACTTATCTACTTAGCCTTATCTAATGGATGAATGTTTTGTACTAGGGCCTTGAATTGCCAGGAATTAGATTGAAATCCTGGTTCATGCATGGATATTCGCAGCTATTGGTAATCAATAGTTTAATTAGTCCTAGTGTGTAAAAGTTAATCAAAGAGTAACCAAACCAAACAACTTTTTAATCTTACTCCAATCCAGCAAAAAAAGTTTTTTCTCTCTGTCAACACTTTGCATATTTTGCTATTAGCCAAACCTTTAGAACTAGTGGATCTGCAGATCAGGAGCCTCAACGTCCTATTTACATCAGACATTATTAAATAGGTCATTTTATTATATAATCGTATATATTGATTCGATCGACTTGTTACCATAATCAGATACATTCCTGAGGGGGGGCTGCCGCCCCCCCCTCAATCCCCCGCTGTATCTCTATTTGTATATCTTATAAAGTGTTACGGAAATGTAAATAATTGCAGTTATTTTTGCATAAATTCTTTCAAAGAGGTTTCGTAAAGTTAATAAAATGTTAACTTTGTGCATTTCTAGTCGTTTTAGCGTTAAAATAGCCTAATTTCCCCTTAAAAACACTTAAAAGAGCTCCAATAAGGGAAGAAATGAATTTGGAGCCAAATTTGGCGACTGTTTCCCTCCTTGGCGATTTTTTAGCGACCTTTTAAAATTATAATAAAATTTGATTATATTTGATGGGGTGTAACCATGTTAAAATAAACTTTTAAGAAATATCGACTATAGACCGTAATAGTACGAAATTCTTTTATGCATCCCGGAAAAGTAACCACAGTCATTATAAACGCCAATAATAAGAATAACCCTAATTACTTATAACTCATTAATTTTTCAAACTAATTTGACATCATTTGGATGATTAAAGTACATACTCGGAATTATTTTGTGTGTTCCCATAAATTATTTAGTCTATACATAACCTTTTTTAAGAGCCAACACAATTTTAAGCATCTTTATAATGTATGTTAATTTTATTAAGTTCAATTCAGCATAAACGCAATAAAGTGCGCTTAAATAAAAGTTTGTCCACAGGCTCTAATGTTACTAAATTCTTTCTTGCGTCTCTGTAAACAAACCATAAACATTGTATACACCAGTAAAAACTATTCAGCTTATTTTGCGTTTCAAATTAATAATTGTTCCAAATTTAACATCGTTTGGATGATTACGTGACATTGTCAGAACACTTTTGTAAGGTCCTGTACATTAATTAAAAAGCTTAACAGCACATATTTTCTTCAAACAACATGAGTTTAAGCATCTTACTCACGTACGCTAGTTTCATTTTCTTCGTTGCAAAGTAATGATATTAAAATGTGTTTAAAAGAAATTCACCCCTTACGCCGTCGTGTTAAGAATTTTGTTGTGTCCCTATACACAGTTTATAAACAATATAGCAATAAAAATTATACAGCTACTTATATGCGAAGCTGAAACGTGTGCGCCAATTTGCAAGTCAATCGAAGGGCTTTTGCGGCCGCTATTGCGGTACATACAAATTCTTCCCATAGGCCGTAATGAAAAAAAAAAAAACTTTGGCGTGTCCCTGTACACGAACTACAAATGGAATGCACACCCAACATTATACAGCTAATTTCGTGGGGATCATGAACATGTGTACCAAATTTCAAGTCAATAGCGTGATATTTGCGGCCGCTATCGCACGACAGACAGACAGACAGACGAACAGACGGAACACAAAATCCTTTTGAGTCTCAACAGAGGGCCTCCACTGACGCTTCGCAAAAATTGGAAGTCAATAGCTTGATTTTTGTGGCCGCTATCGCGATACATACAAATTCTTCCCTTAGGCCGTAATGATAAGAAACACTTTGGCGTGTTCCTGTATACGAACTACAAGTGGAATACATACCAAAAACTATACAGCTGATTTCGTGGGGATCATGAACATGTGTACCAAATTTCAAGTCAATAGCGCTATTTTTGCGGCCGCTAACGCGATACATATAAATTCCTCCCATTAGCCGTAATGATAAGAAAAACTTTGGCGTGTCCCTGTATACGAACTACAAATGAAATACATACGAAAAACTATACAGCTGATTTCGTGGGGCTCATGAACATGTGTACCAAATTTCAAGTCAATAGCTCTATTTTTGCGGCCGCTATCGCGCGACAGACAGACACACAGACACAGCCCAAAACCGTTTTGAGTCTCAACAGAGGGCCTCCACTGACGTTTCGGCAATTATTATTACTAGTGGATCTGCAGATCAGGAGCCTCAACGTCCTATTTGCATCAGACATTATTCAATAGGTCATTTTTATTTATTCCTTATTATATAATAGTATATATTGATTCGATCGACTTATTACCATAATCAGATACATTTCTGCTGTATCTCTCTTCTATACCCATTTGTATATCATATAAAGTGTTACGGAATTGTAAATAATTGCATTTATTTTTGTATAAATTCTTTCAAAGAGGCTTAGAAAGTCGATAAAATGCTAATTTTGGGTATTTCTAGTCGTTTTAGCGTTAAAATAGCCTATTTTTCCTTTAAAAACGCTTTAAAAAGCTCCAATAAGGGAAGAAATGGATTTGGCGACTGTTTCCCTCCTTGGCGATTTTTTTGGCGACCTTGGCGAGAAAATCCTTATTAGGTATATACCAAATATGGAAGCTCTAATCTCATTGGTTGATGAGATACGAGAATTTTCCAGAACAGTCTGTGTTCGATAGAATAGTATAAAAGGAGCATTTTTTTAGCCAAGGCAGCTAATCTCAGATCTGTGTCAGTTTCGTCAAATGCTTGCTTTGCTTTGAGCCTCTTTGAATGAGACTTACTTTATGTGTTATTGATAAACAGATTGTACTGTTGTTTTGCTGTTAACAGCTGTTGTTTAAGCTATGTGTACTGGTTGAATTGAAGTTGATACTTGGTTTATAGACCTGTATTTTTCTGGAACTTTCTGTGAATAAATCACTGAACTTTTGCAAGTTTCGCCTTTTATTCTTGGACAACTTACGAACCCCCAAGTACGAAACAATATGTATTCTTAATAAACGACGGTCTTGTATTATTTCCCTGAAATTCATAAATACCAAATTTCATAACTATCAAATTTCATACATAAATATATTACATAGCATATCGGAAATATTTTGCGTAACCCTTAAACTAATTATCAATTCTCTGCCCACAATTTTCAACAGGAAACATGCTTTTAAAATTCTAATAAAATTTCATTATATTTGATGGGTATGTAACCATGTTAAAATACACTTTTAAGAAATACCGACTATAGACCGTAATAGTACGAAATTCCTTTATGTATCCCGGAAAAGTAGCCACAGTCATTATAAAAGCCAATAATAAGAATAAACCCAATTAATTATAACTCATTAATTTTTCAAACTAATTTGACACCATTTGGATGATTACAGTACATACTCGGAATTATTTCGTGTGGTCTCATAAATTATTTAGTCTATACATAACCTTTTTTAAGAGTAAACATGATTTTAAGCATCTTTATAATGTATGTTAACTTTATTAAGTTCAATTCAGCATAAACGCATTAAAATGCGCGCTTAAATTAAAAATTTGTCCATAGGCTCTAATGTTACGAAATTCTTTCGTGTGTCTTTGTAAACGAACCATAAACATTGTATACACCAGTAAAAACTATTCAGCTTATTTTGCGTTTAAAATTAATAATTGTTCCAAATGTAACATCGTTTGGATGACTACGTGACATTGTCAGAACACTTTTGTAAGATCCTGTACATTAATTAGAAAGCTTAAGAGCACATATTTTCTTCAAACAACATAAGTTTAAGCATCTTACTCACGTACGCTAGTTTCATTTTCTTCATTGCAAAGTAATGATATTAAAATGCGTTTAAACGTAATTCACCCCATACGCCGTAATGTTAAGAATTTTGGCGTGTCCCTGTACACAGTTTATAAAAAATATAGCAATAAATATTATACAGCTGCTTATACGGAAAGCTGGAATGTGTGTGCCAATTTGCAGGACAATCGAAGGTTTTTTGCGGCCGCTATCGCGGTACATGTAAATTCTTCTCATAGGCCGTAATGATAGAAAAAACTTTGGCGTGTTCCTGTACACGAACTACAAATGGAATGCACACCCAAAACTATACAGCTAATGTCGTGGGGATCATGAACATGTGTACAAAATTTCAAGTCAATAGCGTGATTTTTGCGGCCGCTATCGCACGATAGACAGACAGACAGACAGACGGACAGACGGAACCCAAAATCTTTTTGAGTCTCAACAGAGGGCCTCTATTCACGTTTCGGCAAAAACTGGAAGTCAATAGTTTGATTTTTGCGGTGGCTATCGCGGTACATACAGATTCTTCCCATAGGCCGTAATGATAGAAAATCTTTGGCGTGTTCCTGTACACGAACTACAAATGGAATACACACCTAAAACTATACAGCTGATTACGTTGGGCTCATGAAAGTGTGTACCAAATTGCAAGTCAATAGCATGATTTTTGTGGCCGCTATCGTGGTACATACAATTTCCTCCCATAGGCCTTAAGGATAAGAAAAATTTTGGCGTGTCCCTGTACACGAATTACAAATGGAATACACACCCAAAACTATACAGCTGATTTCGTGGGGCACATGAACGTGTGTACCAAATTGCAAGTCAATAGCGTGATTTTTGTGGCCGCTATCGCGATACATACAAATTTCTCCCATAGGCCGTAATGATAAAAAAAACTTTGGCGTGTCCCTGTATACGAACTACAAAGGGAATACATACCAAAAACTATACAGCTGATTTCGTGGGGCTCATGAACATGTGTACCAAATTTCAAGTCAATAGCGCTATTTTTGCGGCCGCTATCGCGCGACAGACAGACAGACAGACACACAGACACAGCCCAAAACCGTTTTGAGTCTCAACAGAGGGCCTCCACTGACGTTTCGGCAATAAATTTGAATACGCAGGCCTTAAAAGAGACCAAGAGGCACTTTGCTCAAATCTGAGAGATGGGAGGTGTCGAGTTCGAACAAAGATCGCGCTCGCTGTTTTCTCCGAAACTGGCGTGAATACGGTCTATGACCCCCTTTGAAAGACTCCTATGAAGACCGTTCTATAGCATATGTCCCTAGTGTAGACAGTTGGCTGTACTTTCTACAATATTTCATTAATGTTTTTTTCTTCTTTTTCTTATTTCATTTTTCCAGCCCTCCGCTTTACCTTGTCACGTGCATCGGCCTGGACGTTTGGAGTTTTCTGTGGTCTTCTCCGAAACTTGCTTAAATACACGCTAGGACATAGAAAAAACAACAAGGAGGACACTCTTCCTCAGGCCTAGGACCCTAGAGCAGTCAATTGTGCTTAACCCTAACACTAACATCAACAACGCTTCACATAACTCTTTAATTTTACATGTAATATGATCTACTACTTTTTTTTTTTTTTTTTTTAACTTCTTCTATATTTTATTATTTTATTCATCAGAGCTTCTCCTATTCGTATCAGGGCACGTGCAGCAAAGCATCTTAAACAACATTTCTAGCTATAATTTGTCCCCTTTAACTTACTACTAGTTATAAAAATTTTCCCCTTTAAGGGATAGAGGACATTAAAAATCTGTTTTGTAAATTACTGTCTTATACTTATGAAAAATTGCATACACATTCAATGAAATATAACGTTATTAAGTATATTAAAGTTTCTAGACAACCATTTGCATTAAAAATCAAATAAAATTTTAATTTTAATTAAAAAATATTTAAAAGGCTCCCAGTTAACTATTTTCTAACCCACCCCTTTATTTTACATTATTATATGAAATCATATCCTATATAGAGACATCCAGAAACACGTGCAATTATAGAGAACCACAAATTTGATAAATAAAAATACACTTTAAAACACGTATAAAAAGATAAATTTAATTAAAATCATTAAAAATTACACAAACTATTTTTTATTTTTTCAGTTTTTTCTTTTTTAAATCATGAGAAACGGCAGTTTTTCTAGTGACGCAAGCGCAAAAACAAACGAACGCCACGACACTCAGCGGAAACGGAAAAACGAACGAAAACTGCGACACTTATATATACAGGAATTTTAAGATCAAAGTAACCGCTGAAAGCCGACACTTAATATCTCAGGAAATCTCAGGAAATATGGGAGGTTATGTTCTGATATTTTCAAAATAGACTTTCACCTTCTGTCTGATCCTACCCTGAAATCCCTACATTTCTGCGTGCAATATATTTCGAGATATGAATTGGCTCATTTAAGTTGTAAATGGACGGCGTATGTAAGGAACAAATTTTTCTCGAATATGGCTCGAGCGAATTTAGTTTAATTGATATATGATATTCATCGCTTTTATCTGATGTGCCTGACATCTCCCTTTTCCCTAGGAAAACTCTTGTTTTTTTTATAACTCAGTTTAAAAATCGAACTATTTTTTACTCCGAAAATACCGTGATGCGGCAGTTTCGCGGACGAATTTCTTCTCTTCCATCTGAAATACTGAATATCAAATAATCGTTTTGGCTCCATCTATCGGGGAGCGTCAAAAATAAACACAAAAAATAAAATAAAAAATATTTTTCTTTTTTTAATATATATATTAAATGAGTTATTTATTTAGGTACTTGTATTTTATATGACATTTGTTTATCAAAAATATTCTTTGTATTTACACTGTTTTCATGCTGATACGTTGTTAACTTTCAAAATTGGTTCTATTTTAAAACGTGATTGCAACAACAAAAAATTTTTCCTTTATTTTCATAAAAATGACAAATAATATGATAATCATATGCAAATATTTGTAATTTTTTCAAAATTAGGTGATAAATCACTTAAACTACGGATTGAAAAAATTCTTAAAACAGAATTTGAAAATAATTAATTTGCTCATTAAGTTTCTGGTATATATATAATATATAAATTACAAAATGTTAAGCTATAATAAAATTTTGAATAGATTAAGATTTTTTTTTAAATTAAATTCATAACAAACTATACTACTTAAATATTTACCAGTATAAAATTTTCACTTTTTAAAGATTTTTCTGTTATTATTTAATTTTCTCTTTTAAATCAAATCTATACCTAAAACATTATAATAAGAAATAAATATAAATAAGAAATTTTTGTCATTTTTAAAATGTACTATATTATGCCTTTGTAATGTTGCATGTGTCCATCTTTTTTATCACTTTTTATAAAATTTTGAAATTTTATTTAGTTTGTTATTTTGTTCGAGTGTGACCTATAAAACAACACTTTTAATACAGTGTTATTACCATGCTCCTTTAATTTTGCGTTTTGATCATTAACCCCCAAAAAGTAATGATATCAATACAAAAAACCCTTAACGGGTTAAAAGTTTGTGACGCAGCATTGTACTTTATGGCTATAAGAATTAGAAATACGGGTCTTAAAAATAATGATATCAAATTTTCAGTGACGCTTTGATATTAATTAAATTATACATAGATTTTCTTATTTGAATTTGCTTTTTCCTTTTATTTATATTTACAGTGTAAACGTTATTTTCAACATAAAATAATATATAGCATTTACTCATTGATACCTTTCCATTCACATCTCTTATACTATGAAAGCATGTGTTTTAAAAGAAATTATATGAAATTCCAGTAACGCAGTGGTGTTACATTAAGTGATTTGTTTTTAAATTTCTCTGCAATTATTTTGTTTTGCATATTAAAGTATATGTGCACATTGAAATATTGCTTTTAATTTTCAAATACGCTGTCAAATATATCACTTTCATTAAGCTTATATTATGTACTGAAATATATTTATTTCAATGAATTATTCTATCTTTTGCGTCACGCCATCCAAAACTGTAAGTAAAATATATGAAAATGTTTACTTTGTGTCATTTCATCCAAATAAATTGAAAATGCATGCAAATAGATATCGTGATGCAAAGAAAAAAACTGTGAAATTTTTTTCAGTTTTGGATGGCGTGACGCAAAAGATAGAATAATTCATTGAAATAAATATATTTCAGTACATAATATAAGCTTAATGAAAGTGATATATTTGACAGCGTATTTGAAAATTAAAAGCAATATTTCAATGTGCACATATACTTTAATATGCAAAACAAAATAATTGCAGAGAAATTTAAAAACAAATCACTTAATGTAACACCACTGCGTTACTGGAATTTCATATAATTTCTTTTAAAACACATGCTTTCATAGTATAAGAGATGTGAATGGAAAGGTATCAATGAGTAAATGCTATATATTATTTTATGTTGAAAATAACGTTTACACTGTAAATATAAATAAAAGGAAAAAGCAAATTCAAATAAGAAAATCTATGTATAATTTAATTAATATCAAAGCGTCACTGAAAATTTGATATCATTATTTTTAAGACCCGTATTTCTAATTCTTATAGTCATAAAGTACAATGCTGCGTCACAAACTTTTAACCCGTTAAGGGTTTTTTGTATTGATACTAACTACAGCGAATGTTGCCACGTATAAGAGGAGAAGCCATAGGCTTTGTCCGTCGGTTTGTACAATCCAGTCCAGCCCATTATTCTGTTCAGATATATTTACATAGTTCGGAATCCTTTCTTTAACTTTCAGTTACTGTCTTGCCTTTATTAAAATTTATATTATCATTATGGTTTACTAGGATTCGCTATTAATTATTATTATTAATAACCATAAAATATTATTAGTAATAATAGATCCTAATGTTCTTTATCCATCCATAATTTTTTGTGTGTTTCTTTCCAAATAATACATGCTTTTATTTAAAAACTCTCAATATACTCTATGCATTTAATTTACTTGTTTTTCGTAAATTTTTTAGCCGGTTGTCAGTTGATTTATTTTGCTGTTAATCTTTTACACTTTTTTTTTTTTTCAAAATTGCGGTTACACACCAATTCTTACTATGTACTCCCTTTGATGGTTACCGATATCTTCCAGAATTCCTTTTTCAACTCGTTTTATCTTTTCTAACCGAAAACATGAGTATTCCGGGTGCCTCGAACATATTATTCTGTTCGGATATATTTACATAATCCAGAATCTTTCTTTAACTTTCAGCTACTATCTTGTTTTTATTAAAATGTATATAATCCGGATGGTTTATTATAATTTGTTATTAATTTATTAATTATTACAATAATCACAAAATGTTATTAGTAATAATAAGTCCTAATAATAAGTAATAATAAGTTTTTTTTTATAATTTTTGTGTATTTTTTTTTTTTTTCTAAACTTAATAGACATTTTTCTCTTTTAACAATGTATTCGTTGAAATTTGACTTCAGATTAAAATTTTGTGCTTTAAGCAACATTTCCCCCAAAATGTTATCATGAGCAAAAAAAAAAAAAAAAAAGAAAAAAGAAGGGTTTTGAACTATTCATATTGTCTTGAAATCTACAAATTGCCTCAGTCTGTTCAAAATTTGAACTGAACAACCCAATCTTTTTTTTTTTTTTTTTTTTTTTTTTGTTTTTGTTAAAACGAAAAAAAAAAAAAATCGAATTTGCAATTCGGTTTATACAACTCTCTCCTAACAGTCACCGGAAGATAAATCCTGTGTTATTCTATGAGGAAATTTGCTAGTAATTTTTTTTTCTTTTCTATTTAGTTTACATATTCTGAAAATTCACATGTTAATTTAGTATTCATTTTCCAAAAAATGTTTTTTTTTTTTTTTTTTTTTTTTTTAATTTATAATACTTCACTTTTCAGCTTAAAAATGCGAAAAACATTTTTTCTCATTTTTTAGCTATAAAATGAAATATTAAAATTTAAAAATCCATTTTTTGAAAACGAGTATACTGATTTAACGGTTATGAGTTTTCGGAATGGGAATGCAGAATTAAAAAAAGGGTCTTCTATAAATAAATTTCCCCATAGACTTACATAGAATTTGTTGACAGGAGACCAACCCATTCCAAAAACCCAATCCAGAAATGAATAATACATTTAATTTCTATTGTGAAAAAATATTCTTTCCTTTCTCTATATCAAATTTAATTTTTAAGAACCAAACGTTAAAGTGGATGCACCACACAAATTAGATTTATCCGTACTCGATCAGGACGATTACAATAAACTGAATGTATTCGACAGGGGTAAAAACTTAACTGTGTCCATGCCGATGAAGAAATTAAAAGAAAAAATTCTTTCAAATGCAAATTTCGATTAGTTTGGAATAAAAAAATTCAGCAGTTTATTAGTACTTTTTTTACTAGAATTTTTTTGCTGCTGAATCATAGCAGAAAACTTGTATGTTGCGAACACAGTGTAATTTTCTTACAAGGAAACATTCAAAGGATGTCATCTTCAAAAAGTATTTAAAAAAAATATTTGATTCTACTCTTCCTAAAACACCAGAAAATGAAAAAAATATCGGCTGAAATTAATTACAGCGACCACAAAAAATTATCAAAATTAAGCATATTTGGCGATTTCACACTGCTAGGCGATTGATTTTGAGTACTTGGCGGAAAAACAAAACACGGTTCTGTTCGTACACGGCAATCTCGGTGCTAGCAAACGTATCGCCTAACAGCGCTAAATCGCCAAATATGCTTAATTTTGGTGATTTTTTGTGGTCACTGTAATTAATTTCAGCCGATAATTTTTTCATTTTTTGCTGTTTTATGAAGAGTAGAATCACATATATTTTTTTTCAATACTTTTTGAAGGTGACACCTTTTGAATGTTTCCTTGTTAGATGTTTTCCTATACAAATTCACTCAGTATGTACTATTGATTAAAATTATTATTTTATCAGAATTATTTTCCATGATGAATGCAGACAATTTCTTTTCCTCATAGAAATATAACACCTAATTAAAAACAAAAATCGATGTTTGTTTCACATTATCACAAATCTATGGTTCAATGATTCATTTTAAAGATAATGACACGACCTTCTGAAAGGCACCCAAATTAAAAATTTTCAGGGGGAAAACGATTCCCCTACATATACAATTTTTTTTTCTAGTTAAATATTATTAGTATTATCTTTACTTTCTTCTATAATCGATAGAAGAAAAGAAGAAAGTAATTGGATTCGTAAAAACTTTTGGGCTTAGGTTTTCGATGGATTTACACGTTTTGAGAGGTCTAGAACATGATTAAACCATTTTTAGAAAATGTCTGTCTGCCTGTGTGCGCGCGTGTGTGACAAAATTTTGTGGCCACTGTATCTCAGGAAATAGTGCACAGAATTTCATAAAATTTCATATGAAGTTGCACCTTGACATAAATTAGTGCCTAACAACTTTGGTGAAAATCGTCTAACAGGTGGTGTTGCCATTCCGCTTTTTCTAAATTTTTAACATACCGGTATAGGACAAAATTTCGCATAAATGTACACAAAGAGAATTTTGTTTTAATAACTATTACGAAATTAAAAAGAATTATTTATAATAGTGATAGTTACCTAGGATTTTTTTTTCTTTTTTGTATATGTAGGGGCATCGCTCCTCCCCCTCCCCCCGCGGGAAAATTTTAAAATTTTCCCCTGGGTGTTATTAATTTAAATGGGTTAAATTTTCATTATTCGTACCTTTCAATGGAGCTCGTCAACAAATTTAAAACGAATGGTTGAGCCATCGATTTGCGGTAATTTAAAATAAAATTATCAATTTTTTTTTTTTTTTTTTTCATTTTTAGCAAAAACAACAACAACAACAAAACGGATTTTTTTTAAGATGTCATTTTGAATGTTTCGTGTTATATTACTTGCTTAGACTGGAAATCATCTGAATTCATCATGGAAGATAATTTTAATAAAGAATAATGTTAATAAATTATTTTTACTGTAAGTGAATTTCTATAGGAAAATATAGGAGAAAGTCATGTGTGGGCCACATAATACTAGTTTTCTCCAATTTTACATCGAAAAATTAAAAACAATTAACATAATGACATTTATGAGGAATTTCGTCCTCTACTGCCGTATTAAAAATTTTAAATTATATATATATATATATATATATATATATATATATATATACATATACATAGTGCCATGTGTTGAGTGATTGATCTTCAATCGTAATCAGCATCAGTTTAGGTCAGGATCCAACTAAACATCAAGTTTGGTTAAATTTCGTTCATGAGTTTTTGTTTCATGAGTACAGCGTCCACAAAACGTATGGTACGCACAAACAGACAGATATTTTCTAAAAATGATCAAATTGTGTTCAGAACATTAGAAAACGTGTAAATCCATCGAAAACCGAAGGTCGAAAATTATAAAATACGAATAATACAAAAATAATATATAAAACAGTATAAAAAAAGAATATAATATAATATAATATAATACTAATATAATATAATAATTATAAATAAGAATACAAACACACACACACACACAAGAAAAAAAGAGAGAAAGAAATTGTTAAATTTCACGTTTTGAACGCCAAATACGGAAATATCATAGCCAAATTACATTAACCCCTTTTCATTAATAACAATGGGCTTAATTACCTACAGCAGCTTAAATTCTTAAAATATGACATCATGTCTTTTTATTATATCTAAAATTTTCCTTTATTTTATGTAGCTTCAATATTGCCTTAGATGTAAAATAATGCAAATTAAATTTCAGATCTACTTTTTAAATTACATTTTATTCAATTTATGATAAATTTACACAGCATATACGTTGACATTCATTTGCAGGTGATATAAATAAAATAAAATCACATTAGAATGTGTTTGACTAATTTAAATTAACATGTCAATAAATAAATCCTTAATAACCACAGACGAAAATCATAATCAAAGAATCGCCATTAGAGTGCTTACTTGGATATATTAAAGACTTGAACACGTTTTTAGTCATTTTTTCTAATTTTTCTATTGCGACTCAGCAGCTGGTAATTTTTTTTTTTTTTTTTTTTACTTTTTTTAATTAAATTTTTCACTAATTTTTCTATGATTTTGCGCTGTGCTACAGTTAAGTTTTGATGGACTGAGCAGAAAAAGCTAAAATGAAGAGAAAAGAAAAGAAATAATTAAATAATTAACTCCCCCCCTCATAAATAATAATAATAATAATAATAAATCAGTCATCACCAAAAATTCTGTCTTGTGGCAACTCGAAACTTAGATCCATTACATATTGATGGATCTAAAATTAGGATTCAGTCAATGGAAAACTAGGATGTTGTAGTTACCATTAAATTTTCTTCTATATTTCCCTATACAAATTCACTCAATGCACACATTTTATTAAAACTATTATTTATTAAACTTATCTACCATGATGAATGCAGTTGTTTTCATTTCAGAGAAAACTAACACTAAATACCCAAAGAAACACGATTAAGTAACATCTTGGAAAATGCGTTTTCATAATGGTTATCTCCTGTACAGTTAAATGGCGTAGAAGTTGAAATATAACATTGCCGTTCTTGGGAAAAACTGCACTACTGCAAAGCAACCTATTGGTAGATATACATCCAAATTGAATCGGCATCCCATAATGTATTTCTCACGTATCAAGTGTTGTTTGATTATACGCATTAGAAGGTGAAATATAGTCTTCCATTAAACTGAGGAAATCGCTGTATAGAAGCGCAACCTGTTGAGCAATTAGTACCAGAAGCTGATTTGCAGTAACTTATGTCAAGGTGCATCTTGCTTCCTTAAATTAGGAAAATCGCTGCAAAGCAGCGACACCTGTTGAGCAGCTGATCCCAAATATTGATAGGCACTAACATATGTCAAGCTGTATCTACATATCGATTTATATGCATTTTTATGCAGTAGTTCCTGAGATATAGCCTTTTCTTAAATTGTGGAAATCGCTCCATAGCATCGCCACCTGTTGAGCTGTTGACACCGAAAATTGACAGGCACTAACTTATATTAAGTTGCATCTATGTATGAATTTAGATGTATTTTTGTGCGGTAGTTCCTGAGATATAGCTTTACCTTAAACTGTGAAAATCACTGCATAGCAGCGCCACCTATTGAGCTGTTGACACCAAAAGTTGATAGACAGTAATTTATATCAAGTTACATCTATATATGACTTTATATGATTTTTTGTGCTGTAGTTCCTAAGATTTGAGGGCCTTCCCTCAAATTGTAAAAATCACTGCATTGTAGTGCCACCTGTTGAGCGGTTAACACCAAAAGTTGGTAGGCACTAATTTAGGTCAAGGTGCATCAACATATAAAATTATATGCAATTCTGTGCAGTAATTCCTGAGATACAGTCGCCCCAAAATTTTTGTCACACACGAAGACAGACAGACATTTTCTAAAAATGGTCAAATCGTGCTCTAGACCTGTCAAATCGGGCAAACCCGTCTAAAACTGGAAGCCGAAAATGTTTACGAATGCAATACTTTCTCCTATTAAATATAGAAGAAAGTAAAAATACCTTACGACTGATCAAAATACTAACGATATTCTAAAGAGAGAGAATGAAGGAAAAAAAAAAAAAAAAACAGCATTGAAAATAGAAAAGAAGTTTTATATATGGACAGATTCATAGTACACATTTTCGTTCAGTAATTTAAATTTTACAAAAATGCTGAGTTTGAAGATAATGGTCGTATTTCGCCCTAGAAATTTTAAATGATGAAAATTGAAATATATTTAACACGTTTGCAATCTGTTTTCTACGTTAAATTTCTAAATGTATGGTGAGAGGCCATTAAAATCGTATAATTTAGATTTCTGTGAAGATTTTTTTTCTTTTTCTTTTTTTTTTCCCTTTTACTGTTATTATTTTTTAATTACAATTTTTTTTTTTTTTTTTTTTTTTTTTTAGACGAGAGTATATAAAAAATTTTCTGCTTCAAATATTTTTACTTTCGATTTTTGAATTGCTTTTGTTAAAAATTTCAGAACTCCTGTTTTCTTGGATACTTCTTAATTTTATGAAAGCTTTTTATAAATTTATTAGCAGTAGAATATTATTTTTATTTGAACTTTAGCGAAAGGCTTATTTTAAGTAATATTTTATGCATGCATACACTGTATAACTGTATGTAATGTAAATTGTATATATAATAATATATCCTGTATGGATTTTAACTTACATGTATGTATATATATAAATCAATTACATAAAGCATAAATCATTTACATTTTTGTATATTGTACGAAGAATCAATTATATATGTAGCTACATATTTATGTAACACATTGTAAAATGTGTATATGTCTACCATGTAAGTTATATGTATTCGTGTATGAAGTGAATGATTGGTGGATGGACTAATTGAGATACTGCAAAACTGAATGTTTATTGTATAGATATACTGAAGGATTGGATTGCTGATCTTTTGATTCATTGAGATACTGCAAGACTGAATGATCATTGTATAGATAGACTGAAGGATTGGATTGTTGATCTTTTGATTAATTGATTGATATGCTGCAAGACTGAATGATTATTGTATAGATAGACTGAGGGATTGAATTATTGACTTTTTGATTGATTAATTAAAGGATTGCTGTTGAATGAATGGATTGATTTATTTAATTAAAATATGCCCATTTTCAGCAACACCTTAAATATATAAATCAAAAATTGCTCTAGTTAATATTGTTTACTTCTCTTACGAAAGGTCTGTTTCTGGATTAAAAGGAGTAGAAAGTTCAGAAAGTTTCAAATTAGTAAAGACATGAAAGAATTTATAGAAATAGATTAATTTCAAAAACCAATAAAGGGTAATTTTCTATTATAAAAAGTGATATTTTCAAGTTTTTAAGGAAGGGGAGAGGGAGAGGGAGAGGTTTTTATCGTTTAATCTCTATTCTACAATTTACTTATAACAATTAAGCGATTAAGTGAGTAAAATTAGTTAATACATTTTACATGTAAAAATTTAATAATTTCTCGATTGAGTATTCCAGTGCAAAAGTAATACTCACAAAAATTTAAATTACGATATTAAATGAAAAATAGTTCTGGAGCTGTCTCTTTTTGTTACCAAAAGTGTGACATAATTTGTAATAAATTCTATCGATAATAATGAAACATATGAAAAAAAAAGAAAAAAAAATGATAATAATCAATGTCTAGACAAGAAAAGTAGATTACATTAATCTCCATTCTACTTATGGAGTAGTAATCGTAAAATAGCGTATAACGGGTTTCTAATGTATGTTACTTAACTAAATAATCACACTATTGCTATTATACACGCTTACATAAACAATTTTATGAATTTGTATAACATAATGCAGGAAAAACATTCGACATTTTTAAGGATAGGAGATACGAGGTATTTAAAGAGATATAGTATGATATAATGATATATATATATATATATTTAATAACTTTTTATTACAGTTTTAATTATTAAACAGTCAATTTACCATAAAGTACTTCATCTTAAAATGAATATTAATTATCTCATTCTTTAGAGTACCTGAGAAACCTGTATACTGTAAAACATGCCGAATAAATTTTTTTAAACATTTATCTGTAATTGTCCTTTAAAAATTTCTCCTCAAAACGTTTTGACTTTGTCAAATATTAAAGAAACTTTTCAAAGTATTTTTTTTTTTTTTTTTTTTTTTTTTTAAAGTTGTGTTAAATAACTTCATAATAACTATTTTATATGTAGAAAATTAAAAAATTGCTTCTGATGTATGTAAATATATGTAAATATATATATATATATATGTGAAATAAAATACGAGTCATATTTTAATATTGGTAACATTTTTTCGAAAAATAAATAAATAAATAAATAAAAATGAATTTCGTACACTGAATTAGTCCTATTTAATTTATTCATCTAAAAATAAGTATTAAAATTTTCTTAACTATTTTATCCCTTAACATGATTATTTTTCTTAACAAGAAAATGTATATAATACGTGTCATATTATATGTCACATATTATACATCATGCATGATATTTAACATGCATATCAATTTGTTGAATGGAACTAAAATGAATCCTAAACTATTTGATAAATATATATTAAGTGTAATCGTTTTTAGGCACACTACATACATTTATTCCTTCAGAGTGAATCCAGTTAATCCTTTTCTAAAAGAACTTTAAGTTCAGTTTCACGTTTACTACGCAAGAAAATACGTGAAAGTTTATTTATTTATTTATTTTTTTAAATAAGTAAATATATTTATTCACACGTGAATAATTAATAACATTGAAACAAAACTTTATCAAAAAGTAAACGTCTTCTAAAACTGACATAATTTTACTTTCCGAACATACATGTGTAAGAAAAGTATTTCAATCATATCAAAAATCTGAATTTGAGATTTTGGTGTTTCTACGCGTTTTGAGGTCCCTGAAATCCTTTTTGCTATTTTTAAGATGATTTATGTGTGTGTATGTATGTGAGTGAACACGATAGCGTCCAAACGCTTTGTTCGAATGAGCTGAAAGTTGGTCCGTATGTTAAACACCATAGAACAAACCCTATTGATTTTGAAAAATTTAGCACTTATAGTTTTTTTTTTTTTTTTTTTTTTTACAGGAACACAAAGAAAAATTCTTTATCATTATGGTCTATGGGTCCAAATTTTTTAAAGTGGAGTAGCATTTAAACTCCGTATTTTATTCACTGAAAATTTATACACCGTTGCACGAAGTGCATAAATTTTGGTGAATCTAGCACGCATAGTTTTTTTACAGTGACACAATGAAAACTTCTTCACCATTATGTCCTACAGTATAAAAATCTTTGAAGTGCGATAACGTCTAAACGCCATATCGAATGGAGTTGAAAATTTATATAAATGATATAGATCACCGTCACACGAACTGTATGAATTTTGGTCTATGTAGCACTTATATTTTTTTGGAGGAATACAAAGAAAAATTCTTTATCGTTGTGGCTTACGGGATCAAATTATTAAAAATATGTTAATATCTGAACGCCTCATCCGATTGAGCTGAAAATTTATGTACATACTACATGTCACCATCGCATGAACTGTATAGATTTTAGGGAGTCTAGCATTTATAGATTTATACTGGGACACAACGAAAAGTTCTTTATCATTATGATCCATGGGCTGAAATTATTTGAAGGGCAATATCGTTAATTGAAACAGCATACTGTATAGAGAAAAATACTCAAACACCCTATTATAACTTTCACTTTTATTTATTTAACGATTTCTCTTACTTTAAATTGATTTGTACAATGTTAAATAATTTAATGTGGAAAGTTGAGTGGAGTCACTCTAGATTTTGTTTTTTTTTTATGTACATGTAATTAGTAGTTTAATAGTTTACAACACTTGTGTAGAAAATTTACAGTAAAACTTTAAGATTTTTTAATTTCCTTTCTTAAAATTGCATAATTTAATACTTAAAGAAAAGTACAGTCTTCAGATAGAAGAAATAAAGAGCGTAAAATGTTCTTTAAGATTGTCGTATAATTGATAATACACATTAAAAAACAAATGGTGCATTTAAAACCGGCCATATACAATTGAATGTACTTAAAGAAAAATCTCTACGAAATGTAAATTTTCAAAGTAGGTAATTGGAGATCATAAATTCTTTCTTTCTTTCTTTTTTTTTTTTTTTTTTTTTTTTAAAGAACTTACAACGTTAGCTTGATTGTTACAAAGTTTTCTTTGCTCCAATGATTTTTTGGTTCTTTAACAAATAATAACTTAAAAAAAAAAAAAAATACATAATGCATAGTTTAAGAGAGGTTTTTAACAATTAGTTCCATTTTTAAGGATTTCAGGTAAGTTGCAAATAATTATATTGTGTTTTAAAATTATATTTGACGAAGAAAAAGAACCTGTTCCTAATCTTGGAATTACTTTTGCTTGTGTCACAAATAAAATATTATTTTAAATATACTTCGTTAACGTTAATTGGTTAAAAACATAAACAGCCACTATCTAATGCGTAGTTTAGGAAATTGCACAACTTATTCATAAATTTGAAAACTGCAATGTAATTTTCTTTTCTAATAAAGATTTATTTATAATTAAATTTTATATTTATATTTTTCATTTATTTATTTACTTTACTTCATTTTATTTTATTTGGAGGACAGAGATATATAAAGCAAAAACTTACTAAAAAAGAAAGCCCTGGTGTTCTTTCTTTCCTTCCTTTCCTTTTTTTTTTTTTTTTTTTTTTTTTAAATAATTAAAGACGAAACAGCATTTATTTTTTCCTATAATATTGCTGACTTGATCTTTATTGTGATAAAAATATTTTTAACAATCTAGCGTGACTCCCCTAGACTTTCCGAACATTTTAACAATTAACAATTGTTTAAATAAACGTAAATGAGAGCAGTCGTTAAATGAGAGCAGACTGCTAATGAGAGCAGTCGTTAACAAGTTGGAATATCATAAAAGCGCATTTGAGAGTTTCTCCCTAAGTTGTAGGTCGTTCAATGGATTGTAATGTATCCGAATTCTTTTGTGCCTCTCTGTGAAACAACTATGAATGATAAGCTCGCAATAACAAACATTTTCCTCTCCCCTCCCCCCCCCCCTTTTTTTTTTTTATAAATATTAACTATTTAACAATACTAAAGCAAATTTTTAATAGTTCTAGCCCATAGACCCCAATGTATAAAAATTCTATTTTGTAACTCGGTAATTATTAAATAAAACTGTAAGTTCAACATGTATGTACATACTACACAGTGCAAAAAATTCTTTTAAAAACCAGAACCTTCTCTAACTGTCTTACAGAAAATTTCTATTTTCTAAAACTACAATAATTTACTGTAAAACAGCATTTCAAGCTATCAACAGAAACATTTTTTTTTTTTTTTTTTCTGTAACCATGCAAAATCTGTGCCAATGGTTACAGATTTTTTCTGGTGGGTACGTAATTTTTCTATTTTGTACGCGAAAAACTTGGCATCATAGCAAAATTGTGAAGAGCTAATCAATCGCATGAAATGTGGTTCTATGGCTGCGAGGTTTCATCGCAGCTTTCTATGCGGTGTACCCTGGTTTAATCCTGGCTCGTGGTACTGGAGAATTTTATTAAATGAGGTCTTTATTTTAGTATACCCTACTGATAAAATCTGTTGTGTACTATTATTTTCTGTATTCTTTTGTTGCGAAAAATTTCTATCAACTCCCCCCCCCCTTCCCATAATATACGGATATTATCTGCCCGACATTTTCTGTAATATAACAGATTTTTTTTTTTTTTTTTTCCCGTTTTACATTACGGTTATTGAGATGATAACTTATAACATGCCCAGGAATTTTCGCCCTAATCGAATGTAACGTTCAGATGATAGCGCACTTCAAGTAATTCGAACGTAATATACAGAATTTATACAGAGTCCATAAATATACAGAATTTTCCTTTGTGTCTCTATAAAATAACTACAAGTCCTGCACTAATAAAAATTTATATAAATAATGCGGCCGTAACCTAAAACATACCTACGAAGCTCAATCGAATTAGGTGTTTAGACACTATCGCACTTTGAATAATTTGAATCATAGGCCATAATGATAAACAATTTTTATTTATGTCCATGTAAAATAAGCTATGTACTCATGAAAATCCCTACAGTTCATGTAACAGTAATCTATGACATAACTAGTAACTTTCAGCTCAATCTAACAAAACGTTTTGATGCACACGTTTTGATGTTGTAAACACACACACACATATGCATGCATTCATTTAAGCAGGTATACATACATCACAGTAAGAACCACAAAAATAAACTCAAATCTCAAAAACGTTTAAATACACCGCCATAGGCGAGGGTTTTTTTTTTTTTTTTTTTTTTTTTTTTTTTTATGATTACAATACTTTCTGTACATAGTATACGAATGAAAAAAACAAAAACAAAAAAATATAGAGAGAGATGTATTCATTTCATTTAATATTTGGATTTAAATTAAAGCATTTACAAAAGAAAATATTAAAAAAAAATAATTTTATAATAAAAATTACATTATTGCTATTATATTTCAGTATTAATTCGATTTATTTAAATTCGATTAATTAATTAATTCTATTTTATTTTTCAGATCTCTTTTGGAAGTTCAGAAGAAGTCATTTCAAGCTCTCACACCTTCGTTTTTAAATTTGTGATATATTTTCTTATTAATTTTTGTGTTTTCACTCACTTCGTTCAAATGTTCTGACATAGGATTTTGTCGCAAAAAAATCCTATAAGTTATATTCTGTATAAAGTGATTCCGCGACCTCCATTTGTGGATATTTATTTTCTGTGCCAAATAACTTTTAGTCATGGCTGTGTTAGTCAAAAATAAAGCCATAGCTTATATTATTCGATTTTTTCGTCGTTTGATTGAACTGTTGACTGGCTGTGTTCTGTGCTTGATGTATTGTGGAAGAAGTAAAAAATTGGCTGATATTGAAGATCCCATTTTGCTGGAATCGGCTCATAGCTTAGCAGCTAAAATCAGGAGAGGAGAGGTAAGTTAGTATTTATACGTTTGTTTATTTTAGGGAATCGATTTTATGCATATGTTCTTTTAATCTTGATGCATATGTAAATTTGGAGGAATGATATAATAAGAAATTGGCATACGGTGTATCAGCAATGCAGGGCAAATGAAGTCAACTGTTATCTACTTAAGATGGCTGCTGCAATAACAGGAACCATATTGATTCTACCCAGTGTTGGGCATAATTGATTAAAAAGTAATTGAATTACAATTAAATTACAATTATAATTGTTTTACTGTCAATCGATTAGCAAGTAATTGATTACAAATAAATTGAATTATTGCAAATAAATTTAATAAGTAATTCAATTAATTGTTAATTGATTGCCACTGAAATAATTATAATTGCAATTTAATTGTAATTCAATTACTTTTTAATCAATTATGTCCAACACTGATTCTACCACATCATTGGATAGTACTGTGTTATTTTATTTATTCGACAGCTTTGAGAATTATAGAATAGTTACAGTGGCTTTCGTCTTTAAAGATCTATATTATATAATTTCACCGTAACAATGCAGAATTTCTTTTATAGCTGTGTTACTTAACACTTTCATGATCGCTGACGTATATTCACGTCATTTGAAAATATGTATCTCCAGCAGTGGGCGTTTCTTTCGCAATTTGTATGTTATTTATTTCTTAAAAATATACCCAATATTCATATTTGTACAGTCAATATACTATGGATATAAAAAATTTGATTAGAAAGAGTGTAATTATAATGTATATCCATTTGTATTAAAACAAAAAATTTTGATCTGATATATTGTAATTTGGGAGAATAACACCCACAGGCGGACTTTACTGTCAAAAAAAAAAAAAAAAAACATGCGGTCGCGAAAGTATTAATGGCTTCTGCCGTTACGATTTTGGCTTCATGTTTTACCAGAGATGCCATCTCTTCTTTTATCATTACCCAAAGAAATAAATAATAAGTAAATGCAGTCAAAATTTAATACGTCATTAACTGCCTACAAATGACTTTATGAACTGAATGCTATGAATTTTTCACAAATTTCCAGAATTACAAAACGCGGTTTTGTATATATATATACACACACATTTATCTACCTTAAAATTTTGTCCGTTTGAATTTAAATGCTGAAAATGGTTGACACTGAAAATGCTTGGCCGATAATATTTATACAACTCTTTAGAGATACTTGGTCACTATCATACAAATTTTATTAATCAAAAATTTCCAGTACTTAAATAAAAATTTAAACCATTTTAAAATTCAAACGGACATAAATTATAATTAAAGTTACATTGATTAGAAATACGTAGATCTCGTTGTAGTAGACGTATTTCGTTCTAAGGACTCTTTTTCGAAGGTTCTTTCGTAAGCCTTTCAAGCGTCGATATTCTCGCAGTTCTGTTAAAAATTTATTATCGTTCTGATAATTAAAAAAAAAACTTGATTTCTCTCAAGCGTTTTTTATTAGAAAGCCATAGCGAAAAGATAGTTTACAACTTTGACTACTGATTTATTTATTTGTTTTTTGTAAACGCTCCAGATTTGAATATTGACTTTTCTATATTATGAGAAAAGCGCCATCTGTGGGTCAAAATTTAAACTATTAATTTTTATTGCGGATTTCTTTTTTCCATAGTCCGTATAACGCATATATCAAGTTTCAACAAAATAAGTGTACTAGATTGGAATCTACATAGGTTTAAACAGAGTAATTTTAATTACAACCGTCTGGTATACAAATTATTGTTACCTTTAAAATACCAGTAAGTTTTCGATGTATTACAAGATACAGTTTCAACTGCTTAGTTATTAGAAGTTTTCCGTACATCATTCCGTTAATCTTCAACATTATTTGTTTTATATTGCTTTAAATGCTTTCTGTAACGGCCTTAGACAGATAAATGTATAAAATGGATTTGCTTAAGTTTTCTTACATTTTCAATGGAATTGATTTCTCCTAGATACAATAATACATAAAACACTGATAGTGAAAATTTATATCTGATATTGTTTTCTTTATTTCCCATTAAAAAAAAAAAATCGTATATACTTTGAAACTTTAGAAAATTGAAAATTTTTATTTTAACATAAGTGATAGTTTAATATTGTAGTATACAGAAAGTTTATATTTACGTTTCAGACTTGTTTTATAGTATAAAGTGTACGGAGATTTTTACAAATGAAACTTATACCACTAAGGCGATAGATTTTTGATATCTGATTTAATGATATCTACGTTCGTACGAGATCTTACGAAAGCGTTTTCTGAATCAGTAAATGTATATCCATGTACGTATTTTAAATTAACTTCTCGTTTCGTTCCACATGGAGGGATGAGAAAAAAATAATGCTTTGATCTCCGATATGATAGCACAACACATAAACCTGAATGTTTAGGAAAAGGAAACTCTTACAAAGAGGCATATTGTATTTTAATAATGTTCGCGAGACAGACATCTAGAGAGCATACATGAAATAGAATGTCTTTATTTTAGTAAAATCTTCTAACACCGGTTTGAAAATTTTTAAAATACACTACCTTTCCATAAATGTTCGGGCACATTCGATTTATGACGTTTTGCCAAATATTGCAAAAAGTATACTTCATGAATTGTCTTAAAACTTTAGGAGTGTGAAAAACATGTTATACCTCAGAAACCTTTGGAAAGTCCCTGCCTGCCTCGACTCGGCCAAGCTTAACGAACGTGTTATACCTCATATATTTCACTGAAAGTTTATCACCGAAAACAAAAAGGAAACAAATAGAAAAAAAAAAAAAAAAATAGAGTGTTTGGGGTCAACCTCTAAAAAGTTATGCTTGAAAGGCATTCTGGATATAGCATGTGATTATAAAGCTTCTTCGAATTATAGGTATTTATTTGTGTGAGACTAGCACATATATTCTAGCACATAAAGATATAAAAGTTAGTTTACAATCGTCCTTTTTTACTCTTTAATTGCCCTTTTTTTAATGTATTATGTAATGTTTCTTAAAAATGACTTTGTATTGAGTTTAATACCCCTCAAGTTATAACCAAAAAAAAAAAAAAGGCAATTATTTTTGCCATATTTTAAAGAAACATATACATTAATTAATGAACTAGTCTCATATAAATGAATACCGGTAATTAGAAAAAGCCTCATAACCACACGCTATAGCCAGAATATATCCCAAACATTGCATTTTACAGAAATATTCCAAACATTGTGCTTTCTCTATTCTTTTACAGGTCTTTTTTCTGATTTCGGGGTAAAACTTTCGCTAAAGTATATGAGGTATAACATGTTCTTTATACTAAAGAATGATCATTAATAACTTAAAATCTCTAAATGCATATCTTTCAATACATATTAAAGAAGATATCATTGATAGTTGATTGATGCATTCACGTTACGCATGTTTTTCTGTAAGAAGATAGCAAAATGCGGATGTTTTCTTTTCTGTTTTGGGAGCTGTACAGTTGTTTATTGTCGCTTACAGTCGGCTGCAAAATTATTCGAGCACTAGCCAATAATTCCTATATTTAAAAAGTACACTTAAGACTGTTTTGCTAAGTAAATCCTTGTCGAATCATGTTCTTAGACTGATTAAGAACATGACTCGACAAGGATTTATTTAACAAAGCTGTATTAAGTGTACTTTTTTTTTGGCAAGGATTATTGCTAGTGCTCGAATAATTTTGCAGCCGACTGTATGTAATAATCAATAAAATGAAACTTTTCCGGAAATATTAAAAAAACAATACACGAACTATTTTGAACTTTGAATAAAAATACCTAAGGTACATTTTAACAATTTTCTAAAAATTTCACAAGTTCGTCAAGTAGCAGTTGAAGCAAGAATTGTTATTCAATACTTGGCAACGTTGAGAATCCAATCAAAGGAAACTACAGCGACTGGAAAAACGTAATGATTATCTAAATCTCCTTTTATCTGACCCAAATTACGAATTTTGACAAATCCACGTTTTCTCATGCTAAAGGGCTGGGAAGGAAATAATAAATTTGAGTTTCCGATGCTTGATCTTGAAATCAGGTTTCATCTTGTACGCATTGCCCCAAGCAACCTGCCATAAATTTCCCTTTACAATTCATTTTTGGATCTTTAATGGACCATATTCCCACTTTGGGTTCGAGGCTACAAGAATATCAGCTGGTTAGGGAAACAATCCTCAACTCTACCATAACAAAGCATTGTGGCTTGCAAATTTTTATCTTGCAATATTATTTATAAGAGTTACAGATTATATGAAATTGAAGTAAGAGTGATATAATGATACCTTTGTTTTGTTTTTAATCCAGTTTTAGTAATATACTTTAATATTAATCAACATATGTAATATTAAAAGTTGCCATGTGAACTGTGGCGATGTTAACAAATTTAAATGAATGTTCCATTTAATAAATTTCTTTATTAAAGTGATTGAAATTCTAATTATTTAAGCTTTGATGTCTATATATATATGTGTGTGTATATAAAATGTTCTTATTAATCTTTTATTCATTATATATATATGTGTGCGTGTATACATAAAATATAAAATGTTCTGCAATTTTACGATATGGAATAGTCTTAACTTTATCATTCGATTCAGTTGTTTACATTTCTCTTTTGTTCTTGTTTGAACATTATTATTTAGTTTCACCGCCGAAATATTTAGGAAAATGTTATGCGTAGCAATAAAATGGCATCTTGAATCTAATTTGTTTACAAAATATCGGCCACGTGTTCGGCAATTTTACCTACGGTGACGTCACAGGAATATTGTCCATTATCCGCTCACAAATCCGATTTTCCGTTAATTTAAAAAATCATTATTATTATTTTTTAATGTAAAAATATATGAACATTTAATGTGTACTCTTTAATTATATTTATGTTTAAAAAACTTCATAGTATATAAATGAAATATTCATGGTAAATAATTCTTATGAAGTGTTTTACGAAAAGTCCTTTTAACCCTTTAACGATCATTGGTTTCGCATCGACACCAAACATTTTACATAATTTAAGAATTTTTATGCAGCAGTTTTTTTTAACATTTCCCCCCTTTTTTAATCAGGTTATAAACTTTTGTTTCTTTTCTGCCGGCAGATAGCAGCACTATTACAAAATTTAATAAATAATGCTTCAAACGAAGCTAAATGCATAAGTCACTTGAAGTTTCTCAGTGTGCGCGAGTGCGAATTCCTGTTTTGATGATGCACTCATGTCTAGTTTTTTTCATTTAATGAAGAGCTGGACTATTATTTTCACCTGAAACAACTTTTACGAATTTTTGTAGTCGATAATGTTTACCTACAAAGTGTTTTATTTATTAAATTAAATCTTATTTGAATTTAATAAGGTTAACTTGTAGATGTTTCAAACCAAATATTTCTCAAAAAGGAACAAAGCTATTTTTTTATTTTTTAAATATTTATGATCAGCTATGTGTCTAAAAGTCATTTTTAAAATTAGTTTAGTAATTTTTAAAATAAATTAAGTAGTGAACGTTAAAGAGTTAACCAATTGTTTAAACCTTTAACAATTGGTTCCCTTAACCCCTTACCTGCCGATGAAAAATTACGAGATTCGCTGTGATGATCATTTAATTGAATTCAGAAGCCGTGAGAATAGTTTCACTGGTTGTACCGTAACATAAAGGATCGTACTTCGACAAGACGTATATATACGTCCGGGGCAGTTAATGTACACTTAAAAAAAAAAAAAAAAAAAAAAAAAAATTCTAAAATAGGTAAAAATCTGCAAGATATTAGGGTAAAGCAATATTCCAAATTGGAAAGTTCTGTTTATAACCCAAAATTTCAACCTAAATTGGATACGAGACCAATTTTGAATAGAATTGTTTTTGGGTTTATTTTTTGCAGTGTACATACGTATACATGCGAAATTTTTACATTTTGTTTAGACCATCTACGCATGTTAGATTTTTTTTTTTTATAAGAGGTGAGTGATACAATATTTTCTACAACGTCTTTATTTATTATCTGACAAAAATATAAAATAAGATAGTGAACCATACATAACAAGTTTCTAAACTCAAAATAGATAGATTTTCTGACCCATTTTGGGTTATAAACAGAACTTTCCAATTTGGAACATTGCTTTACCCAAATATCTTACAAATTTTTACCTATTTTAGATATTTTTTTTTTTTTTTTTTTTACAGTGATCGGCATAGCGAGACGAATATATACGCCCGAGTTAAATATAAGGGATTAAATATAACTTTAAATATAACTCTTGAGATTTTTTCTTTAAATTTTCAGAACGGGTTTAAGAATTTCTTATCATATAAACAGAATTTTTCTTCATTATCCATACATAATATTTTATACATAATATACAAATCTGCACATAACATACATATCTATACATAATATATGAATTATTCATGGATATGCATTTATTAATAAGTATTCTTGTGAAGGTATTGATCAAAACTCATATACATGAAATAATTAAGATTTCTGAAATTATACATTATAACTATTAATTCATACTGAGTAGTAAATTTACTTATAATCAATTTTTAAAAAGTGTAAAATGTAATTTGAAAAACTTTTGCTTTTCATGTTGTCATACTTATAATACTTCAATTAGCAACTTAAAGTGTATATATATATATATATATATATATATATAATTTGAATTATTTAGTACCATTGTAACACTCAGCAGACAAAAGATAGATGAAGATACCAACATAAAATAAATTTTAATTGAGATTTATTTCGATTAAAATTAGTCACGGTATTAAATTAATTTGAGTACTAATGATTAGTAAAAACAAGTTAAAGTACTTACACAGAAGATAAATGACACTAACATAACACATAAGCCTAACGATGAGAGAATTTGCAAAAACTTTGAATTATTAGTAACAGTCAACATTTGAGAGAAAAGAGAAAGGATAAAATCACCAAAGAGTTCCGTTAAAAGGGGAAAAAAATGGAATTCATGAATTAAAAATTGGAAATTTAAATGCTAAAAAAAAGAAATGTACTCATCAGGAAACTTGCATTTCTATCAGCATATGCAAGATTTCGTAAAACTGTATAGCTAATTCCAGCAAATATACAGCTCAAGTCTCTATCTTGCAACAAAACAAAAAAGAAAAAAGAAAATTGAATTAAAATAAAAAAAAAGGAAATTAAACTAATCAATAACACAAACCAAAATTTAAACAAGGAATAAGTAATTTAAGCAATCCACATGTTAAACGTTACTTACGGAGATAGTAGAAATAAACAGGTTGCCAAACGAACATCAGTAAAAAGAAAAGATAAAAAGTTTAGAAACGATTAATCGATTTAGGTGCTAATGAAATATTTTAATTGATTGCATAATTTGTTAGTTATTAATCTCTAAAAGCTTTATATATATATATATATATTAATGACGATTTTATTTTGGATTTCCAAACTTATGTAATCAATGTAAAGCATTTCTGTCGAGAAAATTACAACTAAGCAAATTTTAATATAATTGCAGCATAAATTAAGCTTTAGTGATTTCTCCCAACAAATCAGCTTTAACATACTGATATAAGTTTATTATGACAATTTTAAATTCCAAAATAAGCTCATAATGATAATCTAATCAGTTTAACTCAAGCGTTGCTTATCCCTTTATGTGTATACAAAAAAATTTCAATGTTTGTAAAAATAAATAAATAAATAAGATATATAATAGATAAATAGGTAAATTAGGGTGGTTTATTGGCACATTTCATTCATGCGCCAAACTGATTAAAATTATTATTATTTCATTTTAATTCAATCAGTTGATAGAATAATTTACATATATATATATATATATATATATATATATATATATATATATATATATATATATATATATTCTGTAGAGATAAGTATAAAGGATTTAAGTCCATATTCTTGATTTTTCAGGAGACGAAAAATAAAGTTTAACTAGCTAAAAACAAATCAGAAGAATGGATTAGGGAAAAGGTATTTCGTTGATTTTTACCCTTTATACCATTCAGTGGTTGTCAACCTTCATTTAATAACGGGAAAAATTGAATTAAATATTTTATACCATACATGAATGGTAAATTTCTAAATTGGTCCTTTTTTTACCAATGGATTTTCTCAAAGACTAAATGACATAGAATTAAATCCTTTATACCAATCGATAGCGAATTTTTTTCTGAGTCTGACTATGTACTTAACTCAAAATCGACATTTTTGGACTTAAATCCTTTATACTTATCAGTACAGATGTATACCAACCAACACCCAGTTTATTTATTATAGATCAACCAATCAAAATGTACATTCGCTCATATAAGTCCTTTACAAATATTGAGTTTACATACTATTTTCTTACAGTAATATGCTTACTCGTAATACATTTATACACTACAGTGCTTTGACTATTAGTCTTACTGATTTTAAGAATAATACTTTTTCAATAATGAAGAATGACATATTGAGTTAATTACCGATATTCCTTGTTTTTATATTTTCTTTTGCATCTGCTATATATTGAGCTTTTTAAGCATAAAATTTTATTTTATTTATTTATTTATTTTTTTTTCTTAAAGTATAGGATATAATTAAATATTCATGTATTAACAACAACAACAAAAAAAAATAAAATAAAATAAAATAAAAAGATAAATAAATAAATAAATAAAATAATAATAATAATAATAATAATAATAATAAAATTTTTTGAATTTGTAATACTTTGCCTTTTACCCGATATCAAAATTAATAAAATATGTCATACATAACATATAGCTAAGCTCAACTTTTATATAAAGTGAAATTTGCATCTACTTTTCTGTTACAAAAGTATGAATATACATTTTTAAAATGAAAATTTCTACTGTATTGTTATTTTATCACCTTTTTTATATATAGGGTTTTCCATTAAGAGTGATACAATAAAAAAAAAAAAAAAATATTCAATGAGACACAATTTTATTTTTATTTTTATTTATTTATTTCTTATTTTTAATTTGAAAGCTTACTTTATGCCATTAAGTATGAAAATAATATCGTTCATGTGAGCATCACGACTTCTCTGTACATACCGCATCCTGTCAACCCAATTTTCCATCACTCTTTCACATAGATCTGCTGTTATTTCACGAATAACACGTTCAATGTTGGTTTTTAATTGCTCAATCGTGATTGGATTATCAGCATATCCTCAAAGTAAAAAATCAGAATCGATCGAGTCGATAAACTGAATAATGTCGTCCATGAATTTTTCCCAAATTTCTCTCAATATTCACGTATGAACACTGATTTTGATAAAAATTTTTAACAATTTCGAAACGTTGTTCAAGCACGTATCTTCGCATGATTAAATGTCATAGCATACTAAACACAAATGACACAAGAAATAAAAGATTAAAGTAAAATATTATATATTTGTTAATAAAAAATGAAAAAGAAATGTATGTAAAACACGTCCTGAAAATTATCAGCCATAAATATATCATTTATAATGCTGTGAATTTTTTTTAAACATAAACATAAATTCTGATTATACATTAAACATTCATACACACTTGCGTTAAAATAAATAAATAAATAAAATAATAACTACTTTTTAAACTAACGGAAAGTCAGATTTATAGGCAGCTAATTAAAGATCCGAAATGACTGTGATAAATAGAAATTATTATATACACACACACACAAATGTATATCTATTCTATTTTTCATAAACATAAATTCATTTTTATAGAAAATAAAGTTCTAACAGGAAAATCGATAAGTGTACTATTGCTTACAAGTATTTAGCTTAACTATAGAAGCAATAAAGGAATTTGAATTGATGTTTTATTATTATTTCTTCATAATATCATAATGCGACAATCAAAGAACAAGATGTATATATACACCTGCTTAAAAGCTTACGAACATTTATAAAAGACAATATATGTAATGCATTATAGTTCAATTTATAAATTTCTTATTCATAAAATGTTCTTTAAATTTGAAAATATTAAAAATAGAATTATCTTGATATTTTTTCAGTAAAAACTTGTTTATAATAATAATTAAAGGGAGGTCAACAGATAATTGCATAAACAAAATTATCTGTATAAGTGTATGAGTGAAATAATTTAAAATTGCAGAAAATATTTATATAAGTTTCATACAATTTTTGATGCATATGAAGAGACACTCTTCCAATATATTGAAATAAATTTTATTTTCTGCATCACAAAATAATAATAATAATAATAATAATAATAATAATTAGTAAATGCTAAATAAACAAATATAAGTTATGTAATTCAGTATAATTATGGACTGGCTTATAATGATATCAACAAATTGTATATAAGCCCTTGATCAAAACTTATCTTCAATAAGTTCGTAAGAAACAGCTTAATATTTCACGTATATTTTTCTGAATTTTCACGATATCTGACAAAACTTTTTGTATGAGATGAACTAAACATCAAATATCAAGTTACATTTTTTTTTTTTTTTTTTTTTTTTTTAACATGTTTAGTTTAAACTCCTTTTATAAAACATAAATCCTCACGTCTCCTAACGAATTTAAAATGTATCTGTATTCTAATAATTTTTTTTAATAAAATATATTTTTTGAATTTTTAATTAATATTCTTTAACATATTATTTTTACTGTTTTTTTTTTTTTTTTTTTTTTAATTATCTGAAAGAGAAACTCTGCAGATTATAATTAAAAAAAACCTACTATTTTTTTTTTTTTTTTTTTTTTTTTAAATTTCTTAAAAAAAAAAAAAAAAAATCAAACTGTTTTTTTTATTATTTGTTATTCTATTCTTACAAAAATTTATCAAAACACTGAATAACTTATGTATTTATATTTAGTACAGTTACAGTTCCTTTTACTCTTTTAACGATACAAGTTGATTTCAAATTGCATTTTTATTTACTCCCCCCTCTCTCCCAATTATTGTTATGACTAAATCTTCACTGAAAAATTCACTCTCGTTCTTTTTATCTCCAAAGTTTAAAAACATTTCATTTAAAAATTTTGTACTATAAAAAAGAACGTTCTTTTATAAATCTTGCTAAATTTTGAGCAGGAGTATGTATTATATGTTAGGTAATTGCACTAAAGGAGGGTTTGAATGTTCTGATAAAAATTATCGCAAAATAATATATTTTTTTATATTTGTATAATTAGCAACAAGTGACTCCGAAACAATCTAATTGAAACTTTTTATTTGGGCTTGTACAGTCAAAGATAAAACCTATGAAAAATAATGAAATGCGTGAATTATTTTTAGCATTTGTTTCTTTAATTAACCAACATATCTGTTTAAAACCAATCCGGTAATAATTTATTTAATGATGAGATACGATTCAAAATGATTTTCTTTTACTTTTCTTCTTCTTCTTCTTTTTTTTTCCATACTAAACTTAAATATCTCACAAATTCAAGATATTGCTATTGAATTTATAAAACGTGAAAACAATTTGCCGAAGATATTAGAATTTTTTTCTGAATTAAGAAAATATACATAAAATATTTTTAACTTGTACCAATTATAACTGTAATTAATTATAATAATATTCATATTTATATTTATATTTTATTTATTTATTTATTTTGTACAAGGATTCTAGATATTATCAGTATTATTCTAATTAATTAATTAATTAATTTTGTGTGTGTGATTGGGGGGGGGGTAATTCTAAACATATATAATTATATACCCATTTACAAATGTTTATAAATACGTGTTTATATTTACAGATTAATTCATCCCTTTAATATCATTATTATTTTAATTCAGAGTCAAATTTTTCAAGTTGTAAAAATTTAACGAACAATTAATGTATTTTATAACGTCCTTATTTGTTTTTAATATCCTATTTAACTGTTTTAGGTATCTTCTCTTAACATGTAATAAAGTGTACTAGTATCGCCCAGTGGTCGAAACTCGACCATTTTTTTTTGCAAAGCGAGGCAAAGCAAAGTTATTGCTTTGTCCTAAACGGAATGCAATTGCAACACAGCTGCGGCAATTGTTTGCCAATATTCACTCTAACTGAATCAGCAGAGTTTTACTTAATATAACTATTTCTCTCTGTAGATGTTAGCCTTTCCTGAAATGAGAGAAAATCGCAACGTGAAAACGCCCCTTGTTGTGTGATACAGCCCAGAAGCTAATAGGTACCATGTCAGACCAAGGTCCAACCAAGTATCAAATTCTGTTAAATTAATTCGATTGGTTCATAAAGTACAGTGTTTGAACAAAAAAAGAAAAAAAAAAAAAAAAAGATATTTTTCAAAAATGGTCGAATTGAGTTCGGGAAATTTCAAAACGTGTAACTTTATCGAAAACCGAAAATCTAAAGCATCTCTGAATCTTATATTTTCTACTTATATATGCAGAGAAAAGAATAATAAATCCACTTTTTAAAAAATAAAAATAAGTAGTCAATTTCACTTAATTAAAATGCAAGGAAATCTCAAAACGTGTAAATTCATCCAAAACCAGAAATCAAAAGTTTTTATGTAACTTCTACTTGCTTCTTCTACCCACAAAAGCTAGCAATAAAGACACTTTTTTAAAAAATAAGTAGCCAATTTCAGTTAATTGAAACGTAAAGAAAGCTCAAAACATGTAAATTCAGCAGAAAACGGAAATCGGAATTTTTTCCGTATCGTCTACTTATACATGCAGCAGTTAGTAACAAATCCGTTTTCCTTTTATTTAGTATATTAGTTGAATATTTATTGTTTAAATATCACCTTTTGAAATGAAATGTTTATGTTTACATTCGAAACTGGAAGTTTGCCATTTTTTTTCTGAAGTTTTGTGATTTTAAATTAAAATTTTATCAATTTTACAGAAAAAATAACTCAATCAAACACATGTAGACAGTAACTTATATATAACTATACCCAAATATTGGAATTAAAATCGGCAGATAATTTCCGTTATTTTTTAATAATTTTTTACAAAAAATTCAATGGACAATTAACATAGAAAATCTTTTACATGGCTCCATGGACAGACAGTGACGTCATCACTTCGCTTGCGTATAGTGGTGCTACATTATACAAATTACTGTGTCTATGGTTTTCTTTGAGCTTTATGAAATTGCCAGATTTAACAACTTTCTACTTTTAGGTATTTTTTAATGTGAAGGAATACGTGTATAAAAGGGAAAAATGGGGGAAAATGTATAAAAAATAAATGTATTTTTAAATACCTTCTTGACATCGTAAGAAAATAATATTTGTATTCGCACCTTCCGGCTAACCATACCTTTCGAATGATACCATTTTCAACTCTCTACTCCCATAATTAATATGTTAAAAAGGGACAACAAATTTTATGCTTGCCTATTAATATATAGATATTAAAAATTACCTGCTACAGGGCTGTTCGCAACTTCTGAAAATTCTCACCATAACAAACTCTCACTTGGTTGTTCTCATACTCATCGCCTGAAACCAGGGCTGGAGAATTACTCTATAGCCCTGGCCTGAAACAACTTAATACGATATTTCTTGATAAGTAGCCTGAAATTTTCTGTTATAATTATAGAATTATTTTCTGGCAAAAATGCACAGGATTTGCTGTGGAAATGATTAGATATTTAAATTTAGGTTTTGCTTAAAATTATGCAGCTTGTATATCAGCAGCCTTTTTTATCACCAGTCAATGGCTGTCGCGTCCCCATACAATTATTATAACAATTCTTATAAAACTTACTTTTACATAAAACAAAAGAATAGAATAAATATGCACACTTGACTTATAATGGTGAATAGCCTTAATTAAAAAGGAAAAAATGCCAACATTTTCCCTTTTTAATTTAGAATATTCACCATTATTTTTAAATAAAAATAGTTCATATTGTTTTTCTATGATTAAATAGGGTAAAAATTATCGTAGAATATTTTTTGTATCAAACCTCTCATTTAAATCTGGAGATTTTGCAATTATGAATATGAACATTTTTACGACCGAAGTGTAAATTTCAGTAGTAATTGTAATCGATTCATTGTGCAATATATTTATACTCCAAGACACCATGTTCCTTTTGTGAAAAGAGTAAGCGTCATATATTTTGTATGCGCATTTTTTGCTTTATATAGATATATTAATCACCAATGTGCAGTTACTATAAAAGAGATGAGACAGTGGAAAATAAAACCATACCATTTTCTTTAGTCATGGCAAATGTATTTCATGGTAGTACATAAAAGACATGACGCTAACTCTTTTCACAAAAGGGACATGGCGTCTTTTATCTTCAGGGTACAGATATGTAATATGTTTATATTATAAGTGATTTTATTTCAACAAGCAAAGAACGAGGCATAAGTTAATATTGTTTTTCGTCTTTATTTCTTATATAAATGAAAATAGGCAGCATTTTACTTTTAGAAATTGTTTTGTATAAATGCTATTTAAAAATTTGAATTTTATAATTCTTCCAGCTGAAAATCATGAAATATGAATATATATATATATTTAAAACAAATTTTATACCTTTTTTATGCAACTTTACAAATTATAATACAGGTCTAAGATCAATATTTAATAAATTAATTCTGAGATCATTTTTTTTTTAAAGTTGCTATATACAGGGTGTCCCCGAATTCATGGACCAAACTTTAAGGATAGGTAAAATACATATAAAGAAATATTTATTTGTACAGCAATATGGGGTCGGAAATGAAAAGTGTAGGTGAAAAAGCAAGAAATGATGAGGAAATAAAAGATAGCTACTTACTTATATAGTATTAAAGAAAATGCTGAAATGTATACAATATTCATATTAATATAATCTGCTTTAAATATATCGTTCGAAACCGCATTATTAGTATACCTTTTTATGTAATCATTTGCACAAAGATATAAAAAATTCAACATTCAAAAGCCATACTCACATCTGTTAAAAAAAAAAAAAGAAGTTTAAGATCGTATTTGCAGTCAAGGGTTCCTACGAAATTCTGAATTCTTCTAAAGTGCCCTATCTCCCCTTAAAATTTAGCCCATGAATTTGGAGACACCCTGTATATTTATGAATAAGTCAAACAAACATTTTGTTTTCTACAAGGGTGGCAATGTCTGTTTGAATAAGAACTATTTTATCTTTAAAATTTAACCACTTCCTTTTGTTTGGATAGATTTAATCTGCATAGGGAAAATAAAATGCGAATAGTGAAATACGAAGAGCGAATACGAATAGCGGAAAATAAAAGAAATTGTTTTTGTAAAATTATGTTCATTTGAAAAATAATAAAATAATATTTTTTACATATAAGAATTTTAACATTTTATGTCAACCACAGGAGCATAGAATTCTAATAACTGATAAAATGAATAACTAGCAGTGTCAAGCACTGGAACATGGAGTGGATATCAAATAAAAACTCATAAAAAAAAAAAAAATAATAATTGTTATCAAATGTATATATTTTAACATATATGTGGTTCTGAATGCCTTTCAAACCATATGTATACTAACTTAAGATTTCTAAAAATATTTTCTCATGACTAAAACATTGAAAACATCAGAGATTCCTCTAAAAGTGTCAATCACTGGTACACTTACCCTACATATACTTTTTCTTTTCCGTGAAATTCAATTTTTTAATTTTTATAAAACAGTAAAATTACGCAATACAGTGGAAAAACCGAAAACATTTTACAAAAATTAATTTAAATGCATAATAAGTATCTATTGTTCATGTATTATGCATTAAGTAAAATATTGGTCCTGCATTTATGATACACAATTTTATAAAAATTTTATATCCCTAAATTATATGTTGTTTCCACATTGCTAAAGCGCAAAATTATTAAAAAACTCCTGTTTAAAAATTAGTGGTTGAATTGAACTTACAATTCCTTTCCTTTCATAGTTCGTGTACTAATTAATAACAAGTGCAAAGCTAATTTTATAAATAAATCCTGACCTTGAATTTAATTAACTTTTAATTATCTATTATTTTTCTATAAAATCAGTAATTTTCTATTAGAATAATGCTAACTCGCAATTTATAAAATGTCAATCGTCTTTGAATTTAATGAAATATTCTTTTTCTTCAAAATATCAAATTTTCAACCGAATTTATCGATTTTTGAGTGTTAACTCATGATCCCTATTTTTAGTAGTTTTTTAATTTTTGTTAAAACTAGTCAAAAATTTTTGAATTAATTTTTTCGTTTCTTTTTCCTTTCGTTTCTTTCTTTCTTTCTTTCTTTTTTCTTTAATATTCAAAAAAGAGGAAAAAAGGGAAAACCAGGCATTTAGTGAAACGTAGGGCTTTAATTTATATGTGAAATATTTGCTGTACTTGTTGTTATAAAAAATTTCTAACGTCATGTATTATTTTTATATTGTTAAAGCACAAAATGATTGGGAAACGTATATTTAAAAACTAGCAGGCTACGCCCGTTTCGCTGGTCCCTATTTTTAAATGAATCACTATAATTACTGAATTCTCAAAATAGCATTAATTTTTATCACGTGAAAAAAAAAAAAAAAAAAAAAAAGAGAAACAAAATCTGATTAGGAAAAATGTCACACCGGGTTCTCACTGCCTTCGGAAAAAAATTCCCAAAATGCTCTAACTCTTATTTCTATTATTTTCCCCCTTCGCCCCCCCCCCCTCCCATCTATCCTAATAATTTTACAAATTCGAAAATATCCGCAATCGATTTGTAGGTATCAAAAACCTCTATACACCAGTTTTGAACGATGCATCTTTATTTTTATTTTTTTGCCCCTCCGTCCCCCCTTCCCCCCCCCTTCCCGCCCTCCCAATAAATTTACAAATTCGAAAATAACTGCAATCGATTTGTAGGTATCGAAAACCTCTACGTACCAATTTTGAATGATCTAACTCTATTTTTCCCGCTTCGCCCCCCCTCCTTCCCGGCCCTCCTAATAACTTTACACTTTCGAAAATATTCCCATTCGATTTGCAGGCCTCTAAAACCTATCTGAACCAATTCTGAACAGCCTAACTGTATTTCTATTTGTTTTTGCCCATAACCCCTCCCTTACCACCCCTTCTAATAATTTTACAAATTCGAAAATATCCGCAATCGATTTGTAAGTATTGAAAACCTTTATATACCAATTTTGAACGATCTAACTCTATTTTTATTTTTTTGCCCCTCCCCCTCTCCCCTCCCCCTTCCTCCCCTCCTAATAACTTTACACTTTCGAAAATATCCCCATTCGACTTGCAGGCCTTTAAAACCTATCTGTACCAAATTTGAACGGCCTAACTGTATTTCTATTTGTCTTTGCCCCATACCCCCCCCGCTTGCTGCCCCACCTGGGGGTTGAATTTCTAAAATTCCAGAAATTTATTTCTAGATATTTGCATTAGCTATATTTTAGAGCAAAAATTTCACGTTTTTCTGTTTTTTTTTTTTTTTTTTTTTTTGTTTGAGATATATAGGATTATGTGAAATCACGTTTAACGCATGTGGAATCACATCCCCCCCCCCCTCCGCGAATTTTGTAAAATCGCTTCTTAGTGGATCTCTACGTCATAAAAAGAACATTGTCACAATATATCATGCTTCTAGGTCTAGGGCTTTGGTCTGGGCGATGATGAATTACCCCCTCACTCACTCAGTCAGGAAGAACGATTTTATATATATAGATTAATGATTGACTTAAAAATTACAATTAAAGTCATTTCCTTTCATAGTTAAAATCGCTCACTTTTAGCTCGCAAATTTGAAAATATCAGTGCAAAGTGGCTTGACAAAAATCCCTCTATTTAAAAAAAAAAAAAAAAAAAAAAAAAAAAAATCTGTAAATTTTAACCGAATTTAGGAGTTTTTGGACTGTGAACTCTTTTGTGTGTTTAAAATGTTCGAATTGGAAAAAAAAAAAAAAAAAAAAAAAAAAAAAAAAAAAAAGCGAAGAAGAACGTGTCTTAGAATGTGACAAAGTTGAAAGATTGCCAACTCTCAGATTTTATCTAATATTATTTAAAAATTCGAAGATAGTTAGCTGGAAAAATTTATAAAATAAGATGAAAAACTGCCTTATAAAATATTATTTATTAAACAAAATTTCATCAAACGTTGATAAAAATCATATTGTTTAAATTAGCGTTTTAATAATAATAATAATAACAACAATTATTATTATTATTATTATTATAAACACGTGTAAATCGGTCTATTCGTTTAGAAGCTACAGTGCTTCAGACAGACAGAGACTTCAAACATATAAATCCCATTATTTTTTGCTGGGGGTTAACCCTTTCACGCCCAAGGGAAATATTTTTCCCTTCTACAAAAATCGTTATCGATTGTTTAATTATTATTGAATCGATATTTTTTTTTTACTGAATGTCAAAATAAAACGTATGTCCAAGGCAGCAAATGTGTTTCTGAACGAATAAAAAAAAAAAACGTATAGAAAATAGGACACGTAATAAATGTGTTATGTGCAATGTCCACTTGTGCTTCACAAGTAAACGAAATTGTTTCGTAGAATACCATAACTAGCTATTTATTTTACTTTTCTGATAATTTGTATATTACAAAGCAATAAATTTGTCTTACAAAGCAATAATTAAAATACCGATATAATAAACTTAACTCTTCGTTTATTTACTTTTATGGTCCATAGAGAAAATATTTCCCATGAAATTATAGGAAACCTATACACCCTGCTATGTTTTTCTGGTGATATTCTCTTACTTTACACCCACAATAGCTAAAATATTGTGTTGTATTGGCATATTTAGTCTTGGAAATCTTATGGTCCTGAAAGGGTTAAAAATTTGAAATTTCCTATTTGTATCACCTATCACTTTTTGGTTGGATAAACAACGTAAAATTTAAAAGAGAAACGCATTTTTCCATTTATTTCCTGCGACGTATTTTATTCTGATGTAATATCAGTATAATAATTTTTCCTCCTTTTTTAATCCATAAAACTAAAGCACGAAAATATCGAAACTTTTAAAGTATATATGTTATTATTATTATTATTTTATAAAGTTAAAGTAACTTTAATCCTTTACATACTGACAGCACTTTAAAGTACCATTAATCTAAAAAGTGCATAAAATCGAATTTATTGAAGAAAAGTCAAAGGTATTTATAAGAATAGAACGTATATCAGCGTTCCCAACTTTTTTAATTTATTCACGAGCATTTTTAGCCCCGCCTCTTTTTCATACCGAAAATTTTGAAAAATGATTTTCTTCTTATTTAATCGTTGTCACATATTAAAGAGAAATAATCTACAAAATTTCTGGTGCGGAAAAGAAGGCGGGGCTAAAAATGCTCGTGAATAAATTATAAAAGTTGGGAACTCTGACGTATATACCTCGGATTCAAGAAAGGATTTTATAGAATATCGCCATTTATTTTACCTGGCATTTTTCACAAACATCACGTACATTATAATTAATTCATATATTACCTCAAGAATCTACCATCATTCTTAGAAAAAATATATAAAGAGTATAAAACATTGAATATATTTTTAACACATTTTTAAGGCCATAATATTTTTTTCGTCCTCTATGTACCGATGGTACATTACGGGGGTACATCACGGATCATCAAGGACATTCAAAGCCTACGTAATTCTATGGCGAAATTTGCTTATAGAATTACACATTACCTAATTGCTATGTTTAAATTCCGTTTACACATTCTGAAAATACGCAACTGTAAAATTAGTACTCCTTTTCCAAAAAATATTTTAAAAACTTTTTTTATTTGAATTTTGAGTTTAAAAAATGCAAATTTTCTCTAAATGCATTTCTCTTATTTTTTAGCTATAAAATAAACTATTAAAATTTAAAAAATTCAATTTTTGGAAAAGGGTACTAATTAAACGGCTGTGAATTTTCAGAACATGAAAACGGAATTTAATGATAACAATTAGGAAATTGGTAATTCTATAAACAAATTCCGCCATAGACTTACATGGGATTTAGAGACTCGAGACGGGGAAATCACCAGAATGAGTGAGCAGCCTTAAACTGATGAAGCTTTACAATATTCAGTATTTCTCCATTCATAACATAAGTGTCAGTGTTCATGATAAACTTGTTTTATTAGATTCCATAAATTATAAAGAGGTAGAAGAATTTCCTTATGTGTAATTATTTTGCTTTAAATTATGTTAAATTAATATTATTGATTATCTACACACTAAAGGGCAAAACAGAAAAAATTCCTTAGTGGCCAGTGGCCAGTACAATCACTTTCATTAGTAGCCACTTTTTTAAGTTAGTGGCCACTTTTTTTAGGATGAGAGGGAAAGGACTAATTTTTTTAGACAGCAAAAAGCCTTCTCATTGTTTAGCAGATCATTAGCCACCTCTCTACATACTCAGTAATTAGTATGATGAGGTGATATGTATAGTTTTTATTGCATATATCTTTAAAAATTGCTTTTAATTAACTTAAGGGTTATATTAAAATGTAACACAGGCAAAAATATTTTAACCCTCTCAGCGTCTGAGGGGAAAAATTGTTTTCACTGTAAATTCTTTATAATATGTTAAAACAATGAATTTTTCTCTATTCATTTAAAGATAAACGATTATTATATCATATATGACGTTCTTACTTAAAGAAACAAGCTTAAAATCTATAATTATGCACATTTTAAATATTTGTTTATTAGGGGACAAACAATCGCAAAAACACGTTATAGGTTTAAACGAATGTTTCTAAATTAAAAATTGGTATCACTTTACAATTGAAGTTTTTTGCTTTTCTACTTCGTATATTGCATGTTAAAAATATGTAAATTTTCAACAATTCATATCTACTGTGGTTGGCCAGACAAGAATGAAATTTAACAGTAGAAACAAAGAAAAGCATGTTTGCATCTATTTCCTTCCACAATGTTTCATTATGGGGTTTTAATGCTGATATGGTTTTTAATCTTTTCCTTGTCGACTTCAGGAATTTGGAACATTTGGATGTTCACCAATGAGCTCAGACATACACCGTCATGACTGATTAATCTCGTCAAAATTAATCGATATCAAAGCTCAAGGCATTGTTTACACCTACACTAACTGTCGCCTGTTGTTTTAAAAAAAGAAATGCATAAATTTTAAGGTGGCTGAATGCATATATAAATATTTTGTTATTATTTAAGCAAAAAATCAGTAGCAGTTTAGTTATTTTTATTTTAATTAACTTTTAAAGAAAGTATATTTCTTAAAGTAAGTTTTTGGCCATTCTGACAGTGAAAGGTTCAACAACTACAAAATTTCTCATTGCTGTAATTATGTTGATACGTTCTTCATTTTGTAAACCTGTAATTTACAAAATTATTTGTATTGAATTCATGCATAGTAAATATTATAAATTGCAAACAAAGTAACTTTTTAAACCTATTGTATGATGTAAGATATAAGGATATGCGTAATTTTCTCTGAACGGTGACTTTTATTCCTAAGAGAATGACAATACAGGAATGGCAAAAAAATTTAGTCTTAGATTTTTTTTTTTTTTTTTTTTTTTTTTTTTTTTACTTCTATATATATATAGAGAGAAAATACTGTTTTCGTGAAAATTTTCAAATTCCAGTATAATCGAGTGCATTTGAGACTGACTTACAATGAAGAAATAAATTCTTATTATAAGAATTCTTCCTTCATTGTAAGTCAGTCTCAAATGCACTCGATAATACTTTACTACTCGATAATATTTTGCACACGAAAAATTAAAAATGCATTCGATAATACTTTGTAATACTTTTAGAGATCGATCTAGGAAAAAATTGGGTTCCCTTTGCTGCCCCTTCACAAAATTCCACACCATAAAAAGGGACCCTTCACAAAATTCAAATCCATAAAAGAGGACCCTTCACAAAATTCAAATCCATAAAGAAGGACCCTTTACAAGATTCAAATTTATGAAATGAGCCCTTCACAAGATTTTGTTTTACACAAAAGCGGTCTTTTTATAAAATGTTTTCATGTTTTCAGTATTATTTTTAATTAATTGGTTCAATGAAACTATGTTAATTTGATATTAAACATTATTTAGAACGACTATTAAAATGAAAGGTTTTATACATATTTTCTTTCCACAAAAATAAATAAAAATTTCACAAAAATATTTTGTTTTTCACAAAAAGGCGACCCAAAATTTAAAATCTGGATCGACCCCTAAAAAGTGTAAAGTATTACAAAAAAAAAAAAAAAAAAAAAAAAAAAAATCACTATCCCAAACATTTAGATTCAAATCAACGTTCCTAATTTTGTAAATGTAAAGATTTTTTCAGATTCAATGTATAAAACGTATAACTATATAAAACCATTATGTTTCAATAAACACAATAAACACAATAAACACAATAAACACAATAAACACAATAACTGCTTTATGCCTTACATTTAAAAGCAGTATAGGCAATTATAAAAATTAACTAGTGTTGTTTTTACCTTATATATATTTATACATTTTTTTTTTTCAAAAAAACTAGTTTTTATTTTTACTATATTACTAGCATAATATAGTTTACTATATTATGCTTTTTTATTTATGTATAAGCATTTTCCTTACAAACATTCTGAGAATAGCTTACCCACAAAAAAAAAAAAAAAAAAAATCTTATGTATTTAAATCTATGCCTAACTCATACTGTTACCATCTGCCAAGAATTTAAAACTAGAATGTTGTGGCCACCACATGACTTTCTTCTATATTTTCCTATGCAAATTCACTCTGTAAAAATAATTTATTAAAATCGTTATTTAATAAAATTATATTCCATGATAATGCAGTACGATTTCCATATTAGAGAAGTAGTATAACATTCATTTTAAAGGTATTGGTGAGCTCTTTTGAAAGATACCCATCATGAAAATTTATTACTTTCCCCGGGAAGGCGGGGGGGAAGCGATGCTCCTAAATATACAAAATTCTTTTCCCAGTTTACTATCACTATTATAAATAATTCTTGTAAATTTCATAATGTTAAAAAAAAATTCTTTTTATGCACATTCATACAAAATTTTGTCCTATACCACTATGTTAAAAATTTAGAAAAAGCAGAATGGCAACGCAACCTGTAAGACAGTTTTTACTAAAAGTTGATAGGCACTAATTTATGTCAAGGTGTAACTACATATTAATTTGTATGAAATTCTGTGCAGTAGTTCCTGAGATACAGTTGCCACAAAATTTTGTCACACACACACACAGACAGACAGACATTTTCTAAAAATGGTCAAATCGTGTTCTAAAGCTCTCAAAACGTGTAAGTCCATGAAAAATCCGAGGTCGAAAATTTTTACGAATCCAATACTTTCTTCCATTGAATATAGAAGAAAGTAAAAATCAAATTAATTATAAAAGGTAATAATTTAAAATTATTTTACCATTTTTTCTTTAGTACATATTTATCAAGAAATCAAATATATTAAAAAAAAAAAAAAAAAAGGAAGAAAGAAAAAAAAACAATCATACATTTTAAGATTAAATACGTTTGAAAAATATAGCACAAATAATAAAACGGGCTGTTATTTTTTATTTATTTTATTTTTTAAATGAAATTTCGGAAAGCAAAAAGAAATATATAAAAATTTTAATTATACATTTAAATTAATATTAAAGCTTTATTCATATTAATGATTTTTAAAACGAAATGAGAAAATGTACATTTTTTTTATGTATTGACAAAATAATATTATATACTTATTGAATTACTAGACATTATTTCAGTATTTAAAGAAAAACGACAGAATTTCAGCTACATAAAAATTTATCTCCAGTGCCAGAAAACCATTGAAGCATAAAAGAACTTGTTACGAGTTGACATAATTTTGTAGGTGCAAAATAGCTTTTAGAGCAAGTTAAAATAATTTTTGAACTTGAGAATTCATTTTTATTTTTATTACATTCATCTGTATGCAACTGTATAGATTGATAACAATTGTTTGAGTTCGGGAGACAAATTATTTCAATAGTTTATTAACGTACGTTCTGAAAAATGAAATTTTATGTAATAAGGGTGTGTATTGTGTTTAAATAAAGATTTTTATTTTTGTCATAACTGGCATTTTACTACTTGCCAATATTTTTAATGCTTAATTATAACAGTTTGAATGCCAAAAATACACGTGTGATAAATTCTGATAAAAAAATAAAAAAATAAATAAATAAATAAAAATTATAATCACATTTAATCGTGAATTATTTTTGGGTAATCTAATATGTGCGATATTTACTCTTTGGTGTTTTAATGTGATATAAAATAAGAAATTTAAATAATCATGCTTGGTATATGTAAATTATTGCTTTCTCATACCCGTAGAGAAAGCAACCAGTTGGGGAGGGAGGGAACAAATTGATTTTGGGTCAAATTTTTGAAAATAACTTCTTGCTATTAACATACAATTTTAAGTAATAATAAACAGAAAACCGAATTTTTATCCGTTGATCTATATGCCTGTATGTATCTCTGTCCATGTGCCGCTATGTATTCGAGCGAGAGAGTCTGTTGTTAATATAACTTAAAAGGAAAAAAAAAAGAAAAAACAGGAAGTTTAGTTAAGTTTGTTTTTCAAAATTTGATTTTTTAAATTAAATTAATTTTTTTTTTTTTTTTTTAACGAAGAATTCGAAAAACTACACTGGTCTACAAAATTGTACTTTTCAGTCCCCCTCCCCCTACTTTGAGTGTTTTTGATGTGATCTGATACGCTAAATTCAGAAATGCTTCTCTTTTCTCCCCTACCACGTAAGGGTTTTTCGAAAATGAAGAACTGGTACACAGGCTATAACAGAATCGAAACTCTTTATGTGTAAAATACAAAGTGTCCCATAAGTCTGTAGACATTTTAAAAATTCACAACTATTGAATGAATTGATAGAACTGAATACGATTTGCGAAAAAATCGTTCTTGTGAAGGGGGATTTTTTTTTTTTTTTTTCTTTTTCTTTTCTTTTCTTTTTTTTTTTTTTTCGAAGAAAAAAACATAGTTAAATTTTTTGGCGACGATAGTTAAACAAATAGTTAAATTTTTCGCATGGATGTGAAAGAAAAATATGCAAATGAAAATCTTATAAATTGCAAAATTTTGTGATTAGAACAGTTTATTTCTTATTTTTCCTCCTACTTGTGCGTACACGAAGTTTTAATTGCGATGCTGACTAGGTGGATAAAGCGTTATGGGTGAAGATGTTTTCCCTCAAGAAAGAACCGCCGACTGAAGCTGCAGTTAGCAGTGTTATAACTCGTTTGCAAACTGGAATTTGCAGTGACGACGGACACATAGAATAGGATTTATATGCCTGTAAACATTTGCTTGCGAATAAGTACAGTTTTTTCAGGAAAATGTGTGATATGGTCACGCACACCGCCCTCTATCGACAAATAGTTTGACTGTTATTTTTTTCTTTACAAAAAAAAAAAAAAAAAAAAAAATCCTCTTTACGAGAATGATGTTTTTGCAAACAGCGTTCAATTCTATCAATTCATTCAATAGTTATGAATTTTAAAAATGTCTACAGACTTATGCGGCACCTGTATTATGAATTTTTAAAATGTATAGAAACTTATGGGACACCCTATGCATTAAAATAGGCTATTATTTACACATTATCTTTTAAATGCCTGTCCTTACATTGAGCTTTGTTTAGAGCTTTTCGCTGGTGTCCAAATTGAGGGCATTTCTCGAAGCATCATTCAACAAGAATCTGCTAACATGTTAACATTCCATAGGCTCCCGTCTATTTCTTTGATGCCTTGAAGAAATCGCTCTCCTTGTTCTTTACTCACTTTTCCAAGATTTTCCGGGAAATAATTGAAATAGAAATTCAGAATGGGGAGTTTTAAGCTCATTTCTATCATTTTTTTTTTTTTTTCAAAACTGTACGTGATGGAAATTTTTGAATATTTTTTCTTTTATCAGCATCAAAAAGTACACCAGAAAAACATATAGCATTGAAAAAAAAAAAAAAAAAAAAAAAAAAAAAAAAAATCACCGCATGACTTGCTATCTGAGTTCAAATTTTGCATCTTGTAGTTACAAAATGAAATATTCAAAATTCAAAAATAAAACAAGTGTAAATTCAAAGCTATTGAATTTTGTGAATGCGAAAACGGAAGCTAAATATATATATATTGGTGATGAGTATTATCATAACAAATTTCCCCATAGAATAACATGTAGTTTTAATGCCGGTGACAAGGTGGCTCTTCCTCTTAGATTTTCCATGTATTCTGTCACCCATGTAACTCTAAAGAGAAATTTGTTTATAGAATTACTCATTATTTAATGTATTTTTTAAAATTCCGTTTTCCCATTCGGAATTTGAAAATTTGACTTTCGTATTCAGAGAACCTCAAAATGTGATATTATACAAAAAACCAGAGTTGAAACTCAAACTTAAAAAAAAAAAATTACAGTATAGCTATGAGAAATAAATTTTTCTTCCTGAGTAGTGTGCGTTGATATAGTAAAATGTAGCAAAGCATTTCCGTAAATTACATTCAACAGAAAAGAACGTTTCGTTTAATTTTCGGAAGCCCTGTATATTGTCTATAAACTATATACATATCACATTGTGTACTTAAATTTGGTTCTGTGTAAAAAACATACAACAAAGAATGAAATACACCTCCAGAAATTTCCAAGTATAGCCCTAATATATCTAAATACCTAGGGCAGCCCTGTAAACGTATAATATTTGATTTCCATACCATAATCTACACAAAACATGTGTTTTATGCTTATAAAAAGATATATTCATTTAATTTTATTTACGACAGCCTACAGGTGATACACTCTATTTACTAAAAATTTCATGCACCGACGTAATGTATTTGAATTCTCTTGGATGGCCCTGTACATGAACCTTATGTTTGATCTCAACGAAAAGTTTGCTGTAGCATCCTTAAATTACATATTTAGATTAATAAGTTTGGATTTTCTACTATTATTTGTTCTTGGGATACGGACATGAACAGACACACAGACACACACACAGACACATACACAGACTAACCTATAATAATAATATATATATATATTTTTTTTCGGATTCAAGGGACTTCAAAACGTGTAAATATAACGAAAACTAAATTTTTAAAATTTAGCTTAAAATACAATACTTTCTCTACTATATATATAAGTAAGCGAAAGCAAAAAATATGCTGAAATACTAAGAAGTAAGACAAAAAACAATGTACGAGTACATTAAAAATATGTATTATTTATATGTGTGTAATATTATAAAATAAATCACACCTCACTTAATAAAATGTACCAAATTTGCTTGAAAACTTTTGAAAGCCTTTCATAAAAGTAACCTTTAACGACAAATGCTCAAATTTAAAAATGTTTTAAAATTAAAAGAACTATATTTTTTACCGATTTTGCATCGCATAAAATAATCAAATACAAATATATTGTGGGAGGTTATTACCTTACACAAGCGAATGACTAAAAAAGAAAAAGAAAAAGGAAAAAAAAAACAAATCATTGCGGACAAAATATTTATTCGTTGAAGTCATTTGTAATGTAAGTAAAAATATTTTTTTTTTTTTTTTATGTTTCTTAAATTAATATAAAAATATCTGATAATTTATAAAAAAATTTTAAAGGAAAATTTATTTTTTAAAGGAAAAAAGCAAAACTGGAGAAAACTAGTCAAACCAGTATTTATGCAGTAATTTTTAAGTTATCAGTAAACAGCGATATTTTGATTTAACGGTCCTTTAAATAAACTGAAAAGGAAATTGTATGTTCGTTTGAGTGATGTCCAAAATTTCTCTTCTCATGTTTAGTAAATTGCCTAGTGATGTACATGATGCATATTAATGACACACAGCATATTTTCTCCGTAAGCCATGCGAAAAGCAAGGACATAAGCTACCTTTACAGATACTGAAACGAATGAAGATTTCTTGTCTATGCATTTCCCTATGCATTAAGCCTCACATTTTACAACAACGTGACAACAGGCATATAAGAGAGAATGTTGTCTTGAACGAAATTGGACGACATATGTTAACTGGTTGCAACCTAAATAAAATTTTAAAAAGTATTTCCGGTCTTCCAAACATCATAAACTTATCATTTTCCATATAATACATATAAACACAGATATATATATATATATATATATATATATGTTAAGTAGATCGTATGATTGCACTAAAATTGTATGTACAGTCGGTAACAAAAGTGTCCGAGCACTAGCCAAAATTCCTATGTAAAAAAAATAGAGTTAATACTGTTTTCTTAAATAAATCCTTGTCGAATCCTGTTCTTAGTCAGTCTAAGAAAAGGATTCGACAACGATTTATTTAGCAAAACTGTATTAAGCGTACTTTTTTTATGCAGGAATTTTTGCTAGTGTTCGGACACTTTTGTTACCGACTATATTATGTACGTGTATTGGTCAATAAGGTACAAAGTATAAGGTGTCTGCTATTAGAGTTTCTAAAATCATTTTAATTTCCATTATGATTGTGTGTGATGATAAACAAAATTTTAAACAGAAACATACTTTTAGCCTAGAGCATAAATTAAACTAATTTAAATAAAAGAAAAATTATAAAATATTTATTTTATGTACTTTGATTAGCCAAACTACAGATAAAAGTATAATTATTATAATTCTTTTAAATAATTATAGATGATTAGCCCTATGGTCTTCAAATTGCTAAGTACTGGGTTTGGTTCAGGCATTGGATGTTCGTAGTGGTTTTGAATATATATGTTAAACAGTAAATCCCGGCCTAATGAACCCTAATATGCAAAAAATTACCGTAGAGTAATACCTCAAACTCAACAGTTAAGGCGAACATTTTCGAAGTAATTATCATCCAGTGCAGTATGTTAAATACTAAAATCCGTTTAAATCTAATTCCCAGTTAGCCAGTCAAACAAGTGCACGAGACGTTCTGCTCTCAAAGTAGGTAGACGAGAAGCGCCAGATTGGTGCAGAAGTGGTGAAATGGAATTTAACACGTTGAGTGCCGTGTCAGCCATCGGTGGCTTGCATTGAACTTTCCGTTTAGGCCGCGTCAACCACCGATGGCTGACAGTGTAAAATATGATATAAAGCCGCGTCAACCATTGGTGGCTGACAAGTGTAAAATATGATATAAAACTAAAAAATATACATTGTTTTAAGTAATTAGTGAAAATTTATTTAAAATTTACTTGCCCATTAAGGTATTTTAATGGATTTTATTGAAACACGGTAAACGTAACGCGCTTCTAAGCAGCACACGTGACCTGAGGGGATTTCCTTAAGAATTTGCGTGGCGCTCAACGTCTTAAATCACTAAATATTAGTGACATGTAATAATATGACTGTATTTCATCTAAGACAAAAATTTGTTTCTATACGGTGATAAGGCATATATTTTAAGATCATATTTGTCATTCTATCGTGACCAAAGTAAATTTTACAATAGCTCAGGGTAATTATTTTACTTATACTTGCATTAAAGGCTGCATATATTGAAAGTTCTTTTCTTTCCAAATTCTTTTCTTTTATTATAATATGTCCAAAAATTAAATGCACTAAAATGAACATTTTTTAAAAACATTTTTAAGAAACGGAAATTATTTAAACATTCATTGGTTCATTATTCTTTATTATAATTATATTATGTAATATCGATTATCTATGCATGGTAGTCTTTGATGATCATGGTGCACGATTTCAATTTTTTGTTTTATCATTGCATTTATTCCACATTAAAAAAATAACATTCACACAATTATTCTCTCATTCACTCTCAGTTTTACTATAACTCTTACTAGTAAAATGTTTAATAATTTAGCAGTGATTGTTTCTATTATAATGCGTATTTGACATTTACACGTGTGTCTTTTACTCAATTTAATAAAACTCTTAATTTTCACTTTATGTGAACCACTTTTTGTGAATCACTCTTAATATTTCATCCTGACTTGTTTCAAGCGGTAGCTGATGACGCTATTATAGCTGTCGCATATAATAGCCTTTGTGGGATAATAAAATAAAATAAAATAAATAACCGAATAAGTTTTGAATTATTTTGATATGTTATCAATCTTTACCAGATGCTTTCGTCGAAAAATATTTTGAAATTTCTTAAATTACTTCGTTGTAGGTAAAGAAGGTTTACCATAGATGTGACCTAAATCTGTCGTCGTTATATTCATATACTTTGACAACTCGATGTATTGCTGAAGAATGAAAATTAAGCTTTTTTTCTTCATGTAGAGTTGAATGAATTGAACCACAGTTACCAACTTTTATAGTTTATTCCGGTTTATTGTCCGTTCCTACTTCATTTCACACCACTTTATATAGAGAGTAATTTTCTCCAATGCTTAAGCTAAAATAAGGAGGAAAAAAAAAAAGTGATCTGAAAAGAAGGTGGTACTAAAAATGTTCGAGAGTAAATTATAAAATATGGCAAATATGTTTTAACTAAGTTGTAAAATATGTTGTACTCTCTTTTAAAGAAATAATAAAATACATGAACCGTTACTAACAAAAATCTCAGTAAATTGTATAATGAGCACGTACTCTTAAAAAAAATATATATATATCCTAGCATATTGTGGCTACCACATGACTTTCTTCTATATTTTCTATACAAATTAACTCAATAAAAGTAATTTGTTAAAATTATTATTCATTAAAATTATTTTCCAACATGAATGCTGACGATTTTCACCCCATAGAAGTAGTATAACGCCAGATTATCCAAAGAAAGTCAATTTTATTCTCTATATAACATCTTAAAAATATGCAATTTTTTTTTTTTTTTTTTTTTTTTTTTGGGGGGGGGGGGGGAGGGGGTTACAGATGGAAAAAAATTGATAACTTTATTTTAAATTACCACAGATCGATGGTTCAATCAATTGTTTTAAAGGTATTCACGAGCTCTTATGAAAGATAACCATAATCGAAATTTGTCCCTTTCGGGGGGAGTGGAACTTCCCTACCAGGAGGGGAAGCAATGCTCCTACATATACAATTTTTTCCCCAGTTGACTATTTTATTATTATAAATAATTCTTTTTAATTCCATAATGAATACTTAAAAAATAATTCTCTTTATGGATATATATATATCGTACATTTACTGTAATTACTTAATAGTAAATCATTTTTTTCACGTAAGATGGCGCTTGCTCACGTTACGTTAATCGTTAAATATAAACTGAAAATTAGAAAAGATTAACGTTAAAATTAAATAACCCTTTTAAATATCACCTTTTTAATATTGTTAATAGCTTTTAAATTTTAAAGATTAATAATTATCATTTAATGCAATCATTTATTTGATTTCAGTTGCACCTAGATCGATTAATCGTTTCTTTACCTTTAATCTTTTCTTTTTACTAATGTTCGTTTTGGCAACCTGTTTATTTCTACTATCTCTGTATGGAATCGATTACATGTGGACTTATTAAAAATACTTATTCCATGTTTCAATTTTGGTTTGTGTTACTGCTTAATCTAATTTCCTTTTTTATTTAGTTTTGTTGCAAGATAGAGACTTGAGTTGTATATTGCTTGAATTAGCTATACACCTTCCTGAAATCTTGCATTATGCTAACAGAGGTGCAAGTTTCCTGAAGTATGAATATTTCCGGTTTTCAGCATTTAAAATTCTAATTTTCATTTCATGAATTCTCTTTTCTTTTATCGGATCCTTTTGGTTATTTTATCTCTTTCCATTTCTATTATTTGATGAATGTTTCTATTGGTTTAATGGATTTTGCAAATTATCTCATCGTTGGGCTTATGTGTTATGTTTGTGTCATTTCTCTTCTGAGTAAGTACTTTAACATGTTTTTACTAATCAGTGAAATCAAATTATTTTCGTAACAATAATTTTATTCGAAATACAACTCATTTAAAATTTCATATGTTGGTATTTTCATCTATCTTTTATTTGCTGAGTGTTGCAAAGGAATTAAATTATTCAAATTATATATATATATATATATATATATATATATATATATATCTGTACTGATAAGTATAAAGGATTTAAGTCCAAAAATGTCGATTTTGAGTTAAGTATATAGTCAGACTCAGAAAAAAATTCTCTATCGATTGGTATAAAGGATTTAAATCCATGTCATTTAGTCTTTGAGAAAATCCATTGGTAAAAAAAGATTCAAGTCAGAAATTTAGTATTAATCTTTAGTATAAAATATTTAATTAATTTTTTTCCATTTATTAAATGAAGATTGACTATCACTGAATGGTATAAAGGGTATAAATCAACCTAATCCCTTTTTCCTAATCTATTCTTCTGATTAGTTTTTAGTTAGTTTAACTTTATTTTTCGTCTCCTGAAAAATCAAGAATATGGACTTAAATCCTTTATACTTATCAGTACAGATATATACATACAAAATTTTGCCCTATATCGCCATGTTAAAAATTTAGAAAAATCGAGATGACAACGTCACCAAAACATGATATGCTCTAATTTATGTCAAGGTGAAACTACATACCAAATTTTATGAAATTCTCTGTAGTAGTTCCTGACATACAACTGACACTTAATTTTGTCGCACACACAGACAGACATTTTCTAAAAAGTGTTAAATCGTGTTCTAGACCTCTCTATATGTGTAAATCCAACAAAAACCCGAGGTCGAAAATTTTTACGAGTAAAAAAAAAAAAAAAAAAAAAAAAAAAATGATTATGTTCACGAAGTTACATTTACATGCATTAATGATACTTATATTTATCCTTTGGTAATGAAAACTAATTTTCTTTAATTATTTTTTAGCATCAAAAGTGTCTCGTGTAATAATTTCTATTTCCTAATGAAACGCGTAAATGAAGCGAAAAGTTCATTGGAGTTTTCTTGCTTGAACAAGTAAGCTTACGCAAGAGAGTTGTACTACAAAAGCATATACGTAAAGGAATCTCCTTGTGTCGGATGAGATACAACGCAATAAAGTGTTTAGTAAAACAAAAGAAGATATTATAATTTTATAATATTTCTCTGTCTCTCTGTATATATACATACATATATTGTTACAATGAATGTAGAATGCAAGAAATCGCATGATCAAATGCCAGAATTATCAACAAGAACAACAAAATAAGTTGTACTTAGTAATATTTCATGAATAAATGAAAAAAAATCACAAAATTTACTTATGATTATTATCATAAAATCCCATGTCCACAAATAATGAACTGATTAAAAATAGTGTGATAAATTACAAATTGACAATAAATAAGAATGTCCACAGCCATTCTTATTTATTGTATTAAAACGTATTATATCCGTATATTTTTTGCTTGATGAAGTGTCATGCTATTATGAAAGTTTTTTGTAGTTTCTGATATTTTAAACAAGTTTTTATTTATTTATCCACAGTCCAAGCAATTTACATATTATATTTCTAATATATTTAAAATTTATTTCGGATTGCCCCCCCCCCCCCTTTTTTTTTTTTTTTTTTTTATCGTATATGGTTTTGTATTTGGATGTGAAATTTTAATTTGCATTACATTTTGTAAAATATGTTTCGTTGAGAATAATTTCGCTTAAAAAATTTTAATAAAAATAATTTTTGTGCGTGATATTTTAATTACCTTAATCGTATAAATTAAATGAGTAAATTAATTTATCATATGCAGTGCTTTCTCTGCTTTATTTTACCTTTTCTTTACATTGTTAAAACATGTATGTGTATTTTTACTGTTTTACTATGATGGAAGATGAAATAAAATTTGATAATTAACTATCCAAAATGCCTTTTGCATACCTTATATTTTATTTAAACTTTTCCAAACATTATAACTAATTCAATTTCAACATGCTAAACTGAGCAAAATGCGTTGATTTAAAAAAAAAAAAAATGTATATATATTCTAAACTATAAGACATAAATCTACAAAATTACCAAACATTTCGCATAGACGTAATGTGTTTGAATTCTCTTGAATGTCCCTGTACCAGAATCATTTGTTTGATCTCAACGAAAAGTTTATTGTGATTCAGATTTAGAATACAGAGGTTTTATTTCCTGCTACTATTTTTTGGAGGATACACTGATAACCAACACACACGCAGACGCACACAGACACAAACAAATACACACACAGACACACACACACAGACTTAGAAACCAATCGCTAAAAATCTTGATTTTCGGATTCAGAGAACCTCAAAACCTATAAATGTAGCAAAAACTCAATTTCGAAAATTTTACCCCAAAAATATACTTTCTCTACCATATATATTGGTAAGAAACAGTAAAAAAACATGTTTAATTTTGCATTTAAAATATATAATGCCTTGAGCAAGTTTTAAATTCTTGAAAGTAGAATTGTTTAAATTACAGTATTGTTTACACTCACATTCAGAGTTATCTTTATTTTGTTTTTACTAGATTAATTTTTATATTAAAAATATTAGGATATGTGTATTTATATTTTCTAGAACACATTTTTAAATTATTTTTTCCAAAAATAAATTCTCTAAAACAATATATTAGATGAATAGTTTTTAAATAACAAGGACTTAAGACTGCGTACTGACATTTTAAACGCGATATTTTAAATATATGTTTGAGTCTACATTTACTCCTTTTTGACTGCACTGAAACAGAAGAAAGTTTGTTTTTCAGCGCACAGAGTTTACGCATCGTAGAACCAGTTTTACAGATTTTACTCAGATGGTAGTGGTAACTAGTTCTTGAGAGCAGACACCTAATATCGCCAACAGTTAAGGCCTATAATCAGTAATATATAATAATAATCAGTAAAATATAATATAATAATAATCAGTATCGAAACAAACACTATCGAAAATTTTTTTTTTCTTTTAATAATTTTGAATTAGGAAATAAAAAGCGCGCGTAAAAAATGGAATTAAAACAAAAAGAAAGGAAGAAACAAGATAATTAAATTTCAATTTGAGTTGGTAATTTAAGGATGCCATTGATATAGTAACTTTTTTGTTGTAAATTGTTTTTCATAAATTAAAATGCGGATATCATAATTGCGCTAGTAAAGAACTTTGCGAGAAACGTCCGAGTTACTTCGGTGCCAAATTTCAAATTTCGCCAAAGGAGTCTTATACTAAATAGTTTTTTTTTTTTTTTTACATTTTTTTTACTGATGATTATTTAAAATTGATATTGATACAAAAACTATTTATTACTTTATTTTAAATCTAGGTAAATCAATATAAACATGAATATGTTTACTGAAGATATTTTTATAAATAGCAAAAATATAGTGTATGTATATATATAAGTGCAGTATAATTTGCTAGCAATAGAGAATGAAATGAGATTGCTTTGCCATGCTTTGTGTTAAAAATTATTTCCCATCCACTTCACAAAATGAAACAAATATATTTTGTCCGTGTGTGGACATATCAATTTTTCATTACTTTTAGCAGTTCGTGAGGGTTTTTGAGTTAACCAATTGTATTTTCCCTATTTTTTTTTAATTGGAAAATAAGCAATTAAAATGTGAAAAATCCGTTTTTCGAAAATGAGTACTAATTTAATTGTTGGGAATTTTCTGAACATAAAGAAAGAATTAAAAATAAATAAATAAATACATTAAGTAATGAGTCATTACGAAAACAAATTTTTCTACAGAGCTTTGGCTGTCAGCGAGATTAGGTATTCTCCATTCTTAAAGCTTCTCCCTACTTTTTAAAATTTCGCCGTTTCTGGTCGTTATTCTATTGGGAATTTTGTTACTACTATTGCTCATTATCTAATATACATATTTTTATTTTTAATTTCATTTATACATTCATAAAATTTTTAACCTTCATATTTGTTCTTGTTTTCCAAAAATTGACTTTTAAGTTTTTAAAATTTTATTTGGGAGTTAAAAAATACACAGAAAATAAAATAAAATAAATTTATAAATTTCTTTTCATTTTTTTCATCATTCGTCCCCTTAAGTGCCGTTAGTATAATACAGGAATCAGTAGATATAGTACCTAAATAAATTACTGATAAATTTTTACATTAGAAAACATTAAAATGTAGCTTCAATTTTGTTTTATTTATTTATTTTATTTTATTTTATTTTTTAATGCAGAACGCATTAATAAACAAGAAAACCTGTGTTTGTTAAACAAGAAGTCTTTAATTGAAATAATTAAGAAATAAAATAATAAGAAAATTAAACTTTATATTATTTATATAAGGATCTTTCTATAAAATGTCACACCTACTAAAAATTTTAAGAATTATCTTCAAAACAATAGTAGATTTATTTTTTTCTATTGTTTTAATATACTTTAAATTCCTGTGTTATATTCTAGAACAAAAGTAAAATAATTCTACAGCGTAATTTTTTAAAAACTAATTCTTCATATTTTTTTTATGTGCGTGAGATATTATGGAATAACATATAAGTGTTTTGGAATTATATATATATATATATATATATTTCTTTTTTTAATTAAAATATTTTCAGATTGTCTCGAAAATTTTTCTTTAGAAATTCAAATTATGTATATAGAAATACCTTTTACTATTTTATTCATATTGTACATTTTTTACAATTATAAAATATAATAAAAATAAGAACAACCACATTAATTCATGCTATTTTTAAGAGAATTACATTTGATTTTAATGAACTATTATGACATAATACAAATTGGAATTTTGAAAAATCAAATAATTTACTATTGATTTTTAAAGCTTATAGGAATTTCGATTTGCTATAAGATTATAGTTTATTAAGAAATAATTAAGAATAAACAGAATTTAGTAATGATTACCTAAAATTGATGGTATCACAATTAAAGTTTTAAGTAATTTTAAGAGATTGTTCAGAAAATTTCTGTTATAATAATTATTAAAATATTAATTAATAACAACTGCATTAGGGTTTCAGTATTAATATTCAATTTTACGAAACAAGCATTTCAAAAACAACGCAAATAAAAGAGTAATATTTCAAATTCTGACAAAATTTTATTACAGAGATTAACTGAGATTATCAAGTTATGTCTACAGATAAAACATATCAAGAACTGAGTCTAGTTATAATAATAATAATAATAAATAAAATAAATAAATCATTCAAATTTACATAGATACTGTAAAACATAACATATATATTCTTTAACTGTTATTTTCCTTGAATTTTATATTTATTAATTTCATTTTAAATTTTCTTTACTAAAGTAAAATTACATTTTTAAGAAAATGATTTAACTTAAATTACATTTCTGTACTGATAAGTATAAAGGATTTAAGTCCAAAAATGTCGATTTTGAGTTAAGTACATAGTCAGACTCAGAAAAAAATTGTCTATCGATTGGTGTAAAGGATTTAAATCCATGCCATTTAGTCTTTGAGAAAATCCATTGGTAAAAAAAGATTCAAGTCAGAAATTTAACATTAATCATTGGTATAAAATATTTAATTCAATTTTTTCCCTTTAATAAATGAAGGTTGACAATTACTGAATGGTATAAAAGGTATAAAACCACATAATACCCTTTTCCTAATCAATTTTTCTGATTAGTTTTTAGTTAAACTTTATTTTTCGTCTCCTGAAAAATCAAGAATATGGACTTAAATCCTTTATACTTACCAGTACAGATTTAATTAGTCGAATTACGTTATTTCAGTAAAAAGTTAAATTTAAATATATTTCTTTCTTTCTTTCTTTCTTTTTTTTTTTTTTTTTTTTTTACCTACGACACTTGGTCACTGCTTTTGATTTAGCAAATATGGCTTGCCGTACAATATGTAAGCAGCAAATTTGAAAATAGGTTCATTTCGAAATAATGACCACTAGGTGAGTGAAGGCCAACTAGTGTAAATTATATAAATATAAAAATGTTACTCTTGTATATATTTTTAAAATCTATCAAGAGACATTTTAGAAATTTATAGTTATTTATCTGCATTAATACTATCAACAAAATCATTTAATTAATTTTAAATTGAGATTAAAAAGAAAATTATTTTACGAGTTGAATTATTCTGTCCGAAAAATATGTTAAACAAATATCAATATAATTACTGAAATCGAAAATAGAATATTCATAGTATACACAGAAATTTTACGAAAGAAAATTGATGTGCTGTTTGTTGTGGTAGAAGAATTAAAAATACGTACAGTGGTGGACATAATTATAAGACACCTATCTAACTTGACAAATAGTGAAAAAAAAAGGTTCAGAGCTTAAAAATGTTTTATCAAATACGTCAAAAACATAAATTCATTCTGTTATCATATATAATTATTTTATAATAATGATATTTTCATACAATTTAATGAAAAAACTTAAAAACATAGTGGACAAAATTACAAGACACCAACCGTTTTTTCCAAATACAGTGGTCAACATAATTAGCAGACACTAATTCTCTAAAAGAAAATCCTTTAACATGGTTATTCAATATTTTGTGGAGCCGCCATTGTTTTTTATAACATGAAAGATGCGATTCGGCATCGATTCTATAAATTCTAACAAAATATTGCAAGACGGTTCTTCCCAAGCATATTTTATAGCATTCATTACGTCTTCGACACATATAAACTGCCTCCCATTTCGGTAAACCGCACGAGCTAAGATCCCCCACAAGTTTTCGATGGGATTTAAGTCTGGGGAGCGAAAAGACCACGGGAGAACATTGATACTTTGCTCTGAAAGCCACTTTTTTTGTTTCGTGTGATGCATGAATCGGAGCGTTATCCTGCTGGAAAGTGTAGTTTTTCGCCACAAAGAAGTTCCCTGTATATGGCTAGTTGATCTTTAAGAAGATTCTTATACTTTTCGGAATTCATTCTTGAATTCACAAAAACAATATCCGCTTTCCCTTGAGCCGAAAAACCAGCCCAAACCATTACTGAGCCTCCACCCATTTGGCGGCTCATTAGTACGCGAGGAGAATTCCGTAAATCATGCAATAATGTTGAAACCCATCAGGACCATCCAGGTTAAACTTTTTTTCATCAGAAAATAACACAGAGTACCATTTGGAGGTCCAGGCCATAGTTTGTTTAGCGAAGTTTAGACGCTCCATTTTGTGCCGGCTTAGAAGCGGTGGTTTTTTCTTCAATTTTTTATATTTCACATAGGCAGCATTATGCAACACCCTGCGAATGGTTCCCTTTGAATAATTCAGTTTCAAAGCATTTTTAATGCCTGTAGTGGTCATCTTATTCTGTGTAGCAAGTGAAAGCACATGGCGTCTGTCTCTCGAGGACAAGCAAGGAGTACGTCCAGATCTTCTAATCACCGATCTATTAATTTCTCTTTTCAAAACATTTCTAATTGCACATCTAGAGCGTTTAATAACTTTTGAAATATTATTAATTGAAGCACCAGTTCCATTTAATCTCCAAATTTCGCGAATTTCACTTTCTTTTAATTCTGTACCTCGTGGCATGTTTGTAAATGCGTGAAGTCGGTTATCGTCTGCTTTAGTTAACTGCTGACGCCATAACAGCGAGCAGAAAATTTGCATTTTGCACATTATTTTCGAAAAAAAGCAGGTGTTTTAATTAAAATTTTAGGGTTTCTTATAATTTTGTTCATGGTATTTTTAATTTTTTTTATTAAACTCTATAAAAATATCATTTCTATAAAACAATTACGTGTGATAACAGAATAAATTTATGTTTTTGACGTATTTAATAAACCATTTTTAAGCTCTGAATCTTTTCTTTCACTATTTGTCAAATTAGATAGGTGTCTTATTATTATGTCCACCATTGTATATACAAAATGTCCAGAGCTGCCAACCTATTCCGGAGTAAGGTTCCCGGTCTGTTTTTCCACACCAATCTTTTTTTAGAGTATTTTTCTTCTCAATTCATTGTAAATGCATTTGAAGAGAATTACTATAAAAGTTAAGTGGTGCGGAAAAAGGGACAATACTAACAATCTTCCGGATGAGATTTTCTCTTAATGACTAACACAAAAATAATGTTTTTTTTTTTTTTTTTTTTTTTTTTTGTCATTTATTATTTAAAATTCAGGTATTAAGTGAGTCAATGATAATTGCAAAAAAAAAAGAAAATGTGTGTATCACTGAATATTTTAGGAACTATTTTTACATATCCTTTTCATTAAAATTATTATGCTGGTTACACTAAAAAACAAGTTCTGTGACTGATATCTAAAAAACAAATTGTGACTCCAATAAAAAATCCTTATAAATTCTAGTTCTCTTTTCTAGTAACTTATAAAAATTCCTATTAGAATTCTAGAGCGTTTTCTTATATTAACGAGGTCAAACTTATTTAAAAATCTCTGAAAATAAACGAAACTGTAATTTTGGTTTAGAAACCCAAATCTAGGAAAATAAGCGAGAATTTCCCACAATACAAAGGATTCATAATATTGTTTTACTATCTACACTACCTACCAGTAAGTATTTAGGGGAAGGTCGGGTAGTATCGGACGCTTAAGCTTTACCTCTATTATAAAATATTTCTACAGCTCAATTGGACTAGATTACATTTCATACAAAACTTTATGGTTTTATAAAAGTACCTTGCTAAACACATTTTTTTATGATAAAAATTTCAATCATTTTTTACACTTTTTATAGACATTACGTTTTTATCCATTTTATTTATGGAGGGTTGTATCGGACATGTAGAAAATGTACAAGAAGATTATTACTTTTGAATACACAAACACCTTTTTATTATTAGACAGAGTTACTTTTGAAAAATTTATAAAAGTACAAATTACAGATCGTAAAACTAACTTAATTTCTCAAAAAATTTACCCACTTGCTCCTTATTGAAGCCTGCTGCCCTCTGCAAGCTAGTAGATTCAGCACTCCTTAATCGCAGGTCATTATGTCTTTTCATAAAATCACAATAGAAGTATTTCCCGGTCTTTTGTTTTGTTTTATTGAAACGGTGTTTTATTTTCAAATTTTCTGCATATTGATAGACGAGTTTCAAAAACTCTTCCCTATTTAGGGGTATGAGATGGCTGTCCAAGCTCTTAATATGATTGTATAATACCATCTCCTGTTCATCACTGAATGTTCTTGGAAAAACATTTCCCAAACATGGTTTCATTTCTACCTCTTTACCTTCTGCATAACTTTTTATTTTATTTCCTAGTGTGCTTTTGGGAATAGAATACCTTTCACTCGCTTCTCTTTCTCATTTCCTTCGTTCTAACTTTTTCTACAGCTTCTTTCATATTACTTTCCTCCCATTTCTGATGTAGTTTATCCATATTGTCCTTCAAAACAAAAGAATTTCTTGAAATTGTAATTCTTATCAACCTTAAACTGTGTCCGATAAAACCGAGCGTAATGGAATGGAACATCGGTTACCACGTACGTATTAGTAAGCTTAAGGAGTTTTACGGCCTGCAACTTAAAGGAAAACTAACGTTGTTTACAACAATACACAAGAAAACAAATTATTCTCACTTTCAGACAAGCTATGACACACACATAATCCGAAGTTATCTTCGTTCACCCAAAACACTGATGAAAAATTAAAATTTTCTACCACGGTTCAAAAACACTGCCGCTTCTGTAAATATAGCGGCATTTCAGCTTTCTTCCTTCACCTAAAACGCAGGTTTTTTTAACAAGTGCTACCCTTCTACATCGAATATTAGGGAAAGAAGCTTGCCCGATACTACCCGACCTTCCCCTAAACACTTTCGCATTTAGACATTTTGTCAATTATCTACAAAAGTTCTTTTGGAATTTTCTTGAAACTTTGGTAAGCGTAAACAACACATTATACATCATATATTTTAACAAAACTTGTGTCCTGAAAAAGAAAAAGGAACCAGAAAAAAATTAAGGAAAAATCAAAATGTTTTGGATCACCCTGTAAAAAGTAATGCTTGAAGTGCCTTTTGACTGTAGCATGTGATTAACAGGAATTTTCTCATTATCTGTATAAATTTTAAAAAGGCTATATTCAGGGAAATATAACTTTTTTTTTTTTTTTTTTTTTTTTTTCATTGAAGAAAATAATATCCACTTTTTAAATTATAACACGTAGGGTATTAGACCCAGAGCAAAGACATTTTCAGAAAATTAAGCATGCTTCATTAGACACAGCATCTGCAATCAGAATGCAAAAATGTTAAATATCTTACGAAACATGAGCATTTTTACTAAATAAATTTTAACTACGCATGCGCTAGCTTTTAAAAAATTTCATTTGTATAATTTAATAGCCAAATGTATTGAGCAACTTATATGAAAACCCCTCTTTTAGTATACGTTAATAAAATAATCATGATGAGATAATTTGCATAAACCTTTAAACCAATGTAAACATTTATCAAGTAATAGAAATTGAAAGAGATATATGTAAATTATAAAAAACATGAGATTTCCAATAAGAAAATTAATTTCCTAAAAGTAGAAAAAATAAAGATATTTGCGAACGACAAATTACAATACTAAATTTATTTCTGCATAGAAAATATCTTTTTTTTTTTTTTTTTTCTTCTACACCATAGGTTATATTTTTAATTTCCCGTGGAAAGTGATATCATAATAGAAAAACAACGTCATAACAGAAACTTTTTTCAAGGTGGCAAATAGAGTACCTTTATAAACCCGAAGTTTTTAATTAATAACTTCCTTATTTAAAAAGATAGAAATTTCTAATTAGCTGAAATTTCTTCCTTGGAACACACGGCTTACATTGGTACCTCTTATGATGCGGAGGACTTTGCTCTCCGCGAGAAGATGCAGTCGCAGACAAAAAGATTTGATGCTAGAGACAGTTAGTTTTTTTTTTTAATATATAGAGAAAATAAAAGTAATAATAAATAATAATAATAATAATAACAATAAGAGCAATTATATTGCCTATTTCTTTTAAATTCACATTTAATTTCTTAAAATAAATAAATGAAGGAATAAATGAAACTATTACGTTGTGGCCATCACAAAACTTTCTCCTATATTTTTCTATGCAAATTCACATGGTTCAAATTATTTATTAAAATATTTTCCTATGGTGATTGCTGACGATTTTCGTATTAGAGAAGTATGATACTCAATGTTGAAAGAAAGTCAGTTTTGTGCCCAACACATGACATCTTTCTTAAAAAATGAATTTTTTGCAAGATTTTTTTTTTTTTCGAATGAATAAATATTGATAACTTTGATTTCAGTTATCACACACCTATGGTTTAAGTATTCGTTTTAAAGGTATTGTAGAGTCTTTTTGAAAGATACCCATATTGAAAATTTATAACCTCATGTGCTTTTAAAACAGCAATATCAAAGTTTTTTTTTTTTTTTTTTTTCCTAATAGATGTTAAAAGATAAGTAATCATTGCAGCCATTTTTATCACAAGAAGTATTGAATTAAACTATTACATTGTTATCATGAAACGACCTTAAATATTTTCTCTTAAATGACTACTGGTGTAGCAAGATTCTAATTTTAAACCCCATCAGTGGCCCAAAATTTCTGCTTTCAAATCTGGCAGACGAAAGTTACTGTGGTCGAATTTAAATAGCGCTCCTCTACCTAGTTGTTTGAAGTTTTCAGCGGGTTTATCCTAAACTCACTTACACGCGAGTCAGGACCTCTTATGAAGTCTCTACGGAAACAATACCCTTCCTCCACAGATTTAGATGCTTTGCGTAGACAACTTCTCTTATCCCATAACACAAACCAAGCAAAAGTTTATTTTTTAAAATATGAAGATAATGATTACATATATATTTAGCTTTCAGAATCGATAAATGAACAAACAAATCTAAGAAAAACGAGATCTATTTAGTTTAGTTTCTTCTATATGCTAATATAATATTCTATTTAAAGGTGAAACCCCTCCCCACCTCTCTTTCAAAAAAAAAAAAAAAAAAGAAAGAAAGAAAGAAAAAAAAGTTGTAATTATGACCATTTTACGATAAAAGTACTCATGAAACTTTACAAGGGTAGAGTGCTGAGAATTCAGAACTATATAAAAAGTAATAATACACTAAAGAAGAATGAAAATAGGATTTATGATTCACTGAATGTATACAACAAATGTAAATGTTGTCGTTAAAACTAATATATTGCGGATTAAAAAAAAAAAAAGTTTTTTACATTTATTTTTTGAAATTCACGTAGTTTAGATTAAAGCAAGCATTATTGTGATTATTATTATTTGTTAAAAATATATATATATATATATATATATATATATATATATATATATATTTTAAATTTAAAAATATGTAAAAATGGCATTTATTTACAGGTAAACATAAAAAAAAAAAAAAAAAAGCACTTTTAACACACGATTTGGGATGAATTTATCAACCCGTTATCAGTATTATAACATTTGTGGAATAAACAATTACAAACATAAATTCCAAACATTAGAACAGGTCCGGGTACTCAGCAGGTATTACACACGAACCATTTAATAGTTTCGGTTGCAATTTCGTATGCATATCATCAAGAAAGATTCGACTATTATAGTACCCTTAGGGGTGAGTCCTATACCGATACCCATAGCGTAGTACAAATACGAATTAGAAATTCACACAAAATCAATTCGATTACTATAGTTATTTATACAAGAAGCAAAATTATTTAGATTTTTAAAATCGAGTATATGATTAGTACGAATGCATTTTCAACTACGTTGGATTTTGAATCGCCTAATTTAAAAGCACTTTCGTTTTCTTTCAGCATAACAGTACCAGAGCAGTTTCTTTCACCGAGAGAGATACGATTTTTACAGAGGATGTACACTATGTACACTATTTACCAATAAGTATTTGGACACTTCCGAATTTAGATGTTTTATTAAAAATCTAGAAAAAATTCTTTGAGAATCATCTTAAAACTTAGGGAGTATACAGAACTTGTCATGCATCATATATTTCAACAAAAGAAGTTTTGTCCTAAAGAGGAAAAGGGGATCAGTCAAAAAATAAAAAACTTTTTATGTTTTGAATCACTTTATGTAAAGAGTAATATGCTTGAAATACGATTTGGCTGTAGCATGGTATTATGAGAATTCCTTTAATTATCTGTATAAATTTTTATGATGCTATCACATATATTCATGGAGATATAACGGTTTATTTAAAAAAATTACAAATAGAAATACCACTTTTTAAGTTATAATACGTAGGATATTAAACCCAGTGCAAAGCCATTGTTAGAAAATTTGTCGTACTACATTAGACACAGCATACTGAACCAGAATGCAAAAATGTTAAACACCTTGCGGAATACGAGCATTTTTACTAAATAATTTTTAACTACGCATACGGAAGCTTTTAATTTAATAGCCAAAGGTATTGAGCTACTTAGCTGAAAATCCCAAATAAATATCTTGTAAATTAAAACAAATATGAGAGATAGAATGAAGAGAATTACAGTTCTCTTAAAATAAAAGCTAAACTGTAAGGTGTTTTACTCATATTTTTATTTGTATCCAATCAATGATAATACAATATTCGCTGGTTGTAAAAAAAAATATTGATAACCTCATCCCCCACCATCTTTTTTTTTTTTTTTTCGTGTCTTGCGGCATATTTTTATTTATTCATTTTTATTTATATTTTTTTAAGGGGGGATAAAGGGCGGGGGAGTTAATTGTGTAGTTATTTCTTATAATAAAGTGGAATTCAAGGATTAATTATTATTCAAAATTAACTTTTATTCAAAATAAAAAAGTTCCTACAAATCCACAAAAACGGTCTAAATTAACATGAATATTTTAAATAAAATGGAAAAATGTATTTAAAAAAAAAAAAGCCATCATAATTTTTTTAAGTCACTTGAAAATCAAAAGTTTCTATGTAATAAATGCAGTCTACTCTCATTAACATGAATCTCAAGGAGAATAAATTTTTTTTTCAGTTAAGCACATTAACGAGGTTCGGCTACATATCATGAAGGGAAATCTAGTTTTAAAGTTAAACTAAGCTCTAATATGAATGTAAAAACGATTTTCTACGTTAGAAATAAAAAATAAACAAATCAACATTTTAAAACTTAAATTTAAATAATAATAATAATTAATGTGCTTTTTTTCTTTTATGTTAACGTGAAAACAAAAAATATTAACAAAGCGACTGATAAAATTAATGTAAAATATTATTATTTATTTATTGTTATCCAAAATAGAGAGTAGAAACAATTATGCGATTATTTCCAGCCATCAGAATATCGAAAGTTTCTGTGCAGTAAGGCTTTTCTGAAGGGAAAACTGGTTTTACAGTCAAACTAAAGCACTAACGTTAGCGCAAAAGGGATATTATCTGAGAGAGTGGTATAAGTACTAGAATGGTCACACGGTTAAGGTAAATAAATCAATAAAAATTATGATTTTAAATTAAAAAAATAATAATAATGGAAGTTTTATAATTCTATCAGAACTAGAATATTACAAGAAAATGAATCATATTATCTGTATGTTCTTAATGTTTAATAAATTATTAAAATAAATGTTTTCACAAGTGTTGGAAAGACAACACACACATATATATATATATATATATAGTATATATATATATATATATATATATATAAGGTAAATAGTAGGAAGACGTCATATATAAGGATAATTTAATTAGTACAGCCAAAAATTTAAATGATATGATAATGAAAAAATACACCATGTTCTTCAACATTTGATTAATCATGTATGTTTATTAATTGCTTTCCCAGTCTGTACACAATTGACAAAATCAATGTTAAACAAACTGGTGTAATTGTGGCATCTTCCCCCATATATATGGGGAAGATGGTACCAGTTATAAGTTAAGATACAACGGCACAATAAATAAGAAAAATAAGACAAACATTGGAAAATCACTTGTGAATTGAGAATAATTATAGAGAAACAAACAAATTTGTAAAATGAAATAAATTTCTGGAAATTTACTTTACCAAAACTAATAAGGGTACAAGTTTGAACGTTAGCCTGCACAATATTTAATTTAGTGCAAATGGTCCCTATTGCAGTCTTCGTGCTACCATTTCTTGCATTAGATGTGCAAGGCTAGTGGAGGCAACTGCTGGTGATAGTCGACTACTTCTAGCTCTTATAGTGGAAGCAAGTGTTGGTGTAAACTATAGTCACATACGCCGTTTTGAAAGCAACATCTGTATCACTGTCGGAACCAACAGAGATAGTACAAGCATGATATAGGATTGCTTGTAGGTTATAAGGATAAATTCCAGGGATTGAAAATCCAGAAATTCTATTTCCTACTGTGGCTGTCTTGCTCCGAGCTATATTCAGGAGAGATCTTTTCTGAAGACTTGAAAGTTTGTTAAAATAATATTATAAATTTGATAATTATTATAATATTATAATTATAATTATTAATTCCATTTTTATTTGGCCCTATAAATACAGTACATTAAATAAAACATAAAATTTAAAGATCATTTAATTTATTTTTGAACTATGCTGCGTCTTTCCCCTAAGTATGGAGTAAAGATGCCACACACCCTCATTTTCTTATTGCTGCAAGTTAAAGCTGTCTCTGCTTACTTTGTTTGTATAATAATAAGGGACTCACTTATACTGCTAATATTTTATTTAAAATAAAACATCTGTTTATGAACTTTAAAAATGAGCAACCGAATATTATAAAGGCTTTACTCACAAGGTTAGATACTCACGAGATTCAAAATAATGGCAATTAAAGGCGATAAATTAAAATAAGTTTATAATTCATGCGCTCACTGGAATAAGACTTCTCATACATGCTGGTCATTATTACCATAGCCTCCTAAACTAGATGCCTTCCGCGTGGCTCGGAAACTTGGCAACAGTTCAAGCGGTAGACAGCGCCACCTGGTGCAGATTGCACGACTTTTTTATTCATCTTTCACCAATAATTTTAAGACGTGACATATAATATATATAATTGACGTTTCTGCGATTCTATTCGGCTTTTATGTATTTCAAGTCCCACATAAAAAAAATTTTGGTGACTGTTGAATAAAAAAAGTCCTGCATTCTGTACCAGGTGGAGTTGTCTACCGCCAAGTTTCCGATCCACGTGGAAGGCATTTAGTACAGGGAGGCTATGGTGTTACTATCTGTTGAGAGATAAATGTTCTAGGATCAAACTTGCATCTTTCCCCAACTTGCGTCTTCTCCCGAATTAGTTACCTTTATGTATACAATATGTGATTAGCTCGCTCCATAACGTTTCTGAGGGGGCTATCTGTCTGTCTATAACTCTCTGTATATATATATATTTTGCCTTGTAACGCACAGACTGTGTTAATGCCTTATAACTCTCGGAATTATTTTGTGCATCCATATAAACTAATTATTATTTAGTTTGTAAGGACTAATGGTTGACATAACCATATTCCACAGAAAACATGCTTTTAAACACTCTACATAAATTTATTTCATTATGTTCAATGGAGGATAACCATGTTAAAATGCATTTCTAAGAAATACCGTCTATAAACTTCGAAATTTTTTTCGAAGTTTTCGAGTTTTTTTTCGAATAAAAAATATACAACTAATTCATTGTAACTCATTAATATTTGAAACAAATTTGACATCATTTTGATAACTACAGAATGGAATTGGAAATTTTTTTTTGGACCTGTAAATAAAATACGCAAACTGTGTTTTTCTACAGAAAACATGCTTTTAAACATCTCAATATTGTAGTTAGTTTCATTTTGTTGAATACTTCATAAACGCATTCAAATGCGCTTAAATAAAGATTGTCTATAGACTCTAATGTTATGATTTTTTTTTGTGTGTCCCTATAAAGCAGCCATAAACATGACATATACCAATAATAACTATTTAAGTTATTCTATGTATCTCAAGGAGAATTGTTCAAAATTTGACAGAATTTTGATGATTACGGACATTGTCGGAAAACTTTTGTAAGGCCCTGTACATTGTTTATTAAGTTCAAGCACATATTTTTCTACAGAAAATATGCTTTTAAGTATCTAAATAATGCATATTAATTTAGATTTCTTGAATGCAATATAACTATGTTAAAATGCATTTTTATGATAATCTACTCATAGGTCGAAATGATAAAAAAAATTTTGTGTGTCCTTGTACACGAGCCATAAACAATATTGACATACAAAATTATACAGCTATTTCTATACAGAGCCTGAACGTGTGTCCAATTTACAAGTCAACTGGAGAATTTTTGCTTCCGCTATTGCAATACATACAAATTCTATCCCTAGTCCGTAATACTAAGAAAAAGTTTGGTAGGTCCCTATGTACATGAACTATAAATATTAGGTTGAGTCAAAAGTTTTGTCCGTTTATTATTTGCGTATCAATAAATATGTTATATTAAAGTTGTAATGTAAATGTCATATATATTTTGAAAGCTCCTTTTCTGCTGATCAAAATGATGTATTCAATTGTTATGTTTATTTTACTTTTTACAAATTTATTACTCATTAAAAAAACCAAGTATGTCAAAAAACCATGAAAAAATCCGCAGCCTAAGCTTTCACGAGTTCAAACAAGTCCACAATGCAACTGAAGCTTGTCATAACATATGAGCAACATTTAGTAGGAAGTCTATAAACGAAAGAACATGCAGAAGTTGGTATGCTAAGTTTTTTACGGGGATACTAACCGCGGCGATAAGAAATGCTCCGGGCGACCATTGACAATCGACGAAAGAGCTTTTCTCAGTGCGATTGAAGCCATTCCGACTCAAACCACCCCACAATTAGCGCAAGATCTTGTCATTTCTCAGTCAACTATCAATCGACACCTTCACAAAATTGGCAAGAAGATTAGGCGTGGTCAAATTGTACCGCATGAGCTCAACGAAATGCAAAAGAATCAGCAAAAATCAATCGGTTAATCATTGCTGCGAAAGTTTAACCGAGGTCGATGGTGTCGAATTCTTATCTGTGATGAGAAGTGGGTACTATACAACGAAAAAGCCGGATGTCAATGGCTCAGCTCACATGAGCTTTGAGTTAGGACGGTTAAACCTGGGATGCATCCAAAAAAGGCACTTTTGTGCGTTTTTTGGAGGTCGATAGGAGTTGTGCATTGGGATCATCTTCCTCAAGGACAAACAATAAACTCAGATGTCTGTTGCACTCAATTGGACTACGTTCAACAGAAAATCGTCAAAAACGGCTTTAATAAAGCTCGAGTTATCTTCCAACAAGACAATGCAAGACCACACGTTTCAAACCAGACTCGTGAGAAGCTAAATGAGTTGGTCTGGGAACTTTTCGCTCACCCTCCATATAGCCCCAACATTGCGCCTGTAGATTATTATTTTTTCAGGTCGCTAGAGTATTTTATGCGTGGACGGCGCTTCAACAACAAATGCGGTCTCCGACAAGGCATTGCCGAATTCTTCGCTCGAAAACCAACGGCTTTTTACAACCGGGGAATTTCAATGCTACAGACACATTGGAAAAAGGGTTTTTGAAAGTAATGGTGAATATGTTAATGAAAATATGTTATAATTGTTATATTTTTTAACTTTTAATAAATGATTAGAAAACGGACAAAACTTTTGACTCAACCTAATAGAATACACATCCAAAACTATACAGCTAATTCCGTGTGGCTCATGAACATGTGAACAAAATTTTCAAGTCAATAGCATGTTTTTTGCGGCTGCTATCGAGAGACAGACACACAGACAAACAGACAACTTTTTGAGTCTCCACATGGAGACTCAAAAGTTTCAGTTTAAATAAAATATTTAAAAAATGATTTAAATATTTAAAATATTTTTTAATTAAGCATTAAAATTTTAATGACAAGTTATTTATTTAAAACAAATATTTTAGATATTAATAAAAAATATATATATTAAAGTGACGTAGCAAGAATCGAACTCGGGAATTCTTTCGGAGTGAAATTCTGACTGATAGGTTGGCTTAGTTATCATATTGTACTGTCTTTAAATTAGCATCGTTAGAATTTTTTGCATTATGAACAACGCGTTAATTTAGAATTTAATGCTATTAATACTTCAAACTTGATTATTGTTAGAAATTTATTCGATAGTCTTTAGTATTAGACTGTTCTTGTTAAATATTAGATTGCTGCTTTCAGATAAAAACGACAAACTTTTCTTTGCCTGTGAAGTTTCTAATCGAATATCTTTAAATGATTATATGTAAATAATGTCCAGACAAAAAATATAATTGTTTTGAAAGTTCTTCTAAAAGGCATATTATGTACATAATTCTTGGTTATAGTTTTTTTTTTCTTTTCTTTTAATGATTGATAAAGCTAACGCCATAGTTTTTCTCCTTACTTTTCTCCTCACTCAATCACTCATTGTGATTTGTCCGATTACAATAAAGTTTCAGCCTTGCAGTTTGACTTCCGATACATGCTTCCTATCAGTTTATTATAGCACAAAAAAAAAAAAAAAAAGAATGAGTGCCGATATCTTGCAAATCCGATATCGGGAAGTTTCCCACTCTAAGACATTTCGACGAGTTCATTTTAAGGACCTCATCGGAAATACTTTGGAACTTTGGATGGCTGTAGAGGCAGCATGAGTGAATATCCCCCAAGGGCTGCTGGGAAATTGTTGAGGCCAAGCCATGTCCAGTTGCTGAACTTCACTGGACAAAAACACGTCCAACACGATATTAGGAGGTACTTCATTATTTTCAGCTTTTCAGTGTATATTAATTTAACAGATAAATGTGCGATATATAAACTAACTAAACAAATTCGAAATGACCAAGATGAAAGTAAAGTATTTCAATATTTTCATATCATTCATAGTTAAATTTTGCATGATAAAATCTATTAACTTTGTTATACTCTCTGAAAAACAAAATAAATAAAATAAAGAATTAAAAATGATATATAATTATTTTTTTACCCAAGAACCGATTTTTGCATAAGATTGTAATTGAATCCATATAGAGCGCGTGAATAATTTCTTACAATAGCACTACTCTACTAAAAGGACTTCTGTATGGACACATACAATATTTTAAATACTACTATTTATTTTTTCTTCCGAAAAATGGCCTTATTAGCCATGACGTTTGGTTGTATTTTTATGGTAAGTAATAATATTAAATATGGTAAAAACACCCGTTGTATATATGTCTATACACAGGTAAAGGAAAAATAGGAAATGCATAATTTTTCTCTAGACTGAAGTTGCATGCATTATGAATGTCTAGTTTTAAATAGAAATTGGATATTCAAGCAGTGGCGGATTTAAGCCCCCCCCCCCCCCCAAAAAAAAAAAAAAAAAAAAAAAAAAAAAAAGCACTAACATAATCAATTGGATGTTACAATTGTAAATTTTTCAGTGATCTGGAATAACATCTTCAAAATTCTTACACCCCCCCTCCATAAAAAAAAAAAAAAAAAAAAAAAAAAAAAAAACTTAAGTTCTGGATCCCCCACTGCATTCAAGGACATTTAATGATTTAATAAAATAAACAAAATGTAGAATATTTTCGCTTCGAATCGAATACATGGCATTAGCGTACAGTAAATGATTGTTGTATTTAAAATTGCTTTACCTAACATTTTCACAAAGGAAAGAACACCATTTACTGTTCAAGAGCGTAAGAAAAGTGTCATTACCAAATATCATTGATTTATTTTATCGTAATTTGTTAATTGTTTTTACTTTATTTAAATCTAATTTCAGAGTTAATTCAGTTTTACTTACCGAATATTGTACGTGAGGAAAGTATTGTAATCACGATTTGTGAAATGTATTTTGTGTCGCATAGCTAAGAAAAGAATGGTCGTAGAAAGTTCGAAATTTATATTTGTGACTGTCATGGTATCTAGTTGTACACCTCTAACTTTGATCTTGACTCGAGCTCTTTTTTTAGAGGTATGTACGATTGTACACGATTTTTTTTTTTAGGTATGTATGAATATATGCATATGTGTGTGTAAGTGAACACGATAGCATCTAAACGCTTTGTTCAAATAAGCTGAAAATTGGTACTTATGTTATAGGTCACCGTAGCACGAACAGTATAGAGTTTGGTGAATTGAGCACTCATATATGTATATTTTTTTATAGGGCACAACAATTTTTTTTTATCATTATGGTCTATCTGATCAAAATATTTTTTTATCATATTCAAATGAACTAAAAATTTATATACGTGCTATAGATAATCGTCGCATAAGCTGTGTAGATTTTGGTGAACCTAGCACTTACATTATTATTATTATTATTATTATTATTATTGTTGTTGTTGTTGTTGTTGTTGTTGTTGTTGTTGTTATTTATTTTTCTTTTTTACAGGGACAAAACAAAAAAACTCTTTATTATCATAGTCTATGATCTGAATTTTAAAGTGCGATAGCGTATGAATGCCTTATCCAATTGAGATGAAAATTTATATGCATGTTATAAGTCACCTTCGCACGAACTGCATAGATTTTGGTGAATCTGTCACTTAAAGATTTTTATAGGGACATAACGAGATACACTATATCATAATGAACTATTGGCTCAAATTATTTGAAGTGTAATAGCGTAAAATGCTTTATTCGATCGAGCTGATTGATTTTAGACTTTTCTTCCTTTAATTTTTTGACGAAACATTGTGGAAGCCTGCATATGCCGACAAAAACGTTTTTGCGTATTGTGTGCCTGTCTATCTGCCTGTATGTGTATGCAGCGACAGTAGCCGCCAAAATTACCCTATTGACATGCATGCAGATTGTTACACATGTTTTTGAAGCCCACGGAATTAGCTGCACAATTTTGGGTGTATATTCTATTTTTAGCTCGTGTACAGGGACACACCAAAGGTTTCTTAGCATTACGGCCTATGGATAGAATTTGTATGTGCGATGATAGCGGCCGAAAAAATCAGCAGTTCGATTTGCAAAATGGTACATATGATCTGGCACTATACAGAAACAGCTTTATAGTTTTCGATGTATACATTGTTTATTGTTCGTGTACAAGAACATGCCAAAATATTTCTTAAGATTATGGCCTATAAACAGAACTTCTTTAAACGTACTTTAAAGTAATTACACTGCATTTAAGAATACGAAACGAACATGCATTATTAGGATGTTTAAAGGCATGTTTTTCTATAGAAAAATGTGTACTTAAACTAAGTAATTAATGCACAGGACCATACAAAAATGTTCCGACAACGTTACTTAATCATCCAAATCATGTTAAATTTCGAACAATTATTTATGAGTCACACAGAATAAGTTGCATAGTTTTTGCTGATGTATTTGATGTTTATAGATCGTTTACAGGCACACAAAAAAGAATTTTGTAATATTTTTATTTAAGCGCATTTTAACGCATTTACGCTGCATTCAATATAATGAAATTAACAAGCGTGTTTTATCTTGAAAAGGGGTATGTAAAGACAAAATAATTTATTTACAGGAAGGATCGCATAAAAAAATTCCGTTGACATTCTGTAATTATTCAAGATATGTCAAACATGGTTCAAATTCTGATGGAGGTTACTGATACAAGAAAATAGTTGTATATTTTGTATTTGTGTATAGAATGTTTATGCTCGCATACAAGGACACACAAATAAAATTTTTACCATTACGGTCTATAGACGGTATTTCTTTAAGTGCAATTTAACGTGGTTACACTCCATTTAATATAGTGAAATAAACACATGTTATTACAATATTTAAAAGCATGGTTTCTGTAGAAATTTATAGGAATGTAATTAGTAATTAGTTTACTGGGCTATGCAAAATAATTCCGTTATGTTACAAACTCATTCCTTTTGAAGTTTGATATAAGTATTTATGAGTTACAAGGAATTAACACAAGGATGAGTTACATTGAAATATAAATATACAGATATACTGATATATAAAGGCACATAGGTACAACGGGGAGGACAGTAGCCACCCTCAGATTCTTAACTACTACATAACCAAACTCGCAACATAACCAGATGATTATGCATCGTTATGACAGGCTGATTCACTAGTTTAAACAATTGTTAATAACCTAAAGTTCGGAGAGTCGAGTGGAATCACTGTAGATTTCTGAATTTGGTTTGTGTTGTACTAATTTTATGTAGTTTATGGGGTATTTATTTTTAAATTTTTTATTTAGTCAGTATACAAGTAACACATTAACCTTTGTTTTAATTGCTTAAACTTTTATCTTATACACGTAAAAAATCGTAAAATGCGGGAAAACATGTTCTTTCTTCCTTTCTCTTTCTTTCTTTCTTTTTTTGTATGGGACCGTAAGACAATTTTAATTTCTAAATTCTTAAAATTAAATATTTTGAAATAGTAATTAATATTATAAATTTTTCTATTTTTTTAATACAACATTGTAATTACTTCTAATATACAAATGCGTATAGCTAAGATCAGTGTTTGAGGAATTAAAGTTTAGGTGAACATTTTTCAATCACTCTGCATATGATGATGCCTTACCAATTTTAACATATGCTGTTGGGTGTTATTGGCTTAAAGCCGATTGATTGCCCTAAGATCTTAGGCCTTTAAGTAGATTGCTGTCCATGTGGGGTCTTTTAAAGGTGATCCCAGCCCGAGTTTCGAAGAAAAACACGGAAAACTCCGAACGACTAGGTAGATGAGCGCAACCTGGGATCGAACTCGACACTTCCCATCTACCAGCATTGAGAGCAAAATCTTTCGGTCACTGGTGGATCAATTTTACCTGTAAAGTAAAATTTATATATATTTTTTTCCTTAGTTAATTCTCTCTCCATCAAATTTAAAATTATAAATACACTACTGGCCATTAAAATTGCTACACCAAGAACTAATGATAATAACGGAATGAGATTTGTTGGACACATACATTATAGTAGGAAGAACAATTGATTAAAATTTCAGGAAATTTGGAGTAATATGTACTGAGAAAACAGTACATAAAGCAGCGACCTCTGTGAGCAATAACAGCACTTACCTGCCTAGGCATTGAATCGAACAGCGATTGGATGACATGTACGGGTAGAGCACTTCATGAAGTTTTAACACGATGCCACAATTCATCGATCGAAGTTACTGGTAAGTGGTGGGGGGCCAGTCGCTTTTCAACGATTAAACAGTCATTTTCATTGGTGGGAGATCAGGAGAACGCGCTGGCCAGAGCAACAGTCGAACACATTCGGCATCAATGAAGGTCCAGACAATATGGACAACTTGAGGTCGTGCATTGTCCTGCTTAAATGTTTCGCTTCGGAGGCCTTGAATATAGGGCAGAGCGATGGACCTTAACTCGTCAGAAATGTAATGGCTGGTATTCAGAGTGGCGGGAATGAAAACAAGAGGTGATTGGGACGTGTATCCATTGGTACCGCATACCATCAATCCAGGTGGTGACTCAGTATGCGGCTTCCAAAATTCTGATTACCCTCAAAACTGCATCACTGATATGAGCGCCATTAATGTGTGATCAACGATTAACCTGGACGCAGGAATGGCGTGAAGGCACTTTTCAGACAAATCACAAACCTCTTTACAGCATCAAGATTGCCTTATCCGTATTTAACAGCATTATGAATAATGCACATTACCAGCTGGGATTCGACATCATCATACTGTCCATCATTTGCAAAGATGTTATGGGTTCCCATTGGATACACGTCTCGATTACTTCTTGTTCGTATTCCTGGCACTCTGAACGGCGGCCATTAAATTTCTGTCGAGTTAAGGCCCGACCCTCTGCCCTGTATTCGAAGCCTCCGTAGCGCAAAATTTAAGCAAGATAATGCACGATTGCAAGTTGTTTGCATTGTCCGGACCTTCTTTGATACAGAATGTGTTCGACTGTTGCTCTGGCCAGCGCGTTCTTCTGATCTCGCACCAATGAAAATGACTGTTTAATCGTTGAAAAGCGACTGGCCCCCCACCACTCACCAATAACTTCGATCGATGAATTGTGGCATCGTGTTAAAACTTCATGAAGTGCTCTACCCGTACATGTTATCCAATCGCTGTTCGATTCAATGCCTAGGCAGATAAGTGCTGTTATTGCTCACAGAGGTCGCTGCTTTATGTACTGTTTTCTCAGTACATATTACTCCAGATTTCCTGAAATTTTAATCAATGGTTCTTCCTACTATAATGTATGTGTCCAACAAATTTCATTTCGTTATTATCATTCCTTCTCTGTGTAGCAATTTTGATGGCCATTAGTGTATATTGAAATTGCTGTTTTACTAAAAATATGTATTTTACTTTCCTTAATTTTCTTTTAAGCTTAAAAAAATTCAATGCATTAAAAGAATGAAAGCAGAATTATTATTGTTATTATTATGAGGATGGGCTTAGTATTTAATATTTCAAATGCTTTTTTTATTCAACAATTTTTACTAACAGTTTCACATGCCCTGCAATAATTGCAGTTTATATAATTTTCGGTTAACTTTTCTTTCTTTCTTTTTTTTTTTTTTTTTTTTAAATTCGAGTATAGGACAAAATTTCGTATAAATTTACAAAATAAGAATTATTCTTGACTTTTTAATGTGAAGTATAAAGAAATATTTATCACAATAACAATCAACAAGATTTTTTATTTGTTTGTTTGTTTACGTAGGGTATTACTACCCTTCACCCCTGAGTGCATGTAAATTTTTCAATGTGGATATCATTCATAACACTAGTGAATACCTTTAAATGGAATGATTGAAACATCATTCAGTTCGCATAGATTATTAACATTTTTCAACTCTAAGCACACATTGCATCGTTTAATATTCACGGTACAGTCAGAAAAGAGGAAAACGCCACCCCTACCTAATTTCGTCGCAAATCGTCCTATGAGTATGCGCTGATGCCAATCGATTATAGTCCATTTCCTCATCAGAGGCACTTCAAGGCCACGGAATTCAGAGAGGGAGATCACGTGAATGAGATCACGTGCTAAATTCCATCCAGTGAGATATCGTTGTTTCTTCAGTAACCTAGCAACGGATGTGGAAAGTGAAATCACAGTTCATCTGAGCGTGGCCTTGAGGCGACTGCGTAAAGGAAAAAGAGTATAGTAATAACCTATAGTTTGTGACGGTAGAGTTAGATTTTTGCTGAGCAGTTCGTCTATATATTAATACTAATACCAACTTCATTTTTTTCAATGGCAACCTCTATTTTGGATCTCATATTCAAATTTATGAGATCAAGGTGGTTCAGAAAAGAGTCCTATCTACATACTTTAAATAATTTTTTCATAGAGTTAAAAGAGAAAATGTATTAGGGATCCGTTCAGATATTTAGAAAAAAAAAAAAAAAAAAAAACTAAATTATGATTTCGCATAGAAAGTAAATTATTCATAAAGATTCAACACAGAAAAAAAGTACAACAATTTTAAATATGAAATAAAATGAAATAAATTGCTAAATATATTGTGTTTGTATCTAAACTTATTTGAATACTCAAATTATTAATTATGAAAAGTGTGAGTTGATTATCAATTTCATTAAAAGTCATAAGTCATATTACTTTGTTTTAAATTATTTTGATAATAATAAATGTGACTTTTCCGCTGTGATTGGAATTAATTGGGTATAAATAATATTGCATTTTTTTTCGATAATCGATTTTGTACGCTAAAGAATTTTAAAACAACAAATGCCCAGTATTTAATTCAATATAAGAAAACATTTAAATAAAAATTAAATATGTTATTATATTACTTCATGAGATAAAATTTAAATAATAACTTAAGGCTTGCAAACCGTACAATAAACAAATACGAAAATATAGACAACAAGATTTAAAAAAAAAAAAGGAAACTTATAAAAGTTATTAAAAAAAAAAAAAAAAAAAAAATTCAATTGAACGAATATTGAATGTTCATTCATGTTTAAAATTTTTTAATGAATCATAGAGCTCTTATCAATGTGCTTAAAATTTTTAAAATGACAATGACGTCAATTTTTGTGAGATGCATAATTTAACTTTTTATAATTTTTTAACGTTCACGTTTAATTAAATATATTTATTTTTATGTCGAAAGAAAATGAGCTCGTATTTTTTATTTTCTTCTATATGTAATATAGAGAAAGTATTGGATTCGCGAAAATTTTCGACCTCCGTTTTTTGATGGATTTACATGTTTTGGGATGTCTAGATTACGAATTAATAGTTTTTAGAAAATGTCTGTCTGTCTGTCTGTATCATTTTTTTGTGGACGCTGTATCTCACGAACCAATGAATGAAATTTAACCAAACTTGGTATTTAGTTGCACCCTGACATAAACTGGTGCCGATTAGATTTTGGGATCAATCGCTCAACAGGTGGCGCTGTGATCGCATTTCATGCAAATTTTTAACATGGCAGCATAGGACAAAATTCCGTATAAATGGGCATAAAGAGAGTTATTTTACACTTGTGATTGTAAAATTAATATGAATTATTGATAATAGTAGTATTTAACTAGGAAAAAAATTTTGTGCATGTGGGGGCATCGGTTCCCCCCTCCTGGGGGGAAGTACCCACCCCGGGGAAGTAAATTTTCAAGATGGGTATCTTTCGAAAGGTCTCGTTGATAATAGTAATATTTAACTGGGAAAAAAATTTTGTGCATGTGGGGGCATCGGTTCCGCCCCCACCGGGGGAGGGGGGGGAAGTACCCACCCGGGGGGGGCAAAGTTTCAAGATGGGTATCTTTAGAAAGGTCTCGTCAATACCTTTAAAACGAATGGTTGAACTATAAATCTGTGATAATTTAAAACAAAGTTATCGATTTTTTTTACTTTTAACAAAAAAAACTTAGAAAAAAAATCGCATTTTTTTTTTTTTTTTTTTTAACGAAATTTAACCAAACTTCGTATTTAGTTGGTCCCCGACATTAACTGGTGCTGATTATGTTTGGGGATCAATAGCTCAACAGGTGGCGCTGTGATAGCATTTTATCTAAATTTTTTACATGGCAGAATAGGACAAAAATTCGTATAAATGTGCATAATTAGAGTTGTTTTAAACTTGTGATTGTAAAATTAATATGAATTATTGATAATAGTAGTATGTAACTAGGAAAAAATTTTTCTGAATGGGGGGGGCATCGCTTCCCCTCTAGGGGGGAAATAACCCCCCAGGGGGGTAAATTTTCACAATGGGTATCTTTCGAAAGATCAGGTTGATAATAGTAGTAGTTAACTAGGAAAAAAATTTTGTGCATGTGGGGGCATCGGTTCCCCCCCCCCGGGGGGAGCAAAGTTTCAAGATGGGTATCTTTCGAAAGGTCTCGTCAATACCTTTAAAACGAATGGTTGAACCATAAATCTGTGATAATTTAAACCAAAGTTATCGATTTTTTTTACTTTTAACAAAACAAAACTTAGAAAAAAAATCGCAATTTTTATTATTTTTTTTTTAACGAAATTTAACCAAACTTGGTATTTAGTTTGTCCCCGACATTAACTGGTGCTGATTATGTTTGGGGATCAATAGCTCAACAGGTGGCGCTGTGATAGCATTTTATCTAAATTTTTTACATGGCAGCATAGGACAAAAATTCGTATAAATGTGCATAATAAGAGTTGTTTTAAACTTGTGATTGTAAAATTAATATGAATTATTGATAATAGTAGTATGTAACAAGGAAAAAAAAATTCTGCATGGGGGGGCATCGCTTCCCCCCCTGGGGGGAAGTACCCCCCCGGGGGGATAAATTTTCAAGATGAGTATCTTTCGAAAGGTCTCGTCAATACCTTTAAAACGAATGGTTGAACTATAAATCTGTGATAATTTAAAACAAAGTTATCGATTTTTACTTTCCGAACACTATAGTGAGGAAAGTATTGTAATCATGTCAAAAATCCGAATTGGAGATTTTGATGTTTCTATACGTTTCGAGGTCCCCTGAGTCCGTTTCCACTATTTTTACGATGATGTATGTATGTGTGTGTGTATGTGTGTATGTGTGTATGTGTGTATGTCTGTGGGTGAACACGCTAGCGTCTAAACGCTTTATTCGAATAAGCTGAAATTTGGTACGTATATTATAAGTCACCATAGTACGAACCCTATAGATTTTGGTGAATCTAGCACTTGTAGTTTTTTTACAGGGACACAAAGAAAAATTCTTTATCATTATGGCCTATGGGACCAAAATCTTAAAAGTGCGATAGCATCTAAACGCCTTATTCAATTGAGCAAACAATTTATACACATATTATAGGTCACAGATACTAAGTTTGTATAAATTTTGGAGAGTCTAGCACTTATAGTTTTTTTAAAGGGACACAAAGAAAAATTCTTTATCATTATGGCCTATGGGACCAAAATCTTAAAAGTGCGATAGCATCTAAACGCCTTATTCAATTGATCAAAAAATTTATACACATATTATAGGTCACAGTTACTCAATCTGTATGGATTTTGGTGAATCTAGCACTTGCAGTTTTTTTACAGGGGCACAAAGAAAAATTCTTTATCATTATGGCCTATGGGGCCAAATTTTTAAAAGTGTGATAGCGTCTAAACGACCTATTAATCTGAGCAAAAAATTTGTACACATATTATAGGTCACAGTTGCACCAACTGTATAGATTTTGGTGAATTTAGCACTTACAGTTCTTTTGCAGGGACACAAAGAAAAATTCTTTATCATTATGGCCTATGGGACCAAATTTTTAAAAGTGCGATAGCATCTAAACGCCTTATTCAATTGAGCTGAAAATTTATATGAATATTATAAATTGCTGTTGCACTAACTATAAGCATTTTGGTGAACTAGCATTTATAGGTTTTTTACAGGGACACAACGAAAATTCTTTATCATTATGATCTATGGGCTCAAAGTTCAGTAGCGTTAAATAAAACATCGTGTAATATATGGAGAAAAGTACTCAAACACTCTATTATGGTTTTCTCTCTTTTGTTCGTTTAACAACTCCTCTTTTTTTACTTTATCTACAAAACTGTTAATTACTCAATGTTCGGAAAATCGAGTGTAGTCACTCCAGAAATTTTTTTACTTTTAACAAAAAAAAAAAAAAAAAAAAAAAAAAAAAAGTCGTACTTTTTTTTTTTTTTTATATTGTTACTGATTGAATATGTATAGGTAAATATAGAAGAAAGTCTTGTGGTGGCCACAACATACTAGTTTTTTTTTTTTTTTTTTTTTGGCAACAATTGCATTATACCTCTAATATTTTAATGGTTATTTTAACCCTTTTAGGATGTTATTATTTTCATATTTTAACTAATTATAAGAAAACTATAATTATAAGAAAACTATAAATTTTAATTATAAGAAAACTGTACGCGCCAACATAATGGAGATATGCCACCGGGTTCTGAGCTACCGTGAAAGTTTTAAGTGTCTAGCTAGTAGGGAAGTTAGTTAAAATTCGATTGCAAGATTTGTACCGGACAAACAAACAAACAAGAATAGAAGTTAATAAAAACATGGTAAAAAGGGCATCAGGATTAAAACAAAAATTTAGCAGTGAAAAGATAACTAGGAAAGGTTATTTTATATTTAAGAAAAAAGATTGAACATATCAACATCGGATATGTCGTTATCTTGTAAAGTAAACCCCGCCTTTACACAGTTTTCTAAAACATATTCATGATTAAACCATTTAAATTTTGTCTTCAGCAATCGATGTGGTAAATGCCATTGGCGTTTATGCATACCAGCGTCACATAGAATCAAATGTGAGTATGCAAATTATTATTATTATTATTATTATTATTATTATTATTATTGAAATATTGTTTTAGCGATACAGAAAGTTGGGCTTGTTTTGTTTTGAATTCTTTCATAATCTCTCGCTACATTGCGGTAATTTTACAAAAATAAGTTATTTTGTATAATAAACATCGAAACAGTGCTTAGAAAACAATAAATATAACATAAAAATAAATTTAAAAACTTTTCCGTCAGATTATACACAGGTATTTACTTAAAGATGATACAAATGATCACATGTGATGGCCTCATAAAGTCAATATCAAAAGAAATATTATTATAACTGGAAAATCAATGTCAGGAATGAGCTGCAAACTAGGAAACCCATGTTTCGGAAGATGCTTATTCTATTCGTGCAAAAATTAATGTAGGTCATAATTCATGGTAATATTATTAATATACCATTTCATTTTTCCCGCTTAAATTTTGCTTAACTTAGAATATTTTGGTAAAAATATATGTTTAATTAGTATTTCAATAACATATAAAATATATTGATGTACTATTGATCAACAATATAATCGACTTACTAAAAAAAAACCCCATCTTTGTAACAAACTAATTCCTCCATGGACGATTTTGTCCAAGAAACTACCCCACCTCTTTCCTAAACCATCTAAATTCTGAACTATGCGATTCAAATACATTATCAAACGCTAGAAACCTCGGCAAACTCAGAAATCCGCTGTAAAATGTTAAGAGTGACGCTCACACATTTAGTACTTATCCATTTTGGTCAATTACTTAAAAAAATAAAAAATTACTCATTTACTAGCGATGATTATATTTCAGATGCCTGGTAGTCTTTACCAGCCCTTAATTCCAATAAAAATTGTTCTAGTTCATTAATAAATAGTCTGGTGTGTCACTCACACGACTTTCTCTTACCCTGAAATTTAATACTATAAACACAGATTGAAGATTAACTCTTTGACGCAGATGGGACACCGGTGTCCCTTTTGCTTATTTATTTTTTGACGCTCTTATTACAAATATTATTATTATACTAGCTGACTTCGCCCGCTAGCGGGTCAGTATTTTCAAATGAATGACTAACAGTAATTTTTAGTGTTAAGAAAATAAATTAAAAAAAAATCATTTCTGATTGGGTAAAAAGTCGGCCCGGGTCCCCACTGCCTTCGGCAGCGCAGTCCCGTGCGCGCTGCGCGCGCACAACTTAAGGGATACACGCGCTGCGCGCGCGTATACCTTCCCTGACCTTTCGTGCCCCCTAAAAAAATCATTTCTGATCGGGTAAAAACTCGCACCGGGTCCCCACTGCCTTCGGCAGCGCAGACCCATGCGCGCGCACGTGTGAAGGTATACGTGCGCTGCGCGCACATATTCCTCCGGAAGTCATATTTTTATTCTTAAGAAAAGAAAATGTAAAAAATCATTTCTCATCGGGTACAAATTCGGACCGGGTCCCCACTGCCTTCGGCAGCGCACGCACAAGTTCACGGATACACGCGCTGCGCTCGCGTATTCCTTCCCTGAACCTTCGTGCCCCCTAAAAAAAAATCATTTCTGATCGGTTAAAAACTCACACCGGGTCCCCACTGCCTTCGGCAGCGCAAACCCATGCGCGCTGCGTGCGCACGTGTGAAGGTATACGCGCGCTGCGCGCATATACTCCTTCTCAAATCAAATTTTTATTCTTAAGAAAAGAAAATGAAAAAAATCATTTCTCATCGGTTAAAAAGTCGGACCTGGTCCCCACTGCCTTCGGCCGCGCAGTCCCGTGCGCGCTGCGCGCACAAGTTAGGGGATACGCGCGCGGTGCACGCCTATCTCTTCCCCACCCTTTCAGCCCCTCCTAATTAACCTACGTATACCAATTTTGAACGGTCTAACTCAATTAGCTGAGATGCAAAGGAAAATGTAATCAGGACACCTCAAAACGTGTAAATCTGGTGAAAACTTTCGATAATTTAAAATAACTTTAAAATATCTTTCGAATGATGTATTAAAAATAATTTAATCATAATTAGAAATTGAAATATTGAAATTTGAAAATATTACAGCGCCATCTGTCGGTAGATATTTCTTTATTCCACTGTTCCATTCCAATTCAAAAACGCTTTCTAATGATGTATTACTTATGAAATTATTTTAATTAGTAGCTGAGATACAAAGAAAACTAATTCAGGACACCTCAAAACGTGTAAATCTGGTGAAAACATTCGATAATATAAAAGAACTTTAAAATATCTTTCGAATGATGTATTAAAAAAAATTTAATCATAATTAGAAATTGAAATATTGAAATTTGAAAATAATACAGCACCATAAGAGAAAACTGATTCAGGAGACCTCAAAACGTGTAAATCTCGTGAAAACTTTCGATAATTTAAAAGAACTTTAAAATATCTTTCGAGTGATGCATTAAAAATAATTTAATTATAATTAGAAATTGAAATATTGAAATTTAAAAAAATTACAGAGCCATCTGGCGGTAGAAATTTCTGTATTCCACTCTTCGATTCCAAATCAAAAAAGCTTTCTAATGATGTATTACTTATGAAATTATTATAATTAGTATCTGAGATACAAAAGAAAACTCATTCGGGACACCTCAAAACGTGTAAATCTGGTGAAAACTTTCGATAATATAAAAGAACTTTAAAATATCTTTCGAATTAAGTATTAAAAATAATTTAATCATAATTAGAAATTGTAATATTGAAAATTGAAAATATTACAACGCCGTAAAAGAAAACTGCTTCAGGACACCTCAAAACGTGTAATTCTGGTGAAAACTTTCGATAATTTAAAAGAACTTTAAAATATCTTTCGAATGATGCATTAAAAATAATTTAATCATAATTAGAAATTGAAATATTGAACTTTGAAAATATTACAGCGCCATGAAAGAACACTGATTCAGGAGACCTCAAAACGTGTAAATCTGTTGAAAACTTTGAATTATGTAAAAGAACTTTAAAATATCTTTCGTATGATGTATAAAAAATAAATCAATCGTAATTAGAAATTGAAATACGCGTATTAGAATATTGCAAAAATGTCCGGCGTGTAAAGATAAAATTTAATTTGCAATTAAAATGTAAATCTTTTGTTTATTGACGAAAATCGATGAAATTTGAAATGCAAGTTTGTTTTGTGGTGTAAGTATTATATACTAAATAAAATGTGTAAAATTTGAAAAATTGAAGAAAATAAAAATTGTAATTTTTAATCGCACTACGAAACACGTGACTCCATTAAATACCAGATGTGTTTCCGTGTTTCCGTTGGTTATATGGCAGATGCGTACATGACATTTGCGTACAAGCTGAAATTAGTGACACTTGCGTACAAGTCCAGGTGTTCCAAATGTTACAGATCTGTTTTCGAAAAATCAAGTGGCATTTCCGTACAAAATTTGTTTCGCTGTATTTTTCGTTTGTAACACAAAGGAATTGTATCCATATGTTAAACTTGAAGATAAATACGTGAATTTTCTCTTATGCATGTAGTCTTACGACTGACAAAGTTATGAGCTTAAGGCATATAAAAGTTACAAGCTATAATAGCCGTAGTTACTTTCTGAAATGACATTCAATTTTTTATTCACTGAGTCAAGATCAATAAAGGTCCTTATAAATGCTATTAAGATCATTTTTATTTCTTAAATACTTTTTTACTTTTTAACAAGTATGAATTTTTTTGTCTCCAATAAAGAAAAAAAAAAGTTAAAGAAAGATATCTGTTCTTTATCAATAACGAATTGAATCATATTCCAATTCCTGAAATTATTTGTCGTTCACCTATATGCCTCTCTTTGTCCCCCCCCCCCCAAAAAAAAAAAATGTGTGTTTAAAAATGAAAAAAAATCGATAACTTTATTTTAAATTATCGCAGATCGATGGTTCAACCATTCGTTTTAAAGGTATTGGTGAGCTCTTTTGAAAGATACCCATCATGAAACTTTACTCCCCTCGAGGGTGGACTTCCCCCCCAGGGGGTGAGGCGGGGCTCCTACATACACAATTTTTTTCCCAGTTGACTATCTCTATTACATAAAACATATATTCGTTTCATTTGGTTTAGTGCAGTCCAACGAAAAGCTTTCTGTAACATTCCTATATGATATACATTTAGAATACCGAGTTTGGAATTTCTGCTACGACTTGTCCTTGAGATAGGCTGATAACACAGACAGACAGACACACAGACCATTCGCTAAAAACATGATTTTCGTATTCAGGGGACCTCAGAACATGTAGATACAACAAAAACGCACGTTCAAAAATTTGTCCCTAAAACAATACTTTCTCGACCCTATGGGTAAGAGAAAGTAAAAAGAAAAGAAAAAGAAGGAAAGAATAGAAAAAAAGAAAAAGGTTTTAATGTTTGCATCATATGGATACAACCCCTTCATGCAATGATCCTCAAATAAAGCGAAAGAAATGTTGTACGCAAGTGCCACTAGATTTTTTGAAAACTCACCTGTAATATTTAAACCACCTGGACATGTACGCAAGTGCCACTGTTTTCAGCTTGTACGCAAATGTCATGTACGCATCTGTCACAACACCTTTCCGTTGAAGACTGCTGTAGACTTAATGTCTGCAAAGATAACATTCTTGTGATTCGTTGCCAACATTTTTTTATAGTTTAGTTAATTTTAAAAAATCTAATTGTCCGATCGATAAGCCGTTTAAACCATCGGAAAATGTCACTTTTTAAGCATTTAATCATGAATTCTGGGTCATTTTTCGGTAGACAATGGTCAACGTTTTAATTAATATCTCCGCTAATTAGGGTCGCATCGTTTAGCAAATTAGATAACCCTGATCTGCGATAAATTCTCTGTCCGACGGTACCTGTTCGAAGTCCGTGCGACCTTTAGCGGCGGAGCCTTAGCTGCGTCAAGCCGTTTCTCACAGACACACAGACAGACACACAGACACACACACGCGTACAGATTTTAATAATATAAGGGATGATAGTTTTTTATTATAAAAGAGAGTCTAATAGTTACTATAAAAAATCTATTAGATTATCAGAGTATTTTTTTTACTAAAATAAAAATGTTAAATAAAAGTAGTTTGAAAAAATTTTATAAACCAATTTCAAAAATTTATTTCTAATTAAATTTGATTATTTAAAAAAGATCAGTAATGAATTATTGCTACTCCTATATCTAAGTAATTGTAAATAAGTGCAATTTGTAAAAATATTTTTTCATGCGACGCCCGTGTCCCATGATGAATTTACCTTTAACGCAGAAAGGGACACCGGTGCCCCACTCTATATTTTAGAACCAAAATTAATTAAAATTTCAAATATAACATTTTCCACTTATTTAGATCTAAAAAAAACTTAAAACTATCAAAAAAGTGTAAAAATTATGTTTGATGAGAAATCTGCTTCAAAGGGTTAAGAGGTAACATAACGAGTATTGTTATGAAAATCTATGTTAAAACATTTCAAATTAGGCTTTGGAAGAATTTTATATGATAATTAGTTCTGTCAACCCCCCGTTTCATTACTGCACCTGTATGTATATAGAATTTAAAGCAGACATAAATTATTCATACAATTTTCATACGCAACATTGAGACTTATCAGTCTTGATCAAACCTTTCCAACAACAAACGTATATTAATTCGAAAATAAAACTTTTGGATCTCCTGAAATTATTCGTTTTTAAGTTACTCTAAGAGGCACAGATAAAGATCAAACTTAAAAAAACTTGACTTCGGCAATCAGGCCTCAGAACGTGTAAATATACGAAAAACAAGCGATGAATAATTAGCTTAAAATCATACATTATTTATCATATGTCTATGAGGAAATCATTTCCATTCCTGAGCAGCTTTCCTGGACATGGTAAAATACACGTAAAGCACTTCCACTATAAGAGTAAAAAAGAATGTTATCGCTTAAATATTTACAGCCCAGTATATCTTTTGAAGATTATGTACAAACCACATAGTGGACCTAAATATAATCCTATATTAATAACACACGGCACAAACTGAAGTACGTTTTCATCAATTTTCGGCTATTGTCTTTCAGTATCTATTTCTTTTGTGTAGCCCTGTAAATGAACAATGAATGATTTCCCTGCCATATTCTACATGAGACATGCTTTTACGCACATAAAAAATATACATTCATTTTATTTAGTGAAGTTTATAGATGCTAAACTCTACTTACCTGCAATTTCTCCCGTAGACGTAATATATTTGAATACTCTTGAGTGTCCTTGTACACAAATGATTTGCTTCATCTCAACGAAAATTTAAGTGTAGCATCCCTATATGATACACATTTAGAATACCAAGCTTGGACTTTCTGCTGCTATTTGTTCTTGAGATTATGCTGATAACAGACAGACACACGCGCAGACAGACACACACACACACAGACCAGCCGCAAAAAACCTGACTTTCAGGTTCAGGGCACCTCAAAACGTGTAAATATAACAAAAACTCGCTTTCGAAAATTTGACCCTAAAACAATACTTTCTCTACCTTATGGGTAAGAGAAAGTAAAAATTTATTTATTTAAAATAAACACAATTAATTTTCTCCGTACTTTATCCCTTTACCTGCTCTAAAGCTCTAAAGTGCACTAAACAGTGTTGCCAAATTTAAGGACACTTTTATTATTCAACTACCACCAACAATTTTGAGAAGCGATATTTTATATACATAATAGACGAATAACCTTCAAAGTGATAATACAACCGTTACATTTAAATTTTAGTATTGTACATTAAATAAAAATTTCCCTAAATTTGGCAATACTGACCACAGGAGTGAAATTAAATTGGACCGGCAAAGGGTTAATAAATAAATTTTTGAAATCAAATTTATTTCGATGTTTTAAGATTACACTAAACATCTCATAATACCTGGCTGATAGTAACAGCTACTTGTTTCAAGTTTTGTGGACAACATTATAATGGTTCCATGTTAACATCGAATCAAAGAATCAGATGCTGTCAGAAATTGTAACAGACCATTTTATTAGTGGTTATTAATGTATTGTATTATTAATTAATTTTAACTTTTTATTTCTCTTGATTTGTAATTTCATTTATTAGCTCTAATTTTAAACAATTTATACATAGGGTAGGTGATCTAGTGATTGACATGCTCCAGTAATTGACATTAATCCCGAAATAATTAATAAATAAGAAAAATAATAAAATCATACATTTTACATATAGGAATTTTAACATTTTATACCAAACATTGGAGCATAAGGTGCTAATAACTGGTAAAATGAGTAACTAGCAGTGTCAAACACTGAAACTTAGGGTGCCAATTACTGATAAAATGAAAAACTGGCAGTGTCAATTACTGGAACATTGAGGGGGTGTCAAGTAAAATTTCCTAGAAAAAAAAATAATTGTTATCAAATGTATATATTTTAAGGTATATGTGGTTCTGAATGTCTTTCATACTATATGTACTAACTTAAGATTTCTAAAAATATTTTCTGATGATTAGAACATTAAAAACATCAGAGAATGCTCTAAAGGTGTCAATCACTGGTCCATTAACCCTACATATATATATGCTTATTACATTTAAAAAATTAAAATTGCTGCATTTGCGCAAATATTTTGAATGTAATTTGTTAATTTAATATCTTTGTTCTGTACCTTGGTAAATATAGTGTAACCACGTTTCCTATGTGAGGACGAGTCCAAACGATTGAAGGGGTGCCAAATTGACCGACAGCTGGGATTTCGTAAACGTCCAATTACTCGGTGTTCCCTTATCGCTTATTTTCTCTCAAATCCCCCCTCTCCGCCCCCTATTTTAACACTGGACTCGCTGAGTCCTCACTTGCGCAGACCCTTCCACGGTCACAAGAAATGTGGTTAAAGAATGTGTTTTCATCAACATTATAAATATATGAATTGCATATATTTTATTTTGACCATGTTAAGGCTAATAATAAAAAAAATATTTTATACTCTATGTTCATAGCTGCATTTTGCGCTAATACTATGAGTATTAATTTTTATTAATTCTAATTAATTCTTATTCAATATAAAATACATTTATTTAATTATTTCACATTCTAATTACAAAATAATTTAAAATTAATGAAATCAAATTACAAAATGTGTACTGATAGGTAAGGTAAATCGTTGATGTTTTGCCATTATTTCTCACAATTACCTTTAAAAGAAATTTAATTGGCTTTTGTGGGTTTTTTTGTGGGGAACTATTCGTCTGTTTATTTTTCGTTTTCATTCTTTTCATATTATCATAATATATATATATTCATCTCTATAAAGTGAATGCATTTACAAGTATTAATCAACTATTAAACGCAGCAGCAAAGGCTCAATTTCTCTCTCTATCTCTTTTTTTTTATTTTAATATTTAGCTGCTTTTTTTAAGCCGACTGAATTTATTAAACGAACTAGCGAGCTTCGCCCGCTAGCGGGTCAGTATTTTCAAATGAATCACTAAAATTAATGAATCACTAACAGTAACTTTTAGTGTTAAGAAAAGAAATTAAAAAAAAAAAAAAAATCATTTCTGATTGGGTAAAAAGTCGGCCCAGGTCCCCACTGCCTTCGGCAGCGCTGCCCCGTGTGCGCTGCATGCGCGTATTCCTTCCCTGACCCTCTGTGCCGACCCGCCCCCTCAAAAAAAAAATTCTGATCGGGTAAAAACTCACACCGGGTCCCCACTGCCTTCAGCAGCGCAGACCCATGCGCGCTGCGCACGTACGTGTGAAGGTATACGCGCGCTACGCGCACATATTCCTTCTCAAATCAAATTTTTATTCTTAAGAAAAGAAAATGAAAAAAAAAAAATCATTTCTCATCGGTTAAAAAGTCGGACCGGGTCCCCACTGCCTTCGGCAGAGCTGTCCCGTGCGCGCGGTGCACGCCTATATCTTCCCCACCCTTTCAGCCCTTCTTAATTAACCTACATATAACAATTTTGAACGGTCTAACTGAATTAGCTGAGATGCAAAAAAAAAAAAACCTAATCAGGACACCTCAAAAAGTGCAAATCTGGTTAAAACTTTCGATAATATAAAAGAACTTTAATATATCTTTCGAATGATGTATTAAAAACAATTTAATCATAATTAGAAATTGAAATATTGAAATTTTAAAATATTACAGCGCCATCTGGCGGTAGAAATTTCTGTAATCTACTGTTCGATTTCAAACCAACAAAGCTATCTTATGATGTATTACTTATGGAATTATTTTAATTAGTAGCTCAGATACAAAAGAAAACCGATTCAGGAGACCTCAAAACATGTAAATGAAGCGAAATCTTGAATCCCGCTTTCGATAATATAAAAGTACTTTAAAATATCTTTCGAATGATGTACTAAAAATAATTTAATCATAGTTAGAATTTGAAATACGCGTATTATAATAACATTTAATTTGCAATTAAATTGTACATTTTTTATTTATTCTCGAAACTCGATGATATTTGAACTGCAACTTCGTCTTGTGATGTTAAAAGTTTGTAGCAAGTTTGAATTAATTTTGAAGAAAATTGAAGCATTTTGAAATTTGCAATTTTTATTTCCAGTACAAAATCAGTAAAGCTGGAAGTAAAATCTATTTATTTTTTCGCCCGGCGCCATGGTAACCGAAATACGTCTATTGCGAAATTAATAGCACTGTTGTGATTTGTTGCCACCTTTTTTTTCATACTTTAGTTAATTTTAAAAAATCTAATTGCCCTATAGATAAGCTATTTAAACCGTCGTATTCAGAAAAATCGGACCTTTCATTTGATATCTTATTTGTAACGATACGACTGATATTTCTAATTTATTTTCCACTTTTTCCGTAAAAATGTCGCTTTTTAAGCATTTAATCATGAATTCTGGGTCATTTTTCGGTAGATATGGGTCGACGTTTTAATTAATATCTCCGCTAATTAGGGTCTCATCGCTTAGCGAATTATCGCGATGTCGAGATGAAGAAATTATGCGTCTGTCGACACCGGTTTCGAAGCGCTGCGACCATTAGCGCCGGAGCTTTAGCTATGACAAGGCATTTCTCACAGACAGACAGACAGACAGACAGACAGACAGACAGACAGATGCGCACAGATTTTAATAATATAAGGAGACTAGCGAGCTTCGCCCGCTAGCGGGTCAGTATTTTCAAATGAATCACTAAAATTAATGAATCACTAACAGTAACTTTTAGTGTTAAGAAAAGAAATTAAAAAAAAAAATCATTTCTGATTGGGTAAAAAGTCGCCCCGGGTCCCCACTGCCTTCGGCAGCGCTGCCCCGTGCGCGCTGCATGCGCGTATTCCTTCCCTGACCCTCCGTACCCCCCCCTCAAAAAAAAAAAAATCTGACCGGGTAAAAACTCACACCGGGTCCCCACTGCCTTCGGCAGGGCAGACCCATGCGCGCTGCGCACGCACGTGTGAAGGTATACGCGCGCTACGCGCACATATTCCTTCTCAAATCAAATTTTTATTCTTAAGAAAAGAAAATGAAAAAAAAATCATTTCTCATCGGTTAAAAAGTCGGACCGGGTCCCCACTGCCTTCGGCAGCGCTGTCCCGTGCGCGCGGTGCACGCCTATATCTTCCCCACCCTTTCAGCCCTTCCTAATTAACCTACATATACCAATTTTGAACGGTCTAACTGAATTAGCTGAGATGCAAAAGAAAACCTAATCAGGACACCTCAAAACGTGCAAATCTGGTTAAAACTTTCGATAATATAAAAGAACTTTAATATATCTTTCGAATGATGTATTAAAAACAATTTAATCATAATTAGAAATTGAAATATTGAAATTTTAAAATATTACAGCGCCATCTGGCGGTAGAAATTTCTGTAATCTACTGTTCGATTTCAAACCAACAAAGCCATCTTATGATGTATTACTTATGGAATTATTTTAATTAGTAGCTCAGATACAAAAGAAAACCGATTCAGGAGACCTCAAAACATGTAAATGAAGCGAAATCTTGAATCCCGCTTTCGATAATATAAAAGTACTTTAAAATATCTTTCGAATGATGTACTAAAAATAATTTAATCATAGTTAGAATTTGAAATACGCGTATTATAATAACATTTAATTTGCATTTAAATTGTACATTTTTTATTTATTCTCGAAACCCGATGATATTTGAACTGGAACTTCGTCTTGTGATGTTAAAAGTTTGTAGCAAGTTTGAATTAATTTTGAAGAAAATTGAAGCATTTTGAAATTTGCAATTTTTATTTCCAGTACAAAATCAGTAAAGCTGGAAGTAAAATCTATTTATTCTTTCGCCCGGCGCCATGGTAACCGAAATACGTCTATTGCGAAATTAATAGAACTGTTGTGATTTGTTGCCACCTTTTTTTTCATACTTTAGTTAATTTTAAAAATTCTAATTGCCCTATAGATAAGCTATTTAAACCGTCGGATTCAGAAAAATCGGACCTTTCATTTGATATCTTATTTGTAACGATACGACTGATATTTCTAATTTATTTTCCACTTTTTCCGTAAAAATGTCGCTTTTTAAGCATTTAATCATGAATTCTGGGTCATTTTTCGGTAGATATGGGTCGACGTTTTAATTAATATCTCTGCTAATTAGGGTCGCATCGCTCAGTGAATTATCGCGATGTCGAGATGAAGAAATTCTGCGTCTGTCGACACCGGTTTCGAAGCGCTGCGACCATTAGCGCCGGAGCTTTAGCTATGACAAGGCATTTCTCACAGACAGACAAACAGACAGACAGAAAGACAGACAGACAGACAGACAGATGCGCACAGATTTTAATAATATAAGGAGATTTTATTAAAGTTCAGTTTTTTTTCATCACTGAAAGAATTGTCACAATATTTATCTACCTTGATACTACATTTGATTTTCAGTGCACTGATTTTTAATTATAATTATTTTATATATATAATATAAAGTTATAAAATGTATAATATAAATAATGTATAATATAATGAAATTATACTTTATATGTATAATATAAAGTATAATTTAAAGTTATAAAAATTAACTCTTTATATATCTTCTGATATGTTTATTAATTATTTTTCATGTATGTGATATGTCACTACTCGCTATTAATTTCCTTTTTCTTTTTATTTTAGGTAAGTGGTTATCTGCTTTTCGTCATTTTACAAAAGGTATTTTTTTTTTTTAATTTTATACTTCTCACACTTAACTTGCTTAATACATTAGACAAGTTAAATGTGCAAATTGGAATGATATAACATTTTCTAAATGCCTTTCAAAAGAAAACTTTGCATTATTTCTGTTGAATTAAAATAAAAAAGAACAAATATTGTCAATCTGTTTTATTACTCTTATTCCTGCAATTTTATGTTCTAGATTTCCAATTAAGTAAGGACTACTGCGGCAAGACTATCCGCTATTTAAACACATTATTTTTCGTAAATATTTATGATTTATATTATCGTTTTATCTTAATTATATCTTCTGTGATTTTTTCTTAATTTTTATGGCATATTTTTATTTATTTATACTAAATTATGGGATAAACGAAAAATATACTTTGCGTAAAACTGAAGGAAGCTAAACGAAAAAGAAATAACGGTAAAAGTCATTATTTTAGCCGAAAATCTTGTTATTTTCTTTCTTCCTTTCTTTTCTTCTTCTTCTTCTTCTTTTTTTTTTTTTTTTTCCTTAAATATTTCAGCGTAATGGATTTAAAAAGTCTCAGTTATTGGAAAACATTTTTTTATTTGTTCAATTTCCTTTTACTGAATGGCAACAAGTTCACAAAAGCAACAATTTTAAATGAAATTTTAGGTCGTTGCAAAAGTTCGTGCGGACGCGGATCATTTTATTGCCTCCAAAGACGAGAGCTTCTATCGCCGTGGTATACATTTGTTACCCGAAAAACGGGCAAAGGTTGTAGAAAGTAATGGAGAGTATTTTGATTAAAAGTTGTCATTTGATTTGATGTATTTTTATGAAATGAAGCAATAAAAAACCGCACGAAATTTTTCAACGGCCTATCTATTACTCATCTATTCAAATAAAAAAAAAACTTTTATAACTATATATATATTTAATATATAAACAGTTTATATTTTGTTTTCGATTGAAATCTGTCTATAACAATTTTTTTTAAATATTTTAAGAACCATTTTTATATTTTATTGATAAAAGAAGATGCATGATTTTAATAGATGTGACATCAGTTTTATTGATAATAAAATCCGTTTCTCCATTCCAACATAAATGTACTAATTCTCCAATCTACTTTTCAGATAAGAAAATTATTAAGCATACATTTTAATGTTATTTTCATTTTATTTTTCTTTCTGGTATAAAAAATATTTTGAGTTTTTCTAATTAGAGTGACTTTGTTGGTAGCAAATCAATCTCCAGTAGTCGAAATATATCAGTACAATCAGAGTAATGTTCTATTTGAAAAATATTAACTCTTAGGGGGAAAAAATGTGAATACGAATTTTAATCTTCAAACAGACGATCAATATTTACTACATGATTTATCACTCGTTTGATTTGGTTGGCATTCACAAGAAAATATCACATTTCAATCTTAGAAAAATTACAGATTTATGGCGTGATGCTGATTAAGATCTCATATACAATTTGATGCAACGTAGAAAGATATCGATTGATAAAATATTTTTTGTAAAAAGATATGATATAATTTGTTCTATCAAAACCAAGTAGCTTTTAATCACTTATTCTAACTGAAAACATCGTCCACTGTTATTGAGTTATTTAAGGCGCCTGCCTACTGTTGGAGGGGATTTTTTAAATTGTGAATAACGTGAAAAAATATGAAAATTTTAAAAATATTTTGATATTTAGGCTCAAAATACACATAAAATTTGAGAAAAAAAAAAGAACTTTTTCAAAACATCATAAGTCAAATTTAAATAAACATATTTTTATTCTGTAAATTTTATTTTGATTATTGAAAGGTCTTTAAGGGGATATACGATCCTTAGAACTCCAAAAAACATCGATTTAGATATAGTCTTTTTTAAAGTAAATTATTGTTAAGTAAGCTTCATTGGTCATGTCTAATTGTTACCTATAAGTTTATTATTTATTTTGGAATAAATTTAAATTCTGTCGTGAATTATTTAATAATTTATGTGTTAATAATAAATGCGATTTTTTTCACCTTGCGCGCAGGATATCTCTGAAAATATTTAATATTTTTTCTTGAAATTTTCACAGATTATGTAACATATCAGATCCTTCAATCAGAACATAAATTTGTCCAAATTTAGGTTATATATATATATATATATATATATAAAGTTTAAAGATCATTTATTTTTTAATAAAATCTGAAGTATTACCTTTATGAAAAACAAGGGGGTGGGAATAAAAATTTAGGTTCAGTTTGAAGGATAAGTTATGTTACATAATCTGTGAAAATTTCAAGAAAAAATATTAAATATTTTCAGAGATATCCTGCACATAAGGTGAAAAAAACACATTTATTATTAACACATAAATTATTAAATAATTCACCACAAAATTTAAATTATATTCCAAAATACATAATAAACTTATAGGTAACAATTAGACATTCTCAATGAAGCTTAGTCAACAATAATTTACTTAAAAAAAAGACTGTAATTAAATCGATGTTTTTTGAAGTTCTAAGGGTCCCCTTAAGGGAGTGAACTATTCTCAAAACTATAACCATGTTGTTTAATATTTTAGAGAAGTTAACATTTTACACGCTGAAAAAATCATGGATATACATGACAGTTCATAACTTCTATCGACAAAAACGAAAACAAAAAAATAATTTAAATAGATTCATTGCAGTAGTTCAATCTCTAAAACAACTCCTCTAGAGTATTTTGTCAAAGTTTCATAACGTTTGAATTATAAATTTTGGAGTTATGACGTTTTGCGATAAAACAAAATGTTAAAAATCTCATTTGAGAAAAAGCAGAAAACATAATTAAAAATCAGATTTTACGAATTAAATAAAAAAATAATTTAAAAATGTTCCAGATTTATTTCAAAGTTTTTTTAAAATTCATTTTATATGCAGTAACAAATTTTGATGCTTATACTGAGTAAGACATTTAGGTAAACAAACAATTATGGTCACTCCCGGTTTGAAAACTTGCGAGCAACCAATATTAAAATGCCTGTAACTCGAGTTCTAAGCAAGATAGGAAGAAAATTCAAACTGATTTAGAAAGCTAAAATGTCAGGCTTTAATATTAAACCAAAAATAGAAAATCGGATTTTTGACTGAAAATTGTATTTTAAAGGTACAGTCGGTAACAAAAGTGTCCGAACACTAGCAAAAATTCCTATGTAAAAAAAGTACACTTCATACGGTTTTGTTAAATAAATCCTTATCGAATCATGTTCTTACACTGACTAAGAACAGGATTCGACAAGGATTTATTTAACAAAACCGTATGAAGTGTACATTTTTTAGATAGGAATTTTTGCTAGTGTTCGGACACTTTTGTTACCGACTGTAGGCAGGCACTTTAAATAAAATCTTGTATGAATAACAATTCCTTTAAAAATGTAATGAAAAATTGCTTTCCGAATACTTTTCCACATCTTTCGAAGCTAGTTCAAACTGCAAAATGTCTTTAAATATGATAAACTGTATTTAAATGAGAAACTTACACAACTGAAATCTATCATTCTATCAGTTCAATTTTTATCATTTGAATGAAAAATAGACAATATATAAATGAAAAAAAAAAAAAAAAAATGCATAAAATTAAGATAGAATATCTGATTCTGTATCTCAAGAAATAAAACTACGTACGTGATATTTTCAAAATGTGCAAATATTAAACGTTAACTTTGTGAATAATTTTTAAAGTTTTCAAGGATAAAGATTTTTTTTTTTTTTTTTTTTTTTTTTTTTTTTTTAGACTGTAGTAAAAACCTAGAAAAGAATACACAATAATTAAATAAAAAATTAGTAATTAAAGACTTTAATTAATTGATCTATATGTTAAAGATTTCGGATATTGTTGATTTATACACTGCAAATAGAAGTTAAATTCAGACAGAAATGTGTCTGAAATACCAATTTAGACACAAAAATGTCTTAAACACATAAGGGTACAAATTTTCAGGCCACATACGTCTGAATTTAAGACACATAAATGTCTTTATAATAATAGACTAACATGGGAGGGTCACCAACTGTTCAAAAGGTATTTATACATATTATATATCGTTTTAAAGTTCCAACTGAGCTGATAATAAAAATATCCATCTTATTGGCAAATGAGCCCCCTAGCGTGAATTATTCCCAATTAAAGTTTGTAAATTGCATGCTCTTCAGTAATGTACTTTAAAGAATTTCGATCATTAGAATCAATTTTTTAACAGATTCTCGTGCTAATTATGACTATTTGTATTGTTAGTAAAGTATTTTATTATGTGTTTAATAATCATTTTGTAGCAGCATTAAATTTATAAATCCAATACTTTATATATGTAGCCATGTGTTAAATATTTACAATGAGATGGATTTTCCTGTACATCGATATAATCGATATTTTGGATATTGATTGCGTGGGGGAACAATAAAAGAAATTTAATGCACAATGGATTGGGAAAATAAGCGGGAAAAATAATTTTCTACTTTAAAAAAATTAATAATTATATTATTATTAAGATTAAAAACTATTAAAAGTTTAAAATTATAAAACATTTCACGTGTATAAATAATATAAAAGGTAACAAAAGCACTTTAAAACACGTATATACAATATTTTTATTAAAAACTACACAAAGCTTTTCGCTATCATAATAATAGCATCATCAGGTGTAATTACGTTACATAGAAACTAGCAATATATCAATAAAGAAGTTCAAATGGTTTAAAGTTACGGTTACAATAAAAATTTTAATTTACAGTTACAATAAAAATTATTATTTTCAGTATTTTTTTTTTTTTTTTTCTGATTTTAATGCTAAAGCTCTTGAAGCTATTAATGCCTTAAATTGTATTACGGTTACCTCTAATCCAATTGATAGTTTAACACGTAAAACTCAAAAATTAATTAACTCTTATAAACAGTTAATTTCACCATACAATATAAAAACCCCTCTTTACCCTGATATTCCTAAATTGTTCTTTAAAATTAAAACACATAAAAATAACCTTCCTTTTCGCCCAATTGTTTCGAAACGGAATAGCCCTACATATTTTCTCGAAAAATTTTTATCTAACCTACTTAAACCTATTATTAGTGGTAATCCACATATTGTGAATTCGGGTATCGATGTTAAAACTAGAATTTTAAACACAAAATTAAACCGTACTGATAAATTTTTTAGTTTAGATATAATTTCTCTCTTTCCCAATATCCCGTTAGATGAGGTATACAATATTATTGCTAATAAATGTAAAAACAATCCTATCCTGGCGTCATATCTTAATTTCATTTTAGAAGCCTTTAATTTAATTAATTCCAATAATGTTTTCATATTTAATGGTATCATTTATAAACAAACTTTTGGTGCCCCTATGGGATCCCCCCTTAGTCCCTTGATTGCAGATATTCTATTAATAGATTTAGAAGAACGTGCGTTTGCTTCAATTACACTTAAACCCACAATATTTTTACGTTATGTGGATGACATTTTTATTTCTTGGCCTTTTTCTAAAAATTCTCTCCTTGAGTTTATTGATATTCTCAATAAACAATTCCCCTCTATTAAATTTACATTTGAATCTGAAGTTAACCGGACTCTGTCCTTTTTGGACTTAACTATTCATCGTAATGAAGTTAACTCTACTATTTGGTTTGACGTTTATTACAAAGACTCTTTTATCCCTTCCCCCATACCTGTTTCATCCGCGCATCCTATTGAATTTAAAATGGCTTTTTTTCGCTCGTATATTTTTCGTGCCATCAATTATACCTCCTTCCAGTTTAACGAAAATAAAGAAATTAATAAAATTATTCACTTAGGTATTAACGCTGGGTATAGTAAAAACACTGTTTTAAAAATAATCAATGGGGTCAAAAATAAAATCTATAATAATACTAGTATTAACCATAATCCTAAAATTAAATATACCAATAGTCTACCTTTCTGTATTGAATTTAAAAATTTTAAGCATTTTATTTTACGTAAATTTAATCTATGCATTCCTTTCTCCTCCCCCTGTACCATTAAAAACTTAGTTGTTAATGACAGAGGTATCAACAGACCTTCTGGAGGGGTTTATAAAATACCTATCAAATATAATGGTGAACTGTTTTACTACATTGGGCAAACACGTCGCACACTTAAAACAAGAATTACTGAACACATTCGTAATGTTAAAGAAGAAAATAGTTCAATTCTAGTAGACTTTCTGTACGAACACCCTAATGCTATTCCTATGTGGACCCAGTCCGAAATTATTTCAGCCCCTAGAGACTTTCAAGACCTGCTAATAACAGAAGCCATAAATATTATCAAATACAATAATGTTATTAACTCCAAGGACGCTGCATCACTTCCTAAAATTTGGCACGCGTTGTGCTCATAGAGGAAGAAAAAAAAAAAAAAAAAATACTGAAAATAATAATTTTTGTTGTAACTGTAAATTAAAATTTTTATTGTAACCGTAACTTTAAACCATTTGAACTTCTTTATTTATATATTGCTAGTTTCTATGTAACGTAATTACTCCTGATGATGCTATTATTATGATAGCGAAAAGCTTTGTGTAGTTTTTAATAAAAATATTGTATATACGTGTTTTAAAGTGCTTTTGTTACCTTTTAAATTATATTATTACCTACAATATAACATTTTAATGAAAATGAATTGTATAAAGTAATAGTTTTCTTCGTTACTAAAAAAATTACAATAGCTTCTTTTTTTTTTCTTTTTCTATTCTATTCTTTTCTTTCTTTTTTTTTTTTTTTTACTACTTTTCATACAGTTTAGCATGTATAAATTTATTTTTGACACAATGTAATTATTAAACAGTAAAATACTTTACATGTAATTATATATATATATATATATATATATATATATATATATATATATATATTAATTACATATTATTTAAAGTTTAATTTACTGTATTCTGCTGCTCCCACCCACTGAAGAAGAAGCGGAAGGGTGTTTTTCATACGGAGTGTTATTTTTACATATGTTTTTGATTACATTAATTCGTTGTTTTACGTTAATTAACGTTTTTTCTTCTTGTTAACCACCCCCACTTATCTTAAACTCTTAACGTATTTTCAAACCTATATATATAAGTATATATACATGTATATATATTTATTTATTTTTCAATGGCGCGGTACTTGCAAATGAGCATTGACTGTGCGGTCGCTGAACTGATAACCATTTGTGAAGAGTATCCAATGGGCGGCCATCGTCACCACTTACAGAGATAACAAATCCATGCTTTGCCCATGATTCGAACCCGGCCCTAATGTGAGGAAGTTAGGAACGCTAACCACAACAATATAAGGGCGACCTTTACTAATATATACAATGGTTTTTAGAACGAGAACCTTTTACAAATATGATTATAATGATAGAAACTATACGAAGTACATTGTTAAAGAATCTGTAATTTAAAAACTTTTATTGAGAATAACTCGCGCTAGGAGGTGCATTTGCCGATAAGATGGATATTTTCGTTGTCAGCTCAGTAAAACCTTTCAGATGATATATAATATGTATAAATACCTTTTGAACAGTTGGTGACCCTCCCTTGTAAGTTAAGTATCTGAATAATATTGATATGTCTGAAATTCAGACACATTACAGTTTTGACACTTGAAAATTAAGACATTTTACAATTCAGATATCTAGAAATTCAGATATGATACAGTTTAGTTCAGACACTTAGAATTTCAAACACTTGTATTAACTTAGTAAATTTTTTACACGATTTCTATAATATGTATATGATCTTTAACTTTCTTTTCACATCCGCTTCATTTAATAATATTTTATATAAGGGCTTAAGCTATTTAGACCTTTTTAGCTTTATGAAATTGAATTTTCAAAGAAAAATAAACCGAATTTATAAACGAACAATCTTGAATGATTTGTACGCGGCTGCTGCTTAATTTTTTAATTTGATTTAAAAAAAAAAAAATCCGCGCATGAGTCCCTACATATCAGTGTAAAACAACCAATTTTCTGGTTTTCGTGTAAATAGTTTGTTTTCCTTTAAATATAAGTTTAAAAAAAAAAAGACAGGGAGAGAAAGAGAGAGAGAGAATAAAGAAAAAAGAAACCGTTTTCGAAATATCATAAGCTACACTTTTCGCACAAAAAGAAAGTGCTAAAAATCTACACATAAAATTAAAAATAGAAATGTTCATTAGGTATTTTGTCAATACTTTTATAAAAAAAAAAGAAAAAAAAGATAAATTTATGATTTGTTTGAGGAATACTACATATCTATACTACTAACCAAAGGCAGCTTAGGCCGATGATTGTAGCTCAGTCGGTTGGTCGCTGATTCCTCAGTTCGAGTCCAGCATGTCGGAGAGGTTAGCTATGAGTAGACATTTCCGCATAAGCATTTTATGTATGCTCTTAGAAATTCTATATCCATTTTTTAACTGGCAACTAAATTACACGCAATCTTATGTATTTATTTATTTTTAATAATTTATTTATGAAAAATTAGGGTTGAAAATCGCTGCTTTAAGACAGTAAAGTAAATCAAAAATTGACTAGATCGCTTAGGTTCTGTTGTCAGAATCGAAATTTTCAATTCTCCATTACGTCCTAATTTAGGTTCCTAATTCAGTAAGAATTGTGGCAATGTCTTTTGATGATATTTCTCTCTCATCTATTGGTTTGGGCCACACCTGGCAAAAAGAATTATACTTGACCACGTGCAAAATTTTTGGGATGAGTGTAACCATAGATGCAAGCCGAACACTTATAAAATCGAACACATTTGGGGTTATATTCAAAATCTACATGCAAAAAAAAATTGGTTTCTTTACAAAAATCTGTGAATTGGGATTTAGCAATGCTAAAATTCCAAAGTTTGACTTCGGTACTTTCTCGAAGACTGGAAATGTAACCTTTTATTTTAACGTTTGAAACTATCACTGTTTTATATTTGATTTCATTTTCTAAAGCTAAATATAACAAAGAAAGGTTCAAGCAGACAAATATCATGATTATTAGGTCCTAATTCAGCTTATCTGTTGTAACCCGAGCTTACACTTACCTCACTTCACCTTATTTAAAACTATGTATAGTTAACATTTGCATAATTCACACAAAACCTTGAAAAACGGTTATTAAGAAATGATTATTATGGGGCTAACATTCCGTGCAAAAAATTTTCTGGAGCGTTACAATTTTTTTTTTTTTTTTTTTTTTTTTTTTTTAATTCCATTCTTAAATAATCTAAAATTATTAAAATGAATAAGGCATGATGTCAGAAACTGATTTTAAATAAAACTGAGTTATAAGCAGTAATAAAGTAATAAGTAAAAAACAATATTTTGCAAGTATTTTTATAAATTTCATCAAAAGTACTTCTTTTTAATAAAAATAATAAATGACTTTTTATAGATAATTAAAATTGTTAAAGTTCTTAATATTACTTAGGTACAATGTTAAAAGCTAAATAAAGTTACTTTTATTCTACTATACATTTTTCTAGTATAAATAGTATTTTCTAGTATAAAAACAAAACAAAAATACTTATAAATTTCACAGAGGAAAAATTTTAAGCGCCACGTTATTTTGCATATTTTTTCTAATTAGTGTCGTCGAAACTTAATCAAATTTTTAAAGAAAGCGTTTAAATAATAAACATAGAAATTCGAAATTTTAATGTAAACAATGTCCTTAGTAATTGATCTGTTCTTAAAATAAAATAAAACAAAAAATAAATTCTGTCTTTGACAGAATTAAATTTAGTACGGAAGGACTAATTTATATATTACTATCTCATTATTATTATTATTATTATTATTATTTTAAGTTTCTCCAACTACTCGGAAGATATCACCGACATATATTAAGCAGATATAGTCATCTATTCAGAAAACATTATCAATACATATCTAGAAGAAATAGCTAATTAATAAATATTCAGAAGCCATAAACCATATATATTCTAATAGTCTCGCCATCAAATATTCCGAAACTATTTTCTATACATATTCTGAAGTTATAGCCAATAAATATTCAGAAGCCATCATAATATGTATTCATTAGGTATAGCCAACAAATGTTCAAAAGCCATCATCAATATATCTTCAGAAAATATCCCCAAGAATATCTATAAACCATTATCAATACATATTCAGAAAATATTGCCAATAAATATTCAGAAACCATCTAGTTTTAGAAATGTTGATGGTCTAGAATACTAAGATCGGAAATTCATTTCTACATGTAAGCAATGAAGAATCGCTAGCTTAGAAGCAGGGTTTGAAAAATGAAGAATTTTTTACGGGTTTGACAAAATATTTTAAGATAGTTTAAGAAACTAAATGTTAAAATTGAATGTTGAAGGGCATGTTGACAAAAATGAAAGTGAAATGGTGACAACACAAAATCGATGTCTGAAAGAAATAGTCCTGTCGCAGTAATAAAATAAGAGTAAAAAATAAATAAATAGAAATAAATAAATAAATAAATAAAAAATCAGTATCAGCAACTTCATTTACACGACGATGCATGTCAATCTAAACATTTCTATTTATTTGCCCCTCAGTCCGACTGACCAAAGTTTTTCTGGGCTTTTCAGTAGCAAAGAACCCTTTCAATATCGAAACGATCTGTATAAAGTTTAAAATAAAAAAATATATTCTCACTTCTATTGCCAAAACTAATGTTAAAAGAAAGTTGAAATAATGCATAAAAGGATTTTTCTTCATGTGGGGCGTTATGTTTGGCGGTTTTAAAAAATAAGTAGAGAAAAGTAAATTAAAAAAATAAGCTAAATAACTGTACTTGTATCGAATTTTGAATAATACACATATACATTTAACAACTTTCTTGGATAAGGATTTTAGATAGGAATTTTAAATACAAAAAACTACATGTATAAAATGAAAAAGTATCTAAAAATAAAGGACATTCTGTATGCCTTTTTCCCATCATAAGAGAACTTTTTTTTCTGAAAATCACATTAACTGAATTATTCTGAAAAGCACATTTAAAGATCCAATTATTTCAACCACTTTGCAAAAGATTTTCTTTGTGAAAAACACCTTACAGGCTTGTAACTCTAACATATTTCTATTTATTTACTAAGATTTGTGAGATGATAAGAGGTTTTTCACATAAAAGAACTTTTGCAGCATGGTTGAAATAATTGGACTTTCAAGTTAAATACACAGCATGTAAAAAAACCGCTTACGATATTTCAACTCTGAAAAATATCTAAATCTAGCTCGTTCTTTTGCTGAAAATTTATGAAATTTTGACAGAAGTTGCCCAGTACATCTAGCTTTCAACTTATCTAAAAAAAATTTTTTATCATTCGCACATGCTCAATTAAAAAAAAAAAAAAAAAAAAAAAACTTTAAATGCTCATATCTTAGAAAATATTATACTTGTGAAATTTATATTTCAGAATAATATTTCTCTAACGTTTGTCAAATTTTCTGTAAGTTTAGTAAAGTTTTATGGAAATCCGTTCTAGTTATAAGCAAAAAACTTGCTGGAAAAATTAATAATTTTTGAAAAAAAAAAAAAAAAAAAATATATATATATATATATCTGCATAATAATAATTGCACAATTTCCACAACAAAACATATAAATACTGTATATTGTATGTGCAGCAACATGCTAAAGTTACAAGTCATTTGCAGCTTTTTATGATACAAAGCGATCCAAAGTATATTTGTTTTTCTTCAATTTGTTGTTGGTCCCCTATTTGAACTCTGATCTAAATCGATAGTGTAAAATCTGAGTTTTTAAATGTTCTTTGTATGCTGAAGTTGCTGGGCAATTTCGTCTAGCATTTTTTTTTAGAAAATCGAAAAAATTAAAAAAAAAAAAAAAAAAAAAAAAAAAAATCTGATAATTTGATTACCCACTGTATAAAGTTTTCTTTAATAACATAAGAAATTTTTCGAATTCTTTTTATTTAAACATTATGTGGCCAAAAATGTACTTCCGGTCACTTTCGAGTTTAAACGTACATTTGTCAAAAAAAAAAAAAAAAAAAAAACCTGGATTTTCCTAGAATTTAAAGGTTGTAAGAAAAAGTTAAATCATTATTTCAGTTAGGATTTTATTCGAACAAAAATGGATTAGTAATATGTTAAATATGTGATAAAACATCTTTTTAATAATAGATTATGGATTTAATTTTAGTTAATATTATAAAATTATTTTCTCAAAAAAAAAAAAAAAAAAAAAAAAGAAGAAGAAGAAGAAACTTTTAAGCAAATATAATAAAATAATTAAATAACATTTTTATAACACGAAAATATAAAAACTTAGCTCCTTTATTATGAACTAGCAGGCTTTGCCCGCTTCGCTGGTCATTATATTGAAATGAAGTCTCAAAATACCATATCATTAATAATAATAATAATAATAATAAAATCATTGAAATCAGTCAAAATCTAAGTTAAAGTTCTCGATACCTTCGATAGCAGTTTTCCCACTCGCCACACTTCACAAAATCCCTTTATAGTGCATGTTGCATACACATACCTAGCCCACATATTAAAAAATCGGGATTCTGAGATTATTTGAAGCAAAGTTATGTTTTAAAACGTGTTTTTTAGCCCCTGCCCCCCCGGCCCGCTCTTAACTGAATACATGTCCCCCCCCCGCTAAGGAGAGGCAGGGTGGAGTTTCACAAAATCAATTTGTAGTGTGTGTTGAATACGCATAAGCAGTCCACGCATCAAAAATTGCCATTCCAAGATAGTTTGGAACAGAGTTCGCATGAAAACATGTTTTAAAATAACCCCCAACCCCCAAGGGGGTGATAGTACAGAATTCCAAATAATCCCTTTGTAGTTTGTGTTGAGTACGCATAACCAATCAACCTATCAAAAAATCGCTTTCCTGAGATAATTTGGAGCAGAGTTACTCTTTAAAACGTGTTTTTGCCCCCCTCCCCCACCCCGCTTTTAAAGGTAGGAAAAGGAAAAGTTCACAAAAATCCCCTTATAGTGCGTGTTGGAAACGCATAACCAGCACGCACATAAAAAATCATCAAGATAGTTTGGAGCAGAGTTACGCATGAAAACATGATTTTGCCCCACCCCACCCCCAAGGGGGATAAGGTGGAATTTTACAAAATCCCTTAGTAGTGTGTGTCTTGAGTACGCATAACCAATCGACATATCAAAAACCCATTATTATGAGATAATTTGGAGCAGAGTTACTCTTAAAAGCGTTTTTTGCCTCTCTCCCCGCCTTTGAAGGGGGAAGGGTGAAAATTTGTAAAATCCCTTTACTGTGCGTGTTGGAAAAGTATAAACAACCCACATATACAAATTAATCTTACTGAGATAATTTGAAGCAAAGTTATACTTGAAAACGGGTTTATACTGCCCCCCCAAGGGGAAAATGGGGGACTTTCGCAAAACTTCATTACAGTGGGTGTCAGACACACGTAAGCCACTCACTAAAATTTGTAACCTCAGGTCCTATAGATTTCCCCGGATGAATTTAGCGCTAAAAGAGGGGCTTGAATTTGCCACCTCGTAACTCCCCCCCCCCCCCAAAAAAAAAAAAAAAAAAAAAAAAAAAAAATCGAATATCACAAAAAACCAAACATGATGTTTTGGAAATATCCTCAAGAAGACTCTTGGCGATTTTCTATATCTTTGTGCTGTTATTGGAACAGTTTTACTCGAAAACCAGTATTTTGCTAAATTTGCCTCCGAAGATAGTTTTTACCCCCTCCCCCCCCCTCTTAAAAATCCAAAACTCAAATCGCAGAAAATGCTTTTTTTTTTTTTTTTCACTCAATTCTAGTCTCTCTCTTTGCAATTTCTTCACCGTGAAGCTATTTGGAGCCGAATTATGCTTATAAGGGAGGTTTTGCCTTCTGCCCCCCCCAGGGGGAGCGGGGGGATATTTTGCAAAATCCCGCCTTAATGGGCGTCAGGGTCCTAAAACCAACGTGCTCACCAAAATTTGCGAGTCTATCTCCCATACAATTGCCACGGCTGTGTTGAATCTGTGAATCAGTGATTTTACCCTTTTATTCCCCACCACGCCCCCAAAGGGGTAAAGGGGGGGGCTTTCACAAAATCCTTTTACAATGGGTTTTGGACACACGTAAATAAGCCACACACTAAAATTTGTGACCTCAGCTCCTATAGATTTCCACGGACGAATTTAGTGCCAAAAGGGGGGGGGGAGGGGGGGTCGAATTTGCCCCTTCGTAACTCCCCCCAAATCGAAAATCAGAAAAAATCAATTTTTGCAAATACCTTCAAGAAGACGTTTGGCTTATATATATATATATATATATATATCTTTGAGCTATTACTGCTAGAATTTTACTCGAAAATCCATATATTGCTAAATTTCCCCCCGAAAATCCTTTTTACCCCCTCTCCCCCCTTAAAAATCCAAAATTCCAAAATCGCAGAAAATGATTTTTTTGTACTTAAGTCTAGTCTCCCCATCTGCAATTTTTTCATCGTGAAGTAATTTGGAGCCGAGTTATGCTTATAAAGGTGTTTTTGCCTCCTGCGCCTCCGAAAATCATTTTCCCCCCCTTTTCCCCCTTAAAAATCCAAAAATCCAAAATCGCAGAAAATAATTTTTTTGTATTCAAGTCTAGTCTCCCCATCTGCAATATCTTCCTCGTGAAGCAATTTGGAGCCGAGTTATGCTTATAAAGTTGTTTTTGCCTTCTGCACCTCCGAAAATCATTTTCTTCCCTTTTCCCCCTTAAAAATCAAAAATTCCAAAATCGCAGAAAATGATTTTTTCGTATTCAATTCTAGTCTCCCCATCTGCGATTTCTTCACTGTGAAGTAATTTGGTGCCGAGTTATACTTATAAATGTGATTTTGCCTTATGCGCCCCCGAAGATCTCATTTTTACCCCCTACCCCCCTTAAAAATCCAAAATTCCAAAATCGCAGAAAATGATTTTTTTGTATTCAAGTCTAGTCTCCCCATCTGCAATTTCTACACCGTGAAGCAATTTGGAGCCGAGTTATGCTTATAAAAGTGGTTTCTGCCTTCTGCCCCCCCCGGGGGGGAACGAGGGGGTATTTCGCAAAATCCCGTCTTAGTGAGCGTCAGGGTCCTAAAATCAACCTGCTCACCAAAAATTGTGACTCTATCTCCCATAGGATCGCCACAACCGTGTTGAGTCAGTGGATCAGTGAGTGAATCAGTCAGTGAGTTTACTCTTTTATATATATAGATGAAATATTATGAATGAAATATTATGAATGAAAATTATAAGTACTATAAATAAAATTCCTTCCAATCCTTATGGAACTTTTTCTTCTTTTATCTGACAGATTTCGAACATCACTGCAGTTTGGTTTTACGTTGAAACCAAAGATTTTATTTAATTTATCTAACATTTTCGTTTATTTTTATAAAAGATTGAAAGTTTTAATTTATAATTTAGAAGGATTGTAGTAAGTTCATATGCCATTATTCAAAATAAATAACATTTTCATAATTTAAAAACCAGCTGAATCTAAGAAATGTTAAGTGACTTTTGTGTGGCTTCCGATAAAATATTATTTTTTAAATTTCAAAGAAGTGTTGCTATCTAACGAACAGGGAAGAAACATAAGTTTAAAAATATAGTAAAAAATGGCGGGGGAAGGGGGAGAGGGGGGGGGATATCGAAAAAATGAGGCATTAAAAAAAAAAAAGTTACATGTTAACTGTTGCATAAAAAAAATGTTTGTTTCGTCTGCGGAACCAATAAACATATTTTTAAATAATTAACAAACTTTTTTTTAAATAATTAAAATAAAATTGAGAAAAATCGTGCTAAAGATGATAGAACGGTTTCAGTATAGAATCCCTCTGTGAAATTTAAAATTTGGCACCGAATTAGCTCGGACGTTTCTTTCCAAGGTCTTTACTTACGCAGTTGCGATAGCCTTCTTAATTCCTCACCGAAATGGCAATGAAAATTTAAAGGCCACCAAGAGGCTCCTAAATTAAAACTATACCAAAGAAATAATAAATAAATAAATTTTAATAATAATAAATTTACTTTTTAATAAAATGCTCAATTGACGACTTGACTTCTGCCGCCATTTGACGTCATGATGATTTCCTTTCATTTAACCTATAGGAGTCTTAAGTTAGCCCACAAATAAAGAAATATAGCCAATCATAGCACAACTTTTTCCCACAAACAGTGAAAACTCCGCCTCGTTCTATTCGTCTATTTGTAAAAACTTTTATCTATTTCAAAATCGATTGGTAACTAGTTGGATTAACAATTATCAGAATAAACCGGTTGGTGTATTAATTACCGTTTTGTGATATGACCACCTGTCACGTCTGTGAGGTAAATTCTTAGCCAAGATAGTGTTGGGAGAAACTTTTCTTACCCAAACTAGCGGGGCATATAAATTAGAGTAATCGCAAAATGTAAATAAAAACATAAAAAGATTAAAAACATGAAAATCATATAATAAAAATTAAAGTTGTACTATGGTTTATTAGAACAACAGGACAGTTTATTTCAGACAGCGATTTTCTGCTGTCGACATTTATTGCATTACACCTTAAATTTGCCAAGATGTCCACCAATATCCAACTTTAGCATTTAATTTCTTAAATTATCTTAAAATATTATGTCTAATCTCTAAAAACTTTAACAAAACCTACTAATAAGTGAGAAATTCACATATTTTGATGATGACTTCTTAACATTTATAATTGTAGTACATTTACTAAGACATGTATTATTTTAATATAACCAATTTAAATATCTCACATTAAAACTGTAAAAAGTCTTTGTAAAGTCTAAAAAGTTTCACAAAAACATTCCCAGTTTATACATTAAAACATTTCATCTAGTTATATATCATTTCTTCTTAGTTTGCAACTCTTTATCGTTGAGTCTTCATCAGAGTTATAGGTAAAGTAAAACTTTTCTTTAAAATATATAAGTTCAAATATATATATATATATATATATACATATATTTGGTAATAGAGATAGTTAACTGGGGAAAAAAATTGTGTATGTAGGAGCCTCGCCTCCCCCCCTGGGGGGAAGTCCCCCCTCGAGGGGAGTAAATTTTCATGATGGGTATCTTTGAAAAGAGCTCGTCAATACCTTTAAAACGAATGGTTCAACCATCGATCTGCGATAATTTAAAACAAAGTTATCGATTTTTTTTTTTGAAAAAAAAACTTCAAAAAAAAAATCGTATTTTTTTTTTTTTTTTAAATATTGAGAATAAAATGAGCTTTTTTTTGGATATTTGGTATTATACTACTTCTGTAACATGGAAATCGTCTGCATTATCATAAAAGATAATTTTTTAAATAATAATTTTAATAAATTATTTTTTAAAAACAGAATTATTTTTAATAACCGAATTAAATTCTATATAACATTATCTATATAATTAAAATCTATATAATTAAATTCTATATAACATTAATTCTATATAGCATTAATGAAACGGGGCGCCCCCCTCACACAGAACTAATTATCATATAAAACTCTTCAGAAGCCTAATATGAATTGTTTAACACAGGTTTACATAACAGTACTCGTTATCTTACCTTTTAATCTGCAAACTGTATTTATCGTATTAAATTTCAGGGTAAGAGAAAGTCATGTGAGTGACACACCAGATTATTTATTATGTTTTCGTTTCTAAAATTTTTGATTTTTTATATTTTTTCTAAAACTTAATTTTGAGAAAAATTGAATAATTATAAGTTTAAAAATTATTACTTTTCTAAAGTTATATAAAATTCGATTAATGATATGATAACGAACATATGCCATACAAATCTTGTGTTTATATGATTATTTGTTTAAAAATTATGCGCAAAAGAAGAGAACGAGAAAACGGATTGTGGCTTTAATTTTGAACACCAGTGTACTTTCTTCTATTAAGAAGAAAATGGTAATTTTTATTTATGTTTGCCATCATTCGAAAGCTACTATTGACTATTTTAATATTATTGTATCTTCGTAAAATTATTTTTATAATATATGTTTTATGTATTTTTAATGGGCCTCTGAAAACATATAAATCCATAGAAAACTAACAGTCGAAAATTATTATGAATCAAATACTTTTTTCTACTGAATATAGAAAAAAGTAAAAATTCAATAACTTAATTCATAGTGCTAAATTTAATACTCATAGACAATCAGTACTTCAGCTGATTGATTATTAAAGATATTTAATAATTAATTCCTGTCTTTAGAGTATATTATCACTTAATATTATATTTTTATTCGTACTTAAACTAAGCAATCAAAATTAATGATTTTAATTTAAAGTTTAATTATTATTAAGAAACTAGTAGTCCACAACACTTTCTTCTATATTTTCTCATACAAATTCAAAAATTGTCTATAAATAACATCTTAAAATAAGTTATATGCCATACAAGTTGAGATATAGCCTTCCCGTTATCAAGGAAATTTTCAGTATAGCAGCGCCATCTATTGGTCTATATAAGCATCCAACATGAATCAGCATAATGTCTCAAAATGACTTTCTTACATATCAGGTTTTGTATGATTTTTCGCAAGAAAACCTGAGATATAGTTTTTCCATAAATTGTGGAAATCGCTGTATCGCTTCCTGTTGAGCGGTTGACACCAAAAGTTGATAAGCACTCATTTATGTCAAGGTGCGTCTACATATAAATTAATATGAAATTCTGTGCAGCAGTTCTGGAGGTACAGTCGCCACAAAATTTTTGTCTCGCACATACTCACAGAGAGAGAGAGACACTTCCTAAAAATCGTCAAATCGTTTTCTACATCTCTCAAAACGTGCAAATATGTCGAAAATCGTAAGTAGAAAATTTTTACGAATTCGATACTTTCATCTATTGAGTATAAAAGAAAGTAAAAACATAAATACGTAATAATGCATTAAAAAATAACATGGCATTCTTAATTACACAGGCCTACAAAAATGAAGTTGACAAAATTTGATTTGATGATTTCAGCTGTTCTTTATGGTTTTTGATATGCTGAATCCAAAAATGAAGCCCATTTTTCTCTATCACGTATAGATTTTTGTCAATACAGGGTGTTTACCGACACAATTTCTTACATATATACCATCATAACAATAAGTTGGTGGGTTGGTTGATATGGTTTTAAGTCGCACTAGTGCTTCACAATTACAACAATAGGTATCCATGATTAATTAATCATGGAAACATACTGTAAAACTTACCATATAATTATATTGGTGGAAGAGTAATGGAAGAAATTATATTGGTAGGCACCCTGTATTGACAAAAATCTATACCTGATAGAAAAAAAAAACTGGCTACATTTTTGGTTTCGGCACACCAAAAAACATAAAAATCAGCCAAAATTATAAAATCAAAATTTTACATGTCGAACTGTGTTATTATTTTATTTAACAAAATTAAGTAAAATTCCGTTTGCATAGATTAAACTTGCACGAATTAAAATTGTTTATTAAAACTTCGATTATATATTTTTCTAATATCGCTTTGTGTCAGTTCCTTGAAATAAGTATATCGTACAATACTGTTGCACAGTCGAGGTTCGTAAATTATTCGTGAGTAAAAGACAGCCCTTGCAGAGGCTTAAAAGTTTATTTACAGAATATTCCATAAGGTTACAGGTCTGTCAAATAAGTATCAACTTCCGTTTTACCAGAAAACGCAGCTTAAATAACAGCTGACAACTTAAAAAGCACAGCATAAACTGTAAAATAAGCAAAACACAATATATAGACTATAATAATTAGCATAGACTTGGCTCTTTATACCGCAATGGTATGGCGAGAAACTAACTAACTACGGCCGGAATGCAATCCCTTTATATAGCTTCGTAGAATTCGAGAATTTTCCAGTAATTCGCGAAATATTCGATTTAGAGATTAGATAATCGATATATCAATAATAAGGATTTCCTTGGCGACAATGACAAAATTTCTATGGTGTCTGTCTGTAGGGTGTCTGTTAGTCTGTTAGTGTGTTAGTGTGTTAGTGTGTTAGTCCGTTAGTTTGTTAGTCTGTGTACACGATATCTCAAGAACAAATGGTCGCAGAGAGGTCAGATCAGTTTTAAAATATTACTTTCGACACTGGCAAGAAACCTATTCATTTGCAACATTCGAATTTAAAAACTTCGTAAGTTATTAGAAATTTACGACTTTCTTAACATGGGAGAATAGGACAAAAATTCACTTAAATGTGCATTAAATGGAAACTTTTTACTGTAAAAATGTCAGACCAGTTTTAAAATATCCGTTTTGATGCCGGAATGAACATAAGTAACTATAAATATGCTACTTTGAAAATTTCGCAAGTTATTGGAAATTTACGAATTTCTTAACATGGCAGTATAGGGCAAAATTTCACATAAACGTCAATTTTGAGAGATATTTTCATCGTAAAGATGTCAGACTTCTTTTGAAATATTATTAAGGACACTGGCATGAATATTAATGACTATGAATTTTCCAATATAAAGATTTCGTAAGTTATTGGAAATTTACGAATTTCTTAACATGGCAGAATAGAGAAAATTTCACATAAACGTCAATCTTGAGGGATATTTTCATCGTAAAGATGTCAGACCACTTTCGAAATATTATTTAGGATACTGGCATGAATATCATAGACTATGATTTTTCCAATTTAAAAAATTCGTAAGTTATTTGGAATTTGCGATTTACTTAACATGTCAGAATAAGGCAAAATTGAGCATAAACTTCCATTTTGAGGATCCTAAATACATTAGACAACTTCAAAATTACGTTTATGATATTTGTTTGAACATGATTGAATACAAATATTCTACTAGGAAAAATTATTCGTAATTTACTAAAATAATTTACTAAAATACTATTAATAACTAAATTATTCGTAATTTACGATTTTATCAACATAGCGAAATTGTAAATTTTTCATATAAATATGAATTTTGAGGATTATTGCATTGGAAATAGTAGCATGAAAACTAAACAACGGAATTGACGCCGATAAAATAAATTAATAGATTAGAATAAGATAAATATATCGAAGTGAACGGTGGATAGCCTATTAGGCGGGGATTTCTTTCTGTCACTGTATCAAGCTTTGGTCAAATTCATTTCTTTTAACATGATTATAATATGTCTCGCACTAGAAATTTCTGAGAACATAAATATGATGGGGAACTGAGCAGAGTCCACCTATGCCAACTAGTTTTCTTCTCGTTTTGATCAGATTCCACATTTTCTCTGATAAATTTAATTGTTTCAGTCTTTCTTCATTTTTTGTTCTATACCTCTAATTATGAACATTCAGCACACAATCCCGCTTCTGACACCAGTATTACTCGGTACTAGGGGTTCGTGAATTATCCGTGAATGAAAGAGAGGCTTTATAAAATCTTAAAAGTTTATTTACAGAATATTAAAGAATACTGAAGGTCTGTAAAACAAGTATCAAGTTCACAGCTTTGCTTTTCTCTGAATAGGAACATAAGTAGTGTATAACACAAGACAAAAGCAGAACAATATTATCGAAATCCCCATATTTGATATCGCATTGAAATACACAGTATTTAATAATGTATCTTTTTTTTTTTTTTTTTTTTAATAAAATAAGGTGTCAGAAATCTGTCTTAAAGTTCGAAAAATCAATAACAATTTGCTACCATTTTGAGATTTTTGGATAGAAGCATATACTGACACACAAAATAAACAACGGTAGCATTAACTTTTTTTTTTTTCTTTTTTAAGAATACAGAGAAATTCGTAACGTTTAGGCCATTCAGCGATATAGCTTTAAAATCCGCCACCCTTGCAGACTTTTAAATTTTTATTTCTATTTAGCGATGATTTTTTTTTTTCTTTTATCTTTGTGTGTGTGTGTGTGTGTGTGTATAACTGTTTGTTAAAAAACATTTGGAGCCTATTTTTTAGTTATTTTAGGACAATATGTAATACTCTATATATATTTCTAGTGTAGAACTAGGTCTAAAAGGGCACTTGAGGCAGAAAGACGCAACTTTTTAAAGTGCATTTTTACAACAGTATGATCTAGTCCAGAGGTGGGGAACCTTTTATCATTGGAGGCCATATTTAGATTAGGTGGTAATAAAGGAGGCCGCAGAAGCTGATATACCCATATACGTGATTTTTGTGAAATTATTATATTTTCTGTATTTTTATCAATATTTTCCATTATATAGAAATAACAAAAAAAAAAAAAAAAGTTATTTATTATTTAATTATTTAACATAAAACACTACAATTGAAATATACATGTATTCTTATAAGGGTAATAACTTGTTATAACATTAATATTTACCATTATTTTTAGCAAACAATAAGAAATCAATATACTATTTCAAAAATAAATAAATAAATAAGTTGAAGTATTTTTAATTAAATTTGTTACATGATAAAGAATCTCAATAGAAAATAATAATATTAAGCAGAAAATTATTTATAGAAATATTTTTAAATAGATTTATTACATTACAGTCGGTAACAAAAGTGTCCGAACACTAGCAAAAATTCCTATGTAAAAAAAGTACACTTCATACGGTTTTGCTAAATAAATCCTTGTCGAATCTTGTTCTTAGTCAGTGTAAGAACATGATTCGATGAGGATTTATTTAACAAAACCATATGAAGTGTACTTTTTTTACATAGGAATTTTCGCTAGGGTTCGGACACTTTTGTTGCCGACTGTACGTGCGTATTAGAGGTGCTAAGTACAGGGGGGGGGAGAGTAAATACTGCCTGTTACCATTAAAAACATACTGCTCACGTAGGTCTGCTTTGACTTAATCAAAGGTTCAATAGGAGAGATTGTAATGAAATTTTATTTACTTTGTATTGGGATTGGTTCAGCTATTGTTTTTTGCTTAATTATTGTTATTTATTTTTGCTCTATCAAATTTTGCTTTTATTATCAAAGATTTGCTATTACGTTTTTATTATCATTGGAGGCCGCACAAGAAACTCAGGAGGGCCGCAGATTCCCCTCCTATGACCTAGTCAGACAGAATAAATAACTTATGTGATTATTTTAAATATTGTGAACATCTCATTATCATCATCATTATTATTTTAGAACCATTTTATAATTTATCTATATATTTAAAGCATGGCGAGAGTTAAAATGGTCATTGTGGTCAAGGAAAAGAAAGCCTTTGCGAAAAACGTCCTAGGTGCTTCAACTCTAAATTTTAAAAGTCGCTAAATTGGTCACACTACTCATGTACCCATTTAGCCAACCGTTTAAACATGTTAAAAAAAAAAAAAAAAAACTATTAAAATGTTTTGATTTATATCTTTATATAAACTGATATAAGTTTATTGTTTCATAAATTACAATAAAAATTTCGGGGCTAGCGAAGTGAAGACATAAGCAAACGTCAGTGGGTACTCGCATCCAACTTGCTGATGTAAACGGCATTTGGGCTTTGTAACATAATTAAAAATTACTTTCAAGGTCAAAAAGTCAAAACATATTACATACAAAATAAAATAAAATATTTCTTCCATTTTGCACTCTTTTTACATCAATACTCTATGGTCTTATGTGAATGATTCTCAAGAATGAATCAACAATTGTTTACAAATTTAATGGATTATGTATGGGAAATAAGTACGCTGTAATTTAAAAATTATAGCTCTTAGAACATCAAAACTGATAATTTTAAAAAAGTTATTCATTATTCTTTAAAATTAGACTGTTTTTTGTTTAATATTAGACTCTTATTTTAAGATTAAAGCAATAGAATGGTATCGCGTTGTGAAACTTTGCAACGTAATATTTTTAAATTTAATAACTGGATGTATATAGTGTCCTCACAAAAAATGAACAGTTTTTAGAGGTCCTTTAAAAAGAATAACATCTATGCAATATATTTTTAAAAAATGGCCGACCTTCATCAAAAGCAATTGAATTATATCGCATTGTGAAATTTTGCAACGTAATATCTTTAAATCTAATAACTTGATGTATATAGTGTCCGCACAAAAAATGAAAAGTTTTTAGAGCTCTTTTAAAAAAGTATAACATCTATGCAGTACCTTTAAAAGAAATTCATCAGTTTTTACAAATAAAAAATGGCCAACTTTCATCACTAAAGTAGTTGAATACAGACCAATCAAAAATAGGAATGTATTTTAATAAAAAAGCACCACAAAACTGGCGTTGTAAAAAATATTACTTACAAACTTTGAATAAACAGCATAAAATTCAATAATCTCGCAAAAATTGTTTCGGGTCGAAAAAACACACGACCCTTCATCAGGCGAATAAAGTAAGCACGAGTGCTGCAGTCAAAGCGGCAACGCACAAAATCGTTTAAAATGAAAAGAAAAACTTTATAAAGCAGAAAGTAAATATAACTACTGGTGTGAGTAGAATTGTACAGGAAAAACAAGAAAATAAATAAATGAGTGACATTAAACATATAACAATCTGAGGATATCAAAAAAATTAAACGAAAATCTAAGTTACGTGAGTAATTTCCAAGCATCAGAGAAGAATGGAGTGGAAGAAATATCATTAACAAGATTTTTCGAATTTTTAAATATGTAAAATGCTACATGAATATCCAAATGGGAGGAACAGACAGGAGATGAAATTATGTTAGTTTTGGAAAAATCAAAACGATGACCTTGAGACCAGCAGTGGGAAGCAATAGAAGATTTGGTAATCTCTTCATTACGAACATTCCGACGGTGCTCATTTATTCTATACTAGCTGGAACCCGTCGAATTCGACGATCATTTTACTGACCGTAATGTTTCAAAAAACATCGCATCATTATTTAAATGTATTTCAAGTTAAAACATCTAATATAATTTACGACATTTCACTTAAAAGAAAGTCGGAAAAATGCTTATAAATAGAAATACTATATATGACATCACTTTCAACAAAGTACAGTCAATGTGACGTCAAACTGACTCCAAATAAACAGTTCCTATCTTTCATTTTCTATTTCGTTTAATACTAAGACTACATGTTAGCTGACCCGTCCGGCATTTCCCGGGCCCATGGTAATAACCTTAAATGAACCTTAAATTTGTATGGTTTTACATCTTTAACTCAATTTTGTTTGAATTTCTATTTTTAAATAAAAGCATCGTGAAAAAATAATCAGCTGTAACCAAAAAAATTACCTCGAACCGAACGGAACTCTGCCTTGTGACCTTGGTGCCTTCGGTAGCGCATACGCCGGCTACGAATAACATAAAAATATTCCCAAAAATTAACATGGAACCCAACGAACCCGCTCGGTGTTACACGGATCCATGATACCTTAAATGAACCTTAAATTTGTATGATTTTATACCTTTAATTCGATTTAGTTTGAATTTCTGTTTTTAAATGAAAGCATTACGAAAAAAATAATCAGCTGTAACAAAAAAAAAAAAAAAAAAAAAAAAAAAAAAAATACCTCGAACCAAACGAAACTCTGCCTTGTGACCCCGGTGCCTGCTGCAGTGCATACGCCGGCCGCTAATAACATAAGAATATTCCCAAAAATTAACCTGGAACCGAACGAACCCGCCAGGTGTTGCCCGGGCCCATGATACCTTAAATGAACCTTAAATTTGTATGATTTTATACCTTTAACTCGATTTAGTTTGAATTTCTATTTTTAAATGAAAGCATCATGAAAAAAATAATCAGCTGTAACAAAAAAAATTACCTCGAACCGAACGAAACTCTGCCTTGTGACCCCGGTGCCTGCTGCAGTGCATACGCCGGCCGCTAATAACATAAAAAAATTCCAAAAAATTAACCTGGAACCAAACGAACCCGCCCGGCAATGACCGGGCCCATGATAATAACCTTAAATGAACCTTAAATTTGTATGGTTTTATATCTTTAACTCGATTTTGTTTGAATTTCTATTTTTAAATGAAAGCATCACAAAAAAAAAAAAAAAAAAAAAAAAATCATCTGTAACAAAAAAAAAAAAAAAAAAAAAAAAAAAAAAACCTCAAACAGAACGGAACTCGGGCTCGTGACCCGGTGCCTGCGGCAGCGTATATACAAGCCGCTAATAATATGAAAAATTTCTCAAAAATTAACCTTGAACCGAGCGAACCTCTGACTCGTGTTACCTCTGCCTGTGACTGCTGCACTGTATAGCAGGCATGCATGCTACACACGCGTTGCAAATTCCACTTTCCTCCACCAAGGGGTGCAGTATGTTGTATACGAACATCACCAATCACCTTGAATTTCCAAGACTTTTCAAATAAGGTGTCACTGGTGGTGTCAACTGCAAAATCCTTTAGTTGCCCTTTCCATCGCCATGGGGCACATCGTGTTCTATACGAACAACACCAACGGTAAGGAAATGCCAAGACCTTTAAAATAAGGTGTAACATGATAGGGTCGACTGCAAAATCACCTAGTACCATTTTTAACCACCAGGGGGTGCAGTATATTGTGTACGAACATCCCAAATCAACATGAAATTTCAAGACGTTTATCACCAATCGCCTTGGATTTCCAAGACCTTTCAAATAAGGTGTCACATGGTGGTGTCAACTGCAAAATCCTTTAGTTGCACTTTCCACCGCCAGGGGGGCAGTGTGTTCTGTACGAACATCACCAACGGTCAGGAAATACCAACACCTTTAAAATGAGATGTAACATGATAGGGTCTGCAGCAAAATCCCCTAGTTCCATTTTTCACCACCAGGGGTCGCACTATATTGTATGCAAACATCCCCAGTCGACATGAAATTTCAAAACCTTTAAAATGAGGTGCTACATGCGTGGGTCTAGAACGGATTTCCCTCTCAAACAAATTTCCCCCCTTCCCCCCCTCCAATTCCCCCTTTTCCCCCCCTTTAAAATCGAAAATTCCAAATTCGCAGAAAGTGATTTTTTAGTATTCGACTCTAGTCCCCATATGTACAATTCCTTCACCGTGAAGTAATTTGAAGCTTAGTTAAGTTCGTAAACGTGTTTTTAACCCGGGGGGAAACGGGTGGGAAACGGTTTTCGACTTTTTTTTATTTTTCTCTTCTCATAGCACATCTATAGACCAAGGCCTTTTTTTAGACACCTCAACCAAATTTTTACACCAAGTAGTTCTCTCAATATAGTGGAGGCAGACAAAAACATGTTTCAAATTAATATATAGATGTCTATTTATTTTATTTTTAAAGCTATACTTTAGATTTTTTAACTGCATACAGGTGAGCCATAATGACGGGCAATTTCGAAGTTCTGCTTTTGATCAATTTTAAATTGAAAAAATTCAAAAACTGCTTTTTTTATTTCCAGTATACTTTGTCACGTGGCCGAAAAACGAAAAGCAACTTTTTCCCGACCTCTAGCATCTGGCACTGAAGATTCTTATTCTCTCTTCTTAGTCAAGGTCAGTTGCAAGAGTTCAGAAACGTCGATTCAGAATTTCATCGAAAACTGCCGCGATACTGAAAATAAAAAAAATTATAACTCATTCAGTTTTTGAAATTTTCTCTCAATCTTTTGGGTATTGAATTGTTGAAGCGAGATCTATATACAAAAAAAAAAGAAATGATTTATCTCTAAACGCTTTTGAGTTATAAAATGTTTTGTGAAAAAATCGATGTTTCGTAAAATCTAAAAATATGGATCGCTAATCCGTATTTTGTAAAAATTTTTATATGGTTCGAAAGAGAATTAAATGTCCTTTCCAAATATACCAGTTGTTAAGAAATGGAACAGTTACTCGGTCGTACAGGAGGTTTCAAAAAAAGACAATCGAGAATAAGAGAAATTTTCGACCCTTTTTAAAACTTTTTTTAAAAATATAAAAAATCCGTATTTAAAAAAAAAAAAAAAAAAATTGTATCGTAACAATCGGTAATAAATGCTCTTTCTCGTGGTACAGGTGTATTTTTGATATTTCCAACAGATCAGCAGCGATCGCTTTAGAAAAACCCGCGAAATTTTTCTCTCTCTGCTTTCTCTTTTGAGGAACACGCTGAAGGGCGAAAATTACGATCCGCTAGCTTTTTAATTAGGCATTGGTCGACGTTTTAATTAATATATCCGGAACTAATTAAAGTTTTTAAATTATTTTTTCACTATGCACTCGGGCAGGCTTCTGAGCACCCGTATGTCAAATTTTGTAGTTCTGCGTTCAGTAGGGGCTGAACGTATAGATGCTCAGACAGACAGACAGACAGAGAGATAGGCAGACATCTTCTTTTATTATTATAGATTTCAAACGCCTCCTAGTTTGACCAATATAACCTAAGTTGCAGGACGAACACGGAATTAAATAAATTCCGGAACGGTTTTCGGTGGGAATGGGATCCTTAAAAAAAGATAATTTAATTTTATTGACGGGTTTGTAAATGACTTTGAAACCAAACGGTGAAAGAATTTTAGAGATTTTAAAAGAGAGTGAAGAATAAAAAGGTAAAACAACTGGGATGAGACTGTGAGCACAATAATTAATATATATGTTACCGCTAAAGTGCAGAAATCAGTTAATCTGCAGATTAGCTAGGTAATCTGCACATTAACTAGGATAATCCGTTAAAGTGAGAAAAATTGTTTTATTTCTCAAATTACCTAGGTAATCTGCGAATTACCTAGATAATCTGCACATTACCTACTAGGCACTAGTTAAAGTGAAAATAAGATATCTGGTGTTGTAATTTTACAGCACGCTGTGTTGTATTTGTTTTTTCATTCGGAAAAAAAAATAGTTTTCTTTTCTTTTTTATTTATTTCTTTACTTATTTTAATCTGTATGTGTTTTAATTTTTATATCTTTTAAAGTTATATTTGTTTAATTTTTTATTTATTTCATCTTTTTTATTCTGTCAATATAAGTTTGAAGATGTTATTCATTTTTAATATGAAATATAATAACTTTAATAGCTTTCAATAAATTCTATTTTATAAATGAATGTTAGAATTGTAATACAGTAACGATTTCTTTTCAAAATAAAAATATTTAACAATTAAAAAAAAAAAAAGTTTTATTAACAACTTATTACTATTTGAATACTAGAAATATTAAATTATATAAAATATTACTAGAAATATTAAATTAGACAAATCAGAATTATTTAAGAAGTACTTCAAATAATTAAAACTGCTTTAACATTTTTTAGAATGCATGAAAATTAAAATGACAATTTTCAATGCTTTATTAAACTACATTTTGCAGCGTACCTATATCTGCACAAGTTTAGCTAGCAAATATATTAATTTTACAAAAAAAAAAAAAAACTTTATTAACACTTTATATGTGATAAACTACAACGAAATTATCTGAAAAAGCGAACAAAATTAAAATAAATAAATAAATAAATAAATAAATAAAAATATAATCATGATGTATGAAATACGTACAGGAAACTTGAAACTGAAAGAGAAAAAAAAATGTAATGAAATGCTAAAAAATGTACAAAAATTTCATATTAAGTATTTATTAAATGCCATAGTATTTTTCTAAGTTAATAATTAATATATCTTTTTTTCTCAGTAAGTAATAGTAATTTAAATCAATTTTAAAATAAATTAGTTTTAAAAAGCTATGGTTTGATAGTTTTAGTTCGGAAGGAAATAATTACTGTAATGTAAATCTAATATTCATAATTCAAAATGGAGTTTCACGAGAGACAGCTTTTAATTAAGTTTAAATTTCATTAATAAAATACAGACCCTTATCACACTTATATTGACAGAATTAAAAAAGATAGAAATAAAATCAAAATTAAAACAATTATAACTTACTTGTTACTTTAAATTTTGTGTTAGTCTTAATAATAAACTTAATCATGGCTTCCATCATCCGCATTTTGCATTTTGCCGTTTATCGGTTTGTCATCATAGCGTAGCGGAAGTGAAGGGGTAAAAGTTTTAGTTATGTTTGAAGGTCATTCGCGTATCTGTATCACATGGCTGTTTGACGTCATAGTGAATGTAAAAAAAAACTAAGGCTCGAAACAAACATTTGAACTTTAACGATACTGAAACCGTTAATCTGCAGATTACCTAGTTAAAATGCGGAAAACTCTTTATTCCGCACTTTAACGGGTCATTTTAGTTAATCTGCAGATTAGCTAGGTAATCTGCAGATTAACGGATTTCACGTTTTAACGGTAACATATATAATGATCCTCATCTGTCATGAACGAATCCGGTTAGTACCACTTCAAAACAGAAACTTTTGGCAGCCATTTTTTTTTCCGTTTGTTTAATTCAACTTAGGAAACATACATATCATTTTCATACATGTTTTGTATCGCACATATTCTTATTTCCTATAAAACCTTGAAAATCTATTCAATTGTAATGTTTAAATGGCTAAATTAAGTATAACGGATCACTGGCTATTATAAACATGAACCTATAAATAGAATTATGTAACTTCATGATTATAAACAAAGCAAGACCAAATAAAAACAAACCAAAACTGTTGCCATTCTGAAAATACAAATTCAAAATGGACAACTTTTTAAATCCGAATGAACGACTCTTTGACTGTTTCATTAAAAAAAACGCTTAAAATATTTCTAAAACATATTAAAGCCTTAAAAATCTTAAAATATTTGTAAAAACGCATTAAAGCCTTTAAATATTTTTATCAAACTTCATTGTTTGTTTACATTGTAAGGTATGATTGGCGCCGAGTTTAGTACGTAAATGCCGCCAGTTGATTTTAGTTTTGAAATTAGTGTAAAATGATAGTTGGGATAGAATGTTTGGTTGGGCAAGTAAAAGTCACCAGTTGAAATGAGTATTGAAATTAGAGTAGTCTAAGGTGATAATGTCGAGTCAAGGTAAAATGTTCGGTTGAGAATGAGAAAGTCCCTAGCTGGATCCTGGATATTTTGGCGATGTTGAGGGTGAGATAGCTGGTTGGAGGTATCGAGTAGAGGTGAATTTGGGTTAGCATGGAGTGTCTGTAGTTATTGGATAGTTAGTTAGAAAATTTGAAAACAGGATCTACGATAGTCTTAAAAAAGTATTTTCGTAAAATGAAGTGAATCGTTTTTTCTTATTATGAGGACTTTAAATACGCAAGCGAAGTGATGACGTCAGTGGCCGTTCGTGGATACAAGAAAAATATTTCCTATGTTTAACGCCCAATGGATTTTTCGTAAAAAATTATTAAAAATCGAGGGAAATTATTTCCTGATTTTAATCCCCATATTTAGGTTTAGATATGTAATAGTTATCATGTGCATGCGTTAGATTAAGTTGTTTTTGTTCTAAAATTGATAAAATTTGAATTTTAAATTTCAAAACTCTAGATAAAAAAAAAAAAAAAAAAAAAAAAACTTCCATATTCCATTGAAAACATAAACATTTCATTTCAAAGGATGATATTACACAATAAATATCCAACTAATATACTAATTAAAAGGAAAATGATAAATATTCTATCATAATTTGAAGTGAAATTTGTTTTCAAATGTCTAAATAAAGTATCTGATATAAAATACTAATATGTTGCAGCGGAATAGATTTGATATCGGTCATCCTTGGCAGAAAATATATATATATATATATATCGCCAAATTATCTGGCGAATATAATTTAATTCCTTTCAAAAATCATGGTTATATTAAAAATTTATATTAAGAGAGTAAGGAATAATATGAAACAATATTTCGCACAACACGTATTACGAAAGTATACATCTGGCATGTATATTTTCGTAGTACGTTTTTGATCGCCAAATACAAAAACGCCAAGGACAACAGAGTTTTGAAATTTAAAATTAAAATTTTGTCAATTTAACAGCAAAAAAACTCAATCTAACATATGCACATGATAACTAATACATATATATACCCAAATATGGGGATTAAAATCGGGAAATAATTTTCCTCGATTTTTAATAATTTTTTACAAAAATTCCAATGGGAGATTAACATAGGAAATCATTTTCTAACATACACGGACGGTCAGTGACGTCACACTTTGCTTGTGTATAGAGCACTTAATGGAACACTGGGATGTGTTGTTGCTGTTGTGTTGTCGGGCCTATATTTTTTGTCAACCAGCAGTTTTTTTTATTGTCATTCATATTTATTGATCGGGTAAAATTTTTGAAGTGAAAACTTCTTTAGGCGCGTTGTGCACTTTTGGGTGAACAAAAATCATTGAACTCCCGTCATCGTCAGCTAACGCTTTCCATTTGAAGTAAAAAGTTTTGGGTGAAGAAAAATCATTGAATTCGCGTCATCGTCAGCAAACGCTTTCCATCCTTGTATGATACAAATAATGTATCATACAATTGACTTGCTAATGTGATGTGTTAATAATTATATACTGTATATTGTTTTAAAATCTGGTGCGGCGTTACACGACTTCTCTCATCTCAGGCACTGTCTCTATTGCAGTTAGACCTCACAAAACCGTGAGAAAGGCCAAAGCCGCCATTTTTCTCACGTTTTTACAATCTGGTGCGGCTCAACACGACTTCACTTAACTCCGGACACTGTCTCTTAACGATTGCATCCGGAATCGTTGAAGTTAGACTTCACAGAACCATGAGAAAGACCAAAGCCGCCATTTTTCTCACGTTTTTAAAATCTGGTGCGGTTCTACACGACTTCTCCAGAGCTTCCAACCTAATCCGGCAAATTGTTAGTACCGCCCCTTTTTCTACACCACTTAATTTTTAGAGTATTTTTCTTCTTAATTCATCGTAGATACATTTGAAGAGAATTTCTCTAAAAATTAAGTGGTGTAGAAAAAGAGGCGGTACTAACAATTTGCCGGATTAGGTTGGCAGCTCTGCTTCTCTCATCTCCGGACACTGTCTCAAAAGATTGCAGCCGGAAACGTTGCAATTAGACCTCACAGAACCGTGATAAAGGCCAAAGCCTCCATTTTTCTCACGTTTTTACAATCTGGTGCGGCTCTACACGACTTCTCTCATCTCCGGACACTGTCTCTTAAAGATTGCAGCCGGAAACGTTCCAGTTAGGCCTCACAAAACCATGATAAAGGCCAAAGTTGCAATTTTTTCACGTTTTTACAATCTGGTGTGGCTCTACACGACTTCTCTCATCTCCGGACACTGTCTCTATTACAGTTAGATCTCACAAAGAACGCAAATTACAAAATATCGAAACACATTTGATTTATAAAGAAAAATTGAAAATACATTTAAATGATCACGTGGTAACCATCATGATCTAAACATTGTTTTCAAGATTTATCGTTCACATTCCGTCATTTTTGACGGGGTTATATACTAGTTATAGATAATAAACGTAACTTTTTGAGATATTGAATATCAAAGAACAAAATGCTTGGCCATAGAACTAAAATTTTTAAAAATATATACATGTTGTATATCATTTAAAAGACTGTATTATAAGCTTTCTAATGATACCAATCTTATACGCTGTGTAAAATTAGTGTGTTGTGGCCCCCATAAGACTTTCATCTGCATTTTGCTATATAAATTCACTTACTTCAAATAATTCACAAAAACTATTATTAATTAAAATTATATACGATAATGAATGCAGGCGATTTTTATCTTAGAGAATACTATAATTAAATAGCCAAAGAAACACAGTTTAACTAACATCTTAAAAAATACGTTTTCATAAGGGTTATCTAATGTATCAAGTTCCGTACAGTTAAATGCCAAGGTGAAATATGGCATTCCCGTTCTGGGAAAAAACTGATCTATAGCAGTGCAAGCTATTGGTATGTATACATCTAAATTGAGTCGGCATAATGTCCCATAATGGCTTTCTCACATACCAAGTGTTGTTTGATTATACGCATTAGAAGGTGAAATATAATCTTCCATTAAACTGAGGAAATCGCTGTATAGAAGCGCCAATTGTTGAGCAATTAATAATAAAAGTTGATTCGCAGTTACTTATGTGAAGATGCATCCACATATAAATTTTTATGCAATTTTGAGCAGTAGTTCCTCAGATATAACCATTCCTTAAATTATGAAAATCGCTACACATCACACCACATGTTGGGTAGGTGACCCCAAAAGTTGATAGGCACTAAGATGTGTCAAGATGCGTCTACATGTAAATTTATGTGCATTTTTATGCAGTAGTTCCTGAGATATAGCTTTTACCTAAATTATGGAAATCGCTGCATAGCAGCGCCACCTGTTCGGCGGTTGACACCAAAAGTTGACAGGCACTAATTTATACTAAATTGCATCTATATATGAATTTTCATTTATTTTTGCGCAGTAGTTTCTCAGATATAGCCTTCCCTTAAATTGTGGAAATCATTGTATAGCAGCACCACCTATTGAGCTGTTGCCACCATATTTTGATAGGCACTAATTTATATCAAGCTATATTTATGCATGACTCTATATGCATTTTTGTGCAGTAGTTTCTGATGTATAGCCTTCCCTTAAATTGTGCAAATCGCTGCATAGCATCGCCACCTTTTAAGCGGTTGAAACCAAAAGTTAATAGGCATTAATTTATGTCAAGGTGCATCTACGTATTAAAATTAATTCTGTGCAGTAGTTCCTGAGATACAGTCGCCACAAAATCTTTGTCACGCACACAACAGACAGACAGGCATTTTCTAAAAATGGTCAAATCGTATTCTGGACCTCTCAAAACTTTCTTCTATTAAATATAGAAGAAAGTCAAAAGTAGGACACTCATTTTTAACTTCTTTTATATTCAATAGAAGAAAATATTGAATTGGTAAAAATTTTCGACCTCGGCTTTTTGATGGATTTACACATTTTGAGAGCTGTAGGACACGATTTGATCATTTTTAGAAACTGTCTGTCTGTCTGTTTGTCTGTCTCTGTGTGTGTGACAAAATTTTGTGGCGACAATATCTCCGGTACTGCAGCACAGAATTTCATACAAATTGGTTTGTAGTTACACATTGATACAGATTAGTGCCTATCAACTTTTGGTAAAAAATGCCAACAGCTTGCGTTGCCGACCCGCTTTTTCTAAATTTCTTACATGGTGGTATAGGACAAAATTTTGCATAAATGTGCATAAAGAGAATTATCTTTTAATAATCTTTATGAAATTTAAAAGAATTATTTGTAATAGAGATAGTCAACTGGGGAAAAAAAATGTGTATGTAGGAGCCTCGCCTCCCCTCTGGGGGGGGGGGGAAGTCCCCCCTCGAAGGAATAAATTTTCATGATGGGTATCTTTTAAAATAGCTCACTAATACCTTTAAAACGAATGGTTGAATCATCGATCTGCGATAATTTAAATTAAGTTATCGATTTTTTTCATTTTTAACAAAAATATAATCTTTTAAATGTAATATTGAGAATAATTTTTTTTTTTTTTTTTTTTTTTTTTTTTTTTTGATATTTAGTGTTATACTACTTCTCTAAAATGGAAATCGTCTGTATTATCATGGAAGATATTTTTTTTAAGAAACAATTTTAATAAATTATTTTTACTGAGTTAATTTGTATAGGAAAATATGCAAGAAAGTCATGTGGTGGCCACAACATACTAGTTGTAAATTATTTTCTGTATTTTTCTTTCTTCTATATTAAATAGAAGAAAGTATTGAATTCGTAAAAATTTTTGACGGATTTACACGTTTTGGGATATCTATAACACGGTATGACCATTTCTAGAAAATGTCTGTCTGTCTGTTTGTGTATGTGAGACAAAATATTTATGGCGAGTATATTTCCGGAACCACTGCTCAGAATTTTATATAAATTTATGCGTAGATGCACCTTCACATAAATTAGTACCTATCAACTTTTGGTGTTAACTGCTCAACAGGTGGCGCTGCAATACAGCGATATCTGCAATTTAAGGAGAGGCTACATCTCAGGTTCTATTGCGTATAATCAATCAAAACTTTATATTGGAGAAGGCCATTATTAAACATCATGCTGTTTCAATTTGAATGTTTATCGGCTAACAGGTAGCACTGCTATACAGAGCCCAAATAGCAAGCACATTTGGAGTAAGTTTATTTTTCTTGATAATATCTTGCCATGATAAATTTGACGCGACAAATTTGCTGTGAAACTGCCGCAGAGTAGACGAAACATAAATCCATCTTTCGTTTCAATTTATATTTGTATTCTTTTTTTCCTTTCACACTGTTTATGCTACAAACTGTAATTACTATGTAAGTATTTGAAATTCAATAACAGTATTTCAAGACAGATACTGAAGCGGTTCTGCAACATTATCTTACTCGTGTTGTTACTTGGAAGAAGAAGCATGACATTGTCCACGGAGCTTCCAAAATATTCGAAGTCTTGTATTGACAAGGCAAAATGAATGTGAAATATGTGCTATGTTTGCATATTTCTATGCTTATTTACTAATAGTGTGACGCAGTGTTGCCAGATTGGGGACATTTTTTATTCAATATCCACCATTAAATTTCAATTGTAACGGTTGCCTAATCACTTCGAAACTTAATCGTCTATTATGTATATAAATATCACTTCTCAAAATTATTGGTGACAGTTGAATAAAAAAAGTCCCCAATCTGGCAACACTGGTCTGACGTGACAAGAATCTGAGTTTGCAATACATTAGCAATTGGTGTGACATGATAAGCTTGCATGTTGCAATGAATTTGCAGCACTTTTAATATGACAATGCTAAGTTTTTTACTAGTTTGCAACGAATTTGCAGCAAATTTGATACAGTAAAAGTGCAAATTGCACGACAAGTTTACTGCAAATTCGGCGTATGGTGACTTCGGAGTTTGCACTATCTTACTTCAATCTTGTTATGAACTTACAAGCTTGCCACGCTGAACTTGCTTCAAGTTTGTTGGCTTACAAAGCAAGACTGCTACAGTTTTACTGCGAAATAAAATTGTTATGTGGGCGATATCCGCAAATTAAGGAAGGCTATATCTCAGGCCCTACTGCACAGAATTGCAGATAAATTTATATGTAAATGCACCTTGAGATAAATTAGAGCCTATCAACTTTTGGTGTCAATCGCTCAACAGGTGGCGCTGCTACACAGCGATTTCAGCAATTTAAGGAAACGCTGTATCTCGGGTTCTGCTGCATATCATCAAACAAAACTTGATATGGGAGAAGGCCATTATGAGACATTATACTAATTCAATTTGGATGCTTATTGGCCTGTAGGTGGCACTGCTATAGTACAAATTTCCTCGATAATGGGAAGATTATATCTCAACTTCTATGGAATTTAACTGTACAAAACTTGATATGTGAGATAACTATTATAAAAACACATACTTTTTTATGTTAGTTATAGATAATAAAACTGTTTGTTTATGGATATTTTATGTTAGTTTTCTCTAAGATGAAAACCATTTTCATTCATCAAGTTAGATAATTCTAATAAATAATACTAGTTTTAATAAATCACTTGCATTTAGGGAATTTCAATAGGAAAATATAGAAGAAAGTCTTGTAGTGGCCACAAAATACTAGTTATCCTGGCTATCAGATTCTTATGCAGATCTTATTTAACAAAGTTTTCTTTAATTTCACGTAAAAATGGAATGGCTACCACTAATGCTAATTAACGGATTCTAGAAAAACAATTATTCATGATTTTGAGAGTGTAAAAAAAGTAGAAGGACACCTACCACAATTTGTTATTTAGCGGATTGTGCACGAGTAAAAGAATAAATACAGAACTTCTTTTTACATGCTTCTGTTGAAGAAAACGTATTTTATTAACCAATTAACACCCAGCGTCCTCATTTGAGGACAGCTAATAAAATAGCAAGTATATTTTTGTGGTTTATTGGAATGATTTCTACTTTTTAATGACAGTTTGTAGCATCACTCTAAAAGATCCTTCAAAGTTTTATGTGCTTGCTAGAAAATATAATTACACAATTTGGATAGTTATTTTATGATTTTTCCTTAATCGCATATAACTTTGTTTTTTTGCGCAGATACACCAACTTAAGTCAAGCTGAATAATATCTGTACTGATAAGTATAAAGGATTTAAGTCCATATTCTTGATTTTTCAGGAGACGAAAAATAAAGTTAAACTAACTAAAAACAAATCAGAAGAATCGATTAGGAAAAAGGTATTTCGTTGACTTATACCCTTTATACCATTCAGTGATTGCCAACCTTCATTTAATAACGGGAAAAAAAGAATTAAATATTTTATACCATACATGAATGGTAAATTTCTGACTTGAACCTTTTTTTACCAATAGATTTTCTCAAAGACTAAATGACATAGACTTAAATCCTTTATACCAATCGATTGAGATTTTTTTCTGAGTCTGACTATGTACTTAACTCAAAATCGACATTTTTGGACTTAAATCCTTTATACTTATCAGTACAGATATATATTATAACACTTTATTTTCGAGACCTCTGCCTGAATACAATAGGAAATTAATCTGTTATCTCGAAGTTTTTCCGCTAAAACACTAAACATCCTCAAATAAAGACAGGATTTAAATTTAAAACTATTGGAAGAATTGTTTAAATTTAATATATTTTACTGTCACTTGTCTATATTAATTTAGAATTGAAATATTCATCAAAATATATATTACAAAAATTAATTCGGGCGTGAACGGGTTAAAAATTGCATTGTTACTTTCTTTTCAGACTGCCTAAAGGAATAATTTTAAATAATATTTAAAAGGGCCAAATTGTTGCATTTAAAAATGGTGGTAAAGGTGTAAGATATATTTCTCGTATACTGCAGGTAAATTTTTAACAATGTCAGAAAGCTAGACAGAAATGGGAAAAGAAAGAAGATAGTAGGCCTAAAAAGTTGACGCCTAGCGATAAAAGAAAGCTTGTTTACCAGCTAAAAAATAGCATTGGAAGTATTGCAAATGCTCAAAATCAAGCAGGACTTATTCAAATGTCAAGGCAAACCGTTTGCAACTGCGTAACAAAATCCAAATATTTCATTTTCAAAAAGCGGAAGCATCATCCAAAGTGGAAAAAACACATATTGATAACCATTTATCCTGGGCTAATAAACATATGCCATGGATCTTAGATGGGACTTCTGTAATATTTTCAGATGAGAAAAAGTTTAACTTAGACGATCCATAAAATTATGAATACTGCGGGCATTGTCTGAAGAATGCAGAACTTTATTGAATTCGACAAATGAGGGGGGGGGGGGTTGATGGTCTGAGCAACTGGATATGGAAGAAGAACAAGTCTGACTTTTTTCATTCAGACTATATAGAAGTGTTGAATTCTGAGCTTCTGTATAAGACTCTGCATTAGGAGGAGAAGAGTGGATGTTTCAACAAGATGGAGCACCATTCACACCATCAATAGAATTAAAAATTGGGTCGCTGCAAACAATGTGCAAATTTTACCATAGCCACGTAAAAGCCCTGATCTAAACATAGTGGAAAAGATTTGGGTAATATTTGTCGAATATGTGCTGATGGAAAACGGTTTAAATCCCTTATTGAGCTTCGAGAAGTTGTGAATAACTCATGCGATAATTTTTGCCAAACAGGTATCCAGTCTTTGTATGATTCACTACCAGATAGAACATTCGAAGTCATAACACCTAATGGGAAGCGTATTCCTCATTAATATCATTTGTATTTTTTAGATTGCATTACTGGCTTTCTACTTTTTTTACAGCGTTTAAAATGGTGGAAACTATTTCTGTTGCCATTAATATTTTATTTTTGATTACCATGTTAATAATACTGATAATTCTTTGTTAAATGATCTACAAAACATTACCTATAAAAATAATTTTATTAAAAATAAAAGATTCTCTGTTTTTTCCCAAAAATATCTAGTGTTCTTCTACTTTTTGTAAACAGTGAATCTCTAAGTTGACTAGGGAACAAAATATGGGTAAAACTTGTTATATTAGTATGAAAATACTGATAGAGGATGGTATTTCAATTTATAACTCAGCATCTTATAGCCGTTCCACGTTGAAATTTACAAAAGTCAAAGGTCAAAATGTTTAACCTTAAAATGAAAATTTCAAAAATATACACATGTGATATATCATTTGAAAGCTTGTATTATAAGCTTTCTAATCATACCAATCTTATACCTCTAAGTTAATTAGAAAACAAAATATGGGTACATTTGTAATAGAAAAATTTTGAAAATTTGCATTTTTCACCCATTTTTGCAACCCTGTATGTAAAAACTAAAAGAGGTAGGTACTGATTAATTGGTATACATTCGATTGTCTATAGAAAAAATAAATGAGCACAGTTTCATAAAAATATGAGGGGTTAGGTTTTAACTGTGTTGATTTGACATGGAAATGATGTTCTTCTGTTGCAAGTTTCCATTTTTTAACAGGACACGATTATCTCAATGCCCATCTTTCTAGAATTGGTCTAAAGGATTCTCCGGTTTGTTGTTTGTGTAACTCTGGATCCTCAATGGACAGATTACATATTGTCATGTGTTTTGCACTTAAAAGTTTTAAACATATTGTTCAGAAATATTGGGTGGCCAGAAGGCTAATGACTTGATTGTTAAAACCTGGCATTTGTAATAAATAAATTTGACATGGAATGACCCAGTTTCAATCTGGAGATCTTTTGTGGACCAGTTTTGTGTAACACCATAATAAATTAGAAATATCAGGCCTATCGTTACAAATTCGGTAGCAAATGAAAGGGGCAATTTTTCTGAATCCAGGGATGCAAACAGTTTTTCGAGATGACAATTAGATTTTTTAAAATTAACTAAAATATGAAATTTGGGGGGGAACACTTCATTTTATTTCATTTCAGTCATTTTAAAATGTACGTGGTCCAGATTTACGGTCAAAAAATGAGATAGAAAATAAATTAAAAATTAAAATTGAATATTAAAAAATAAATAAAAATGTTATAGATTGAAATTAATAAAATAGTAATCCTCCATACTAAACTAAATTATTTCTTTGGCAGAATTTATATTCTTCTTCTTCTTTTTAAATATATACTAGCTGGAACCCGTCGAATTCGACGATCATTTTATTGACCGTAATGTTTCAAAAAACGTCACATCATTATTTAAATGTATTTCAAGTTAAAACATCTAATTTAATTTACGACATTTCACTTTAAAAAAAGAAAGGCAGAAAAATGCTTATAAATAGAAATACTATATATGACATCACTTTCTACAAAGTACAGTCAATGTGACGTCAAACTGACTCCAAATAAACAGTTCCTATCTTTCATTTTCTATTTCGTTTAATACTAAGACTACATGTTAGCTGACCCGTCCGGCGTTTCCCGGACCCATGGTAATAATCTTAAATGAACCTTAAATTTGTATGGTTTTACATCTTCAACTCGTTTTTGTTTGAATTTCTATTTTTAAATAAAAGCATCGTGAAAAAATAATCAGCTGTAACAAAAAAATTACCTCGAACCGAACGAAACTCTGCCTTGTGACCCTGGTGCCTTCGGCAGCGTATTGCCGGCCGCTAATAACATAAAAATATTCCCAAAAATTAACCTGGAACCGAACGAACCCGCCCGGTGTTGCCCGGGCCCATGATACATTAAATGAACCTTAAATTTGTATGATTTTATAACCTTTAACTCGATTTAGTTTGAATTTCTGTTTTTAAATGAAAGCATCACGAAAAAAATAATAAGCTGTAACAAAAAAAAATTACCTCGAACCGAACGAAACTCTGCCTTGTGCCCCGGTGCCTGCGGCAGCGCATACGCCGGCCGCTAATAACATAAAAATATTCCCAAAAATTAACCTGAAACCGAACGAACCCGCCAGGTGTTGCCCGGGCCCATGATACCTTAAATGAACTTTAAATTTGTTTGATTTTATAACCTTTAACTCGATTTAGTTTGAATTTCTGTTTTTAAATGAAAGCATCAAGAAAAAAATAATCAGCTGTAACAAAACAATTACCTAGAACCGAACGAAACTCTGCCTTGTGACCCCGGTGCCTGCAGCAGCGCATGCGCGGTCCGCTAATAATATAAAAAAATTCCAAAAAATTAACCTGGAACCAAACGAACCCGCCCGGCAATGCCCGGACCCATGATAATAACCTTAAATGAACCTTAAATTTGTATGGTTTTATATCTTTAACTCGATTTTGTTTGAATTTCTATTTTTTAATGAAAGCATCACAAAAAAAAAAAAAAAAACCTCAAACAGAACGGAACTCGGGCTCGTGACCCGGTGCCTTCGGCAGCGTATATACAGACCGCTAATAACATGAAACAATTCTCAAAAATGAACGTTGAACCGAGCGAACCTGTGACTCGTGTTACCTCTGCCTGTAGCTGCTGCACTGTATAGCAGGCATGCATGCTACGCACGCGTTGCAAAATCCACTTTCCTCCACCAGGGGGTGCAGTGTGTTGTATACGAACATTACCAATCGCCTTGAATTTCCAAGACTTTTCAAATAAGGTGTCACTGGTGGTGTTAACTGCAAAATCCTTTAGTTGCACTTTCCACCGCCAGGGGGCGCAGTGTGTTCTGTACGAACATCACCAACGGTCAGGAAATACCAAGACCTATAAAATAAGATATAACATGATAGGGTCTACTACAAAATCACCTAGTTCCATTTTTCACCACCAGGAGGCGCACTATATTGTACACAAACATCCCCAATCAACATGAAATTTCAAGACCTCTATCACCAATCTCCTTGGATTTCCAAGACCTTTCAAATAAGGTGTCACATGCTGGTGTCAACTGCAAAATCCTTTAGTTGCACTTTCCACCGCCAGGGGGTGCAGTGTGTTCTGTACGAAAATCACCAACGGTCAGGAAATACCAAGCCTTTAAAATAAGATGTAACATGATAGGGTCTACAGCAAAATCACCTAGTTCCATTTTTCACCACCAGATGTCGCACTATATTGTATACAAACATCCCCATTCGACATGAAATTTCCAGATCTTTAAAATGAGGTGCTACATGCGTGGGTCTACAACGGATTTCCCTCTCAAACTAATTTCCCCCCTTCCCCCCCCTCCAAATCTACTTTTCCCCTTTCCCCCCCTTTAAAATCGAAAATTCCAAATTCGCAGAAAGTGATTTTTTTAGTATTCGACTCTAGTCCCCACATATACAATTTCTTCACCTTGAAGTAATTTGGAGCTTAGTTAAGCTCGTAAACGTGTTTTTAACCCGAAATGTGTGGGAAATGTTTTCCCACCGGTTTCCCCCCCAGGGGGCAAACCATTCGACTTTTTTTTATTTTTCTCTTCTCATAGCACATCTACAGACCAAGACCTTTCTTTAGACACCTCAACCAAATTTTTACACCAAATAGTTCTCTCAATATAGTGGAGACAGACAAAAACATGTTTCAAATCAATATATAGATATATATATATATAAGTATTTAAAGCTCTTTAATTTCTTTCTTTCTTTTTTTTTTTTTCGGGTTTTAAAATTGAAACATTCATAGCTCATTGAAATTGGAAACATCTTATACGAAAACAAATCATTCAGTGTTTATATTATACCTAGATAAAATTGAATAGATATTTAGATTAGCGTGTGTCTATATTTTGCGGACGTATAAGTTATTTTTTTACATCTGAACTTTTTCAAAAATGCGAATTATTAATTAATTTTAAAGAACGGATTTGATATATGTCATCTTTGGCTGAAAAAAAAGAGCAATCAATATTAAGAGAGCAATCAATAATATAAACTAGAATGTTGTGAAATTCTGAGCAGTAGTTCCTGAGATACAGTTGCCACAAAATTTTGTCTCTCTCACACACACACAGACACATATTTTCTGAAAATGGTCATATCGTGTTCTACAACTCTCAAAACGTGGAAATCCATCAAAAACCCGAGGTTGAAAATTTTTACGAATCCAATATTTTCTTCTTCTGAGTATAGAAGAAAGTAAAAATATTTCGCACAATATACAGATGGGTGACAAAATAATGTGAACATTTCCGGTTTTTTACGTTTTGTCAAATATCTTGAAAGTTCTTAGGAATCATCTTGAAACTTTGTTAGTGTAAATAACATGTTATACCTCAAATTTTTCAGTAAACGTTGTGTCATGAAAAGGAAATGGGGACCAGTAAAAAATTAAACAAAAATCAAAATGTTTTGAATCTCCCTGTAAAAGGCAATGCTTTAAATGCGTTTTGGCTGTTACATGTGATTATGAGCACATTTCTTATTATCTGTATAAATTTTTATGAGGCTACCACATATATCAATGGAGATATAACGGTTTCTTTAAAAACTTGCAAAACTATTTCCACTTTTTTAATTATAACACGTAGGGTGTTAGACCCAGTGCAAAACCATTTTCAGGAAATATGGCACACTACATTAGACACAGCATGCAGTAATCAGAATGAAAAAATGTTCAATATTTTATGAAATATGACCACTTTTACTAAATAATTTTTAACTACGCATGCGCAAGATTTATAAAAATTTCATTTGCTTAATTTAATAGCCAAGGGTGAGCAACTTATATGAAAACCCCAAATGAATATAATTTAAATTCAAAACGTTATGAGAGATTGAATAAATAGAATTTAAGTTCTTCTCAAAAATACGAAAAATGTTAGGGGTTTTATCAATATATATTTACAATCAGCTAAAACATTAATATCACTGAGCATTGATGGGATCGAAATAAAAATGTTAGTTTAGCTTTTATTTTGAGAGAACTGAAATTCTGTTCATTCTATTTCTGGTAACGTTATGAATTTACATGATATTTGTTTGGGGGTTTTATTAAGTTGCAGAAAACGTTTGGCTATTAAATTATGCAAATGAAATTTTTATAAATCTTGCGTATGCGTACTTAAAAATTATTTAGTAGACGTGCTCTAATTTCGTAAAATATTTAACAATTTTGCATTCTGATTGCTGTATGCTGTGCTAATTTAGTATGCCGTATTTCTTAAAAATGGTTTTCCACTGGGTCTAATATCCTAAGTGTTATATTTAAACAAGAAAGAAAAATCATGCAGTAAGCATTGATTAGTAACACTTTCCAACTGTACGCATTTGTTGTATCGAATAACTATTAATATTCTTTGCCTACGTTATCGCACAACAGACAGAAGGACTGAAAAACATACAGATAGACTAATTGATTTTAAAATTACTCGTAGGCATTTTGGAAAGTGTTAAAAAGGCTTAACGCAGAAGAATATGATGCAGCCATTATATTATAATTACAGCTTTTAAACTCTCTGAATATTTTACTGTAGATCTATAAATCTGAAAGTTAATCATATCATATTCTATACAAAACAATATTTCAGAATATTAATAATACATGTCAATGTTTTTAAGATTTTTGTAGTAGAAAGTTTTTTAAATATAACTTTTAAAAAATTCTGTCCCAAAACGTAATGCATTGGCTTTTTTTTTTTTTTTATTGTTGTTGCTGTTGTTGTTGTTGTCCCTGTAAACAAACTAGTTGTACAGGACCTATAAATGACATTTTAAATAGGGAACATTTCATAGGGAACATGAATGTATAATTTTTAAAAAATTCTCAAAATATTCACGGATGATAAGAGCCGGAGACAAACAGATATAAAGGTAGACAATCGGACAGACAGATGCACAAATTGAAATCATATTCCCACTAAAATTATAAGAAAGTGTTAAAACGCTCATGTAAACAAAAGTGCAATTCCAGCAAATTTTTATTAGTACCTCTTACTGTAACTCATTATTTTTGAGTGGCCCTGTAAATCTAATGCTAATCATACTATATTACAAAGAAGGCACACTCTTTGTGCATACGAATAATATATTTCAATTGCATTAAGCTTTGTGGAAGATAAAATTATTAAAATTTGGTTTATAAAAATAACTCTCATACAACACAATGCTTTGGAGAACTTTCAAGTGCCCCTGTACACAAACTAGTTAGAAATGTTCTCTACATTACATGGGAAACATCCGGTAGGGAATTGAATAACATATTAAAATTTCATTAAAGTTTTAATACATTAAAGGTATTAAAATATGGTTTATAGAAACTCCTCTCATAGAACACAATGCTTTCGAATACTTTTGGGTGTCCCTGTACACAAACCAGAAGAGGTATCCATTCCATTTTCAACAGACAACATCCGAATGAACTTCAATAAAATATATCGGTTTAAAGAAATTCCATAAATATTTACGGGAATTAGAGCGCAGAAAAACAGACAGAGAGACAGACAGACGGACAGAAGAACAGCCAGACTTATACATAAATTGAAATTATATTCATACTAAAAAAAAGATAGAAAGTGTCAAATAAGCCTAATATAAACGAAAGTACAATTCTAGAATTTTTTATTAATGGCCCCTAATATAACTGAATATTTTTGTGTCACCCTGTAAATCTAATACTAATCATGCTATATCCTATGCAAATCATTTTCTTTTGTGCTTATAAATAACACATTTCAATTTCATAAATCTTCGTGCAAAGTAAAGTTATTAAAATTTAGGTTATAGAAATATCTCTCATAAAACACAATGCTTTCGAATACTTTTGTGTGTCCCTGTACACAAATCAGTGGTAGTATTTGCTCCATTGTATACAGGAAACATCCGGTAGTGAACTTGAATAACATACTTCGATTTCATTAAGATTTGTGTACAATAATGGTATGAAAATATGGTTTATAGAAATACCTCTCATAGAACACAATTCTTTGAAATACTTCTCGGTGTCCCTGTACACAAACCAGTAGAGGTATAAACTCCATTTTCAATAGGAAACATCTGATAGTGAACTTGAATAACATATATCAGTTTCAAAAAATTCCACAAATGTTTACGGGAGTTAGAGCGCGGGCAGACAGACAGGCGGACAGATATACACAAATTGATATCATATTCACACTTAAAAAAAATGTTAGGATGTGTTAAAAACGCTTAATGTAAACGAAAGTAGAATTCTAGCAAATTTTTAATAATAGCTCTTAATATAAGAGAATATTTTTTGTCATCCTGTAAATCTAATGCTAATCATGCTATATCCTATGTAAATCATTCTTTTGTGCATATAAATAACATATTTCAATTTCCTAAAACTTCGTGGAAAGTAAAGTTGTTAAAATTTGATTTATAGAAATATCTCTCATAGAACGCAATGCTTTAGAATACTTTTGAGTGTCCTTGAATATGAATTAGAGTTTGTATTTAATCCATTATATAGAGGAAAAATCCAATAGATAACTTGAATAACTTATTTCAATTTCATTAAGATATGTGTACAGTAAAAATATGAAAATATGGTTTATAGAAATGCTTCTCATAGAACACAATGCTTTGAAATATTTTCGGGGATCCCTGTACACAAAACAGTAGAGGTATAAACTTCATTTTCAAAAGGGAACATCCGATAGTGAACTTGAATAACATATATCAGTTTCAAAAAATTCCACAAATATTTACGGGAATTAGAGCGCAGAGAGGCAGACGGACAGACAGACAGACAAACCGAATTCATCAACACTTTCCAACCTTGTTGGGAAGTGTTAAAATGTTAGAAAGCGTTAAAAACGCTTAATGTAAACGAAAGTACAATTTTAGCAAATATTAATTAATAGCTTTTTATATAACTGAAAATTTTTGTGTCACCCTGTAAATCTAATGCTAATCATGCTATATCCTATGCAAATCATTTTCTTTTGTGCTTATAAATAACACATTTCAATTTCATAAATCTTCGTGCAAAGTAAAGTTATTAAAATTTAGGTTATAGAAATATCTCTCATAAAACACAATGTTTTGGAATACTTTTGTGTGTCCCTGTACACAAATCAGTGGTAATATTTGCTCCATTGCATACAGGAAACATCCAACAGTGAACTTGAATAACATACTTCGATTTCATTAAGATTTGTGTACAATAATGGTATGGAAATATGGTTTATAGAAATGCGTCTCATAGAACACAATGCTTTGAAATACTTTTGTGTGTCCCTGTGTATAACCCGATGGTGGTATTTCCTCCATTTTATACAGGAAACATCCAACAGTACACTTGAATAACACATTTCAATTTCATTAAGATATGTCTACAGTAATAGTGTCAAAATATGATTTATAGAAATACCTCTCATAGAGAACACAATGCTTTGAAATACTTTCGTGTGTCCCTGTACACAAACCAGTAGAGGTATAAACTCCATTTTCAATAGGGAACAACCCAGAGTGAACTTGAATAACATATATCAGTTTTAAGAAATTCCATAAGTATTTCCGGGAGTTAGAGCGCGGACAGACAGACAGACAGACAAACCGAAGTCATAAACACTTTCAACCTTGTTGGAAAGTGTTAAAAATGTTAGAAAGTGTTAAACAAGCTTAACGTAAACGAAAGTACAATTCTAGCAATTTTTTATCAATAGCTCTTAATGTAACTAGATATTTTTGTGCCACCCTGTAAATCCAATGCTAATCATGCTATATTCTGTGCAAAGCATTCGTTTGCGCATATAAATAACATATTTCAATTTCCAAAAACGTCGTGGAAAGTAAAGTTATTAAAATTTGATTTATAAAAATATCTCCCACAGAGCGCAATGCTTTGGAATACTCTTGATTGTCCCTGTACTTAAACCGATGGTGGTATTTCCTCCATTTTATACAGGAAACATCCAATAGTGAACTTGAATAACATATTTCAATTTCATTCAGATATGTCTACAGTAAAGGTATGAAAATATGGTTTATATAAATACCTTTCATAGAACGCAATACTTTGAAATATTTTTGGGTGTCCCTGTACACAAACCAGTAGAGGTATAAACTCCATTTTCAATAGAGAATGTCCGATAGTGAACTTGAATAACATATTTCAATTTCATTCAGATATGTCTAAAGTAAAGGTATAAAAATATGGTTTATAGAAATACCTCTCATAGAACATAATGCTTTGAAATACTTTCGGGTGTCCCTGTACACAAACCTGTAGAGGTATAAACTCCATTTTCAATAGGGAACGTCCGATAGTTAACTTGAATAACATATATCAGTTTCAAGAAATTCCATAAATATTTACGGGAGTTAGAGCGCGGACAGACAGACGGACAGACGGACAGACAGACAGACAAACCGAAGTCCTAAACATTTTTCAACCTTGTTGGAAAGTGTTAAAAAGGGGAAATTGTTTTTGCAGTTTTTTAATGAAACCGTTATATCTCCATGAATATATGTGGTAGCCTCATAAAATTTTATACAGATAATGAGAAAAATCCTCTTACAGCCAAAAGCCATTTAAAGCATTACTTTTTATACAGAGTTCCAAAACATTTTGATTTTTGTTTAATTTTTTACTTGTCCTCTTTTCCTCTTCAGGAATAAACTTTTGCTGAAAAATATAAGGAAAGACATGTATTCTTTTATCCCAAAATCGAAGACCAACATGGTAAGTATTTTTCAAGATATTCGACAAAATGTAAAAAAGCGAAAGTGTTCACATAATTTTGTCATCCATCGGTATTTTACGAAAATATACATCTGGCATGTATATTTTCGTACGACATTTTTGATCACCAAATACAAAAACACAAAGGACGACGGATATCAAAACCTATGTCCATTTGGTTTCTAGAGTTTTTAAATTTAAAATTAAAATTTTTGTCAATTTGACAGCCATATAACTCAATCTAACACATGGGCACGATAACTAATTTATAATTATACCCAAATATGATGATTAAAATCGAGAAATAATTTTTCTAAATTTTTATTTATTTTTTATTTATTTATTTTTTTTTTTACGAAAAATCTATTGGGCGATTAACATAAGAAATCTTTTGCTTGTCCTCACCGACGGTCATTGACGTCACATTTCGATTGCGTATCCGCGATTGTAATGAAATGCTCGCCCTCTGGTGGGCTAAGGTGAAATTATCACACCACTGCATATCCTCATATTATGCAATCGACTTTCCATGATGAAATGGCGGAGAAAGAATAATAATTACACGTGTCTGTTATATTTACTAACAACTGCAGTGTTCAGAGAGCGCCATCTATCGATCATTACAAACGCGGATAGCAACAGTTGCTTAACCCCTTAACGCGCGCTGTCCTCGCTGCGAGGGCGCACAATTTAAGATCCAGCTGCAAAAATTCATCCCGGAAATTTTTTAGCAAAAACTTACGTTTATAACATAGTAGAAAAGGCCGGTTTTTTTTAACCTTAAAATTTAAAATTTCTTTTTGTACAATTTAGTTCATGAATTCCCGTGGTAGTATAATTTAAATCCGCGTTTGTAATGATCGATAGATGGCTCTTTCTCAACTGCAGTTGTTAGTAAATATAATAGCCACGTGTATTGTTCTTTCTTGTTGTTCTATCATTGTTTCAACGTGAAAGCTATCAGTGGTATGATAATTTCACCTTAGCCCACCAGAGGGCGAGCATTTCATTACAATCGTGGATTGTCTTGCGCCGCAAAGGGTTAATATAATCAGTATGTTCATTACTACCAAATCATTTTTTTTTTTTACGTTTAAATAAATATAATTTTAAATTAAAATTGAAATTTTCAAATATTAGTTTAAAACAGTTTAAAATTACAACTTTAAAAACAAACTATTATTTGTTTATAATAACTAAATCGTCTGCTTAAAAAAGTTTTTTTTTAACTTTCTCTCACAGTAATATTGCAAAAATTTTGACAATTACTATTGGCAATTAAAAAAAAATATATTTTTCTCAAACTTTCAGTAATATGGAATGATATGTATGATATAGAATTCTACTGAAATTTATTACGTTAGTATTACTTTGATCTATTTCTACATGATTCAGATTAAAAGTAAGTGATTTTTTTCCCCTCTCTTTTAAAAAAGTAAATAAATGTATAAAATTAAAATTAAACACGTTTGTTTTCTTATATTATTACTTTTCTTCTTTTCTTTTCTTAAATGTTAGAGTTCTAATTAATGTACAATAGAATAATGCATTTGTGTTAATAAGATGATTTTCAGATGAATTGCCGTTTTCAGCTTCACATAATTTGAAAAATCATTTCGATTCATGAAACACAAAAACGTACTCATGTATGAATTCCTTATAATTTATAGTTTTCTAAGCAGGTGATCATTTATAAGATTTTATTACTATTACTTCTTTAAACAAAGTATAAGGAAGTATTGTAATCAAGATTTGAAAAATGGATTTTGTATCTCCCATAGCTGAAAAACGAAAGATCGTAGAATATTGCCAATTTTGGAACTGCTATGGTGTCTAGTTGTACAAGTTCCCGTTTCAGAGATACCTCCCACTTTACACGATTTTTCGTCACGTCTGTATATTTTATTTAGGATAAAACGACTAATATCATTTATTATTTTTCAATGAATTGATTTAAAATTATTGCCACAATTATTTTTATGATTCATATATTTTTGCGTATCGGAAGACTGCATTTTAAATGTAACTAGTTGGTACCCGTCAAAATTTGACGGTTTAATAACGTTTAAAAGTGTCCAACTGAAATCTTCTTATAGCACACAAGCTGAGAACCACCATTTTAAACCAACTACTTTAAAACAAACGCAAAAAGGGTGTGTTGTTTAGTTTTAGAGTTGTCGCTCTATGACAAATTCAACATAGTCACTCTTTTGAATATAATTATAACATTACATTATTCAATCGAAGGAAAATAAATTGAACATTTATAAAATATTTATTTAAAAAAATCTGATATGTAACAACCATATGAATTCCATTACGCTCTATAAACATAATGTAAACCGGGAGGGAAACTAACAAATATGTAAAAACCTGAAAACTGCTACTTGCATGCAGATTTAATAGCGAGTGGATACTTTATAATGATATATTATACATACATTTATCTAAGTTAAAGTTTAAACTTTTCTTTACAGCTTCATATCTGGAGTTGATGTAGCTGTTTTTGCGAGGGGATGCGCACTCCGCCATCTGTACCCTCCTCAGTAGTCGGTGATGCTGGAGCCAAGTGAGGTTTCCTCTATCTTTTAATTTTTCTTCCAGTAGGTGGCATTACAGTCAGTCTTTGATTTGTTGCCATTGCAGAAATTGCTATTATTAACTATTTCCACCATTTTACAAAAGAATGCGTAATCAGGGTTATTGTAATTTGTAATTTTTTTAGTTTAATTAAATTTAATATCAGTATTACAATTGTCTTGGTATGTTTTATTTAGGGAGTTGGTGGTTTTTCTGTATCTTATATAGTTTTTATGCTTCTTAAGTCTGGTGTTCATCTTTCACTTGGATATTCGAATGTAGCAACTTTCTTAGTTGTTAGAATATGTAAACTGGATTTTGTAGAGGGATAGATTTTTACTGCAACTAATTATTCGATAGATATTGGGGTTATGTTCAACAAGTATATTTACGTTGTACTTCTAATTGTATTTTTGATTTTAATTGAAACTTCTATCCAATAAATTGTAATGACAAATATCCTCCCCCTCTCGACACCATAGGTATCTACAAAATTCCATTTACATACCCTAACAATAAAGAAGGTTGCTACATCGAAATGTCTAAGCGAAAGATTGACACCAGAAATAAGGAGAATAAAAACAATATAAGATACGGAAAAATTATCACAGCCCTAATTAAAACATACCAAGACAGTAATATTGGTATTAAATTAAATGAAACTTCAAAAATCGCAAATTACAATAACCTTGACTACACATTTTTTCGTGAAGTGGTATAAAATATAGTTAATAGCAATTTCTACAATGGCTACTTGATTTCTACTTGATTTCTACTTGAAAGCTGGCTTAGATAGAAATCCTTTTCCTAGCTGAGACTGATTGTCACGCCATCTATTAGAGATAGAAAAAAAACATCACTGCTCGAATGTCACCGACCACTAAGAAGAGTGCTGAGAATGGAGCAGTTCCCCTCGCGAAAGTGGCTACACCAACTCCAAACATGAAGTTATAAGTTTCAAGTTTAATTTAGTTAAAATATGCTTCAATTAAAAATTTTAAAATAATGCTTATTCATACCAATAATAAATGATACTTAGAGAGTTCTTAATACATTATAAGGTAAATTAAACCTGTAGAATAAACATTTTAATAAAAACTAAACAATTTATCCTAATTCAGAAGTAGCAAAATTTTAAAAAATTCTGAATTCAGGTATAGTAAACAGATCCAATGTGTTGATGTGTGAATACATCATTATAAGTCAAGGTGTACAAGAACTCTCATTACTCTATGCAGAGATCGATACAGTATCGAAGTTTGTCATACTGGTTTCATTCTCCTCTGTAATATTTATCTAGAGTGATCCAAGGAATATTTTCAACTGCCAATCAACAGATTTACTGAAAGTGTGTTGATGCGTCGACACAGTAAAATGCATTGAAATGCTTATCACTAAGATATAGCCCCTGAAATGTTTCTCCCCTGTCTTTTTTGGAGATAAAGTGATCAGAAACGAAAAAAGTTTGACACCAACTTACCTGTGATAACTAACTATGACTGTCCTAAAGGCAGCTAAAGACTTTATATAGCAAAAAAAAAAAAAAAAAAATGTAGAGTTGTTTTTTGAAACACCCATTTGAGAAATATATAAAAACTGATCTAAATAATCAGAAACATATCTTTTTTTTTTTTTTTTTTGCTAACTAATTAATCCAGATAAAAAGATATTTAGACAGAAGTTTATGCTGCAAAATTAATGAAAATCAACCTTTTTTCAGATACCGATGTTGGTACTCCATCTAATTTTATCAAAACTGTACAAACAGATCTGTACACTGGAAATCAACTAATATATACGAACGGATATTTAAAGGGTAGATAAAAGGGTGATTTTGCAAACAAACCTGTAGAAACTTTTTTTTTTTTTTTTTTTTTTTTAAGAAATTGAATGCAGAGTTAAAATTGGACAACGAAATCAGAACATATAACAATTTTCATGCAAGTAACCAATAAAAAGCATCTGCAAGATGGTATATGGTATACTATATGGTGAATTTAAAGAAAATCGTTAAAATAGTTTTTGAGATACAAATAAAAATAAATTGTGACTTGATTTACAACTCTGCAATATTTTACCAAAATTTGGTAAACACATCTGTACACCTAACTTATCTTCATTATAAAGGAACATTGTTTTTACTTTTTAAGATGTGATAAACAAACAATTCCCCCCCCCCCACACACACACACACATCCTTCCCCACATGTGAATTGTGTTTAAAGAATAGCATTTTGTAAATAAATTCAGCACACAGCTTCAGGAATTTTCTCTTTTAAAAGTATGAAAATAAAAGAAAAGAAAAGAAAAAACAATAATTCATAATCTCTAAGCAGAAAAATTTTGCAAAACTTTCGCCCAAGAAAAAATCACTGCTCCCATAAGCAGGCGACAGGAAAACTAAAATTGAGAGATGCCTATACAGCTAACGGCAAATCTATCGTTCAAGCATGCTAGGCTTAGTGCGACAATGGCCCAACACTTTACATAACTTGTGGATGTAAGCATCACGCCGCCACAAGCACACACTTAAATAAGGAACTGTTGTTTGCACAGCTTGATCTCTAGTACTGATAAACAAAAACTTGTTAGGTTGTAGTTTCTACATATTGTTTAGAAGAACAATATTTCTAATTGACCATATAGGAAGATAACATAAAAAATAATTTGGATATCAAAGAAAAAACTCATAACTATGATCATACACCAGTTGAGATCAAATTGCAACAAAACACTTTTTAACACTTTCCAACAAGGTTGAAAAGTGTTTATGACTTCGGTTTGTCTGTCTGTCTGTCTGTCTGTCCGCGCTCTAACTCCCGTAAATATTTATGGAATTTCTTGAAACTGATATATGTTATTCAAGTTCACTATCGGACGGTCCCTATTAAAAATGGAGTTTATACCTCTACTGGTTTGTGCACAGGGACACCCGAAAGTAATTCAAAGCATTGTGTTCTATCAGAGGTATTTCTATAAACCATATTTTCATACCTTTACTGTAGACATACCGTAATGAAATTGAAATATGTTATTCAAGTTCTCTATGAGATGTTCCCTATTGAAAATGGAGTTAATACCTCTACTAGTTTGTGTACAGGGACACCCGAAAGCATGAGGTACTTCTATAAACCATTTTTTCATACTTCTACTGTAGACATATCTGAATGAAATTGAAATATGTTATTCAAGTTCACTATTGGATGTTTCCTGTATAAACTGGAGGAAATACCACCATCGGTTTATGTACAGGGAAACTCAAAAGTATTCCAAAGCATTGTGTTCTATGAGCGATATTTCTATAAATCAAATTTTAATAACTTTACTTTCAACGAAGTTTTAGGAAATTGAAATATGTTATTTATATGCATAAAAGAATGCTTTGCGCAGAATATAGCATGATTAGCTTTAGAGTTACAGGGTGGCACAAAAATATCCAGTTACATTAAGAGCTATTAATAAAAAAATTGCTAGAATTGTACTTTCGCTTACGTTAAGCGTCTTTAACACTTTCTAACATTTTTAAGTGTGAATATATGATTTCAGTGTTCTGTATCTGCCTGTCCGTCTGCCTGTCTGCCTCTCTGTCTGTCCGAGCTCTAACTCCCGTAAATATTTTTGGAATTTCTTGAAACTGATATATGTTATTCAAGTTCACTATTGGATGTTCCCTAATGAAAATGGAGTTTATACCTCTACTGGTTTGTGTACAGGGACACCTGAAAGTATTTCAAAGCATTATGTTCTATGATAGGTATTTCTATAAAATATATTTTCATACCTTTACTGTAGAAAAATCTCAATTAAATTTAAATATGTTGTTCAAGTTCACTATTGAATGTTTCCTGTATAAATTGGAGAAAATACCACCACCGATTTATGTACAGGGACACTTAAAAGTATTCCAAAGCATTGCGTTCTATGAGAGATATTTCTTAAATCAAATTTTAATAACTTTACTTTCCACGAAGTTTTAGGAAGTTGAAATATGTTATTTATATGCAGAAAAAAATGCTTTGCATAGAATATAGCATGATTAGCATTAGATTTACAGGGTGACACAAAAACACCCATTTATATTAAGAGCTATTAATAAAAAAAATTTTAGAATTGTACTTTCGTTTACATTAAGCGTTTTTAACACTTTCTAACATTTTTAAGTGTGAATATGATTTCAATTTATGTATCTGTCCAACTGTCCATCTGTCTGTCTTCCCGCGCTCTAACTTCTGTAAATATTTATGGAATTTCTCGAAACTGATATATTTTATTAAAGTTCACTATCGGATGTTCCATATTGAAAATGGAGTGAATATCTCTTCTGGTTTGTGTACAGGGACACCCAAAATCATTCGAAAGCATTGAGTTCTATGAGTGTTATTTTTATAAATATTTTCCCTAAAGAATGTTCCCCATTTAAAATGACATTAATAGGTCCTGTATAACTAGTTTGTTTAGAGGGAGAACAAAAAAAAAAAAAAAAAAAAAAAAAAAAATGCCACTGCATTACGTTTTAGGACAGAATATTTTGAAAGTTATATTATAAAATCTTTCTACTGTAAAAATCATAAAAATACTGAAATGTATTTTTAATATTCTAAAATAATGTTTTGTATAGAATATGATATGATTAACTCTCAGATTTACACGGCTACACTAAAATATTCAGAGAGATCAAAAGCTGCAATTATAATCTAATGCTGCATTTTCTTTTGCGTTAAGCTTTTTTAACTCTTTCCTAGATGCCTAAGAGTAATTTTAAAATCAATTAGTCTATTTGTATATTTTTCAGTCCTTCTGTCTGTTGTGTGATAACGTAGGTAAAGAATATTAAATTAGCTATTCGATACAAAAATTATGTACAGTTGGAAAGTGTTACTAATCAATGCGCACTGCATGATTTTTCTTTCCTGTTTAGGTTAAGCAATGTTTTGGAAAAAACGACAAAGTGCAGGACACAATTTCATTTGAATTCTGATTAAAATCTTTTTCCTGCAAAATTATGCAACATGATGAACTCTAGTTAAATCTTGTTTTTTAGTTGAAATCAAGTGTCAATTTAATTAGTAACCAACATAAATGGCTTTCTCACAGAACTTGTAAGTTATTTGAAACAAATTGGGTAATTTGTTGAAAAAATTAAAGATAAAACTTGTGAATATACGTAATTGTATCTATCACATTTAATTTACCTTCCATTAAATTAATTTTCAGTCAAAGTATTTCTATGATGTACAGATAAGCGCAGTTAATTCAAGGTTCCCATTAGAGGGTCGGATTGCGAGAATTACGCGATATTTTGAAAAATCTCATTCAAAAATGCATCATAAGGGGGATTTCCCCTTAATTTTATCAAATTGCTCTGAGTATTTCATCAATTTTTTAGCTCAGTTGGGTAATATATTAATTAGTTCGAAGCCTGTAGTGTACTTTATTTACTTAACTTCTATAAAAATTCTTGATAAAAAAAAAAAAAAAGAATATTATGTAATTATTTCAGAATACTTTTTTAACACTTTCCAACAGGGTTGACTTGGGTTTGTCTGACTGTCTGTCCGCGTCTAACTCCCGTAAATATTTATGGAATTTCTTGAAACTAATATACGTTATTCAAGTTCACTATCGGATGTTCCCTGTTGAAAATGGAGTTTATACCTCTACTGGTTTGTGTACAGGGACACCCGAAATATTTCAAAGCATTGTGTTCTATGAGAGGCATTTCCATAAACCATATTTTCATACCCTTACTGTACCAAAATCTTAATAAAACTGAAATGCGTCATACAAGTTCACTATTGCATGTTCCCTGCTGAAAATGGAGTTTATACCTGTATTAGTTTGTGTACAGACACTCCCTAAAATATTTCAAAGCATTGTGTTCTATGACAGGCATTTCTATAAACGATATTTCCATATCCTTACTGTACACAAATCTTAATGATATTGAAATATGTTATTCAAGTTTATTATCGGATGTTTCCTGTATAAAATGGAGCAAATACCACCACTTATTAGTGTACAGGGACACACAAATGTATTACAAAGCATTGCGTTTTATGAGAGATATTTCTATAAACTAAATTTTAGTAACTTTACTTTGCACGAAGATTTATGAAATGGAAATGTGTTATTTATAAGCACAAAAGAAAATGCTTTGCATAGAATATGGCATGATTAGCATTAGATTTACAGGGTGACACAAAAATATTCAGTTATATAAAGAGTTATTAATAAATATTTGCTAAAGTGTACTTTCGTTTACATTAAGCGTTTTTAACACTTTCTAACATTTTTAACACTTCCCAACAAGGTTGAAAAGTGTTAGTGACTTCGGTTTGTCTGTCTGTCTGTTCGTCTGTCTACCTGTCTGTCCGCGCTCTAGCTCCCGTAAATATTTGTGGAATTTCTTGAAACTGATATATGTTATTCAAGTTCACTATCGGATGTTCACTTTTGAAAATGGAGTTTATACCTTTACTGGTTTTTATACAGGGACACAAGAAAGTAGTACAAAGCATTGTGTTCTATGAAAGGTATTTCTATAAATCGTATTTTCATAATATTACTGTACACATATATTAATGAAATTGAAATATGTTATTCAAGTTCACTATCGGATGTTCCCTGTTGAAAATGGAGTTTATACCTCTACTGGTTTGTGTACAGGGGCACCCAAAAGTATTTCAAAGAATTGTGTTCTATGAGAGGTATTTCTATAAATCAAATTTTCATACCTTTACTGTACACATATCTTAATGAAATTGAATTATGTTATTCAAGTTCACTATTGGATTTTTCCTGTATAAACTGGATTAAATACCAACTCTGTTTTATATACAAGGACACTCAAAAGTATTCTAAAGCACTGCGTTCTATGAGAGATATTTCTACAAATCAAATTTTAATAACTTTACTTTCCACGATGTTTTACTAAATTAAAACATGTTAATTATATGCATAAATGAATGATTTACATAGAATATAGCATGATTAGCATTAGATTTACAGGGTGGCACAAAACTATTCTGTTATATTTAGAGCTATTATTAAAAATTTGCTAGAATTCTACTTTCGTTTACATTAAGCGTTTTTAACACTTCCTAACATTTTTTTAAGTGTGAATATGATATCAGTTTGTGTATCTGTTCGTCTGTCTGTCTGCCCGCACTCTAACACCCGTAAATATTTATGGATTTTTTTTGAACTGATATATGTTCTTCAAGTTCACTATCGAATGTTTCCTATTGAAAATGGAGATTATACCTCTACTGGTTTGTGTACAGGGACAGCCGAAAGTATTTCAAAGAATTGTGTTCTATGACGAGTATTTCTATAAACCATATTTTCATACCTTTACTCTACAATATCTTCATGAAATTGAAATATGTTATTCAAGTTCACTATTGGATGTTTCCTATATAAAATAGATTACATACCACGACTAGTTTATGTACAGGGACACTCAAAATTACTCCAAAGCATTACGTTCTTTGTGAGGTATTTCTATAAATCAAATTTTAATAACTTTACTTTCCACGAAGTTTTAGGAAATTGAAATATGTTATTTATATGCACAAAAGAATGCTTTGCATAGAATATAGCATGGTTACCATTAGATTTACAGGGTGACACAAAAATATTCAGTTATATTAAGAGCTATTAATAAAAAATTGCTAGAATTGTACTTTCGTTTACATTAAGCTTTTTTGACACTTTCTATCATTTTTTTGGTGTGAATATAATTTCAATTTGTGTATAGATCTGAGTGTTTTTCTGTCCGTCTGTCTCTCTCTCTGTCTGTTTTTCTGCGGTTTAATTCCCGTAAATATTTATGGAATTTCTTTAAACCGATATATTTTATTGAAGCTCACTATCGGATGTTCCCTATTGAAAATGGAATAGATACCTCTTCTGGTTTGTGTACAGGGACACCCAAAAGTATTCGAAAGCATTGTGTTCTAAGAGACGAGTTTCTATAAATCATATTTTAATACCTTTATTGTATAGAAACTTTAATAAAAGTTTAATATGTTATTCAATTCCCTATCGGACGTTTCCTATGTAAAATAGAGTACATTTCTAACTGGTTTGTGTACAGGGGCACTTGAAAGTACTCCAAAGCATTGTGTTGTATGAGAGTTATTTTTATAAACCAAATTTTAATAATTTTATTTTTCACAAAGCTTAATGCAGTTGAAATACATTATTCTTATGCACAAAAGAGTGTGCCTTCTACGTTATATAGTATGGTTAGCATTAGATTTACAGGGCCACAAAAAAAAAAAAAAAAATCAGTTACATTAAGAGGTATTAATAAAAATTTCCTTGAATCGCTCTTTTGTTTACATGAACGTTTTAACACTTTCTTATAATTTTAGTGGGAATATGCTTTCAATTTGTGCATCTGTCTGTCCGATTGTCTACCTTTCTATCTGTTTGTCTCCGGCTCCTATCATCCGTGAATATTTTGAGAATTTTTTAAAAATGTTACACTCAAGTACCCTATGCAATATTCCCCTTTTAAAATGTCAATTATAGGTCCTGTACAACTAGTTTGTTTTCAGGGACAACAATAACAACAATAAAAAAAAGCCAATGTATTACGTTTTAGGACAGAATTTTTTAAAAGTTATATTTAAAAAACTTTCTACTACAAAAATCTTAAAAACATTGACATGTATTATTAATATTCTAAAATATTGTTTTGTATAGAATATGATATGATTAACTTTCAGATTTACAGGGCTACATTAAAATATTCAGAGAGTTTAAAAGCTGTAATTATAATCTAACGGCTGCATTTTCTTTTGTGTTAAGCCTTTTTAACACTTTCCAAAATGCCTAAGAGTAATTTTAAAATCAATTAGTCTATCTGTATGTTTTTCAGTCCTTCTGTCTGTTTTGCGATAACGTAGGCAAAGAATATTAATAGTTATTCGATACAACAATTGCGTACAGTTGGAAAGTGTTACTTATCAATGCATACTGCATGATTTTTCTTTTTTGTTAATTTTAAATATTTGTTAAGAGGATATATTAAGTGTTTATTATATCAACAAACAACTACAAAGTGTGAAGGCTAAAAATTGCAATAATTAAATGTTAAATAAATTAGGTTATTCCAGTTATTGCACTCTTTGAGTGCTGAAAATCAAATTCAAAATAAACATTAAAACAGATTAAGCAATAAGATGAGCAATTCCTTCTGCATTTCTGATGAAAATTTAGATTCTGAGTACTCAAGTAGTACATGTTCTTAGTCAAAAAAAAAGGAAACAAAATAAATAAATTTCCATTTTTAACATTTTTTTTTTCTTTTTAATTGTTTGATTCGTAATTGTAATTCTCTAAAAAGAAATTTGCAAAAATTAAATTATGTAATTTCTCACTTAAATTTGAAATATCCCACTCTTTTTTTTTTTTTTTTAACAATAACGTGCATATGCATTATTTTGTCTTATTTTTCCTCTATGTATAAAGTTCATACCTTTGTATGAGTTCTAGAGTATTGTGTATAATTTTTAGCGCTACTGAGAACTACTTTTATCTATTTTTTTACCTATTATTTTTCTGCTTTTTATACGTTTATTTAAAATGTTACCATTTACATTTTTTCTCTCTGCTACATACGTATATCTTATGAAGTATATTCAAAAAAGTATATATGCTTATGTGCATTAATCATTATTTCTATATGGCGCCGAAAATAATCAACAAACTATATAGAATGATGGTATTTATTTACTCAGCATAGCGTTTTAAAATATGAAAGAAAAAAAAAAAAAAAAAAAACTCAGCAGTTTGTATATTGGAACCAAAACAAACAATTTACAATCGAATTTAAAAAATAAACTAAATACATAATGGGAATAACTAATAATAAAAATACTTATCTTAGGTGCAATACAGAAATATCGATAAAGCTCGATGCAAATTTCATCAGGTGCAATCTCGCGCAAATTGTAATAATCTAACATTTTGAATACACTATACGAACACAAAACATTAAACAATGCAAACAGTAACATTTCATATAAATATATACAAAGTAGTAAAATGGTTAAAATGCTAACAGTAACATTTTAATATAAACGTATACAAATGTTAACAGTAACACTAAACAAAACTAGTATGTTGTGGCCACCACAAGACTTTCTTCTATATTTTCCTATACAAATACACGCATAACAAAAACAAAAATAAAAATAAAAAAAAGATTTTTTTCAGTTTTTTTTGGTTAAAAGTAAAAAAATTCGATAACTTTGTTTTAAATTATCAAATATTTATAGTTCAACCATTCGTTTTAAAGGTATTGACGAGACCTTTCGAAAGATACCCATCTTAAAAATTTACCCTCCCCGGGGGGTACTTCCCCCTAGGGGGGGGGGAAGCGATGCCCCAATTTTTTTTCCTAATTAAATACTACTGTTATCAATAATTCATATTAATTTCACAATCACAGGTTAAGAATAACTCTCATTATGTACATTTATACGAAATACTGTCCTATACTGCCATGTTAAAAATTTAGAAAAAATACGATCACAGCGCCACCTGTTGAGCGATTGATCCCAAAATCTAATCAGCCCCAGTTTATGTCAGGGGGCAACTAAATACTAAGTCCAGTTAAATTTCGTTAAAAAAAAAAAAGCGATTTTTTTTTCTAAGTTTTTTTTGTTAAAAGTAAAAAAAATCGATAACTTTGTTTTAAATTATCACAGATTTATAGTTCAACCATTCGTTTTAACGGTATTGATGAGACCTTTCGAAAGATACCCATCTTGAAAATTTACTCTCCTCGAGGGGGGACTTCCCCCCCCAGGGGGGGTGGCGAGGCTCCTACACATATAAATTTTTTTTCCCAGTTGACTATCTCTATTATAAATAATTCTTGTAAATTTCATAATGATTATTAAAAAATAATTCTCTTTATGCACATTTATACAAAATTTTGTCCTATATCACCATGTTAAAAATTTAGAAAAAGCGGGATGGCAACGCAACCTGTAAGACAATTTTTACCAAAAGTTGATAGGCACTAATTTATGTCAAGGTGCAACTACATATCAATTTGTATGAAATTCTGTGCAGTAGTTTCTGAGATACAGTTGCCACAAAATTTTGTCACACACACACACACACACACAGACAGACAGACAGACAGAAACATTTTCTGAAAATAGTCAAATCGTGTTCTACAGCTCTCAAAACGTGTAAATCCATCAAAAACCCGAGGTCGAAAATTTTTACGAATCCAATACTTTCTCTATATTACATATAGAGGAAAGTAATATAGATCACAATACTCTAGAATTCATAACAAATATAAACTTTAATTAAGTAAAATAATTTAATAACTAAAAAAAAAAAAAACATAATGCATGCACATCTTACTGTTTGTAAATATGGAAAATTGTGAAATTTTTATCCAATATTAAAAATTAGCATCATTGTCTTGATCTCGAGTCTCGAGAAGGCATGAGCCAAATTCGTATTCTGATTGGTTCAGGTTTCTGAATTCGCTCGCTCTAGATATTCGAAGAGGCTCTCAGCGATTGGTCACCGGTTTCGTCTAAAGACAGGAACAGCCTTCAGCGCATGCCCAGGTCTTGCGATTTTGGTCTTACAGAAAGTCGCTTGTGTTTTAATATAATAGATTAAATCAATTTAAATGCTATGCAAACGGAAAAAAAATGCAGCTTCATATGCAAAACTAAGTTACTTCTGCTGTGGTGGCTCTGTGCGCCGACCTTAATTTCCAATGCATTTGATTTCGGAAAAATCGTCGATTGTTACGGCCGCTTTCACGACGTTGCCGAATTGGCGCCGAGGAGTGATCTAGTAGGGCCGTGTCTACACATGTGCACGATAACTAATTTGTAATTATATCCAAATATGGGTATTAAAATCGGAAAATAATTTTCCTCAATTTTACCATGTTTTTATTAACTTCGATTCTTGTTTGTTCGTTTGTTCGTCCACTACAAATCTTGAAATCCATTTTTAACTAACTTTCCGACTAACTAGACATTTGAAACTTTCTGAATAGTTCAGAACACGGTAAAAATGCATTTTTTTAATACTTTAAATCAACTGTTTCGGGTTCCTGCTGCCTTCGGCAGCGTTACCAATGCAAAGCTTTCAATCGATTTTTAACTAACTTCCTGACTAGTTTCCTAACTTTTTAACTAACTTCCCGACATTTAAAACTTTCAGGATAGCTTAAAACACGGTGAAAATACATTTTTAAAATATTTTTAGTCAATTGTTTCAGGTCCCTACTGCGTTCGGCAGCGTTTATATGATTCAACAGAAAATTTATTTAACTTACATCCCGACTAGCTAGACATTTGAAACTTTCAGAATAGTTCAGAATACGCTGAAAATGTATTTGTTAAATAATTTTAACCATCTATTTCGGGTCCCTACGGCCTTCGGCAGCGTTGCCAGTACAAGGCTTGAAATCTATTCTTAACTAACTTCCTGGCTAGCTAGCTAGCCATTTGAAACATTTATAATAGCTCAAAACACGATAACAATTTAATACTTTTAGCCAATTGTTCCGGGTTCCCGTTGCCTTCCGTAGCGTTTATATGATTCAACAGAAAATTTAAAAACATGGTATATAAAAAGTTCTTTTTATCTTGTAAGTATTTAATATATATATTTTTTTTTTAATCCAATGGACGATTAACATAGGAAATCTTATTCTTGGCTCCACAGACGGTCAGTGACGTCACACTTCGCTTGCGTATAGGATCACTACCAATCAGTATTTCCTTTCAGTATTTAAGTTGGCGTATTTTTTTTTTTTTTTTAAATCAAGAATTCAGGTGTGGATAAACATTTTCATAGAGATATTTGACATGAGCTTAATTTTTGAATTAATTAAGTAGTACTTTTCTTTCCTACAGTAAAAAAAAATGTTTTCAGTTTTCATATTGTGTAAGATATGAGGTTCTTTTATGTTCGCACCTTAATTCTAAATAATCCTAATTTGGATTTTATTAAGATTTCTTTTATTTTGTAAATATCATAAAACAGGTTTTTTTTTTTTTTTTTTTTTTTTTTTTGTATGGAACAGCTTTAGTGTCGAACCCCTTTGGCAAAATTTGAAATTTGCACTGAATTAGCTCGGACGTTTCTTGCCAAGATCTTTAGTTATGCAATTGAGACCCTTTTCAATTCTTCGCAAAAATGGCCAAAAATATTTAAAGTCGCCAAGGAGGTCCCATACAAAAGTTGTGCCTTTTGAATTTATTTATTTATATTTTCTATTAAAGACATCGGAAAATGTTTCATACATTTCTCTGTCCATTTTACACCTTTGATCAGTTCTTTCATTGATTTCAAAATTCTATAAACATTTCTTCAACTTGCTAGATGTAACATTAAGTTAAATTTATTTAAACTAATTTAGAACGTAGAACTGAGAAAGTTTTTTGTTAATTTTTTTTCCAACCCGTGGTAATAAAATGTTAATGATCAGAAAATTGCGTATTTTCCATATTAATGTGTATGCTATGCTAAAAATTGGGCTTTAATGCAGAGTTAAAAATCATTCAATCATTTTACTTCTTTTTCTCTAAACCAGTGGATTGTAAGCGGTTTTCCATGAGCATACAAAAAGCGTTCCGATAATTGGTTGGTATTTCTTCATGTATAAACTGTAATGTTCTTTTTAATTTATTATGCAATTTAAAAGGTATAAAATGCTTAATTTTAAACTATAACATATAAATCTCAAATAAATTTTATTTAAATGAAGTGTTTAAAAAATTATCAAAGATTCTTAATATAATAAATTTCAATTTACACAGTTATAAATAAATACAGACAAAACTGTACTTATAAAATGTTTATCTGAAGTGATCCAATTTAAATTATATTATTGTGAAGAGTATAGAAATAATCTGGTGTGTCACTCACACGACTTTCTCTTACCCTGAAATTTAATACTATAAAAACAGGTTGGAGATTAAGAGGTAAGATAACGGATACTATTATGTAAACCTATGTTAAACAATTCAAATTAGGCTTCGGAAGAGTTTTATGTGATAATTAGATCTGTGTGAGAGGGGCTACCGCCCCCTCAACCTCCCGTTTCATTAATGCACCTACATTTATATAGAATTAAATTCTGTTATTAAAATGAAAAGTTTATTTAAAATTATACAGACAATTTTCACACGCAACATTCATTGAAACTTATCAATCTTTATCAAACTTTTCCAGCAACAAACGTATATGAACTTCAAAATACAACATTTGGATCTCCTAAAATTATTCGTTTTTAAGTTACTTTAAGAGACACAGACACAGACATAGATCAAACGTCAAAAAGCTTGACTACGGTAATCAGGAAGACTCAAAACGTGTAAATATACAAAAAACAAGTTATGAATATTTAGCTTAAAACATACATTATTTACCATATCTCTATGAGGAATTTATTTCAATTCCCGAACAGCTTTCCTAGAAATGGTAAAATATTATTAGTAAAGCACATCCACAAACAACAAATAACTAGTGTGTTGTGGCCACCACATGACTTTCTTCTATATTTTCCTATACAAATTCACTCAGTAAAAATAATTTATTAAAATTAGTATTTAAAAAATTATCTTCCATGATTATGCAGACGATTTTCATATTAGAGAAGTAGTATAACACTAAATATCCAAAAAAAGGTGAATTTATTCTCATTATTACATTATTATTATTTTTTTTAATAAAAAAAAATCGATAACTTTATCTTAAATTATCGCAAATCGATGGTTCAATCATTAGTTTTAAAGGTATTGGCGAGCTCTTTTGAAAGATACCCATCATGAAAAGTTACTCCCCTTGAGGGGGGAGGTGAGGCTCCTACATACACAAAAAAACTTTCCCAGTTGACTATCTCTATAACAAAAAATATATATTCGTTTCATTTGGTTTAGTACAGTCTATATATATTAAACTCTACTTACCTGCAATTTCCCCCGTAGACATAATGTGATTTAATACTTTTGAGTGCCCGTGTACATGAACCATTTGCTTCATCTCAACGAAAAGCTTAGTGTAGCATTCCTATATGATACACATTCAGAATACCGAGTTTGAAATTTCTGCTACTATTTGTTCTTGAGGTATCCCGATAACAGACAGACTGACAGACAGGCACACACACAGACCATTCGCTAAAAACATGATTTTCGTATTCAGAGGACCTCAGAACATGCAAATATAACAAAAACTCACTTTCGAAAATTTTACCCTAAAACAATACTTTTTCAACCGTAATTGCAAGAGAAAGTAAAAAGGTTTTGGTTAGGGATTATATATATATAATACTAGTTAGTTATAAAGCGACTAAAGAGCCCGTTAAAAAATGATCATTTCATTTTATTTATTTCTCACTTCAAATAATTCATTTGCTTAGTAAGTGTTCGGAAATGCTTCCTTTTTCTCCCATAAAATCTAAAAGATTGCACGAGACTATTTGGACTCCATGGTCTCTTCTAAATTACTAAAAAATCATTTTTGGCAACCAGTGATAATGATTTTAGAATAGAGAAAGTTTAGGTTCTGATTTAAACATGCTAGAGTTTTCTTTCATTTTAAGAGTAGTTAAAATACAGAGAAAGAATGGAAATACGAGAATTTTTGTGAGTATAAATCCTTTTAGAGTTATCCTTCCGTTATAAAAAAGGATAATTACACATGTGTTAAGAATTATTTTCATCATAATCTGGTGAATTGCATCTGTAAAAGAATAGCCGATGCTGTGTGATAGAAGGAAAGTGCGTATTGCGGTAGGTTGCATTCGAACCGAGGTCGTTTTCGTAGTAATCCAGCATCGCACCTCTGGACAAAGGTTAACCGATTGTCCATCGGTAAGTTAGGATTATCTACATTTTGAATGGCGATGATGGCGTCGCTACAGTACTCCCCCTCCTAGAGAGTACACCGTCGTAAGAGCGATATTACTGCTGTAGACGGTAGCGATGACCAGATTGTGATGTCAGTTGCCTCTTTTTGCCAAGTTGAAGGAGCAGTTGTGTTTGTTGATGGGGCGAGTTGAAGGCATGGGGCGTGACAGGCTTTTTGTGCTGTGAAAACAGCGATTCACAGGCTTTGTTGCTCGGAGGGTTTCTGTGGTGCTGCCATCTATTGCCATAGAGCGAAGTTAATAAATCGAAGCGTCTGTGGTCACCAATGAAGGAAAGTGCGTGTTGCGGTAGGTTGCATTCGAACCGAGGTCCTTTTGGTAGTAATCCAGCGCCAGCGCCGTACCTCTGGACAAAAGGTTAATCCATTGTCCATCAGTAAGTTAGGATTATCTACATTTTGAATGGCGTTGATGGCGTCACTACATGTGATTGTTCCAGCTTTTTTGTATATAGATCCTGCAAATAAACTATATGTGTTTTTTGATACGAAGTTGATGTCTTATATGGGTTTATCGTCGACATCTGGCGTCCGCTAACAAGACTCGGCTGCAAGTAAGCTATTTCTATATAGTACCAGCCGTTTATTAAAATCACATTCGTTCTGAGCAAAAGTGATTTTATTAAGCGGCTGATTACACATCCGGCGATCGTTCCTGCACTGAAGAAAAGGTTATTATTTACCTGAATTTGGAAAGAAATTTCAAAAGGTACCAAATAATTGAACTTATAAACAATATTAATTAATTTTTAACAGATAATTATTTGATTATTCCTTCAAAATAAGTGAATTAAACACATCCCAGGTTTCGATGAGCTCTCTTTTAAGGAAAATCATCAATACTTTCCCGAAAGTTCACGATTTTCTTTTAAATTTAAAATTTTTCCTTTAAAGCTTCTTGCCTCTTAGTTATTTCAGAATAAGAACTAAAAATTTTCTTTTAATTAAATATTATATATATTTAAAAAAAAAATCACTTCCGAATCAAATCAAATTTTCAACTTATTGCCGCATTTTGAAGAATACATTCCTTGAAGTTATTACTAAGACAAGTAATGGGACGTGTTTAATTGCTGAAAATGTAAAATTTACAGTTGTAAATGTAAAACTTTCGACAAAGAGAGATAACGGAGGGATTGCTGTATTTTATTTTATATTTTATTTCAAAAATTAAAAAAAATTCAGCGTAAATAAAAATTTGTTCAGTGTGCATAAATTTGATTCCGGTCCTGGCAATTCGATGAGATTAAGCGGCTGATTTTATTAACCAGTGAATTTATTAAGCGGCGGTTACTGTATTTTGGAATAAAATTATTTTAAACGAATAGCATTTTGTTAAAGTGAATTAATTTAATAGCATTAGGCAGACGATATTTATTTCTTAATTTATGTGAAGATTTTTTGATGAATCTAATAACAAGAGTTATTGTTTTTAGTGTATATAATTGAATATATTGTTCACAAATTTAAGTAAATTGAAGATCAAGTTTAAAATAAATATTTTGAGTTATAATATGGAAGCCCTAAAGAAAATTAGAACACAGCATTGGAGAATATTTACAAAAGCTTGTAACGAATTTGAAAGGGTAGAAGATATATTAGATAATGTAAATAAAATAGCAATGTTAAAATTAATTGAAGAACTAGTTGGCATAGGTGCACTCTGCTCAGTTCCCCATCATATGTATGTTCTCATAAATTTCTTGTACAGGGCATACAGTCGGCTGCAAAATTATTCGAGCACTAGCCAATAATTCCTATGTTAAAAAAAAAATACGTGTGGCACTCGGGGACTGCCGCGGTAAAGCTATTGCATAGCATTTTTTATCAACTTATGCAATTATAATTATTTATTTATTTTATTTTTTACCCTTCCGCTCCCTCCCCCCTTTCCCGCCCCTCCCAATAATTTTAAAAATTCAAAAATATCCGCAATCGATTTGTAGGTATCGAAAACCTCGATGTACAAAATTTGAATGATCTAACTCTATTTTTTTTTGCCCCTCTGTCCCCCCCCTCCCCGGCCCTTCTAATAACTTTACACTTTCAAAACTATCCCCATTCGATTTGCAGGCCTCTAAAACCTATCTGTACCAATTTTCAATGGCCTAACTGTATTTCTATTTGTTTTTGCCCATAGTCCCCCCTTACCGCCCCTCCTAATAATTTTACAAATTCGAAAATATCCGCAATCGATTTGTAAGTATCGAAAACCTCTATATACCAATTTTGAACGATCTAACTGTATTTTTATTTTTTTGCCCCCCCCCTCTCCCCTCCTCCCTTATCGCCCCTCCTAACAACTTTACACTTTCGAAAATATCTCCATTCGACTTGCAGGCCTCTTAAACCTATCTGTACCAATTTTGAACGGCCTAACTGTATTTCTATTTGTTTTTGCCCCATAGCCCCCCTTACCGCCCTACCCCTCTACCCGCCCCTCCTAATAATTTTACAAATTCAAAATCATCCGCAATCGATTTGTAAGTATCGAAAACCTCTATGTACCAATTTTGAACGATCTAACACTATTTTTATTTTTTTGCCCCCCCTCCCCTCCCCCCCATTCTCGCCCCTCCTAATAACTTTACACAATCGAAAATATCCCCATTCGACTTGCAGGCCTCTTAAACCTATCTGTACCAATTTTGAACGGCCTAACTGTATTTTTATTTGTTTTTACCCCATAGCCCCCCCTTACCGCTCCACTACCCGCCCCTCCTAATAATTTTACAAATTCAAAATCATCCGCAATCGATTTGTAAGTATCGAAATCCTCTATGTACCAATTTTGAACGATCTGACACTATTTTTATTTTTTTGCCCCTCTCCCCTCCTCCCCTTCTCGCCCCTCCTAATAACTTTACACAATCGAAAATATCCCCATTCGACTTGCAGGCCTTTAAAACCTATCTGTACCAATTTTGAACAGCCTAACTGTGTTTCTATTTGTTTTTGCTCCAAAGCCCCCACCTTGCTGCCCCACCTGGGGGCTGAATTTCTAAAATTCCAGAAATTGGTTTTTAGATAGTTGCATTAGCTATATTTTAAAGCAAAAATTTCACGTTTATCTATTTTTTGTTTGTTTGAGATATATAGGATTATGCGAAATCACGTTTTACGCATGTGAAATCACGTTTTGCCCCCCTTGGGGACCGAATTTTAAAAATTCCAGAAACCGATTTTTAGACATTTCTATTAGCTATATTTTAAAGCAAAAATTTTACGGATATCTGTTTTTTTGTTTGAGAAATGAAGGATATTGAGAAATTACGTTTTGAAGTGCCGAAGTCTGCCGAAGTCTGTCGAAGTCTGCCGAACTATCTGTCTGCCGAAGTCTGCCGAACTGTGTTAGGTTTTTTTTCGTTACGGAATTTCTGGATTCGGTCGCCGCGCTCAAAGCCCGCGATAGAAGCTATGCAATAGCTTAAAAGTACACTTAAGACAAGTAAATCCTTGTCGAATCTTGTTCTTAGACTGATTAAGAACATGACTCGACAAGGATTTATTTAACAAAGCTGTATTAAGTGTACTTTTTTTTGGTAAGGATTATTGCTAGTGCTCGAATAATTTTGCAGCCGACCGTATTATATACATGTTAAGAGAAAGGAATTTGACCAAACGCTTGACACAGTGACAGAACGAAATCCTCGCCTAATAGGCTACCCACCATTCAGTTCGATATCTTATTCTAATCTATTAATTTATTTTATTGAGATCAATTTCGTAGTTTATTTTCATGCTACAATTTCCAATGCAACTTTCCCAAAAATGCGTATTTATATGAAATATCGCCCCATTTTGCTATGTTGATAAAATCTTAAATTTCTAATAACTTACGAAATTTTCCTATTAGAATGTTTGTAGTCAATCATGTTCATACGAGTATCATAAATGTTATTTTGAAGTTGTCTAATATATTTATTATCCTCAAAATGGAAGTTTATGCTCAATTTTGCCTTATTCTGACATGATAAGTGAATTGTAAATTCCAAATAACTTACGAATTTTTTAAATTTCAAAATTCATACTCTATGGTATTCATGTTAGTATCCTAAATAATATTTCGAAAGTGGTCTGACATCTTTTTGATGAAAATATTCCTCAAGATTGACTTTTGAGTAAAATTTTGTCCTATTCTTTTATGATAAGAAATTTGTAAAATTCTAATAACTTACGAAATTTTTATATTGGAAAATTCATAGTGAATAATATTTATGCCAGTATCCTAAATAATATTTCTAAAGTACTCCGACATCTTTACGATGAAAATATCCCTCAAAATTGACGTTTATGTGAAATTTTGCTCTTATTCTGCCGTGTTAAGAAATTCGTAAATTTCCAATAACTTACGAAATTTTTATTTTGGAAAATTCATAGTCATTAATATTCATGCCAGTTTCCTAAATAATGTTTCAAAAGTAATCTGACATCTTTACGATGAAAATATCTCTCAAAATTGACGTTTATGTGAAATTTTGCCCTATACTGCCACGTTAAGAAATTCGTAAATTTCCAATAACTTGCGAAATTTCTAAAGTAGCATGTTTATAGTAACTGATGTTCATTCCGGCATCAAAACTGATATTTTAAAACTGGTCTGACATTTTTACAGCAAAATTTTTTTCATTTAATGCAAGTTTAAGTGAAAATTTGCCCTATTCTCCCATGTTAAGAAAATCGTAAATTTCAAATAACTTACGAAGTTTTTTAATTCGAATGTTGCAAATCAATACGGTTCTTGCCAGTGTCGAAAGTAATATTTTAAAACTGGTCTGACCTCTCTGCGATAATTTGTTCTTGAGATATCGTGTAAACAGACTAACAAACTAACGGACTAACACACTAACAGACACTCTACAGACAGACACCATACAAATTTTGTCATTTTCGAATTCCTCACACCTGAAAGCGTGTAAAAAAGTAAAAAAACCGAGGTCGAAATTTTTCACGATTACCTATAATTTCCCCATACCTATAGCATGATGGGGAACTCAAAAGCTAAATTAATGATAGAGTGTGATGGAAAAATTACTCAACAGCTTTGTACTGAAGGTACAGATGAAAAATTTCTTGAGTCAGAAATAAATGAGTCTGAGGATTATTTTGATCGTTGGCGTATGTTAGAACAAAAACTAAATAATTTAACACTCTCAGTAAATAATAATGTTGTTCAAAGTTCTGAAGTTGGGTAAAAATCTATTTGAGGGTGCCCCCTCTGCGAAATATTTTGGCGCATTTTTGTTAATAAACTATAACACTATAGACATATAACCTATACATATACACTATATACATATAATTATATAATACATATAAATAGGTTAACCTTAATATATTTACCGCAATCACAACTTGGCGAGAATCAAGGGGCACCCTCAAATATAGTATAACCCTGAAGTTGTACCGCAAAATACATTACTGCGTTACCCCAAAATTCAGCTACCTACATATATTGGGGACATTAGAAATTGGTTATACTATTAGGGGCATTTTCAGAAGATTGATAGAGATCCTAATTTAGACCTTGATGATAAGTTTTCGTATTTGTGCCAAGCAATGGAAAAGGGTAGCGTTGCCGAAGAATTGATTAAGAGTTTCCCATCTGGTGATGTCAGCTATGCAAAAGCAATAAAACAATTGAAAAATCGTTTTGGCAATGAAAAAGTGCTAATTCAAGTTTATGTTAGAGATTTATTGACTTTGGTACTACAAAAGCAAAACACAGAGAGAAAATCACTGAGAAAGCTTTATGACCTGTTAGAAACGAAATTACGTTCTCTTGAAATTCTGGGAATTACCAGAGATAAATATGCTTCTATACTGTTTTCCTTAGTAGAGTCGTCACTACCAGAAGAAACATTAAGAGCATGGGAACGTTACAGATCTACGAATCGTAGGTCGCTTGAAATCTGCTTTAGAAGATAAACAAAATTTAATATCAATACAGAAAAATGATTTGAATTCCCTCTTAGAGTTTCTACAAGATGAAGTTTCAGCTGAAGAAAGAAAAAGTCTAGCTTCACAAAATTTTCATTTTGCAAAATCTAAAGTATGTGTATAAGAGCAGAGGACAAATTCCATGTCAACAAGAAATTTACAAGTAATATACTCAAGTCTGGGAATAATGTGCAGGTTTCAAGTGCGGCTGATCTTTTTACTTCTACCAGAGGTCAAAAGCAGTGTTTATTTTGTTCCAATTTTCATAGTCCTGAGGACTGTTTTAAAGCTAGGAAAATGCCTTTGAAAGAAAGAGAAAATCTAGTTGAAAAATCTCGTTGTTGTTTTTTATGTTTACAACCAGGACATCATATTCGCTAGTGCTCTTTAAAAGCAGGATGCTTATGTTGCGGTAAAAAACATCATATTTTGTTATGCCGAAGTATGAAACAATCAAATGTAAGCGAATCAAAAAGAGAGATAGAGAAAGATGCTCAAAGTGATCAATCACTTTCCAGTGTATCAAAGTCTCCATGTGTAGTGTTGCAAACCCTATTGGTGATGGTCAGAGGCAATGGAAAGAGACGCAAAGGCAGAGCTATTTTTGACTCTGCATCGCAATGCTCTTATTTACTCACAGATACAGCTAAATAGATGAAGTATGAAGTCAGAATATCTTCATCATTCTCTTTTTGGAGGTAAGAGTACCGTTATGTGCAAACATGACATATTTAAGTTATTCTTAACAAGTGTTAATGGCGATTACAAGTGCAATTTTAACGTGCCATGTCAACTAGTCATAAGTGAAACGAAACCCCCTACAACTCTTGAGCTTTGTGTAAAAGAACTTTCAGATTTCAGTATTCATATTATAGATATAGATGATCATCAAGCTCCCATTGAAATTCTGATCGGAGCTGATGTTATGGGAAAGTTGATGACAGGTAATTATAAGCTTCTCCCCAGTGGCCTCTCTGCAATTGAGACAAAGTTAGGATGGACAGTTATGGGTCGTTCGTCAAGTGTATCTTCCAGTGATTGTTGAACTTTGATTTTAATGATGAACAAAGACGCATCCATTAGTGATTTGTGGACTTTGGATACACTTGGAATTACTGATCCTTCGGTGAAGAAGACCAAAACTGAGTAAGAAAAGGCTGCCACAGACCGTTTTTTAAGTACTATTGAAGTTAAAGATAATCGTTTTCAAGTACATTTGCCATGGTTGGAAAATCACCAGGATGTGCCAGTTTTGTCAACAATTGAAATTCCAAGGTGGATTAGATTTGACATTAAAGATAAGAAGAAATCTTTACATGTATTTTGTGATGCAAGTCGATCTGCCTATGCAACGTGTGTCTTTTTGAGAGTTGAAAGAGAAAGTTATGTGCACATACAGCTCATTCAAGCTAAAGCCAGAGTTGCACCTTATGGAAATAAAAAGACTAGTATTGCTCGTCTGGAACTTCTCGGGGCTACTATTGCTGCTCGCCTTTCTTCAAACATACTAGAAGATCTTCTTGTAAGATATATGTATATTACTGGACTGATTCCACCACTGTAGTTGCGTGGATAAGAAGAGAAGATTCGTGGGGAGTTTTTATTCAAAATAGAGTAACTGAGATACTGAGTTTGACCCCCAAAGAGGCTTGGAGGTATGTTCCTGGTTCCATGAATTCAGCAGACCTTCCTAGTAGAAGTTGCATTGCTCTACAGTTGTCTTCGTCGGAATGGTGGGAGGGGCCTGCATGGTTATACTCTCCATCTGTTTTGTGGCCCAATGCGGAAGACATTGTTCTCGAAGAGGAAATAAACAGTGAGAGAAAAAAGAAAATTTTTTCCTCTATGTTAACTGTTGAAGCTGGCTCACTACTATATTCTCGTACCAATGTCTATAAGAAAACTATCTGATCGTAGCTTGGACAAGGAGATTCTATTACAACTGTTTCAATTCCCAAAAAAAGCTAGGTGACCATATATACTGTTCATGAGATAGAAGAAGCAGAAAAAAGCATTGTGCAGCTTATCCAAAGAGAGTCCTTCACAGATAAGAGTGAGAAGAGACTGAATACTTTAGACATATTTGTTGATCAGGGAATACTTCGATTAAAAACAGCAGTATTCAAAAGAGATGATATAGCAGAGTTCAGAATGCCTGCGGTTTTACCAGGAGAACATCCAATTGTGAGAAGTCTTATATTAGAGGAACACAGAAGAAGAGGACATGCTGGTGTGTCATATACACTGGATTCCTTAAGAGAGAGATTTTGGATCCTTTGTGGCAGGACAACAGTGAGATCAGTGATAGGATCATGTGTGATTTGCAAAAGGTTTATTGCCAAAAGTATTAAGCCACCAACTCCACCGCCACCTGCAGATCGAGTGCAATATGTTTGTGTGTTTCAAGTAACGGGTTTAGATATTACTGGCCCTGTCTATTTGCGAGATAATTCTAAGGCCTGAATTTGCTAATTTACATGTGCAGTATAGAGTACAGTTCACCTCGAGTTGGTGACCTCTCTCTCGACAGATACTTTTCTTTTAGCCTTTCATCGTTTCATCGTTCGCAGGGAAAAGCCTTCAGTAGTTTACAGCGACAATGGAAGCAACTTCACAGGAGCAGCTAATATTCTTAAATTTGTCGATTTCAAAGGAGTGTGACTACAATTAAGAGAGAAGAAAATTATTTGGAAATTTATTCCACCTGGAGCTCCTTGATGGGGAGGATGGTGAGATAGGTTAATAGGCATGATGAAGGCTATATTGAAGAAGATCTTAGGAAGAGCAAGTTTGAACCATGAAGAGATGACAACAGCTCTATGCAATTGTGAAGCTATCTTGAATGATAGACCTTTGACTGCAGTAACTTCAGACCCGAGTCTCAGTGTTCTCATTTGATCGGTATGCTTGAGGTGATACACAGCTACATAGTTTTTAATGATGTAGAACTTAGTTTTTTTTTATTTACATGGATACAAAATAGAGTTCTTATACAGGGTGATTATAAAAAAAACTACCCCGATATATGAGACATAGCTGTCACACCGTTCACAGTAACTGAATAAAATTTTGGTGGAAGGTATTTTGAGGTATACACTCAAGAACCATATAAAAAATAACAGTTAACTTCTAACAGTGACAAAATTTCGAAAATTTCAAATGGCAATACCTACTTTCTTTTTATTGGAATGGGATCTCCATACCAAAAAACCATAAATAGCGTTGAAACGGTACCTGTAGCACGAAAATTGCCATCGCTAGAAGAAAAGAGAAAACAACTGTGATGTACCCACCAGAGCCAGATTAATGACGTTACATTTCCCACTGAGTCTTCCACTTAGACGTAGAGCTCCAATAAACGCAAGCCGACTTGTGGAGGCTGGTTTACAGCCTCAAAGTGTGGATTATCTCCCATCTTAAATAAAAAGTGTGCAAAGGAGTGAATTGAAGACGACAACTTAAAACTAATCTTTATTCAACCTGACACTTTCACCGAAACCATCGCCGTCTAACACTGAAATCAACTTTTGACCTTGACACTTCCAATGCAACACTTCTATGCTCAACTCGACACTGTCACCGAAAACCGCCCTTGTATAACGCTGGATCCGACAGGTGACCTTAAAACTTCTAACTCAACACATCTATGCTCAGCTCGACGCTGTCACTGAAACTACTACCATTCAACACTAGATCCGACTGGTGACCTTCACTTTTCCATCTCAACAGATGTCGTACCTTACAGACGCACATCGAAAATGATGCCCAAACAAAAGTTTAAAAAATTAAACTCTGAGTCAGCTTCTTTTTTTTAGGAAGTGTTGCATTTTAAGTGTCAAGGTCAAAAGTTGATTTCAGCTTTAGATGGCGATGGTTTCGGTGAAAGTGTCAGCTTGAACAAGGATTAGTTTTAAGATGTCGTCTTCAATTCACTCCTTTACACACTTCTTATTTAAGATGGGAGATAACGCACACGTTGAGGCTGTAAACCAGCCTCCACAAGTCGGCTTGCGTTTATAGGAGCTCTATGCCGAAGACTCAGTGGGAAATGTGACGTCATTAGTCTTGCTCTGGGAGGCACATCACAGTTGTTTTCTGGCAATTTTCGTGCTGCAGGCACCGTTTAAACGCTATTTATGGTTTTCTGGTATGGAGATCCCATGCCAATAAAAAAATTAGGCGTTGCCATTTGAAATTTTCAAAATTTTGTCACTATAACCGTAACTGTTAGAGTTTAACTGTTATTTTTTATATGATTCTTGAACGCATAACTCAAAATATCTTCCACCAAAATTTTATTCAGTTACTGTGAACGGTATGATAGCTATGGTCTCATATATTGGGGTAGTGTATATTCTAATCACCCTGTACATAACGATTTATGGTCTGAAATCGTTTGAAGATCGTTTAATAAATTTAGAGGCATTTTGAATTCAGATTTTTTTTTTTTTTTTTTTACGTTGATGCCTGCATTTATATGTGTCTGTACGTATGTGAGTGAACGCGATACCGTCTAAACACTAAATTCGATTGCATTCGAATATTTTATGTATATTATAGATCGCCATCGCGTGAAATAGCTGAATGAGTACGATAGCGTCTAAATGCTGCATTCTATTGAATTTAAATTTAGTATGTATATTTTAGGTCATGATAACATGAAATACATGTAGTTGAATGAATATAAGATTAACGTGTATATAAAATTGAGTGAGTGAACGCAATAGCGTTTAAATGCAGCATTCAATTAAACTAAGACTTAATATATATATTACAAGTCATTATCAGGCGAAATATGTGGAGATAGATAATTGTAGGGTTAACGTGGATATATATGTAAGTGAGTATACACGATAGCGTACAAATACTGAATTTTCTATTGAGCTTAAATTTGGTAAACATATTTAAAGTCATTGTTGCAAGAATTATTTATAGAATTTTTTTAATTTGGAACTCATCGTACTATATCAAGCGATACAAATTAGAATACCTTTGTATTATAATGAATGCATATTATTTGAAATTAGTTTTTTAATGCTAACTTTACATACAGTTATATTACAGGTCTGTAGACCTACTATGAACTTCAGTTTCATCAGAAAACAGCTTAAATAACAGCTGAACATAAAAATCACAGCATAAACTGCATCATAGCATTAACGCACAGCAATAGGCTGCAATTCAATGATAGAGATTTAGTCAAGCAGAGCTTTATATTCCGTAAAGTTTTGGCGAGAAACTGACCTCAGTGGTCGGAACGAGACCACTTTTATAGCGAGACAACCCAACCTCCCGCCAACCCGAAGGTTTATGGCGGCCGAAGCCTGGGAGGAGGTGGGAGTGAAGGAATCCATCCACAACCCGCCGAAACGAACTCGGAGAACAGCGAGCAATAAACAGAAACTAAACTATTACAAGGTCACAAACTAGCAAATTATAAAGATAGAACTAATGTAGCCGCGAAAAAAAAAAAAAAAAAAAAAAAAGTTACACAAATGAATAAAGTAACGAAAACAATACAGATATTAACAAAAAGTATAAACAATACAGAATTTACAAAAAGTAACGTTATGCACCCTAAGATAAAAAGCTACAACTCAAACAATAACGAATCATAAATAAACCGGCCGAACAAAGTTATCATAAAAATGCACCAATTATTAGATAACTAAAATGTATAATGCAGACAATAGTTTACTCATTACAACATAAGTACATCCAGCTAAAGTTTACCCTCTATCTAAACGTGAATATAACACATTGCACCTCTTAATATAAATATGAATATACAATAACTACAAATCATACAAAAACTTGCAAAATTTACAGAAATTACTTAAGAAAATAAATCAGTAATACAAGCAGCTAATGATTAAAACCTAAGATAGATGCAACTACATAACACAAGCAATTAACAATTAACTAGCCCTGTACAATAACATAACACACAGTAATTTCCACAACCCTCAAGAGCAGCAGATAAACTATTAAAAAAAAAAAAGAAAGAAAAGGAAGAAGAAGATTGGAAAATAAACTATAAATACACTGACAAAGTAAAGCAATATAAGTAATAAGTTAAAGCTGTTAACTAATCACGTACAATTATTATACAATAAACACAAACAATCAATGTACTCTATAAAACATTGTTGCAACAAAATGACTGAAGAAAAAAAAAAAAAAAAAACTACGTTTGAATAAAGACCAATATAAATTCACCCAATACATAACAAAACTATACTATATATAAAAACACGTATATATAGCAAATTCTTGAATTAAAAGTTATATTTAGTACGAGAATAGTGTTTATTTAGCAGATTATATATTTGCGCAACCTTTTTAATTTGACATCTAGAATTATCAATTCTGTTAAAGTAATGTTCCAATGTCTCTGCGGTATATCTTTTAATATAAACTTTTGAAAAGTTACATTTAGTACTAATGAAATGCATTGCATTACCCACGGAGCCACAAGGACACAAGTCTGAATCAAGCTTATTAATCCTAAAAAGATAGCTTGGGAAACTTCCATGTCCAATTATAAAATACAGTAATATTTGACTTTTAATTTTGAAATCCATTGAAACATTAGGATAAATATCATAAGTCCACCTGCCAGTATCTGATAAGTTCCAATGAACCTGCCAGTCACTAAGTACATTATACAATAAAATTCTTTTCAAGTAAGATATGGGCAGAGGAACAATTTGAGACTGACCGAAAAGAACCGCGGATTTAGCCAATGAGTCTGCCAATTCATTGCCAACAATTCCAGAGTGTCCCTTAATCCACATTAGGAAAATTTGTCCATCGTATTTTTGTAGGTCTAACAGAATATCCTGTGCAATTTTAGACTTAGGAACCAATTTTTTTAAACTTTCAATAGAAGAAAGGCTATCTGAGAACAAGACACAGGAACTGAATTCTAAATTAATGAGCCATTTTATGGCTGATGAGATTGCCATCATTTCTGCTTGAAAGACAGAGTTTTCTTTGCTAAGTTTAACTTGCTTATTGTATATAACTTTTCCGCAGTAGACGGCCACCCAAGCAAAACCAGTACCATCATCCGTTTTACTTCCATCAGAGTAGATCCTTAAGGTATCATCATCTGAAACGGGCTCATTCCACATAAAATCTTTAACTGCATAAGTAGGATCAATATTACTTTTATAATTCTTGGACTCAAAATCCTGAATGCCATAATAATTATTCTGGAAATATATAGACTCGTTTTTGTATTGAATTTTGAATTTGTTTACCATTTGTTTCCCTTCTAAATGGATGGGGGGAATTCCCAAAATTTGACAGATTGCATCAGTAGAAACCTTTGAATAAAAATTCGTTATGTTAATGATAAAAACCCTTTGGCAAGAAGACAATTTACTATAGCCATGAACATTGATATGTGGTAGCCAGCCGCATACAAAATCTTGGGCTTCACCACTACTTGATACCAGATTTTCCTCATCTGGGGGCGAATACCCCATTTTACACCAGATACTTTTTCATATTGTCACTAATAGAATAGATTTAGTCTCTAACATTTTCTAAATGAGGCAAAAAAGACAATCGTCCATCGATGACGACACCCAGAAACTCATAAATTTTTTCACATTTTATGTTAATATTGCCAACTTTAAAAATCGGCGAACGATTGCCAAAGTCCTTTCCAAAAGTTACAAATTTTGTCTTACTTTCCGAGATTTTTAACTGTAAATTATCACAAATTTTTTTTTAAATTATAATAGCCTTATTTATTGAAATTTTATTTTTTTCGACTGAGTGAAAATAATGCCTGGACCGGGAGTCGAAACCCGGATCTTTGACTCCCGGTCCAGGCATTATTTTCACTCAGTCGGAAAAAATAAAATTTCAATAAATATGATTTTCTTCCACAGTTGATGTGTGATTTTAATAAAAATTATAATATCCTTTATAACATTATTTTCTAATTTAGCTCTAGCATTCCCAGAGTCGATCATAGCAAAATCATCAGCGTAAGCAATGAAAGTAGCGTCCATGTTATCAAAAATACTTAAAATATCATTAATTAGGACCAACCATAAGATTGGTCCTAAACATGAGCCTTGAGGACATCCTCTACCTATCTGAACAAAACTTTCCGAATGTTGTGTTTTAATAAATCTATTTTTAAGATAGCTCTGTAAGACATTAACCAGATAATCAGGAACATTTATTTTACGTAAAGCTGCAATTATACATGTCCAGTCAGCGTTATCAAATGCTCCGGAAATATCAAAAAATATACTTGCTGTATACTTATAAATCCTATTCCTTTCTTTAATATTAGTAATAATCTTGTCCAAACATTGGGTCGTATTTCTTCTCTCGCTGTAGCCAAATTGATTCATATGTAAAATATTGTTACTTTCCAAGTAGTGAGTCAAACGGACTACAATGATTTTTTCAAAAATCTTACTCATTACCGGAAGAAGACACACTGGGCGATACGACTCTGGGTTCGTAGCTATTTTATTTTGCTTTATAAAGAATAATACAACCGCTCTTTTCCAAGAACGTGGAAAATACCCCATGTCAAATAAAGCATTATACATGTTTATAAAAAGATCAGGAAGTACATCCCTAACGTACTTGACAATCCTTAAATCAAAGCGATCATACCCTGGAGCCTTATTCACATTAATTGAATTAATGGGAGTGTCACTTTTATAGCGAGACCACTTTTATTAATCTAGAATTTTACAGTAACTTCCGTAATAATCGAATTAGAGCTTAGACAGTCGATAATAAATATTTTCTCGCCAAGGTCGACAAAAAGTCGTCAAGGAGCGATAAAGTCGCAGAATTCGTTGGCAAGTCCATCATGTTCCTTGATAAAGCGGGTTTTTTAAGGAGAACGAGCTTTTTTAACGTGGAAACAAACAAGAAATGCGGAAAACTGACATTTTATAATCTGACTAAGCCTCTTAGAAAGAAATCACAGAAAAATAATTACTATTATTTACAAACTCGTAACAATATATATACGTATATGCATAACACACACGAATTTTATGGATCTATTACACAAATATACACATTATGCATACGTATTACATTTAAAAAACTCATATATAACCTGCAAAAGGAAGTGATATCTCATAAAAAACAATACTATTGTAAAAGTCACCCCACCCAACAAAAGCTCTTACCTTTCTTATGTCTGTTACCTTTCTTCTTAAGATCTTAAAAATTGTAATGATATCGATCTCGTCAGTTTGAATGCAATGTATCTTTATAAAGATAAACTTTTGAATCTTCCTAAAAACTACAGGGCGATTTATAGTAAGTCCCAGGCGAAGGCTACCATTATTACTTGAAATTCTGGCTTTATTTCTTTTACTTATTATTGTAGTAGTTATGTCGTGGCCGTGGAGATCACGGTCAGTGACCTTAAATTCATCATGGTCTCTGTCTACTCCAAACCTTCTGGGGACATTCACGATGAAATTAATATCATTCAACTCCTACTCAACAAATTTCCTCTTACTCCTTTCATTATCATGGGAGATTGGAATGCCAAATCTTTTATCTGGGGTCAAAGACCGCTGGATGAAAGAGGTGATAAAGTTATTGAGCTTCTTTTGGGTTATGATTTACTTCTCCTGAATCAAGCTGATTCTTTGCCCACCTTTACTAGAGGAGATAAAAAGAGCTGGATCGATTTAGTTATGGTCAAGAGTTTTGATCTAAATTATAAATATGATTTTGATGTTTTAGATAAACATTTTGGAAGTGATCACAACCTTATTACTACCAATATTATTTTGGATAAGAAAATCGAGTTATTTAATAATATGATTTCGCTCAAGAGGATGAATTGGTGGATGTTAAAGACCAGTATTACGAAAATAGTTAATCAATTTAGGATTATTGATGTTGAAAATTTTGAGAAGTATATTAAAAAATTTCAAGATAAGCTTTATGAGGTTGTTGTGGAGTGTGTTAGAAAACCTATTGTGAAGACCAAGAAAAATGCCCCTTGGTGGACGTTGGAATTGCAGTGTATGCGTAGTAAAACTTGAGCTTTGAGACGCAGGTATCAAAAGGAAACTGAGGACGAGGAAAGGTCGAAGAAACTCTTGGAGTTTAAGAAGTTGCAAGCTCAATATAAGAAGCTATTATTACAGACCAAAAGGGAGCAATTTAAAAATTATATCAATGATATCTCTAGAAAAACCATTCATAATAGCTTTTATACTGTGGTCTCTGGTAAAGCTAGGAAAAGGATTGATATAGAAAGTGTCTACAATGAAGATGGGGAGAAGACTGTGAATAGGAATGAAAGTATTTGTTCTATTCTTGCCCATCATTTTGGTTCAGACTATAATGTCTGGGAAAGGAAATCTCTTACAGTTGAAGAGGATTTTCATCATGTTACGGAGTTTGAGGTGGCCATGATAATGAGGAGTTTGAAGGATAATCGGGCGCCTGGGTTAGACGGGATCCAATATGAAATTATCAAGCATGTCTTTTATGCTGATAGGGTCTGGTTCACTAATATTATGGATCATTGTTTGAGCAATGGTATTTTTCCGAATATATGGAAAAAAGCTAAAGTTATATTAATTCCTAAAAAAGGTCAGGATCCTGCCTACCCAGGTAGCTATCGTCCTATTTGTTTACTTCCCACTTTGGGTAAGATCTTAGATAAAATTATTACCAGAAGGCTGGATTATTATTTGGAGTTTAATAATATTATTTCGAGGTATCAGTTTGGATTTCGTAAAGGCTTCTCCACTTCTTTAGCTCTTAAGAATGTGGTTGACAGTATTGTTAGATTTAATAACAATAAGGAAACTGTCATGCTGCTCTCCATTGATTTTAAGAATGCCTTTAACAGCATTTTCTGGGAATCTATACAAGAATCTCTTTTGAAATATAAGATTCCGCCCAGTCTCTTTAATATTATTTTAAGTTTCTTGAATCATAGAGAAGTGATCTATGATGGTGTTGTAGTGAAATACAACAGAGGTGTCCCTCAAGGGTCCAGTTTGGGACCTAAGATATGGAATATCGTTATGAATGAGTTGTTGGAAATGCCGGAAGATAAGGGCATCCTCCAAGCATTTGCGGATGATTTGTTGGTGATTGTAAATGCATCGGCTCCGTATTGTTTGATTAACTTAGGTAGTTATTTCTTGGAAAAAATTCACGGCTGGGCTGCTGTTAGAGGTTTGGTAATCAATCAAAATAAATCATGTTATACCATGATTAGAAATGGTGCAAAATTGATAACGAATACTCCCAAGATTTGTTATAATAATATACAAATTAAATATTATAAGGCTATCAAATATCTTGGTGTCATGATTGATTACAAATTGAACTGGACGGAGCACCTAAACTACTTGTATGAGAAAATTGAGGAGTACTCTCTTAACGTAAAGAGTATTGCCCGGGCCACGTGGGGTCTTGATAAAAGTTTGTTGAAGTTATTATATTATTTAGTGGTTGAGAAGATTGTGGAATATTGTTCTGAAATCTGGTATTCGGATAAACGATATATGAGAGATAAACTGAAAAGTATTCAGCGTCTTTATCTTTTAGTTATTTCTAAATGTTACTCCACGGTGGCTACGGACGCTCTTTGCGTCATCACTGGCGTCATGCCCCTAGGTATCACCCTAAAATTTCATCAAATGAAGATTACGTTGCTGGATTGGAAGAAGAACGTGAGTTACGAGTCTGATGTGTTGTTGGCGGAGGATTATATCAAAGAAGATATGAAGATGGTTATTCCTTGGAAACCTATTAGCATTAACTGGAGGTATTATGAAGAAAGATATATGAATGGTTCTTTGGATGAAGATTTTATTTTTACAGATGGATCTAAGATAAATGACAGAGTGGGTTGTGCTTTTCTGCACGTTAGAAATAATATGATTTATAGTTCTTCATTATTTAGGATTTCCGATCATACGAGTGTTTATGATGCGGAAGCTATTGCTATCAAGGAAGCTGTTCTTTTTGCTAAAGTCAAAGGGTGGAGTACTGTCAATATTGTCACTGACTCCAGGTCTGTGCTCTCGGCTCTTGAAAGCTTCGATGTTAAGAATGATATTATTTATGAAATTAGAAATGAAGTAGAAAATGGAAATTGTTATTATAAATTCTTTTGGATTAAAGCACATGTTGGCTATAGATGGAATGAAGAAGTAGATGTTTTAGCGAAAGAAGCTACCGAAAAAGAAATGGTTGATTTTATTATTAAAAAGAAGAAAAATCATATAAAGTTATTATTTGATAAATACAAGAATCTGGAGTGGCAGAAGGAGTGGGAGAGCTCAGATACTGGACGCCATACATATCAGCTCTTTCCCAGGGTTGATTCTAGGAGGAACTTTGGCGATTTCTATCTGAATCAGTTGGTTACTAATCACGGCTGTATGGGAACTTTTCAGAATAGATTTTTTGGTAAAAGTTTCCTATGCAGTTGTAACCAAGGTATTCAAGATATTCATCATATTGTTTACTCTTGTCCTCTCGTGGATAATCTCAGATCTAGTTATTTTCCTAAAGATTATAAAAAGGTTAATCTTTATGTTTTGTTAACTAACAAGAAAACTAAAGTTGGATTAACAGAAATTGTAAAGTATTTTTGCAATATTTTATTTTCTAAACTCTAAGTTAGAGGTGAGTGTCTTTATGTGTTATTTTGGTGTGTGTGCTGTGGTGTTGTTTTTCAGGAGTATTTTCAGGAGTAATACTATGATTACTGGGAATTTCTCTTGCTGTATTTTAAGTTTTGGGTTTGTATCCTATACTTATTTTAATTCTTTTGTGTTTTGAGGAGTGTTTTGTTTAATTTGTATTTATATACCTATTAAATTTATTATGTTGATGTATTTTTGTGGTGATGTGATTTATGGATTGTTTGTGTTTTTGTTTATTGCTTAGAAGTTTTAAGCAATTGTTTTTATTTAAAAATAAAATATAAATTGGTGTTTGTTATCTTTTTGGGAATTGGAATATGATTTGTACATTTGGTGAACACGTTGTTTCGTGCCTCTGACCTGGCTTCTTTGTTTATATTTTTCTCCAATTCCCATTCACCCACTCCATGTTTTTATATATATAAATCCTCTCCTGTTTTAGTTAGTACATTTGGATGTTTGCCTATATGGCTTTTGTTTGTGAACTTCCAGGTGGAGGTGGGTTTTGGTGGGTTGCGGTGTGGTGCTGTTCGCCGCAACGATTCCTGGGCTTTGCCCGGGTGGTTTGTGGGCGGCGGTGCTAGCGCCTTGCCCCTGCTGGGTGGGCTGCCGCTCTGTGCGGTCCCTGGCTCCCGTTTGGTGCGTTCGGTTGTGGTGTGGTGTCTGGGGTGTTGGAGCCTGCGGGGCTCCTGCTGGGTGGATGCTTTTGTGGCGGCGAGACATCTTGATACTCGGATGTCTTCGGACGGGGCGAGTGAGAACTTTCTTACCTTTCTTATGTAGCCAAAAAAAGGAGTGATATTAAAACTCTCCGCCGATATTGAGATTCCCGGGAATTCAATGCCTTGCTTAATGAAGATCTGCCAATAACTCTGCATGTATCTTTCTAATAAATTCTAATCTCTTTCAACATTCCTTATTAACTGTGCTAGTTTTTTGGCTTAACTATAAAGTTATAATTTAAAGTATTTTTATGGCTGTAGCGTAAATAGTAGAGTTTTTGCTGGGCGGGGTGGCATATACAATACACAAGCGAAGTGTGACATCACTGACTGCCCGTGGATTCATGAAAAAGATTTCCTATGTTAATCGCCCATTGGAATTTTTGTAAAAAATTATTAAAAATGGAGAAAAATAATTTCCCGATTTTAATCCCCGTATTTGGTTATAGATATTATTAGTTATCGTGTGCATGCGTTAGATTTAGTTACTTTGCTGTCAAATTGACAAAATTTTAATTTTAAATTTCGAAACTCTGTCATCCTTGGCTTTTTTTGTACCTGGCGATCAAAAACGTAATACAAAAATATACATTCCAGATGTATATTTTCATAATATGTATTCTATGAAATATTGTTTCATATTATTCATTACTCTCTTAATATAAGTTGCTAAAATAACCATGATTTTGAAAGGAATTAAATATGTTCGCCAAATAATGTGGCGATATATATATATATATATTTTTTTTTTCCGCCAAGGATGACAGATATGAAACCTATTCCGCTACAGCATATGAGTATCTTATATCAGACACTTTATTTAGACATTTGAAAAGAAATTTGACTTCAAATTATAATAGAATATTTATCATTTTCCTTTTAATTAGTATATAAGTTGGATATTTATTATATAAATATATTCTTTTGAAATGAAATGTTTATGTTTTCAATAGAATATGGAAGTTTGCCATTTTTCTTTCTAGAGTTTTGAAATTCAAAATTCAAATTTTATCAATTTTACATCAAAAACAACTTAATCTAACGCATGCACACGATAACTAATACATATCTATACCCAAATACGGGATTAAAATTTTAATAATATTTTACAAAAAATCTAATGGACGATTAACATAGGAAATCTTTTTATGTTTTTCTTGCATTCACGTACGGCCAGTGACGTCATCACTTTGCTTCCGTATTGTTTGTTATGATATATATATTTATATATATTTTTTTTTTAACGTGAAAGCATATTTTATTTTATGGTGAAAAAAAAATGGCAACAATTAAAAATTTTAATGTCTATTTTAAAGCTGTTATTTTTATATTTTAATTAATTTTAAAAACTTTAATCAAAAATTCGTTACAAATAAGGTACGAAATGAAAGGAACGATTTTTCTGATTCTATAGGATTAAACAGCTTATCGATCGGACAAGTTGATTTTTTAAAATTAACTAAAGTATGAAAATAATTAATATTTTAATTATTTAATATTTTAAGGTGGCAACTTGCGTTCACGTATAGACCATAGAATAATAATAAAGGAAGAAGGAGCACGCCAATACTCTTAATGCTTACAAACCCCTTCTAGTGAAATGCCAGCGAAAGCTACTTTTGCTCCTCTCAACCTTGAAGTAGGGCACCCATCCTCAGCGCTATTATCGCTGTTTGTTGTGGCAACACAACAGCTTATGTAGAAACACTTATGCTCCTTCTTCCTTTATTATTATTCTATGGTATAGACAGAGTCCAATTGAATCTCTTAAGCCTTTTTTAGCGTGACAGAGTCAAGCATTGATGAGCGTAACTATATATGTTGATACAAATTATTCCTTTCAAATTTTCTTGTGTTGCCAATGAGAGATAAATAGACAAGGAGACATTTTCATTATTCTTTTAAAGATGATATATACTGAATCCGACGAAAAATCTTTTGCAAACATACATTACTTCATAAAAAAAAGTCTTCTGTATTTATTTATTTATATATTGTTTTAGGACGGAGGACTATTAGTTTTAATCTGGATTTTTTGTAGACGAGTTTTGTGTAACACCAAAATAAATTAGAAATATTAGTCCAATCGTTACAAATTAGGTATACCAAATGAAAGAGGTGATTTTTCTGAATCCAGGTGTGCAAACAGTTTATCCACACGACAATTAATTTTTTTTAAATTAACTAAAGTAGGAAATTTAGATAGTAACACTTCATATTATTTCATTTTAGTCATTTTAAAAAGTTCAGCCATTTTAAAAAGGCCCAGTTTTACGGTAAAAAAATGAGATAAAAAATTAAAAATAAAAATAAAGATAAAAATAAAAATAAAAATTTTACAGAATGAAATTAATAGTCCTATGTACTAAACTAAATTCTGTCTTTGATAGAACTTTTAATGGTTTTGTTATCATTTTTAGAACGAAGGATTTTTAGTTTCAATCTGGAGTTTTTGTAGACCAGTTTTGTGTAACACCAAAATAAATTAGAAATATCAGTCCAATCGTTACAAATTAGGTATACCAAATGAAAGAGGGAATTTTTCTGAATCCAGGTGTGCAAACAGTTTATCCACACGACAATTATTTTTTTTTAATTAACTAAAGTAGGAAATTTAGATAGTAACAATTCATATTATTTCATTTTAGTCATTTTAAAAAGTTCAGCCATTTTAAAAAGGCCCAGTTTTACGGTAAAAAAAAAGAGATAAAAAATAAAAAATAAAAATAAAGATAAAAATAAAAATAAAAATTTTACAGAATGAAATTAATAGTCCTATGTACTAAACTAAATTCTGTCTTTGATAGAACTTTTAATGGTTTTGTTATCATTTTTAGAACGAAGGATTTTTAGTTTCAATCTGGAGTTTTTGTAGACCAGTTTTGTGTAATACCAAAATAAATTAGAAATATCAGTCCAATCGTTACAAATTAGGTATACCAAATGAAAGAGGTGATTTTTCTGAATCCAGGTGTGCAAACAGTTTATCCACACGACAATTATTTTTTTTTAATTAACTAAAGTAGGAAATTTAGATAGTAACAATTCATATTATTTCATTTTAGTCATTTTAAAAAGTTCAGCCATTTTAAAAAGGCCCAGTTTTACGGTAAAAAAATGAGATAAAAAATAAAAAATAAAGATAAAAATTAAAAAAAAAAAATTTACAGAATGAAATTAATAGTCCTATGTACTAAACTAAATTCTGTCTTTGATAGAACTTTTAATGGTTTTGTTATTATTTTTAGAACGAAGGATTTTTAGTTTCAATCTGGAGTTTTTGTAGACCAGTTTTGTGTAACACCAAAATAAATTAGAAATATCAGTCCAATCGTTACAAATTAGGTATACCAAATGAAAGAGGTGATTTTTCTGAATCCAGGTGTGCAAACAGTTTATCCACACGACAATTATTTTTTTACTTTACGAACACTATAGTGAGGAAAGTATTGTAATCATGTCAAAAATCCGAATTCGAGATTTTGATGTTTCTATACGTTTCGAGGTCCAACGAGTCCGTTTTTACGATGATGTATGTATGTGTGTGTGTATGTATGTGTGTATGTATGTGTGTATGTATGTGTGTATGTCTGTGAGTGAACACAATAGCGTCTAAACGCTTTGTTCGAATAAGCTGAAAGTTGGTACGTATATTGTAAGTCACCATAGTACGAACCCTATAGATTTTGGTGAATGTAGCACTTATAGTTTTTTTACAGGGACACAAAGAAAAATTCTTTATCATTATGGCCAAGGGACCAAAATCTTAAAAGTGCGATAGCATCTAAATGCCTTATTCAATTGAGCAAAAACTTTATACACATATTATAGGTCACAGATACTCAATCTGTATAGTTTTATAGTTTTGTATAGTCTTATAGTTTTTTTACAGGGACACAAAGAAAAATTCTTTGCCAAATTTTTAAAAGTGTGATAGCATCTAAACGCCTTATTAATCTCAGCAAAGAATTTGTACACATGTTATAGGTCACATTTGAACCAACTGTATAGATTTTGATGAATCTAGCACTTACAGTTTTTTTACAGGGACACAAAGAAAATTTTTTTATCTTTATGGCCTATGAGACCAGCGATAGCATCTAAACGCATTATTCAATTGAGCTGAAAATTTGTATGAATATTATAAATCACTGTTGCACTAACTATAAGCATTTTGGTGAATCTAGCATTTATAGATTTTTACAGGGACACAACGAAAAATTCTTTATCCTTATGATCTAAGGCTCAAAGTTCAGTAGCGTTAAATAAAACCTCGTGTGATATATGGAGAAAAATACTCAAACACTCTGTTATGTTTTTCTCTTTTTTGTTTGTTTAGCAACACCTCTTTCTTTATTTTATCTACAAAACTGTTAGTTACTCAATGTTCGGAAAGTCGAGTGGAGTCACTCCAGATTTTTTTAATTAACTAAAGTAGGAAATTTAGATAGTAACAATTCATATTATTTCATTTTAGTCATTTTAAAAAGTTCAGCCATTTTAAAAAGGCCCAGTTTTACGGTAAAAAAATGAGATAAAAAATAAAAAATCTGGAGTGACTCCACTCGACTTTCCGAACATTGAGTAATTAACAGTTTTGTAGATAAAGTAAAGAAAGAGGAGTTGTTAAACAAACAAAAGAGAGAAAACCATAATAGAGTGTTTGAGCATTTTTCTCCATCTATTACACGATGTTTTATTTAACGCTACTGAACTTTGAGCCCATAGATCATAATGATAAAGAATTTTTCGTTGTTTTAATGTAAAAACCTATAAATGCTAGATTCACCAAAATGCTTATAGTTAGTGCAACAGTGATTTATAATACTCATATAAATTTTCAGCTCAATTCAATAAGGCGTTTAGATGCTATCGTACTTTTAAAAATTTAGTCCCATAGGCCATAATGATAAGGAATTTTTCTTTGTGTCCCTGTAAAAAAACTGTAAGTGCTAGATTCACCAAAATATATACAGTTAGTTCAACTGTGATCTATAACATGTGTAAAATTTTTTTGCTCAGATTAATAAGGCGTTTAGACGCTATCACACTTTTAAAAATTTGGCCCCATAGGCATAATGATAAAGAATTTTTCTTTGTGTCCCTGTAAAAAAACTATAAGTGCTAGATTCTCCAAAATCTATACAGATTGAGTATTTGTGACCTATAATATGTGTATAAATTTTTTGCTCAATTCAATAAGGCGTTTAGATGCTATCGCACTTTTAAGATTTTGCTCCCATAGGCCATAATGATAAAGAATTTTTCTTTGTGTCCCTGTAAAAAAACTATAAGTGCTAGATTCACCAAAATCTATAGGATTCGTACTATGGTGACTTACAATATGCGTACCAACTTTCAGGTTAATCGAACAAAGCGTTTAGACGCTAGCGTGTTCACTCACAGACATACACACATACATACACACATACACACATACACACACACATACATACATCATCGTAAAAATAGTGAAAACGGACTCAGGGGACCTCAAAACGTATAGAAACATCAAAATCTCGAATTCGGATTTTTGACATGATTACAATACTTTCCTCACTGTAGTGTTCGGAAAGTAAAAATAAAAATAAAAATAAAAATAAAAATAAAAATTTTACAGAATGAAATTAATAGTCCTATGTACTAAACTAAATTCTGTCTTTGACAGAACTTTTAATGGTTTTGTTATTATTTTTAGAACGAAGGATTTTTAGTTTCAATCTGGAGTTTTTGTAGACCAGTTTTGTGTAACACCAAAATAAATTAGAAATATCAGTCCAATCGTTACAAATTAGGTATACCAAATGAAAGAGGTGATTTTTCTGAATCCAGGTGTGCAAACAGTTTATCCACACGACAATTATTTTTTTTAATTAACTAAAGAAGGAAATTTAGATAGTAACAATTCATATTATTTCATTTTAGTCATTTTAAAAAGTTCAGCCATTTTAAAAAGGCCCAGTTTTACGGTAAAAAAATGAGATAAAAAATAAAAATAAAGATAAAAATAAAAATAAAAATTTTACAGAATGAAATTAATAGTCCTCTGTACTAAACTAAATTCTGTCTTTGACAGAACTTTTAATGGTTTTGTTGTTAATTTTAGAACGAATGATTTTTAGTTTCAATCTGAAATTTTTGTAGACCAGTTTTATGTAACACCAAAATAAATTAGAAATATCAGTCCAATCGTTACAAATGAGGTATACCAAATGAAAGAGGCGATTTTTCTGAATTCAGGTGTGCAAACAGTTTATCCACACGACAATTAGATGTTTTTAAATTAACTAAAGTAGGAAATTTAGATAGTAACACTTCATATTATTTCATATTAGTTATTTTAAAATATTCAGCTATTTTTAAAAGGTCCAGTTCTACGCTAAAAAAAAAATGAGATAAAAAATAAAAAATGAAAATAAAAATAAATAAAAATAAAGATAAAAATAAAAATAAAAATTTTACAGAATGAAATTAATAGTCCTCTGTGTACTAAACTAAATTCTGTCTTTGTCAGAACTTTTAATGGTTTTGTTATCATTTTTAGAACGAAGGATTATTAGTTTCAATCTGGAGTTTTTGTAGACCAGTTTTGTGTAAACCAAAATAAAATAGAAATATCAGTCCTACCGTTACAAATTCGGTACCAAATGAAAAGGGAATTTTTTCTGAATCCGGGGGTTCAAGCAGTCTTTCGACACAGAAATTACACATTTTAAATTTAACTAAAGTATGATATTTAGGTGGAAACACTTCCTTTTAATTGATTTCAGTCATTTTAAAAAGCATGTGGTCCAGATTTACGGTCAAAAAATGAGATAAAAATAAATTAAAAATTAAAATTAAAAACTAAAACATTAAAATTAAAATTTTATAGATTGAAATTAATAGTCCTGCGTACTGAACTAAATTCTGTCTTTGCTAAGTTCTGTCCAATTCTCACAGAATTTTTACTTCCATCACCCGACTGCCGTAGGTAATGGAAGTAGGGGAGAGTGGGGATGAATGGGACGCAGGATAAATGGGACAGCAGCAAAATTTTTATGTTTTGCATGCACCAGAAACTTTTACAATTTTTCTGATATATGGCAGTACTGAGGTCATTCATCAAGTATAGTTTCAGAGTTGTGCTATCCCCAGAAGGGAAGAAAAAAATTAAAGTGACATTTTCTGCGGCCAAAGTAACTTTTACTGATTCAGTTAGGTAGTAGTTAAGAAATTAACTGTTTGCTTAAAGTTAATATAACTCTTATATGATGAAAAGGCATAATCTTTTATTGTGTTTATGATATTCAAGAAGAATATTGACAATTGTTCATTAAACATATTTCCTGTTTTATATGATCATGTGGTGGTGGGGATCAATGGGACAGTTTGAATGGGGATGAATGGAACATTCCCACTATGTGCTAATTTAAAATTATACACAAGAATTATATTAAAACAAATCGTAAATAGATGTTCAATAATTTTTTAACCTGTAGTTCAGTAGCTATAACATGGAATTATAAAAATAGCATGGATTTAGAGGAAAAATAGATTGAAATTAATTGCTCCAATTTTTGTTTATAATAATTATGATTAAAAAAATTATAAGTTAGAATATTCAATGCAACTTAAATCAATAATATCAATAATTAAAATAAATAAGTGAACTAATAATAATTTGATTAAAATCACAATTTCAATCAAGCTAATTAAATAAATCCTGGTGATTATTAATGTAATACAGAACAGAATGCTTATTTTTCCCGATCAGTCGGAAACAAAAATTTATCTGGATAATTTGTACTCTATTATAATGAGTTATATCTTTCTAGTGTCGTATTTATTTATTTATTATCTATATATTAATAGGCAAGCATAAAATTTGTTGTCCCTTTTTAACATATTAATTATGGGAGTAGAGGGTTGAAAATGGTATCATTCGAAAGGTATGGTTAGCCGGAAGGTGCGAATACAAATATTATTTTCTTACGATGTCAAGAAGGTATTTAAAAATACATTTATTTTTTATGCATTTTCCCCCATTTTTCCCTTTTATACACGTATTCCTTTCCATTAAAAAATACCTAAAAGTAGAAAGTTGTTAAATCTGGCAATTTCATAAAGCTCAAATAAAACCATAGACACAGTAATTTGCATAGAATAATAATTAGGAAGAAGGAGCATGACAATACTCTTAATGCTTACAAACCCCTTCTAGTGAAATGCCAGCGAAAGCTACTTTTGCTACTCAAAACCTTAAAGAAGGGCCATAAAAGAAGAAGAATATCGCTGTTTGTTGTGGCAACACAACAGCTTATTAGAAACACTTATGCTCCTTCTTCCTTTATTATTATTCTATGGTAATTTGTATAATGTAGCACCACTATACGCAAGCAAAGTGATGACGTCACTGTCTGTCCATGGAGCCATGAAAAAGATTTTCTATGTTAATCTTCCATTGGATTTTTTGTAAAAAATTATTAAAAAATAACGGAAATTATCTGCCGATTTTAATTCCGATATTTGGGTATAGTTATATATAAGTTACTGGCTACATGTGTTTGATTGAGTTATTTTTTCTGTAAAATTGATAAAATTTTAATTTAAAATCACAAAACTCCAGAAAAAAAAATGGCAAACTTCCAGTTTCGAATGTAAACATAAACATTTCATTTCAAAGGGTGATATTTAAACAATAAATATTCAACTAATATACTAAATAAAAGGAAAATGGATTTGTTACTAACTGCTGCATGTATAAGTAGACGATACGGAAAAAATTCCGATTTCCGTTTTTTGCTGAATTTACATGTTTTGAGCTTTCTTTACATTTCAATTTCCTGAAATTGGCTACTTATTTTTTAAAAAAGTGTCTTTATTCCTAGCTTTTGTGGGTGGAAGAAGCAAGTAGAAGATATATAAAAACTTTTGATTTCCGGTTTTCGATGAATTTACACGTTTTGAGATTCCCTTGCATTTTAATTAAGTGAAATTGACTACTTATTTTTATTTTTTAAAAAGTGGATTTATTATTCTTTCCTCTGCATATATAAGTAGAAAATATAAGATTCAGAAAAGTTTTAGATTTTCGGTTTTCGATAAAGTTACACGTTTTGAAATTTCTCGAACTCAATTCGACCATTTTTGAAAAATATCTTTTTTTTTTTTTTTTTTTTTTTTTGTTCAAACACTGTACTTTATGAACCAATCGAATTAATTTAACAGAATTTGATACTTGGTTGGGCCTTGGTTTGACATGGTAACTATTAGTTTCTGGGCTGTATCACACAACAAGGGGCGTTTTCACGTTGCGATTTTCTCTCATTTCAGGAAAGGCTAACATCTACAGAGAGAAATAGTTATATTAAGTAAAACTCTGCTAATTCAGTTAGAGTGAATATCGACAAACAATTGCTGCAGCTGTGTTGCAATTGCATTCCGTTTAGGACAAGGCAATAACTTTGCTTTGCCTCGCTTTGCAAAAAAAAAAAAAAAATGGTCGAGTTTCGACCACTGGGCGATACTAGTTAGATTAAATTACCAAAGCCTAGAGCACTAGGAACTGTGTGAACCAAAGGATTTTTGTCTTTCGATGTTAATTTGAGTCAATACATCAGTTTTTGTTAATTTCAGTAAATCCGTTAGTGTGTAATAAAATCACATAAACCAATTTAACTTTAAAAATTGATTTACTTTCTATTTTGTTTTCTTTTTTTCGTTAACTTCAGTCCTGTCCCATTCATCCCCACATGTGTTGATGAATGGCACAATGCGCATGCATGTAAAAATATATATATATATATTATTTAAAAATGATAATTTTTTATTAAAGTCAGTATGTTTATTTGTAACAGATTACTGAAGTGTTTATATGAGCAATGTTACAAAATTCTGAATTACATATGGTGAACGTTATTAATAAGAACATAAAAACTCTCCCATTCATCCCCACTCTCCCCTATTGTATTTAGTCCAAAAATTCCATATCTAGATTTCACATGATTTAGATGTTTTAAGGTCTCCTGAGTCCAAAAAAGTGGTTTTTGACAATTGATCAATGTGTGTGTGTGTATGCATGTGTGTGAGGAATCTTCTGACTATCATATCTCCGAAACTAATAAAAATAGAACTACGAAACTTCAGAATTGAAACAGGTCTGATGTACAGATGAATTTCCTAAATTTTGGTGAAAATTGGAAAACCGGAAGTGGGATATCCGAAATTGGAAGTGGGTCCGTATCTCAAAAACGGTTTAACGATTTTCTTCAAACATGCTATATAAACACTGTATTAGATGTCCTTTCGAATGATATAGTTGGTTAGTTCAGGAAAATTAATAAGCGTCCTGTATAAATAGCTGAATTTCACGTTGTGTGAGTGGTTCCTTTAAAAACGGCTGCACGGATTTTTTTTCAAACTTGCCGTATTAACCACCTTTTAAATATCCTTTTGTGTGTAATTATTCTTTTCCGGTCAATAATTCAGTATGTCAAGTTTTGGCAAAAGTCGGTATCTCAAAAACGGCTCTAATGATTTTCTTGAAATTTTTTTCATAAATCCAATTTAGATATCCTTTCTTATGTATTACGTGGTTATTAAAGGAAAATTAACAGTCATCCTAAATTAAATAGATTAGTTTTAGATGTCGCAAATTAATGTTTCGAAAAATATCTAAACCAAACTTTTCTTCTTACTCTTTTTAAATTAGCTATGTAAATCTATTTTATATATCTTTACATGTGTATAAGCTTTCTCTTACCTGAAAATTTTTAGGTGTCTAATTTATTAGGTCAATTTTATGTCTTCTGATCATATTATCTCCAAAAAATGCATATAATACATGTAATAGTAAGTAATGGAAGTCGTGTGGTTGTATCACACCAGATTTTTTTTTATATAAGTTTCAATCTGGATTTTTTTAGACCAGTTTTGTGTACACCAAAATAAATTAGAAATATCAGTCCTATCGTTCCAAATCACGAATATTATTATTATTATTATTATTATTTTCTTCCTTTAATTAACTAAAGTATGAAATTTAGGTGGTAACACTTCATTTTAATTCATGTTATTCATTTTAAAATTTTACGGTCAAAAAATGAGATAAAAATAAATCAAAATTTAAATTAAAAAAAAAAAAAAAATTTAAATTTTACAGAAGGTAATTAATAGTCCTCCTTACTAAACAAAATTCTGTCTTTGACAGGATTTTTAATGGGTTTGTTATTTATTTCTTTATTTATTTATAGCATGCCACTGCAAGAATAAATTTTTGTTTTATGCTTTTTAGGGCTCCAGAAAAAGAGAAGTTTCCATTTCTTTCTTTCTTTTTGTTTCTTTTTTTACTTAAATTTTTATTTGATGCATTTTAGTATCTAAAATAAAAGCTTCTTAAAAAAACTAATGAAAATTTCTTAGGATACTGTGTAGACAATATATGATTTCCGTTTATCAATTGAGGATCGAATCCACTACCATCGCGTTATCAATATGACGCTCTAACCAACTGAGCAAACGCGTGACGAGAATAAGCTGTTTACATTTACATTAAATGTGTGTATGAGTGGAGGTGGGGGGTGGGGCTTGTTTTTCATATATATATATATATATATATATCTTTTCTTTTTTTATTTAACTGTTTATTTTATGCTTTTTAATAACTAAAATAGAATGTTTTACAAAACTCCTAGGGTACTGTGTATACAATGTAAAATTTCCTTTTATCAATTGACATTTTTTCTATTAATTATCTGCAAAAACTGCCATATCGACCGTTCGAGGAACGAACTCACGACCATCACGTTATCAACATGACGCTCTAACCAACCGAGCTAACAAGCGATAAAAGGAACTGCTTACATTTGCTTTAAAGTGTAGGCGCCTTGTTTTTTGTAGCGTGACACAAAGACACAATGACACAATTGAATTTCAACAAAAAGCTTCTAAAAATGCTCTGCACAAGATAAATTATTTCAAATTGAAGAATTATTTTTATTTATTTATTTTATTATTATTATTATTATTATTATTATTATTATTTTTTTTCAGAATTGGCTTAATTTGACAAGCTTTGTAAAAGAGAGTAGGGAAGGAGGGCCTCCAAATTGCATGTGTGTCCCAGATCTTTAAAAAACACAGTCAGACCCTGACGATAACGTCTAAACGCCTTATTCGAATGAACTGAAAATTTATATGCATATTATAGACCATCTTCCCACAAGCGACATAGATTTTGGCGTAAGCTGTTATAGAATTATACAGGGACACAAAGAATTTTTTATTTATTTATTTATTTATTTTTCTTTCTGGATATGCGCATATGGAGACTTTTCTTGTCAGGAAATTTTGTCTGAAAGATTTATATAAAACTTTTTCTTGATAAAAAATTTCTAATACTTAAATGTTCTGGAAGAGAGATTTAAAAAAAAAAAATAATAATAATAATAATAATAATAAATTAAATAATATCTGTATAATTAAATGCATTTCTTTTTATCTTTTTGTTTAAAAACTTAAAATGCTTCGGATATATTTTGGCTTGAAAAAGTATTTTAAAGTCAAACTCATTTATAAATGGCAGTATCTACTAATTTCGCATTGATAATTTTTTAACATTATACATTTAAACATTTCTGTAACACAAATCATATTTCTAATTATGAAAAAAAAAAAAAAAAAAAAAAAAAATTAAATTAAATAAGGAAAAAAAAAATATATATACCGGGTGATCCAAAAGTCAGGACCAACTTTAAAAATGAATAATTCGAAAACGAATCAAGATACAAAGATACGGTTTGCACCAAACGGATGAAAAAGAAACCGGGTTTTGTGTGGCAAAGGAAAAAAATTAGTTCTGTTGGCGACCAACAAATGGCGCTATAGTGTTTTATTTCACCAAAAGATGATTTACAAATGAAAAAAAATGTTGACAACTTACAAGTCAGCTTAATTACAGTTAATTAGTACTACTACAGTAACTGTTCAATGTCCATCATTCAGAAGTACAGCTGTGAGATGATTCACCACATCGTTCACAGCATTTAGTAGTATTTCTTGCGTTATGGCAGACACATTTTGGCGGATGGCATCTTTCAGTGCTGCTAGTGATGCCGGTTGGTCGCGGTACACTTTTGACTTCTAAGAATCCCCACAGCCAAAAGTCACAGGGTGCCAGATCGGGAGATCTTGGAGGCCATGCATGATTATAGCGACTGAGAATGCGATATTTCGATGCATATAAGCTTCGACTACCATTACCTGCTGTAGTTGTTCCTTTTTATATCGTTTGTTGCTTTGCATAATCCTACATCAGAAATACGACAGCGCCATCTGTTGGTCGCCAACAGAACTATTTTTTTTTTCTTTGCCACACAAAACCCGGCTTCTTTTCCATCCGTTTGGTGCAAACCGTATCTTTGTATCTTGATTCGTTTTCGAATTATTCATTTTTAAAGTTTGTCCTGATTTTTGGATCACCCGGTATATCAAAGCAGTCGTTGGGGACAGCCGATAGAAGTGAAAACTAACTAACTTGTGAATTGTATCGACGAGCTATTAGATTATTATTTTCGAATTATTTTTGGTTTCTAAAGAAATGTTTAAGATCTGTATTATATGATTCGGCACAATATTTGTAGCTATCCAAATTAAATGAACTAAGCCTTATGTTAGGTAAAATATTGATTACTTATGAAATTATTTTAATTAGTAGCTGAGATACAAAAGAAAACCGATTCAGGAGACCGCAAAACGTGTAAATCAGGTGAAATCTAGAATTCCACTTTCGATAATATAAAGGAACTTTAAAATATCTTTCGAATGATGTATTAAAAATAATTTAATTAGAATTAGAATTTGAAATATTGAAATTTTAAACTATTATAGCGCCATCTGGCGGTAAAAATTTCTGTAATCTACTGTTCGATTCAAATCAACAAAGCTTTCTAATGATGTATTACTTATGAAATTATATTAATTAGTAGCTGAGATACAAAGAAAACCCATCGAGGGCACCCCAAAACGTGTAAATCAGCTGAAATCTCGAATTCCACTTTCGATAATATAAAAGAACTTTAAAATATCTTTCGAATGATGTATAAAAAATAATTTAATCATAATTAGAAATTGAAATATTGAAATTTTAAAATATTATAGCGCCATTTGGCGGTAGAAATTTCTGCAAGCTACTGTTCGATTTCAACTCAACAAAGCTTTTAAATGATGTATTACTTATGAAATTATTTTAATTAGTAGCTGAGATACAAAAGAAAATCCATTGAGGACACCTCAAAACGTGTAAATCGGGTGAAATCTCGACTTGCACTTTCGATAATATTAAAGTACTTTAAAATATCTTTCGAATGATGTATTAAAAATAATTTAATCATAATTAGAATTTGAAATACGCGTATTAGAATAAAATTTAATTTCCAATTAAAATGTAATTTTTTTTTCCAAAATCGATGAAATTTGAACTACAACTATCCCCTGTGCTGTTAATGGCGTACAGAAAGTTTGAAAGAATTTAGAAGAAAATTGAAGCATTTTAAATTATGCAATTTTTATTCCTAGTAGAAAAACCACGTGATGTCAATTGGTAAAAAATATGTTTCTTCCCGAATAGACGGGGTGAATGGGTTGTCATGGTAACAAACGCCTGCAGAATTTCAAAGCATTCGCTGACGATGACGCGAGTACCATGATTTTTGTTCAACCAAAAGCGCTGAACGCGCCTAAAGAAGTTTTCACTTCAAATGGAAAGCGTTCGCTGACGATGACGCGAGTTTCATGATTTTTGTTCACCCAAAAGTGCTCAACGCACCTAAAGAAGTTGTCACTTAAAAAAAAAAAAAAAAAAAAAAAAAAAAAAAAAAATCATCACCTAAAACTCTTATAAGGAATTGAGTACATTTTATCCTTTTTTTTTTTTTTTTTTCTTTTTAAGGCTCTAGGCAAGAGAAAATTAAAAATTGAAGCTGTAGAAGATTTTTCCAAATAATAATAATAATAATAATAATAATAATAATAATTTATCCTTTCAGTTTTTTTCGAATGTGTAAAATTATTTCCCAGCTGTGCATTAGAAACATATATAGAGTATTATATATTACTCTAAATTAAATAAAAGTTTAATAGTAAAGTGTATAGTCTTTTAAAAAAATAGGTGCTAGAACTTTTTATTTATTTATTTATTAACGAGCATTATACTAAAAAATTCTTCACCAAGTAGTGACAAAAATTTTAAAGCCGCCAAGGGAGTCATATACTAACGCTGTAATGCAAATTGATCTAGATATCACAAATTTCTTTCTATTCTTAAAAAAAAAAAAAAAAAAAAAAAAAATCTGCTTGCATTCTGCGTAAACAAAATTTAATATAGTACGACAGGACTTATTTTAATCTATTCTTCCATATGAAGGCATGCAGTAAATATATTTCTTTCCCTAGCATCATTTACTATATACATTTCTTAAAATTCCTTTAGTTTAGCTTTAGCATAGCAGCCCCTTGGCGGTTTTACATGTTTATTGTTATTTCGGCGAGGAATTAAAATGGCTATCTCAATTGCGTAAGTAAAGACCTTGGCGTGAAACATCCTATCTAATTCGATGCCTAATATGAAATTTCGCAAAGAGGCTCTATACTAAGTAATTAAAAAATGCATTTTCACCCTGTTCTGAACTATTCTGAAAGTTTCAAATGTCTAGCTAGTCGGGAAGTTAGTTAAATAAATTTTCTGTTGAACCATACAAACGCTGCCGAAGGCAGCAGTGACCAGAAATAATTTGCTAAAAATATTTAAAAATGCATTGTCATCATGTTCTGAGCTTTTCTAAAAGTTTCAAATGTCTAGCTAGTCGGGAAGTTAGTTAAAAATCGATTGCAAGATTTGTCCAGGTAACGCTGCCGAAGGCAGCAGGGATCCGAAACAGGCGGCTAAAAGTATTTAAAAAATGCATTTTCACCATGTTTTGAACTACTCTGAAAGTTTCAAATGTCTAGCTAGTCGGGAATTAGTTAAATAATTTTTCTGTTGAATCATATAAACGCTGCTGAAGGCAGCAGGAATTCGAAACAGTTGGCTAAAATTATTTTAAAAATGCAGTGTCAACGTGTTCTGAGCTTTTCTGAAAGTTTCAAATGTCTAGATAGTCGGGAAGTCAGTTAAAAATCGATTGTAACATTTGTCCAAACCGTTTTTGAGTTATTACCGTTTTTTGATACATTATGGTCAAATCCTTTGTATTTTTCGTCATTAGGAACCTAATTTTCCTAAATATCTCCAAAACGGAAAACCATACAAAGGTCCAAAAAGGAAGGTGCAGAACTAGATGTTATAATAAACCTATGTACCAATTCGCAACTTTCTACGTCCAACCGTTTTTGAGTTATGCGACACACACACATACACACACACACACACACACACACACACACACACACACACACACACACACAGACATAACGAAAAATCATGTAAAGTCGCTTATATCTCTAAAATGAGAGCTCGTGTTAAGACGACACTTGCAGGTGTACAACTAGACAGCATGACAGTCACACGTATAAATTGGGAATATTCAGTGATCATTCGTTTTCGAGCAATGTAAAATACGAAATCCACTTCCTTATACTTTGTATAAGGAAGTAACAAAAGCAAAAAAAAATAATAATAATAATAATAATAATAATAATAATAGTCCTTTGTTCTAAACTAAATTCTGCTTTTGCCAGAATTTCATCAAAATCATTTTTTTTCCTTGGAAAGAAAAAGAAAAGAAATGAAAATTAATAATAATCAGTATCGAAACAAACACTACCGAAAAAGTTTTTTTTTAATAATTTTCATCATCATCATCATCAACTTCAGGGATTAGGCATAGTGCCTGTTCCGGCTTCATTGTTCAGTCCACCGCTTTCTCGGTCGTCCTCGATCTCTCCTGCTCTTTGGGGAGTAGTCGAGGGCAGCTCTGGGGAACCGTGTTTCCGGCATACGCTGTACATGGTCTTTCCATTTAGTACGATATTCTTGTATTCTATCACATAAGTTGAAGATCTTTAACTCCTTCCTGAGGTCTTCATTCCGAATCTTGTCGAAAATTGTGCAGCCTTTTATAGGTCTCAAATGTCGCATTTCTGTTGCTTGGATTATCGATAGATCCCGGCTCCCCAAGGTCCATGTCTCTGAACCATAAAGTAAGACGGGTGCGGCCATGACCCTACAGAATTTAAGTTGTGTTTCTTTTCGTGTCTTCTTCCTGAGGGTTTTTCTCAAAGTTCCACAGATGTATTGGAATTTGTGCAATTTCTGCTGTACCTCGTTCTCGTATTCATAAGTGAGATCACAACCTAAATAGGTAGAGTGTGATACTTGTTCTATGACTTCATTTTCAGGACAATTTTTGTACGAATAGGTTCTTTCCCTTTGGAAGCCATAGATTTGGTTTTTTTTATCGAGATTTTCATTCCATGGTCTTGACAAATTTTGTGTAGGCTATATGTTGATCTCTGTAGATCGTCTTCACATTCCTGAATGATAACCTGGTCATCCGCGAACAGTAACGTGTTGATGAACATGTCTACTTTTAGCTTAATTCCTGGGGCGGCTGAAGTTTTCCATGTTCGGATGATGTCGTCTATGTAGAGATTAAACAGAGTTGGGGATAGACTACATCCCTGTCTGACTCCTTGGTTAGTGTCTACTTCGTTGGTTTTGTGTGTACCAATGAGTATCTTTGTATGTTGATATAAGGACTGACAAGCCTGAATCAAGTGTCGGGGGAATCCCCTACATTCCATGATAGACCACAACTTTTCTCTATTCACACGGTCGAACGCATTTTCGAAGTCTATAAAAATAGTATGAGTTTCCAGGTTGAATTCTCTACGCTTTTCAATTATCTGTTTTAAAGAGAATACATCGTCTACACAAGATCTTCCTCGTCTGAAGCCAGACTGTTCTTCTAAGAGCATTGATTCTGACAATTCCCTTACTCTGTTATTAATTAGTTTGCTATATAATTTATAGGCGGTATTTAGTAGGCTAATGCCCCTATAATTCCCACAGGAATTCCTATCTCCTTTCTTAAAGATTGAGATAACTTTTGCAGTCTGCCATTCTGTGGGGATCACACATTCTCTCCAACACATATTAAAAAGATGTAACAGTTTTTCATGTAGTAAATCGCTACCATATTTAAAAAGTTCTGAATTAATATTGTCTGGGCCTGTAGCTTTTCTGTCTTTAGATGTTTTCAATATATTCTTCAATTCCACCATATCAATACAATCAATATCTCTTTCAATTGTTCTCATCTCGGTGGTTAAGGGGGCGGTTGGGTTAAACCAAAGGTTCCTATAATGGTTGATCCATTCCTTCACTTTTAATAGTGTCAATATTTGCTCGATCTCGTTCATCATTATTTAAATTTCTTATGAACTTGTAGGCCATGGTTTGTCTGCCGTGTACATCGTGTTCAATATCACTGATAAATTTATCCCATGAGTTTTGATGAGCTTTACGAATGATGTCCTTTGCGAGATTTCTTTTTGTTTTATACAGTTTCTCAGCTTCTCCTGTTTTTTTCTGCAGAAAATTTAAATATGCTGCTTGTTTGTCTTTAACAGCCTTTGCGATATCCTCGTTCCAGATTATCATGCCTCTTGTCTTACGGTGTTGTTTCCTTTTGCCTAAGGCCTTCAGCGCCGCTTTTTGGATTATGTTCTTTATATTTTTCCATTCTAAATACGTATAATAAGTTTCAATTATGAAATAAAAAGTGCGCGTGCAAAGTAAAATAAAAATAAGTAAAAAAATGAATTTAATGATTTAATTTTTATATAAAACATGATCGTGTGCTATCTTAAAATGTAGATATAAGATTTAATGTTTATGTGGTGCGTATGGCATCTATAAAAATTGTTTTAAGAAATAGAATAGAATAAAGAAAGCAACGATGTTGGTTGCATTTTGTTATATAGTTTGAATTTTTGAATTTTATAGATGTAATATCTACCGTAGGAATAATTTCTTATGTTAAAACTATAGGGAATTGTTATGCGAGCATAAGCGATTACACTTTTTTTTTGTTTTTTTTTTTTTTATTACAGCAGTCATTTATTTATTGTTTTTATTATTACTAAATAACTTTTGGTTATTGTATTAATTATTCTAATTAATGTTTTTTTTTTCTTTGCAGGTAAGTTGCTTTTCTACTAAAATACATATATTCACAATGTGATGCAAGGTAAGATTGCATTTATATTACCTAAAAATCTATATATGATTTTATTAAATATTTAAAAGGCTTGATCCAAATAAAAAAATTACCGTTGGAAAATATAAACTAATTATATTTTCCAGGAACATATGAGATGAAATTACCGTATTTTCAGATTGTTTAAAATAATAAAATTATTCTACGTATATCTGATGGATTAGACTTCCCAAGACTATTAACTACAATAATCTTATTTCAGTTTAACTAACTTTATATAAGTCTTGGGGATATGTGAATTTTTATTTGAATATTTTCAGGAATACTTCCGGGTGGACCACTCCTATATTTTATTGGTCTGGATCATAGAATAATAATAAAGGAAGAAGGAGCATGCCAATACTCTAACGCTTACAAACCCCTTCTAGTGAAATGCCAGCGAAAGCTACTTTTGCTCCTCTCAACCTTGAAGTAGGGCACCCATCCTCAGCGCATTTATCGCTGTTTGTTGTGGGTGCTGCCTCGCAGACTGATTGACAGACAGACAAGACGATTCAAAAAATCTCGCCAACAAGTCGCCAACCAATATCAGATTGAAGTATAGTTACAACCCTATACCTGGCATTCCTGGATTTTACAAACCGAAACCAAAACATATACGCTCCTTCTTTCTTTATTATTATTCTATGATTTAGACTTAGCTTTATGACATAGATGCTATAATGTAAAAGATAAATGTCATCGTAAAAAAAAAAAAAAAAAAAAAATCGTGTAAATCGATGCTAAACGAATTAAACTGGCATGATAGAAAAAGTAATAAATTTGGGGACATTTAGGTATTATCCCTTTGACAAATAAACTAGGGACGATTTTAATGAATTTTCCGTTGAATTTTACTTTCATAAAAACTTAAATTTAAACTAAAGTATTTCATTACTCGAATTCCCTTATTTTTATAATTAAAATTATACCATTTTAAAAAAAAATAAAGAACACTCTTTTATTGAAAAGTGAACTAATAAATACTTTAGAAAACTATTACATACTTTTAAATCTTTATTTTAAAAAATTAATTGTTGCCACTCTACATTATATAAATACGTCCAAATCCTGTGTCACATACAATAGTTTTGTATAAGTATAGATTTTTTGTTTGCCCCTGGAACCTGCCCCTGATGAGAAAAGTGCCTGGAAATACTTGTATCTAGCATTGTCATTGATTATGAAGTCGTGTGCAAAATTTCAGGGTCTTCGGACGACAAGAAGTTACCGAAAATTGAATTGAAAAATTCCGTTACATACATTAATAGTTGCATCAAATCAAGTTAATAAGAGTGTGTTAATTAAAAACCATGTTAAACGCTTTAATTAATTATTTAAAAATATAAAATTAAAATAATACGGCAATCTTAATACAAATATCGTTTGTGGTGAATAGTTTAGAATGTCGGTTTAGGCAAGAATTTAAAACTTACGATTGAGAGTAATACGTTACAGCTTCCTTTGACTTTTTATCTCGTCGAAACAAAATATAGTCGCAAGTTTTGCCACCAAAATCTCGCCAAATCATACAATTTACTAAATTCATAACAATTAACATAGAAATTCAGCGATGCCAAATGGTCCAATGTTAACTAATGTTAATGTTCCAGCTTATGTGAACCAAAACAGTTTCACTTTACAATTTTTACTCATCTGACAATAAGAATCATAAAAACACAATACAAAACTTTCAATAATTCAATAAAAATTACAATGAAATAACTATCTAAAAACCGCTACCACGTAACTGTATTTGACTTGACCATAGTAACGCCAGCCTTACCAGTGCTTGACCATAGTAAGGTCACAAGTGCATTTTCACGTTTCTATTATTTTTTCTTTAAGAGAAATATATTGAACTTCAGTTATATGGAATTTATATAAAAATTATAATTTTGATTAAGCTTGGGTGGGGAGGGGGGTATAGCCCAATAGCCCCCTCCGGGATTCACCATTGCTGGGATTGTATATCTTTAAGACTTCTATTTGTTGAATGATTATGAGCTTGAATTTAAAAAAAAAAAATTGAAGCATTTACAGACCAATAAATCTAGCCTAAAATTTTAAGTAGACTGTATAAAATCCTTTTTTAACTGAAAATTAAATTTCTTGAAAACAGAATAGTGACGTAAATAATGCAATGTGTGGGAACAAAGCCATTGGCTAAGTATTAATGCATATGTAAAATTTCTTTACATTTGTAACATTAACGTAAAGGAATCTACCTTTGCCTTTAAGCTTGCCGAAAAGGGTTTTTTTTTTTTTTTTTTTTTTTTTTAAAGAAAATTGAAAAAAAAAAAATCTAATAATTTGAACACTTACTGTATTTATATTTTAATACAATTTTTAAAAGCATTCGATTCTAGTTTTTTTTTTTTTTTTTTTTACAAATTCAGGATTTCTAGTACAGTATGAGAAATATTCAGCCGATCCGTTTTCATTAAAAGCAAATCTATGATGATCTTATAATTATTTTTTGCAGTGAGAAAATATAATTCTATAATATATTCTTTGTAACGAACAGGTTATATTTTGTTTCAGAGTGTTAAATTACAAAACGTTTATTTAACTGTCTCAAGTTATTTTATGTGCAGTTCCCGTCGCTTATTAAAATCACATTCGTTCTGAGCCAAAGTGAATTTATTAAGTGGCTGGTTTTTATATCCGGGGAACGTTCCTTCACTTAAGAAGAAGGTATACTTCCTTGAATTTAGAAAGAAACTTCAGAAGGTAACGAATAATGGAATTAGTAAACAATATTAATTAATTATTGATAGATAATTAATTAGCTATTCCTTTAATATAAGTAAATTACACGCATTCCAAGTTCCCATGCGCTTTCCTTTGAGAAAAATCATCATTACTGTACCAGAAGTTTACGCGATGTTCTTACAAATTTAAAATCTTTCCGTTTAAACCTCGTGAATTATAGTAATTACAAAATAAGAACTAGAAATTGCCTTTTAATAATTAGAGAAAAAATATATATATTATTTCAAATCAAATTTTTAGCTTTTTACTATGTTTTGAAGAATACGTTCCTTGAAATTGTTACGGAGATAAGTTAAGGAGAGTGTTTGATTTGTAACTGTGCTACAAGCGTAAAATCTTCGGCAATGAGCGATAACGAACGGTTTGTTGTGCTTTAATTTATCTTTATATTAAAAAAAAAAAAAAAAAAAAAAAAAAAAAGGTAAATAAAAAATTTTTTTTAGTGTGCATAAGTGATAGTTTGGGCTGCAGAGAAGATATTTTTGTGTTTATTAACCGGCGATGCTGATTTTATTAACACTTTCCCGATCGCTGACGTAGATTTTTGGTTTTTTGTGATCTGCCATATATATATATATACATTTTTTTTTTTTTTTTTTTTTTATGGGGGGGGGGGATAGCATGTTTTACAAAGGGCAAATTCGAGACACCAGGGCCCGACTTAGCCAAATTGGGGCCCGGAGCAAAAACTTCTTTGGGGCCCCCCTCTGCTTCACTATTTGAGCAAAAACTTCCTTGGGAAACCCCCTCTGCTTTACTACTTGGGCAAAAACTTCTTTGGGTTCCTCCCTCTGCTTCACTACTTCAGTAATGAAGAACCAAACTTTATGGAGGTATTTAAATTTTTCACTTCATTATAGATCCATTTTATTTCTGATTGTTAACATTGTCATCTAGCTGCGAAAGATTTATATCCTTACTGACATTAGGGCGAAATTCAGCTAAATTTTCGCAATTACGATCGCTCAATTAAACCGGATTTTACACTATACTGATATTTTGTTTAAAAATAGTTCATTAAAGACGGAAACGTAAAATAAAATTTCTATTTCTAAAATAAAATTTCTATTATTTCTATCGTAAAATAAACTTTCTATTTTCGTAAAATAAACTTTCTCTTTTTCTATTACCTCCTCTGATGTGGGGGCCCGGGGCAACTGCCCCGTATGCCCCTGCCTTAGTCAGGCTCTGCGAGACACCCTTTTTAAATTTAAATTTGTCCTGGGAAATTTATGAGAATTGCGGTCACGAAGCTTGGTGCTTGGATTGTTTATATGTATCCGGCACCTAAAGAAACGGGATTTATCGAAATACCACCGAATTCCCCCTGGAGGGCAGGAGGCAAAAAAAAAAAAAAAGTTTGTAAGCATAACTCGGCCCCAAATTAATTCACGGTGAAGAAATTGCACATGGTGCAACTGGACTTGAGTATAAATGAAATATTATGTACCTTTTCTTGATTCTTAAAGGAGAGAGGGGGAAAAAACATTTTTTCTGGGGAAATTTCAGAAATTCTGGATTTTTGAGTAGAGCTGTACTATACTCCGTTTCACCTTAAGTTGGCAGTAGAGAGAAAGCTACAGCGACCTAATCACACCTGTTGTCATAGTAACAGGGTTACTATAAAGCAGGTGGGGTTGTTAGCAAACAATGAAAGCTGTAATTTTGGCGAAAAAAAAAATAAATAAATAAGAAAAACTGCTTGTGCTTAGTAATAATTATTACTAAACAGTTTTTCTTTTCTTTTTTTTTTTTTTTTTGTGAAATAATTATAATTATTTTATATTATGAGTTTTAGTGAAACCCAGAAAGGGAAATAAATTTTGGGGGAAATTTTGCAATAATTAATATTTTTAATGATAAAAAAAATCTTTGATATATATATTTATATATTATTATTTTTTAACTATGTAAAGTTACATGAAAAAAGTATATATGTAATTTTTTGTTTCGTTCATGAATAAAAAAAAAAAAAAAAAAAAAAAGAAAGAAAATATTTAAATAAAAGGTTAAAATTTCAAAATCCTGGAAGAGTCATTTCCTCTATCCTATTTTACATTTCCTGTTGGTGTTCATGAGTACTTTTTATTTCATAATACTATAAAATTGTTTATTGAAAAAAGTGTGTTTCCTTCTCAGTTTAAATATTATTATTAATTCATTAGTTTGATGTTTTATTTCAAATATTATTTAATTTGGTTACAATGAGGACGAATAAAACGCAGCGGTGTTTTTTATTACAAAAATAAAATAAAAATAATAAATATTACACTTTACATTTCATAAAAGTGTTTCAGATATAATATTTTAAAGCATAAGAGAGCCCACCAGCGGCCGAGCGGTTCTGCGCTCAAAGCTGGTAGATGGGAGGTGCCGGGTTCGATCCCAGGTCGCGCTCATCGACCTAGCCGTTCGGAGTTTTCCGTGGTTTCCTCCGAAACTTGCGTAAATACGGGCTAGGACCCCTTAGAAAGACCCCCACGGAGGGCATTCCCCCTCTAGGCCTAGGACACATCAGGAGTCAATCGGCCTTAAAATCCTACAACCAACCAACCAACTAAAGCATAAGATAATTTATGAAATTGCAGTTGAACTATTAAACCCTTTAATATTCGTTTTTTTTCCCTCACAGGAACGAAACGTTTGATTTTTTTTCTTTTTTTTTTTTTTTATGCAACATTTTTTCAATTTTTTTTCCCTCTTGTTTTAATGCATTTTTAAACTTTTGTTCCTTTTCTGTTCTTTAGCTAACTGGGTTATTCTGAAATTTAACAAATGGTATTTCAAAGGAAGAAATATGCAGAAGTCATTTTAAATTTCTTAATAGGCGTGAGTGTGCCTTGCTGCTTTGAGAATGCACTCGTGCCTGCTGTTCACCTGGTGAGGAGCCGTACTGTTATTTTGACCTGAAACAAATTCTGCGAGTTTTTGAAATTTATAGTGTTCATATACAAACTTACTTAGGTTTTTTAAATTTATTACTATTTGAATTTAACATACATATGTTTCAAACCAAAAATTTCTCAAAAACTAAAAAGCGCTATTTTCTTCTTTTTACACATTTATATTCAGCTATATGTTTAACAGCTATTTTAATTTTTAGCCACTTAGCAGTTTTGCTGGTATGGTGCACAGATATTTTATATTTTATAGCACCAATATTTCACAAAATAATTTTTTTAAACAATTGTCGACAATTAAATAACCTAAACATTGCTATAATCAGGGAAAAAAAAAAAAAAAGATTTTTATGAAAATAAAAACATACGAAATAACAAAAAGTGCACCGTAGGACTGGTACAAAAAAAGTATTAAGTTAATTATTATTATTATTATTATTTTAATTACAATTGCTAAAAACTTGCAACATTTGTTTCGGTTGGAAATAAAACACGATCTTTCGTCAGGCGAACAAAGTAGATACAAACAAAGCGCGTTTTATTTCGATCCGAAATAATTGTTACGAGTATTTTGCATTTTACGTTATTTATTTATTTATTTATTTAATTATTTATTATAAAGGTTTTAACGAATAAATTAATAAAATATGATTAAATCATTAATTAGCGGCATAGAATTAATTTACCAGTGATATTTTGAAACTTTCTTTAAATATAATTTTTCAATTTTAAACTTCAAACTAGAAAATATTTACTATATTTATTTGCTAACTTAAATAGGTTTTTAAACAAGGTTATTTTTTATTACAAGCAAAGAATATGCATAAATTCCCATATGCAGATATAAATCTTCTAAAGGAAGTATGACAGGAATCACAAATTTTCTTATAAAATTGATAAATTCTTTTTTATTGTAACTGAGAGAAATAAAACTAATAAAAGCAGGGAGGGGTTCAAAGAGAACTGGCGAAGAAATTTTAAAGAGCGCGCCAGATGTTTAACCTTGGATGCCGACGCAAGCCAAAATGAAACTCAGAAATGCTGCTTTTTCGACACTACGCGTTCGCTTTGCTAAAAAGGTGTTTATTATTTAAATACTTTTAAAATATGAAAAACCTTAAATATTTGTTGCATAAGCTAAATTTCCGTACTTTATAACATTTATTTATCAATTTTATCAACTTAAAAACGCAAAATAACTTCAGAACTACTTTTTAGCGCGCAATATTACATTCTCTGCCTTCCCCAATGCTGCCAACTTAAGGTGAAACGGAGTATACAGATGTTACAAACGTATTGAAAACAGCCATGTGTCTTCTTTAGGATATTTCTTGGGAGGGGGGGGGGGGGGTTGCTACGAAGTAGAAAATTCAAGACCCCCCCCCCCCCTCTTTTAAGCGCTAAATTTGTCTGTTGAAATCTATGGAATCCGCGGTCGCGAAATTTGGTGCGTAAATTGTTTATATGTATCCGATACTTATTGTAACGGGATTTTAAGAAATTCTCCCCCCCCCGCCCCCCCCCTTCCCCCTTGAGGTCGAGGGGGCTATAAACACGTGTAGAAACACGTTTTCTCGTTTGAATTCGCTTTGAATTTTCTTAGAATGGCGAACTGTGGTATGTGGACGTTGATTAGGTGTACGCATTATGTACTTTGTCGAGATTTTGCAAAGCTTCGAATTTAGCCACAGGGAAAGGAGAAGTAAAAATCGTGTAAGTTGTGCCGAAAGCAGTAGGAACATGGACTCCTCACGTTACGAGCGAGAAAAATCTCAACCCAACAAAGTGGGAACTTTAATTTAGGTTAATTAGTAATGATATGGGATTTTGACAACTCATTTAAATATAGTGTCATGCGAAGCGGGCAAAGCCAGCAAGTAAAATAATATAAAAACATTCATGCACAAAATTTTTAGATATTCTAAATAAGATTTAAGTTATAAACTGTAAAATATTTATGTTATCGGAAATCATTTATTCTGTTAAAAGTTATTAGATTTAAGAAGATATCTGACATTAAAAAATAAAATAAAATTCTATTTTAAAATTTTAAAATAAAAATTACAACATAAAATAGTTAGGGAAATTCAAAGTAAATAAATAATAAATAAATAAATAATAATAAAGCTGAATACATAAAAAGAAAGTAACATAGAGTACAGCTGCCTATAAATTTCATTTGTATCCTTATAAACTATATTTTAAAATATCTTATGAAATGTATAATACAAAATACATAGATAAAATAAATTAAAATAAATAAATAATAATATTTTAAGTGCATTAACTGAAACCCGATTCTATACATGGCGACACGTTCAAACATATTTTGAATATTTTAAAGGTATTTTAAAAATGTTTTCAAAAAATATAGCATTGCACATTTAAATGCAATAAAATGACGTGGTATCGTAACTGCATAACTTTAGTTAGTTAATGCAGTTCCGATTCTTAATTACAAATTCCTATGCTTTTATTAAAGATAAATTTCTTTTAAGATAAAAATAAATAAATAAGTAAATAAAAGTAAAATTGAAATTAAAAACAGTATAGGAATTGTGTTATTTTATCTATTTATTATTATTATTCACATTACAGCTTTTTCTTTAAAAATGCTTAATTAACATAAAATTAAAATGGAATGAAAAAAAAAAAAAAAAAAACTTATATTAATACTTACGAGCAAGCAATTCTTTGAGCTGATAGCTTTAATGATCTTGAATTACACTTGGTATTTGTGAACTCGCCAAATTCTTGTACCCATTTTTTACACTTATCTAATTTTTTTATATTACTGCGAATTGTAATTATAATGTCTGATAGTAATTATATTATCAGATTGATTCAATTTCATGAATGAATGATGGAGGAAATTTTAACTCCGTTTTTGGAGTTAAAATATACAGATATCTGTATATACAAATACACTCCATCTCATATTTACAAGGACACTTTATGTTTTGAAATAACTAATGTAAAAATAATTGTGAACAAGATTATACTAAGTGCACTTAATATATCTAGTATTCTAAAATCCAAAACTGCTATAATTTTTTTAATATGAAACAAAATTAATAAAAATAATGCAAAATATTTTTTTCTACACGTTTTTAGATGTTCATAATTATAGGGACAATCAAGATTTTTTTCGTTTTACTTAACTTACTAGCGGATAAATTGCAAATGACATGCGAATTTGTTAATTACTGGACTAGATTAATCCATATATAAGCCTTCAATTTTTCTTGGACGAACATTACTGATAATCCCTCGAAAAAAAGAACGTTCATGTAGTGAAGTACGAAAAATGTGTTTTTTAAGTGGAAGGATAATTTCAATCCGCCGAATTTCTAATGCAATTCGAAGATCTAAAATTGCTGAAGGAAATGTGATCAAACGTTGAACTGCTGGCTCGATAGGAGAGAGATCTGCTGCAAAACCAGAGTTGTTTTACAGAGATCGAAAACTCATAATTCCTCTTACTGTTCTACTCATAATGACTGCTGCTGAATTTGTTCGTAATTTTTAACGAAAGGTTGGGGTTCACATTTATGCATGTTTAAAATAATTAATAATATGTTAAAATGAATAAAAAACCTGTAATAATCAATAAGCATTTAATGGGGGTAAAGAACGTCTGTGTTAAAGTTGAATAAAGACAATATTAAATGGTAAAATGTTGCATTTTCTGATCAAAAACATTTTATTCTTGATTATTCAAATGGTTTTAACGGTCACTGGCACGATCTGAAGATAGCGAAAGACAGAGCAGATTTTTTTTAAGGCAGATATGAATCGAGCATTTTAAAGGTGGATCTGTGGTGCTCTGGGGAGCTGTTTCTACTGAATGCAAAATGAATTTAGTAATTTTTTCTATTATTAAGCACATCAAGAGAATATCCGCAAATTTTAAACTTGGAGTTCTCAGATTTTTGTTAGATTTTGGGGGCTAATAATATTTTCTTCAACAAGACTTACATTTTTGCTCTACTTCTAGAGCAAAAGGAAATAGTTTGAAGAAATAAACTTCTGTATTGTTGCCTTTCCCGTGGTCTAAAAGGTGAAAAACCTTAACTTATCATATAAGAAAGGTGCATGCAAGTGGAAAGCAATTTTAAATAATTTAAATGCATTCAGAATATCATCTATGCTGTATGAAATGGTATTGAAACTGAATATTAAAGAATATATATATTGGGTTGTTCGATAAATAATGTCGTTTTTTAAAACCTTCGCTTCTAAAAACCAAGGCTTCTTCGAACATGGAATTTTTCAACTTACCGAAGGATGGCAAAAGGTCATCCAACAAAATGGTCAATATATCATTGATTAATGTTTGTTGTTAATATAAATAAATTCACTTTGAAAAACATGAAAAAAAAAAAACGACATTATTTATCGAACAACCCAATATATATATATATATATATATATATATATACCAGAGAGAATGTCCGAATGTTTCAACCTAAAAAGAGACCCCAAAAAAATATTAATTTAAAGAATAATTGAAAAAAAAAAAAAAATACTAAGATTTAAACTGTCCTTATAATTGTGAACACCTGACAAATCCTTCTTTTGACCGTATTTAAAGTTTTTTAAGATAGAAAAACGATAAAACTTTTTAAATATCGTCTAATAATGAAATTCAAATTAATAAAAAATATATTTGTTTAAATAATAGTGTTCAGTGTTTAGTTAATATAGAAAAACGGGTATCCTTATAATTATGAGAAGGAGTGTATCTGTATATATTTCAGATATATATCTTTATGTATTACAAATAAAGTCGAAGTACTATAAAATATTACCTTAAAAACTTTACGAGATAGAATCTTTCATCAAATTTTTACAGAAAGTGTGACGTCAGATATGACACGCAAAACAAAAACCAATCATCAACGACGATTTGCATCCCCGTTTGACCATCGAGTAAAGGCAATAAATATGCATCCCATACCTATTTTTAAAACTAGTATCTAGCCGGCGACGAGCAACTAGCACACTTTCCTGCAGATTTCGCGCGTGCGTCATGTGCCGGCGCTGAATTCTGTTTCTGCTTAATTTCAAGATTCGCTGTTGTTTTGCTGCCTCACTTCGATTTCTGCTATGAACGAAGCAAAACGGCCCTTAATTATCCAACTGAACTAAAAAATACAGCATTAGTTACATTTTGTCCTTATTAACAATTTTTGATAAAATCTAATAATCTGGACAGATACAATAACAAACTTTCAGCTTTACATGTTTTTAATGAAAATGTTTGCACATTCATTCAATAATACAATAAATGGTGACAGTGACACAGCAAAATCGCTATCTGAAAGAAATAGTGTGATCTGTCGTACTTAACAGTGAAAAATATTTACATAAAGAAACTTAAGAAAAAATTATACTATTATGTAATGGAATATTACAAACCAGAGTGTAATTTTTAATTAAGTATAATTAATTACAGAATTTATATTTAATATTTTGAATAACCTGACAATTTTATAGCTTTTCCAAACTAAATTTGCTACACAGTTTTAATCGTATAACCCTATAAGAAGAAAACATTCTCTCACTATTAGAATTATTTCAATATTTTTCAGTATTTTTATATTAAGATTTTTAATGACTTCTTGATTTCATCAGCATTCTAGCACTTTTACACTTTAATAAATTAATTAACAATCCTTCAATAGAGAACATTTTGCATGAAATTTCAAAATCAAAAATAATAAATAGTAAAAAAAAAAAAAAAAAAGAAGAAAAGAAAGAAAAACTGCCTGGATATATTCTAATGCTGCTTCTTTTTTATTTGGTAATTCAAAATCAGGATATCTAGCTTTTGGAATTAGTATATAGATAAAAAGATGGGCTGTTATGAATTTTAATTACCATGTTTTAGCTTATATAAAGTTTTTCAGTTAATTCAGTTAAACCATTTAATTCAGCTTTGAAAAAACTAAAAAATGAGAGCAACTTTTTCAGTTATACAATTTTTATCTTACATTAATTTATCTGAAATAAATTGTCTTCCCATTATTCTTATTATTATTACTGCAAACTTTTTCACTTATTGCATAAGATATAGTTTTTCTATTCTAATTTATCCCCCCCCCCCCCCCACACACACACACTTAAATAATAGTATGGCAATTTTAAAAAAACCACTTCTAATATTTTGTTTTTATTAGAAAATATTGGCTGTCATTTTTGAATTTTACCCAGGGAGGAGTACTAAACAAACTAATGAATGCCGTTACTAACATAAAAAATGAGAAAATACCCCCCCCCCTCCCCTTTGCTCCTCCATATGTGTGCGTGACAGAAAACATTCTATGTTTAGAAAATGTCCTTGTTGATTTTAAATGTTCCAGTTAAAATCATGTTAAAAGTTTTGAATGAGATATTTATTCTGTTACAAAATATCTCCTAATCTGCAATATATAAATTATTTAATTGGCGGGTAATTTAATATATAAATAATACAATATATTTTCCCTATGGCTAATATTCTAAATGCTGCATGTTTTCTATAGATTGTGCATCACGATGATTGATTGGAGTGTTAATTAGACAACCAACTTTCAAACTGAAAATTATTCAGTGGTGTGGACCTTATAAAATTTATATATATGTATATATATATATAAAGATTTTTCAAGATTTAAAAAATGTATTACCTGAAACCTCAAACAGATATGAATAACAATGTTTTTATAATTATTTTTTATTTTTAAGGAGAATAAATATTGTAATTTTTGTTGAAATCTAAAATGGTCAGGATGAATGATTAGTTTATTTGGCATAGAGTGATCCAAAGATCATTCCATTAAAAAAGAAAAAAGCTGGTGTTTATTATATATATAATATTATAACTATTACAATACCATTATAATACTTCCTTATACTTTGAATAAGGAAGTAAAAAGGATAACAGTGAAATCTGGAGTTATAGTAAAAAGCTTATTGTAATTATTAAAACATAATGCAATTTTTGCCATAATCCATTTTATTCCACTCTACAAATTTTAAGATTTGTAGCTAATGATATAATAAAAGTCTTTTTTGAAAGTTTTTTAAAAATCGCCAACTTAATACAAGTTTAAAAAAAAAAATTAGCAAGCATAGGTAAGTTGCGTATTAATATAAACCTCATGAAATTCTCTTTAAAATGAGGTCTCAAACAACCCTCTATGCTTGATAGAACTTGGGTTGGTTGGTTGGTTGGTTGTAGGATTTAAGGCCGATTGACTCCTGATGTGTCCTAGGCCTAGAGGGGGAATGCCCTCCGTGGGGGTCTTTCTAACGGGTCCTAGCCCGTATTTACGCGAGTTTCGGAGGAAACCACGGAAAACTCCGAACGGCTAGGTCGATGAGCGCGACCTGGGATCGAACCCGGCACCTCCCATCTACCAGATAGAACTTGGGAAATTTAAGTTTGCACAAACTAAACAAAGTTATTTCTTTATATATATATATATATATATATATATATATATATATTAAAAATTAATTATACGAAAAATCCAACGAGATATAAAAATTAGAAAATATATTCTCTTTTATAACGTTAATGAGAATGATTCCCAGAATTTCTGTTGAAATCTTAAAGTTTGAAAATTTTCAGTTTTGTTTGATTTAACATGGAAAGTAATTCAAATAGTTACCAATTCAAATAGTACCCTCTTTGGTAGTACTGCCATCTGATGGTCAACATCAGATGGCAGTACTACCAAAGAGGGTCTTGGAAAAAAATGGGAAATAAACACATGTAATAAACATAAATAAAATTCAGCTCCGACATACGACGCATACACGAAATCTGCAGGAAAGTGTGCGAGTTGCTCGTCGCTGGCTAGATGCTAGTATTTTTAAAAGGCGTCTGCCTTTTAAACTTACTCGACTCTTTTCTGCTTGCTGTCTTGACAGACGCAAGCAGATTACTCCAACGCATAAGTATAAACTTCTATCAATAAATTGCAGAAAAATAGTCAAAATACAATAATGTTATATTTTTTACGGTGTCAATATTTTACTATTTACATGATATCATTCGGTAAGAGGGCTATAGTTAAAAGAGTCTTCGTTTCTGTTTATTTATTTATTTATTTATTTTTATTTATTTATTTATTTTTTTTTTTTGTTCTGTTTATGTAACTTCCCTTGGCAACTTTTGAATTTTTATCATTAGTTTAGAAAAAAATACATAATTTATGTTATTATTTTTTTTTCTTTCTTTTCTTTTCGTTTTCTTTCCCTTTCCTTTTCATTCTTTTCTGTTTTTCAATATTTTATTATTTATTTATATTTTTTATGCACTACTTTGCGTAAAGTGGCTTTTACGAAGGGGGGGGGTCCTTGGCGAAAAATATCCGATCTATTTCAGCATCAAAATTTAAAAATTACCCAGGATTTATCAATAAGTAAAGCTGTTTAATGTAATGCTGAATTAGCTTTCATGCCAAACGCGATTCATCCGTGCCAAAAACATACTATTTAAACAAAAGAGGGGAAAAAAATCTAAAATTGAGGTATATTATTATTTACTCCATTTTCATATTTTCATTTTTTCATGTGCAGAAGCAAATTTAATATTTATTTATTTATTTATTTTTTATTTCTTTTTATTTATTTATTTATTTTTATTTTTTTATTTTTTTTCCGCGTGAAAGCATATTTTATTTTATGTTGAAAAAAAAAGTGTTTATTTATTTATTTATTTCATTTTATTTTATTTATTTATTTATTTATTTTTTTCGACAATTAATTCATTTATAATGACCATTTTTAGAGATTTTACCAGGTTATTATTTTCACATTTTAATTAATTTTAAAAAATCTAATCAAAATTTCGTTACAAATAAGGTACCAAATGAAAGGGGGAAATTTTCTAAATCCGTCGGTTTAATTAACTTATCGGTCGGCAATTAGATTTTTTAAAATTAAGTAAAGTATGAAAAGCTGGTGGCAACTTGCGTCTACACACAGAGAAACAGACTCAAAAATCTCTTAGCCATTTATATAGAGAGAGATAATACCAATCTATACTCATATTATAAATGCGAAAGTTTGGATGTATGTTTGTTACTCAATCTCGCCACAACGGTTGAACGGATCTGGATGAAATTTGGAACAGAGATAGATACTAGTCTGGAATAGGACATAGACTACTATTTATGACAAATTTTTGAATTTTGATGCTGAAGTAGATCGGACATTTTTCGCAAAGGACAGCCACTTAAGACAAGAAGCGCACCAAAACTATAACTAAATTATAAAATATTGAAAAAAAGAAAGAAAAGAAAAGATAGAAGAAAATAGGAACAATAGCAGCATAAATTATATTTTGGTCTAAAACGGCGACAAAAATTCAAAAGCCGCCAAAGGGAGCTATATTAATGATGTACCATGATCAGGTTTACGAATTAACTATTTATTTTTCTATATACCAACTACTATTCACTAAGCATTCACTAACCACCGCTACTTTAGAATGTAGAAAAAGAGAGGAAAAAGGCTAAAAACCCAATAGAAATAGCATGGGAACTTTTTAAGTATATATAACCACAAAATAATAATAATGATAATGATAATAATTATCTCATGCGATAAACGTAGCCGATCATAGCATATTGTAATATTATATTTGGCTTGAAATTACTGTTATTTTATGGTGATCGATTAAATCAAATAAATATAGAAAATAACGTGAAAGCAAATATTATGTGCATCACGTATAATGTTGTTCATATGTATTATAACTGGGATTCAAATATAAAAGGACTACTTCACATTGTTTGATACTGTTCGTATGGAAACTGTCATATATGATAAGAACCCAAATGGAAGCCCACGGGTAAGCTATTGTCGCAGGCAATAGGGACGGGACAGGCACCGGAGACTGCGAGGACGAAAAAGTCAATGCCGAAGGCAGCGGGAACCCAAAGCGAGCTTTTGAGCGATATCAATATTTTTTTTTTTTAACTTTTTTTCATAAAACTATATAGAAACGAGTTTCCTTTAAATATAGTGACCAGCGAAGCGGGCAAAGCCTGCTAGTGAGATAATAATTATTCACAATAAATCAATATTCAATGTAATTATTAGCAGGGGTAGTACCCTCCGCCCTTTTTTCAAGATATTTTCACGAATGAGAAATTTCTGCAATTTTTAGGACCACTCTTTTTATACATTAGTGTGTATCCTATGTAATCACGTTACATTATTATAAAAATGCGATAAATATTTCTATAGGAAAATAGTAGTATCAAAGTAGGCGGGAATTTCTCTCATCTCCGAAAGTGTTCTGAAAAAATGGGGGCGTGGAGTACGAGTCGTTATCTGCTGCAAATAAACCCATATTTGACAACATTTTAATTATTATTCTGTAATAATGTCAATTCTCTAGATTTTATTTATTTATTTATTTATTTATTTTTGTGTGTATTTTTCTTCTTACGTCAATGTAATTGCATTATTAGAGAATTGCTCTAAAAATTAAGTGGTGTGGGAAGAAAGCGAGTACTAATAATACTACGGAATATTAATTAGGATGTTGATATCTATGTATACCCGCCAACGTTTCTATTTTAATGCGTTACATTGTTAGGCAGATACTATTAATGTTGGCAGCTATTTAAGTTGCAAAATATTATAAGTCATTTAGATATTATTTAGTATTTAAGTGTTATTAAATATTTATTTCTGTAAATTTATTTATATAATTATTTATTAATAAGTAAGTAATATTAAGTATTAATCCGTAAGCAATCTTTTTATAAAAGTAATTATTATTATTTAAGCATATTTAATCGTTATTAAATATTACAAGTTATTATATTAAGTAAGTATTATAAAATTACTATTTAATTTACCTCAACTATACTTATGGGTTTTAAGTTCTTTTAAATCAAAAATTAATAATAATAATAATGACCATCTTCTGTGACGAACAATTCCGGCTAAATCGATTCAAAACAGAGACTTTTGGTAGACTTTTTTTTTTTTTTTTCTAGAAATGCTATGTATTTTTATTTTATTTTATTTTTTATTATTATTAATCTGCATAAATGTTATATTATTAGAATGATCTTTCAAAACTGAACATTTTTCGTGCTTACACTTTTCCCTATAAAATTAAAATGTAATATAAAATTCAATCATAAAAATTATAGGCTAATAGTTATTACACCATTTTCTTGCAATCATGATAATGTAGTTATCTGATATAAACAAACAGTTGATTGTGAAGTCATATTTATCAAATTAGTTAAAATAGATAAGGCTACAAATAAGGTACCTAAGGTTACTTCGTTACAAATATGGTACGTTTCATTTGGTACCTTATTTGTAACGAAATTTTGATTAGATACCTTAGAATTAATTAAAATACGAAAATAATTTCAAAACTGGACATTTGAATTTAGGATTGTTGCCAAAAAAATTTACCAGTTATTATATATATATATATATATATATATATATATATATATATATATATTTGTGTGTGTGTGGGGGGGGGGGATAAGATAAAATAATGTTTTCACGCGAAAAATTAAAAATTAAAAAATATTAAATTTACCCATGCATGTAAAAAATGCTTATAAAAAAAATGAGTCGAAGAAGGAAGCGAAATAAATACTCGATAAATACGATACATAATATGATACGTTAAATTAGACCTATAATCATGGGTTAGTAGGTATTTTCGCTAAAATAAATAGTTTGTTCCTTCGCAGGTAGAACTTACATATTAGTCCCGTCAGGTGCAACTTGCACATTAGTGTCCAGCGAAGCTGGACAAGCATTCATTGATTTACTATCTTAACTGATTTCACATTCCGTCATTTTTGATGGAGTTATATACTAGTATTTTAATAAAGGACTACAATTTAATTTATTCTACATGAATAATATTTTTTGTGAGTGTGATTTTGTATAAACTATCTACTCTGGTTAAATATTGCCTGATGTTATTCCCATAACATCGTTTCTTAATCGTTCCCACAGCCCCGCCCCTCAAAACTGAAAAATAGCTCGTCACAGATTATTAAAAATCTGAAAGGGTACATGAAATGAATGACGACACCAATTCATCATTGTTTGTAAATGCATAGTTGCATAGCTGTCAATATCCTCATTAATATTCCATAGTACTGTTAGTCCCGCCCATTGTTTTACACCAGTAAATTTTTATAGCAATATTGTGCAAATACAATTACGATTCAATAAGAAGAAAAATACTCTAAAACAATACTGGTGTGTAAATAAAGGAGGCGTTAACAATACTAAGGAATATTAATTAGGACGTTGGTAGGCATGCATAGATAGAACATCCTAATTAATAATACAACATTTTCATATCCAGATTAGTTTTCTAATTACATACTTGCCAACCATCTCACTTTGAACCGTACAATTTTTAGTACCCCATTTTTTTCACACCAATAACTTTTTAGAGTAATTTTTTTCTTATTTAATCATAACAACATTTGGAGAGAATTACTCTAAAAATATAGTGGTATCAGAAAAGGGATTTTTTTTCAGGGGGCGTTAACAGTTGTACGGTTATTATTGAGATGGTTGGCAAGTATGTAATTATATTCTGTATTACTGTTCGTACCTGTCCCTTTCTTTACATAGCATAACATTTAGTGTAATTCTCTGCAAATGTAATTACGATGAAATAGGGAAAGAAATTCTTTAAAAAAAAAAAAAAAAAAAAAAAAGCACGAACGAAAGAAAGAAAAGAAAAGAAAAAGAAACTGGTGCAGAAGAAAGGTGGGTACTAATGATATTGTGGTACAGTAATTAGGATGGTTGCAACTGTGGGCGTATTTGCAAATGATTAAATAACTTGTGTTCCAAGACCCCACTTTTTAGGAGACTTTCAGCAATGAGGGAAATTCCCGCCTTTTTTTTTTATTTTGTTACCACTATTTCTTACACGGGTGGTGGAACCATAGGGAAAGGGGGGGTGTCTGCCCGCCTTTGGTTTGTAAAGTGTAGGGGCAACGCCCCCCTAACATTACAAAAGAAATTCACCTTTTGTCGCAGTTTTCTTAAACAGTTTAAATTATATATATATACAGGGTGAGTTTGACATAATCTGCCAAACGAAAGGAGGTGATAGAACAGCCCATAGGGAGCATAAAACACCATAGAAACCCTCTCCTATCTCTAACCGTTTCCGAGTTATGGTAGGTAGAAGAAACATCTGTTTTTTTTTTCGTCCCGTCTGAAAAAATCCAAATTTGTGAACTTTCTGAAGGACTTACACGCAAAATAAGCACGCATTTGGAAAGAGCAGAAAAAATCCTTTTGTGTGACATCATTTACATCAGAATACCTTAATTTGACGGCTAGCTAAAAGCGCTAAAACATTGGCGAAGTTTAGAATTCCACAAGCTTTAGAATGAGCCCACAATAAACCATATCGGTGTTCTAGTTGAGGAGAAATTTAGCTTTTTGTTTGAAATACATTCCTCACTGAACTCGACATTCGTCGAGAAGGAGACTCACGGGGTGGTGCCATCTGCCATGGGACCTTAAAAACTTTACGAGATAGAATCTTTCATCAAATTTTTACGGAAAGTGTGACGTCAGATATGACACGCGAAAACAATTTTCAATCAGCAACGTCGAACTGCATCCCAGTTTGAGCCTCGAGTAAAGGTAATAATTATGCATCCCATACCTCGTTTTAAAAGGCGTCTGCCTTTTAAACTTAGTCCGATCACCACACATACATATACTCCCCTCTTCTCTGCTTACTGCCTTGATAGACGCTAGCAGATTACTCTAATGTATAAATAAAGAATTTTCATCTATAAATTGCAGAAAAAGAATTAAAATACAATAATTTTATATTTATTACGGTGTCAGTATTTTACTTTTTCATGTTATCATTCGGTAAGGCGCATAGCGTGTTAAGTATATGAAAATTACACTAGCGTCGAAACAAAAGTCTTCCCTTCTGTTTATTTTTAGCACTAAGGGCCTATTAGTCTCAATCTGGGATTTTTGCGTTGTCGATTTCGATAGTTGGACATTTGTCGAAATCTAAAATTTATCGACGTCCGATTTAGTGACGTCCGATATGACACGTGAAGCAAAAACGAATCAACAACGTCGAACTCGAACTGCATACCCGTTTGAGCCCCGAGTATAGGTTATAAATATGCATCCCATACCTCTTTTTAAAAGGCGTTTGCCTTTTAAACTTACTCTACTCTGCCGTAAGGTCGTGATGTCGAGGATTACGGACAGGCACCGGAGACTGCGAGGACGAAAAAGTCAATGCCGAAGACAACGGGAACCCAAAGCGAGCTTTTGAGCGATTTCAATATTTTTTTTTTAACTTTTTTTCATAAAGCTACATAGAAACGAGTTTCCTGTAAATATAGTGACCAGCGAAGCGGGCAAAGCCTGCTAGTGAGATAATATTTATTAAAAATAAAAATAATAATAATAATAAATTATGCGAGCAAATATAAAAATGATCTATTAATATTCGTTATTAAAAAGTAATTATTAACAATAAATCAATATTCAATGTAATTATTAGCGGGGGTAGTACACTCCGCCCTTTTTTCAAGATATTTTCAGGAATGAGAAATTTCTGCAATTTTTAGGACCACTCTTTTATACATTAGTGTGTATCCTATGTAATCACGTTACATTATTATAAAAATGCGATAAATATTTCTATAGGAAAATAGTAGTATCAAAGTAGGCGGGAATTTCCCTCATCACCGAAAGTGTCATGAAAAAATGGGGGCGTGGAGTACGAGTCGTTATCTGCTGCAAATAAACCCATATTTGACAACATTTTAATTATTATTCTGTAATAATGTCAATTCTCTAGATTTTATTTATTTATTTATTTATTTATTTTTGTGTGTATTTTTCTTCTTACGTCAATGTAATTGTATTATTAGAGAATTGCTCTAAAAATTAAGTGGTGTGGGAAAAAAGCGAGTACTAATAATACTACGGAATATTAATTAGGATGTTGATATCTATGTATACCTGCCAACGTTTCTATTTTAATGTGTTACATTGTTAGGCAGATACTATTAATGTTGGCAGCTATTTAAGTTGTAAAGTATTATAAGTCATTTAAATATTATTAAGTATTTAAGTATTATTAAATATATATTTCTGTAAATTTATTTATATAATTATTAATTAATAAGTAAATAATATTAAGTATTAATCAGTAAGCAATCTATTTATAAAAGTATTTAATTATTATTATTTAAGCATATTTAATCGTTATTAAATATTACAAGTTATTATATTAAGTAAGTATTATAAAATTACTATTTAATTTAGCTCAACTATACTTATGGGTTTTAATTTCTTTTAAATCAATAATTAATAATAATAATAGTGACCATCTTCTGTCAGGAACTATTCCGGCTAGATCGCTTCACAACAGAGACTTTTGGTAGACATTTTTTTTTTCTAGAAATGCTATGCATTTTTATTTTATTTTATTTTTTATTATTATTAATCTGCATAAATGTTATATTATTAGAATGATCTTTCAAAACTGAACATTTTTCGTGCTTTCACTTTTCCCTTAATCTCAATATGTAAAAAGATTTCAAAGAAAGTTTATGACTACCATTGCAATTCTAAAATACATATGAAGGAAAAATTAAAATGTAATATAAAATTCAATCATAAAAATTATGGGCTAATAGTTATTACATCATTTTCTTGCAATCATGATAATGTACTTATCTGATATAAACAAATAGTTGATTGTGACGTCATATTTATCAAATTAGATAAAATAAATAAGGTTACAAATAAGGTACCTAAGGTTACTTCGTTACAAATATAGTACGTTTCATTTGGTACCTTATTTGTAACGAAATTTTGATTAGATACTTTAGAATTAATTAAAATACGAAAATAATTTCAAAACTGGACATTTAAATTTATGATTGTTGCCAAAAAAATTTACCAGTTATTATATATATATACTTTTTTTTTTTTTTTTGGGGGGGGGGGGGGCATAAGATAAAATAATGTTTTCACGCACGCGAAAAATTAAAAATTAAAAAATATTAAATTTGCCCAAGCATATAAAAAATGCTTATTAAAAAAAAAAATTAGTCGAAGAAGGAAGCGAAATAAGTACTGAGTTATATATTACGATAAATACGATATATAATATGATACGTTATATTAGACCCATAGTCCTGGGTTAGTAGGTATTTTCGCTAAAATAAATAGTTTGTTCCTTCGGTGCAACTTGCACATTAGTCCCGTCAGGTACAACTTGCATATTAGTCCCGTCAGGTGCAACTTGCACATTAGTCCTCTTTAATTATAGTGTCCAGCGAAGCTGGACAAGCATTCGTTGATTTACTACCTTAACTGATTTCACATTCCGTCATTTTTGACGGGGTTATATACTAGTATTTTAATAAAGGACTAGAATTTAATTTATTCTACATGAATAATATTTTTTGTGAGTGTGATTTTTTATAAACTATCTTCTCTTGTTAAATATTGCCTGATGTTATTGACATAACATCGTTTCTAAATCATTCCCACAGCCCCGCCCCTCAAAACTGAAAAATAGCTCGTCACAGATTCTTAAAAATCTGAAAGGGTACATGAAATGAATGACGACACCAATTCATCATTGTTTGTAAATGCATAGTTGCATAGCTGTCAATATCCTCATTAATATTCCATAGTACTGTTAGTCCCGCCCATTGTTTTACACCAGTAAATTTTTATAGCAATATTGTGCAAATTCAATTACGATTCAATAAGAAGAAAAATACTCTAAAATAATACTGGTGTGTAAATAAAGAAGGCGTTAACAATACTAAGGTATATTAATTAGGACGTTGGCAGGCATGCATAGATGCAACATCCTAATTAATAAGAGAGAACATGTCTCATATCGAGATTATTTTTCTAATTACATACTTGCCAACCATCTCCAGAACTGCCAACCTAATCCGGCGAATTGTTAGTACCGCCCATTTTTCTACGCCACTTAATTTTTAGAGTAATTCTCTTCGAATATATTTACGATGAATTAAGAAAACATATACTTTAAAATTTAAGTGGTGTAGAAAAATGGGCGGTACTAACAATTTGCCGGATTAGGTTAGCAGCTCTGCATCTCATTCTGAACCGTAAAAATTTTAGCACCCGTATTTTTTCACACCAATAACTTTTTAGAGTAATTTTATTCTTATTTAATCCTAACAGAATTTGGAGAGAATTACTCTAAAAATATAGTGGTGTGAGAAAAGGGACTTTTTTCAGGGTGCGTTAACAGTTGTACGGTTATTAATGAGATGGTTAGCAAGTATGTAATTATATTCTGTATTACTGTTCGTACCCGCCCCTTTCTTCACATAGCATAACATTTAGTGTAATTCTCTGCAAATGTAATTACGATGAAATAGGGAAAGAAATACTTAAAAAAAAAAAAAAATAATAAAGAAAGAAAGAAAAGAAAAAGAAACTGGTGCAGAAGAAAGGTGGATACTAATGATATTGTGGGACAGTAATTAGGATGGTTGCAACTGTGGCCGTATTTGCAAATGATTAAATAACTCGTGCTCCAAGACCCCACTTTTTAGGAGACTTTCAGCAATGAGGGAAATTCCCGCCTTTTTTTTCTTTTGTTACCACTATTGCATACACGGGTGGTGGAACGATAGGGCAAGGGGGGGTGTCTGCCCGCCCTTGGTTTGTAAAGTGTAGGGGCAGTTTAAATTATATTTATATATACAGGGTGAGTTTGACATAATCTGCCAAACGAAAGGTGGTGATAGAACAGCCCATGGGAAGCATAAAACACCATAGGAACCCTGTCCTATCTCTAACCGTTTCCGAGTTATGGTAGGTAGGAGAAAAATCTTTTTTTTTTTTTCCATCCCGTCTGAAAAAAATCCAAATTTGTGAACTTTCTGAAAGACTTACACGCAAAATAAGCACCCATTTGGAAAGAGCAGAAAAAATCCTGTTGTGTGACATCATTTACATGAGAATACCTTAATTTGACGGCGAACTAAAAGCGCTAAATCATTGGCGAAGTTTAAAATCGACCACAAGCGAAGTTTAAAATTCCACAAGCTTTAGAAAGCCCACAACAAACCATATCGGTGTTATAGTTGAGGAGAAATTTAGCCTTTTGTTTGAAGTGTGACGTCAGATGTGACACGCGAAACAAAAACCAATCAGCAACGTTGAACTGCATCCCCGTTTGAGCCGTAACCCTCGAAACAATATAGACAATAATAATAATAATAATAATCTTATTTATTTTTTTAAATGTCATGCTATTAATGATTAAAAATATTTTAAACAAACCCCTAAATTTTAAAATAAAGACAAAAATTGATATTTATTATTTTTATTATTATTGCATAATGGATATATCAGGTGTAAAACTTTCCTCATTATTATATCGATAAGTTAAGAAAAAAGTTTGTGAATTTGTTATAAGAGAAATAGAAAAATAAACTTACTTTGCTGTTTTTATTTGAAATAAATCCTTAAATAAATATGAAATAGATCCTTAAATCCTTTGAAATAAATAGTCGTGAAATAGCCATTTTGGTAGAAAATCTTTCTTTTTTTGGGCTGAAATTTTTGTATTCATCCTTACAAAAAGGCACATTTTGAAACAACTATAAGAAGTATATTCATAACATGGAATGTTGTTTAAAAAATTCCCCTGAAATCCTGAAAATTAAAAAAAAAAAAAAAAAAAAAAAAAAAAAAAATCTTTATTTGCACGTGTAGACGTTTTCAAACTACGCGCTTTCTGGCCTCTGACTCTCTGACTGATGCGAGCTACCCTACCCTCATAGTAGCACCTGCTATGCTGACCCCAAGTTTGATGACGTCAGTAGGATAGGGGGGAAAGAAAGAATTGGCCTTGTATATCGAATGTCACGTTTGAGCCTCGAGTAAAGGTAATAAATATGCACCCCATACTTCTTTTTAAAAGGCGTCTGCCTTTTAAGCTTACTCCGCTCACACTAGACACTAGCATCTAGCCGGCGACGAGCAACTGGCACACTTTCCTGCAGATTTCGCGCGTGCGTCATGTGCCGGCGCTGAATTCTGTTTCTGCTTATTTTCAAGATTCGCTGTTGTTTTGCTGCCTCACTTCGATTTCTGCTATGAACGAAGCAAAACGGCCCTTAATTATCCAACTGAACTAAAAAATACAGCATTAGTTACATTTTGTCCTTATTAACAATTTTTGATAAAATCTAATAATCTGGACAGATACAATAACAAACTTTCAGCTTTACATGTTTTTAATGAAAATGTTTGCACATTCATTCAATAATACAATAAATGGTGACAGTGACACAGCAAAATCGCTATCTGAAAGAAATAGTGTGATCTGTCGTACTTAACAGTGAAAAATATTTACATAAAGAAACTTAAGAAAAAATTATACTATTATGTAATGGAATATTACAAACCAGAGTGTAATTTTTAATTAAGTATAATTAATTACAGAATTTATATTTAATATTTTGAATAACCTGACAATTTTATAGCTTTTCCAAACTAAATTTGCTACACAGTTTTAATCGTATAACCCTATAAGAAGAAAACATTCTCTCACTATTAGAATTATTTCAATATTTTTCAGTATTTTTATATTAAGATTTTTAATGACTTCTTGATTTCATCAGCATTCTAGCACTTTTACACTTTAATAAATTAATTAACAATCCTTCAATAGAGAACATTTTGCATGAAATTTCAAAATCAAAAATAATAAATAGTAAAAAAAAAAAAAAAAAAAAAAGAAGAAAAGAAAGAAAAACTGCCTGGATATATTCTAATGCTGCTTCTTTTTTATTTGGTAATTCAAAATCAGGATATCTAGCTTTTGGAATTAGTATATAGATAAAAAGATGGGCTGTTATGAATTTTAATTACCATGTTTTAGCTTATATAAAGATTTTCAGTTAATTCAGTTAAACCATTTAATTCAGCTTTGAAAAAACTAAAAAATGAGAGCAACTTTTTCAGTTATACAATTTTTATCTTACATTAATTTATCTGAAATAAATTGTCTTCTCATTATTCTTATTATTATTACTGCAAACTTTTTCACTTATTGCATAAGATATAGTTTTTCTATTCTAATTTATCCCCCCCCCCCCCCCCACACACACACTTAAATAATAGTATGGCAATTTTAAAAAAACCACTTCTAATATTTTGTTTTTATCAGAAAATATTGGCTGTCATTTTTTAATTTTACCCAGGGAGGAGTACTAAACAAACTAATGAATGCCGTTAATAACATAAAAAATGAGAAATCCCCCCCCCCCTCCCCTTTGCTCCTCCATATGTGTGCGTGACAGAAAACATTCTATGTTTAGAAAATGTCCTTGTTGATTTTAAATGTTCCAGTTAAAATCATGTTAAAAGTTTTGAATGAGATATTTATTCTGTTACAAAATATCTCCTAATCTGCAATATATAAATTATTTAATTGGCGGGTAATTTAATATATAAATAATACAATATATTTTCCCTATGGCTAATATTCTAAATGCTGCATGTTTTCTATAGATTGTGCATCACGATGATTGATTGGAGTGTTAATTAGACAACCAACTTTCAAACTGAAAATTATTCAGTGGTGTGGACCTTATAAAATTTATATATATGTATATATATATATAAAGATTTTTCAAGATTTAAAAAATGTATTACCTGAAACCTCAAACAGATATGAATAACAATGTTTTTATAATTATTTTTTATTTTTAAGGAGAATAAATATTGTAATTTTTGTTGAAATCTAAAATGGTCAGGATGAATGATTAGTTTATTTGACATAGAGTGATCCAAAGATCATTCCATTAAAAAAGAAAAAAGCTGGTGTTTATTATATATATAATATTATAACTATTACAATACCATTATAATACTTCCTTATACTTTGAATAAGGAAGTAAAAAGGATAACAGTGAAATCTGGAGTTATAGTAAAAAGCTTATTGTAATTATTAAAACATAATGCAATTTTTGCCATAATCCATTTTATTCCACTCTACAAATTTTAAGATTTGTAGCTAATGATATAATAAAAGTCTTTTTTGAAAGTTTTTTAAAAATCGCCAACTTAATACAAGTTAAAAAAAAAAATTAGCAAGCATAGGTAAGTTGCGTATTAATATAAACCTCATGAAATTCTCTTTAAAATGAGGTCTCAAACAACCCTCTATGCTTGATAGAACTTGGGAAATTTAAGTTTGCACAAACTAAACAAAGTTATTTCTTTTTATATATATATATATATATATATATTTATTTATTTAAAAATTAATTATACGAAAATCCAACGAGATATAAAAATTAGAAAATATATTCTCTTTTATAACGTTAATGAGAATGATTCCCAGAATTTCTGTTGAAATCTTAAAGTTTGAAAATTTTCAGTTTTGTTTGATTTAACATGGAAAGTAATTCAAATAGTTATCTTGACCATCAGATGGCAGCACTACCAAAGAGGGTCTTGGGAAAAAAATGGGAAATAAACACATGTAATAAACATAAATAAAATTCAGCTCCGACATACGACGCATACGCGAAATCTGCAGGAAAGTGTGCGAGTTGCTCGTCGCTGGCTAGATGCTAATACACTAGACGGTTGCGGGCCTCCAAACTCTTATCCAGGGTCCAACCCAGTATCCAATCGCTTGCGATCTTACATACCTGCTGAGGGAACCAATCAGACAAAGCGTTAGATTGACTAATGGTTTTTCTGAGGCAGATTTCGCAATGGCGTCGAGTCGATTGTTTATTTTGTATTCGTTGATTATTTTTATGATTATATTTTATATTTGTGGATTTTATTTTAGTCCTAGTGCTTATTTTGGCACTAGGTTAATTAAAATTTAAAAATAATTTTGAGTACAAATGTAACTATACTTTTAATCACTTTTATCGTTTACCAATAATTTTTGTCTTCTTTTAATACAAAAAAAAAAAAAAAAAAAAAAAAACTATTGTTAAATGATACAAGTAATTATAAATAGTTATGTTTATTTACATCTTGAAGAAACAAACTTAAAAAAAGAATTTTTCCTTTGAAAATAAAAAGAATAATTACACAATCTCTGAATATTTAGCTATTCCGCAACAAATTTCTCAATTTTGCATAGTCGAACCTCGTTAACGTGAACACTGTTAACGTTAATTACTTTTAACATGAACTGTTTTCACGATTCTCGTCAAAATGAAGATTACTTTAGTTATATGAAGATCAGAGCCTGATTAAAGGGGAAGCACACATTATCTCCGCTCTCACCGGAATATTTTTACAATTATTTTTTACTTCATGTCATAGAAATTCCACGCTTTGACGAGGAAATAGTTTTTATAAAAAATCAACGGTGTAAAACAATCCAATTTACTCACCGTTATTAGACACCAGAATTCTTTTAAAATAATTTTTAATGAGACTTTTCTGTTTATTATAGGAGGAAAGTATTTGTTAAAAAATAACGGTGTAAGTATAAATAATGTGTGCTTCTCCCTTAATTAGGCTCTGATGAAGATTACTGACTGATAACATGAACAAATTTTTTATCCCCCTTGATATTCACTTTAACGAGGTTAGACTGTATTTCATTATAAATAATGCATAAATATTTGTCTGAGTAAATATATTCATCTGGGCATATTATTAAAATACGCTATTAAACGAAATATTAAGCTTAAAATTCAAATTGGATACTATAAAGAAAAAAATGTAACTAGAAAGCATTTTTATTTTTATTCTCATGTTAATTATGAATTAAAAAAAAAAGATCTCTTAAAATAATTGACTATTAAGTAAGTGCCATTGTATATTTTGAATACTTGTAACAATCTTCATAAAGGGAAATATTAATGTTTGAAAGTGTAAGGTTTCCTTTCTGATGCATTAATCAAGATATTATATAACAGTTTTTCTTTAAAATCTCAAATTTGTTTATTTCAAATAACAAATTGATTAATAACTATATTTATTTTTTTGTAAGTTAAAACATATGGGGTTTTGACATGAAAGTTTAAACTGTCAAAAACCTACCAACCCTGTTTTAAAATGTCAAAGTATTCACTAGTGCATTGCAGTTTTCATTCTGCACAATTGCTTACTTTTATCATCTGATGAAGGGTTCGTCGACTGTCAGTGCCCATGCGTATGGGGTAATTTGTTTTCTCAATTTCTCATAATTCTTTTCATTATTATTATTATTATTCAGTAAAAACAAGTAGTAATTTAACGGTTAGGAATTTTCTGCATGTGTTAACTTTTTTTTTTTTTTTTTTTTTAAAGGTAATGAGTAATTGTGGAAACAAATTTCCCTATAAAATAACATAGACTTTGCCTGTCGGAATATACTAAAGTACAGTGCCTATAAGTATATAGCGTATTTAACACACTAATAAAATATCTTTGAAAGGAGGAAAATTCACGAGAATATACTGTTCTTATTTACGTTTGTTTGTTAGTGGCAAAAATATTTCAATTATTATTTATTTAGTGGAAAACTTATTTGATAAAACTGTACTATGAATAATCACAGAAGAACACAAAGCTTTTAAATTAAATATAATTTAAAAAATGAAACCTTTTGCTTGCTCTGTCCCACTTCCAGCATCCAGCACCGCTGATCACGCCTGTGAATCCCAGTGAAAATATATTACGGCTACTACACAAAGCAAGTAAAAGATTTTATTTTTTAATTATATTTTAAACTCTACTAATTTTCTTGGTATATTATAAAACATTTATGGTGATCATGCTATATCATATATTTTTATACCAATAAATATTTTTTTAATTTTTGTAAAATCCATAAAATCTGGAGGCTTTTAAAATTTATGAGCAAATAATTTTATGAAACTTTATGAATTATTAACTTGAAATTCATACTGTGCAATTAAAAAAATAAAGAAAATTAAAAAAGAAAAATCAAATATTTATTTTGAAATAATATTTAGAAAAGGGTACTAAAAAGGCAAAAATAAGTAAATAAATAATTGTTTGAAATGAGTATGAAATATATTAACTGTACTTAAAAAAGAAAATAAACCTATGATTTTAGAATTTATTATAGCATGATGTATTTATCCAATATTATAGTGCCTAAAAGTAGGTTGTGTTTTTATCAGCCTCAAAATAATAGTATAGAAATAGAGGACATAGACTATTTTCACCACTACAATCAAGCAGTTTAAATGCAATTTGAAACGTAAATAAGCGACACTGAGAACTCGACGTTCTCTCATAATTTTCCTCTTTTTAGACTTTTTTTTGTGTGTGTGTGTTTGTGTGTGTGTGTGTGTGTGTGGTTATCTATAATAATAAAAGAAGATGTCTGTCTGTCTCTCTGTCTGAGCATCTATACGTTCAGCCCCTACTGAACGCAGAAGTATAAAATTTGACATACGGGTGCTCAGAAGCCTTCCCGATTTGATAGTGAAAACAGAATTTAAAATTTTTAATTAGTTCAGGAGATATAATTAAAACGTCGACCAATGTCTAATTAAAAAGCGAGCGGATCGTAATTTCCGCCCTTCAAGTAGAATTCAACGTGTTCCTCAAAAGAGGAAGCAGAGAGAGAAAATTTCGCGGGTTTTTCTAAAGCGATCGCTGCAGAACTTTTGGAGATATTGAAAATACACCTATACCACGAGAAAGATCATTTATTACCGATTCTTACGGTACAATTTGTTTTGAAAAATACGGATTTTTTTATATATATAAAAAAATGTTTTAAAAAGGGTCCAAAATTTCTATTTTTCTCGATCGTCCTTTTTGAAACGCTCTGTACGAAAGCGAAAATGTTCCATTTCTTAACAAGTGTTATATTTGGAAAGGTCATTTAATCCTCTTTCGAACCATATAAACATTTTAACAAAATACGGATTAGCGATCCATATTTTTAGATTTTACGAAACATCGATTTTTTCACAAAACATTTTATAACTCAAAATCTTTTAGAGATAAATCATTTCTTTTTTTTTTTTTTTCTTTTTTCTTTTTTTTTTTTTTTTTTTTTTTTTTATATAGATCTCGATTACACAAACCAGATTTCAAAAGATTGAGAGATTTTTTCAAAAACTAAATCCGTTATAAATTTTAATTTTCAGTATCCCTGCAGTTTTCGATGAAATTCTGAATCGACGCTTCTGAAACTCTTGCGTTTGTCGTTCGATCAACAGTGGGGTTTTTTGTTACCATGGCAACTTCGCTGACGATATTTTGAAAGTAGAACGAAAGAGAAATAAATATCTTTTACTGTCACATGTTTTTGGACTGCGATAAAAAATTTCAAAATTCAAAATTCTTCAATTTTCCTCTACCGTGCACAAAACTTACTATACACCTTTAACACCACAACACAATGTTGCAGTTCAAATTTCCTCGATTTTGGAGAATAAACAAAAATTTACATTTTAATTTACATTTTAATTGCAAATTAAATTTTATTCTAATACGCGTATTTCAAATTCTAATTACAGTTAAATTATTTTTAATAAATCATTCGAAAGATATTTGAGGAGCAAACATTCAAACCGTGTTTTCTCCAAAAATAAAAAAAAAATGAGTTAGTGATTTTTCTGTGAACTCAACATTAAATAGCACAAAATTATACTATTATTTTAAACCAAAATAATTTTTATCACATTATAAATGCTCTTAGAAAGTTAGGGTTTCAATCAAACAGTGTTTCCTCCAGAGCCTGGTTTCAGTCAAACTGTGGTTTCTCCAGCCAACCAAGTCAGTACTGCTCTTTCTGGTCGCGTGACTCGTACATGTACCAGCTTTCTATGTTTGTTTTTCCGTTAGTTCTATCTTGTTTTCTTCATTTTAGAGGAGTGTACTTTATTATTATTATTATTATTTTTTTTTTTTTTTTTTTTTTTTTTTTTTAAATGGAAGAATTAATAGATGGTGTATTAGTGAGCACTTCTAATCATGGAACTAGAAAAATACAGAGAATTGGTGGAAAAAGAAAAGAAGCGAAAAAGAAACGATATTCAGCACCTTTAGATAACAACGTTTATGCTCCATGCAAACATTCTATTAATAAATACTTTTTCATGCACTGATGTTAGACCTAATGACGTTAAGAAGTTTCGGGATAGACTTTACGAAATTCCGGACAAACAGCGACAAGATTCTATTATAGCCTCATTGGTTGTTACAAAAAATGTAACTCGACGTAGACCTAATAAATCCCCCCCCCCCCCAAAAAAAAAAAAAAAAAATCGCAATCATCTGGCTTACAGCATGCATTTTCTGCTTCTTGTTTTATTACTAGTAGCAGTGGTAGGAGAATTCCTGTGTGTAAAAACAATTTCATGGCTATAACTAAAATAGGTCGTACAATGCTAGCCAATATTGTTACTAAGGTACATGCTGGTGAACCTATTGAGGAAAAAAGAGCAGGGGATAGAAAAAGCCACTTAAGCATTAATAATAATAAAAAAACAAAAAAAAAAAAAACAAGGTAAGAGAATTCATCTCAAAGGCATCAGAATCACATAGACAAACGTTTACAATTGATGTATGGTGAAGAGTGAAAAAATCAGCCTGTTTTTAAATGGTATAAAGATATCATTACTAATAACTTTCATGTAGAATATGAAGAAACAGAGGAAGCATGAAATTGCTTAAGTGAAGATATTGGTTTAAAAATTTAAATTTCAAATTGGCTTAAAAATGTTTAGTTCTTCCCTACAATTTGCATGATGATTTTTCACGCGTAAATATTTAATTTACGCGTGACATAACAAAATACTAACATAACAAAATCTGTTCTGTTAATTACATTAAGAATGTTATTTCGTCAATATTCGAGCTACATACTTTTTCATTCAAAAAATGTTTTGTCCACATTGGAAACATTCAAAACATGTTTTCTCGTCTGTGTTTCGGTCAAAACATGCTTTCTCCACATTGGAAACATTCAAAACATGTTTTCTCCTCTGTGTTTCAGTCAAAACATGCTTTCTCCAAATTTCAAATACATTTTTTTAATTAACTCTAAGTTTATTAGGTAAAGTAGGCTTACAGATCTTCCTAGTAACCAATAATACAACTAAACAAATGATAATTAGGGTCTAAGAAGGGTTATTTTTTAATTTATCATATTTTTGTGTTTTTTGAAAAATTGCATTCGAAGGAGAAAACACGGTTTGAATGTTTGCTCCTCATTTTAAAGTACTTTTATATTATCGAAAGCAGAATTCGAGAAACAGGCAAAGTCTGCTAGTTCCTACTGAATATTATCTATAATGTACTCTTTAAAATTTTAATTGAAAGAATTAACAATAATGTAAAGTCATGCACATTACTGAGATTTTGATTTCCAACAGAACAAAATTTGGGGTGGTCCTTTATTAAAGATGTTAACATTACACACATTACAACTTTCGATACATTGCTAAAGTTTCATACAGCTCATATCATAATTAAAAAAAAAAAAAAAATTACCAATATTTATTGTATACAGTCAGCAATGTGTCGAATATCTTTTGCAATGACTTGTAAAAAAGCTATAAATGCATGACTAAAAATATACTTAACCAACGATGCATTTGGCATTTTTTGTGCATTGTGCACCCATGTGAAAGGTGTAAATGCATTAAAGAAATTCTCTACAGCAAAAAGAATATATATAATTAATGTATTAGTTTACATGCTGAGCACATCAATTTCTAAATGAATTATGTTAGTGTACATTTCAATGTATATTAGTTTCGCAAAGTCTAAATACTAACAGTGGCTGAAAGGTCCTGTTCGCCAAGCTGTTAAACGAGAAGTGCCAGGTTCAATTCCAGGTTTGAGTTGTCGGCCAAGCTGTCTGATTTTTCTCTGAAACTAGTGTAAATTTTAGACCTTTAAACTGCCCCCCCCCCATCGGCATGGGCCATTTTACCCAGGTCTAGCTATCCGAGCTTTGTCAGTTGAGATTAATCTCTAGACCAACACCTAAAGCACAATAGAAGAAATTTCTTGTGTACCCCTATAATCCTATAAACAAATTGTACATCATACAATCTTTATTTTCAATACAGTACCTACCACAGTGTATAGCAATACTATATAAATTTCTTACCTTGATAACCATAATTATCGATCAGACACATAGGTAAATGAAATAAAGTCAATTTTCAACTTTATTGTGGAAAAGTGTAAAAAGCTTGCTGTATGTTTGTATTAAAAAAAAATCTGATGTGGGCACCACATGACTTCCTTATACACTTTTAGAAATATACATAATGCTAAAAAACATTGTCACTGGAGCCGAAACATTTGGCTAAAAATATTTTTAAAAAATGCATGCATACGTAAAAAAAAAATAAAAAATAAAATTGTGCCTTGAGGGGACTCATGTCAAAGTTGTGCCTTGGGGGGACTCATGTCAAAGTTGTGCCTTGGGGGGGACTCATGTCAAAGTTGTTCCTTGGGGGGACTCATGTCAAAGTTGTACCTTGGGGGGGGGGGACTCATGTCAAAGTTGTGCCTTGGGGGCGACTCATGTGCCGTGGGGGGACTCATGACAAAGTTGTGCCTTGGGGGGACTCATGTCAAAGCTGTGCCTTGGGGGGACTCATGTGCCTTGGGGGGACTCATGTGCCTTGGGGGGGACTCATGTCAAAGTTGTACCTTGGGGAGGGGACTCATGTCAAAGTTGTGCCTTGGGGGGGACTCATGTCAAAGCTGTGTCTCGGGGGGACTCATGTCAAAGTTGTACCTTGGGGGGACTCATGTCAAAGTCGTGCCTTGGGGAGGGGATTCGTGTCAAAGTTGTGCCTTGGGAGGACTCATGTCAAAGTTGTGTCTTAGTGGGGGACTCATGTCAAAGTTGTGCATTGGGGGGACTCATGTCAAAGTTGTGCCTTGGGGGGGACTCATGTCAAAGTTGTGCTTTGGGGGGACTCATGTCAAAGTTGTGCCTGGGAGGGACTCATGTCAAAGTTGTACCTTGGGGGGGACTCATGTCAAAGTTGTGCCTTGAGGGGGACTCGTGTGCCTTGGGGGGACTCATGTCAAAGTTGTATCTTGGGGAGGGGACTCATGTCAAAGTTGTGCCTTGGGGGAACTCATGTCAAAGTTGTACCTTGGGGGGGGGACTCATGTCAAAGTCGTGCCTTGGGGAGGGGACTCATGTCAAAGTTGTGCCTTGGGGGCGACTCATGTGCCTTGGGGGGACTCATGACAAAGTTGTACCTTGGGGGACTCATGTCAAAGCTGTGCCTTGGGGGGACTCATGACAAAGTTGTACCTTGGGGGGACTCATGTCAAAGCTGTGCCTTGGGGGGACTCATGTGCCTTGGGGGGGACTCATGTGCCTCTCCAAAACGGAAAATCATATAAAGTCCAAAAAGGGAGGTGCACAACTAGATGTTATAACAAACCTATGTACCAATTCGCAACTTTCTACGTCCAACCGTATTTGAGTTATTCGACCTACACCCACCCACCCACACACACACACATACATACATACAGACGTCACGAAAAATCGTGTAAAGTCGCTTATATCTCTAAAACGAGAGCTCGTGTTAAGACGAAACTTGCAGGTGTGCAACTAGACATCATGACTGTCACACGTATAAATTGGCAACATTCAGCGATCATTCGTTTTCGAGCAATGTGAAATACAAAATCCATTTCGCAAATCGGGATTACTATACTTCCTTATACTTTGTATAAGGAAGTAAAAAAAAGGGGGGGGGGACTACAATATTTCTTGACGCAATAAAAAACATTTGTGGCTACTGTGGAAGAAAAAAATTACGCTTCAAAATAAAAAGTGCGTTAAATTCTAAGATACTATGTTTAACAGAATGCAATAATATAAAAATTAGTTGTATAAAGATTCTCTCTATTCAACGTTGCTGGCTTTGGAAAGCAAGAAACATTAAATTTGTGTGAAATTTTGGTGTAATATACAAAATATTTTTCTAATCTGAGTATAATATAATAAACAATAATTCTTATATAGCCCAAAATCACCTTCATGCTACATTATCTATCTCTCATACAGAAACAATCTAAACACTATCATTCAGTAAAAAACTGATGGGAAATTATTGTTTTCCAGCATTAATGAAATCCCTTCACAATTGGAACATAGCATGGTGCTAGAACAGAATAAAAAACTTGCTTTTTATCTCTGACATAAATTTTCATAAAAAAATAAAATAAAAAATCATTAAATTAGAATAGACCTGGCTGCAAAAGGTAAGGAGGGGGGGGGGGGGGAGGGAAGCATTACTGCTCAAAAATAACAAAAGGTCATTTGTCCCCTCTCTTACCCCATTAAAGTTTTGGAAAGTCGGTGCCTATGTTAATCTATAATAATAAAAGAAGATGTCTGTCTGTCTCTCTGTCTGTCTGTCTGAGCATCTATACGTTCAGCCCCTACTGAACGCAGAAGTATAAAATTTGACATACGGGTGCCTAGAAGCCTTCCCGAGGGGATAGTGAAAACAGAATTTGAAAATTTTAATTAGTTGCGGAGATATTAATTAAAATGTAGACCTATGTCTAATAAAAAAGCGATCTCAATGACTGAGAATTCCCCGCGATTGCATAAAAATAGATATTTTAACGGAGTTAAAAGCAGAAAAAATGGAAAATAAATTAGAAGTATTAGTCCGATCGTTACGAATTTGGTACCAAATGAAAGGGGAATTTTTTCCGAATCTAAGAGTGCAAGCGGCTTATCGATACATCAATTAGATTTTTTAAAATAACTAAAGTATAAAATTTAGTTGGCAACAGGCAGACGACTGTCTGTGATGAAAAAGGAAATGGTTGTAATTAATTAAGATATCACGTGTTTTATAGAGGGAGGGATTGCAATTTTCAAAAAATTTCTAATTTTCATTTGCTTTACATTTAAATGAATATTCGGCTTAGACAGCATATTATAAAGCTATTATTCAATTTTCATGAAAATATATGAATAAATAAAAAAATTATATATTTATTGGAAAAAGATTAAGTTTTCTTTTATATTTTGCAGTATTTTCAATTGAGATATGACATTGAAATTTCGTAGTATTTGGTTTTAATGCCCGATAATTCGGTTGTGAATATTTTTGAAAGAGTACGATTATTAGGGAGGGCTTGAGGGAGGGGGAAAAAGGGGCAAAAATTAAAAAAAAGAGAGAGAGAGTTACCGCGTTTGAAATTGGTTGGTATATTTAGATTTTAAGGCAAGGTAAATCGATTGCGGATGTTTTCGAGTGTAAAATTATTATTATCGACGGAAAGGGGGGAGAGAGCGAATGGGCAAAGATGTATAAAAGGAACGGGAGTTTCGCAGAAAACAATGGAATGCACAGAACACCTTTATTCTTTAATATTTTGCAGAGTTTTGAATTCCAATTTCTGCTCACCTATCGTATTAAGGATTTTTAACGTTATATAGCCCGGAATTATGCAAGTTTCGGAGAAAACCATGGATAAGTCGGACACAAATCTTTTTATAAAAATGTCTATATTAGCTTTGTATCTCAGCTTCTAATTAACATAACTTCATAAGTAATATATCATTTAAAAAGTTATTTGAATTAGAATTGATGCGTATATCTTGCAAATCTCAGGGCGCTTTGATATTTTAATAATTCAATATCTAGAATTCTAATTATACTTAAATTACTTATAACACACCATTTGAAATATTACAGACTTTTAAATTGATTTAAGCAGTTAAATTCCGTACGGGAGTTTCAGAGAAAACCACAGAAAAGCTACAACACCTTTATTACAATATCTCCAATTCTAATTATGATGCAGGCTTTCGAATTCCGATACTCCGTTCACATTTCGTATTAAGGATTTTTAACACGCAAGTTTCAAAGAAAAAAAAACCGAAAAAATCAGACTCAAATTTTGTTATAACAATGCTTATATTACCTTTGTATCTCAGCTTCTAACTAACACAATTTCATAGGTAAAATATCATTTTAAGTCTTTTAAATTGAAATTGAGGAGTACGTATTGCAAATCTCTGTCGCCAGAGGGCGCTTTGTCATTTTAATAATTCAATATCTCCAATTCTGATTATCAGTAAATTTCTTATAGGGAGAAGATTTTGAGACCGTATGCCCCACAGGGTTGCGGATTTGCCACGATCAGAATTTTCAAGATCCTTTATATGGTGAGCGAACAGGCTATTTCAAATCATGAAACGTAAAGCGGCGCCAGAGCGAAAATTTGCTGCAGTTAAAAATTTCAAATCTATTTGTGGTATGAGCGTCGAAGCTGTTGTAAGTTCTAATACGGGGATAAGGCGCTGCAGGCGCCACCGAGCTGGACTTTGCTGAAGTCGGAATTTTGAAAGATCGTAACACGGTGAGCCAACAGGCTGTTTCAGATATTGAAACGGGGAGAGGGCGCCGCAGGCGCTACCGAGTGGTAATTTACTGCGATTAAATTTTTCAATAAAGTTGTTTTCACTATATGTCAATGAGCTGTTGAAGGACTTGAAACGGGAAAAGGCGCCACAGGCGCCACCAAGCGGGAGTTTCGTAAAGACGAACTTTTCAAGGATCGCGAACCAGCTGGTCGCCGAAGGCGGCTAGTCTATAATAATAAAAGAAAAGGTTTGTCTGTCTGTCTGTTCTATACGTTCAGCCCCTATTGAACGCAGAAGTACAAAAATTGACATACGGATGCTCAGGTGCCTTTCCGAGGGGCTCCTGAAAACAGAATTTAAAAATTTTAATTAGTTTCGGAGATATTAATTAAAACGTTGACCCATGTCGATCGAAAAATGACCAAAAATCCCGGCTTATTGCTTAAAAAGAGGCATTCTATCAGCAGACGGTTTTAACGGATGTCTCGAACGGAAACAAAACATGTGGAAGTCATTAATGTCACATGATCTTGAACTGGGGTTAAAAATTGCAATTTTCAGAAAACTTCAAATTTTCTTTTTCGCACACAACACTTAATATACAACCTATACAGCACAAAACCAACATGCAGTTCAAATTTCATCAATTTGGGTACAAATAAACAAAGCAGTTACATTTTAATTGCAAATTAAATTTTATTCTAACACGTAATCTATAATAATAACAGGAGACTTGGCGTTGGAATATTAAAACCCGAATAAACTACTACGTCAGAAACGCCAAAGGAAAATATTGGAAATTCATACAGCTGTTTCGGTAGCCTATAGCGTACCGTCTTCAGTGCAAAAAGGATTCTGAATCAGGAGAAGTGCTCATATATATAGGAGAGGGGCCGGATTTAGTTCAACCAACAGGATTACGGGAAAGGTGGGGAGAGTGGCCAATAAGAATTTAGGAAAGTTAGCTGTGTAAACAGTTAGAAAAATTAGGAAAATGTGGACTCAATATAAAATTTCCAACAGTCAGACAAATAGGGAATAGCGAAATCACAATTTACAAGGTTTTTAAAATTTTTATAAATATGAAAAGCTTCAAAGAAATCGAGTTCATGAATGGATTTAGGTCTGCAAATTATTTTAGCTGAATTAAATTTAAAATTGTGATTTTCCTCCCAGCAATGTTTAGAAATAGCCGATTTATTGGTTTCTTGTTTGCGGACGTAATTCATATGTTCTTTTAGACAAAATTTAAGACTGCGTTTAGTTTGGCCAATATATGATAAACCACACTGACAGGAAATACTATAAATTCCCCAAGAATTATGCATATCAATGGGATCTTTTAACTGAGAAAAGGTGAGCTTATTGGAAGGCGAAAATATTATTTTAAAATCATATTGTTTGAAAATTTTAGCTATCGTTTGACTGGATTTAGGAAAATAGGGTAAGACAATACTGATATTAGAAGACACTGATTTAGTAGACGAAATACGAGGGAGTTGTAATTTTTGGATAGCTTTGTCTATAATGGAAGGGTCATAACCTCTGTCAATTGCAATGGCTTTCAGGTATTTAATTTCAGATTTTAATAAAATAGGATTAGAACAAATATTAAGTGCACGGTTTACAAAAGTATAGAAAGCAGCCATTTTTTGGTTAGGTGGGTGACATGAACGCGCATGGGGAGGAAGGGAGACAACAAAATTTTTTCGATAGACGGTGGTTGAAAATCCATTTACAGTGCGAGGGACGAGGTATCAAGAAATGGAAGGGAGCCATCATTTTCTATTTCATATGTAAATTGGATATTACTGTCAATTGAATTTAAAGTTTCTAAGACCATATTGTGATGAGATATGTCGATAAGCGTGAAGGTGTCGTTAACGTAACGGGTCCAAAAAGGAAAAGATATTTTCTTAAAAAGCTTGCTTTCGAAATAGTGCATGTAAATATCTGCGAGAATTGGGGAGAGAGAGGAACCCATGGCTAAACCTTCAGACTGTCGATAGAATTTATTTTGAAAAGAAAAAGTGGTTTGTGATAAACAAATGCGGGTAAGAGAGATTAATTTTTGTATTTCAAAAGATGTGAAATGAAACTAATCTATCTTTCAATAGACGATAGGAGTTTCCATAGTAATGAAATACATTTGAAGTTTGTAAAAAAATACTTTTTATTTTTCTTTTTACTTCCATTACCCGACTACCGTGGTATATACAGGTTTTGGGGACTTAAAAAATATTTATTTTTCTTTTTACTTCCATTAACCGACAACCGTAGATAATGGAATTAGAGATTTCACGTGATATACATGTTTTAGAATGTCCTGATTAGGTTTTCTTTTGTATCTCAGCTACTAATTAAAATAAATTTATAAGTATTAATAATTAAGTATTAATCATAAATATAAAATAATTTTATACATCATTTGAAAGCTTTGTTGATTTGGAATACATCATTCGAAAGATATTTTAAAGTACTTTTATATTATCGAAAGTGAAATTCGAGATTTCACCCGATTTACACGTTTTGAGGTCTCCTGAATCGATTATCTTTTGTATCTCAGCTAATAATTAAAATGATTTCATAAGTAATGCATCATTTGAAAGCTTTGTTGATTTGGAATTGAACAGTAGATTACAGAAATTTCTACCGCCAGATGGCGCTGTAATATTTTAAAATTGCAATATTTCAAATACTAATTATGATTAAATTATTTTTAATACATCATTCGAAAGATATTTTGAAGTACTTTTATGTTATCGAAAGTGGGATTCGAGATTTCACCTGATTTACACTTTTTGACTTTTGAGGTTTCCTGAATCGGTTATCTTTTGTATCTCAGCTACTAATTAAAATAATTTCATAAGTAATACACCATTTGAAAGCTTTGTTGATTTGGAATCGAACAGTAGATTACAGAAATTTCTACCGCCAGATGGCGTTGTAATATTTTAAACATCCAATATTTCAAATTCTAACTATGATTAAATTATCTTTAATGCATCATTCGAAAGATATTTTAAAGTACTTTTATATTATCGAAAGTGGAATTCGAGATTTCACCCGATTTACACGTTTTCAGGTGTCCTGATAAGATTTTCTTTTGTATCTCAGCTACTAATTAAAATCCCGACTACCGTGTTATATACAGGTTTTGAGTACATAAAAATATATTTATTTTTATTTTTGCTACCATTAAGCGACAACCGTAGATAATGGAATTAGAGATTTCACGTGATTTACATGTTTTAGGATGTCCTGATTAGGTTTTCTTTTGTATCTCAGCTACTAATTAAAATAATTTTATAAGTAATACATCATTTGAAAGCTTTGTTGATTTAGAATACATCATTCGAAAGATATTTTAAAGTACTTTTATATTATCGAAAATTAAATTCGAGATTTCATCTGATTTACACGTTTTGAGGTCTCCTGAATCGGTTATCTTTTGTATCTCAGCTACTAATTAAAATAATTTCATAAGTAATAAATCATTTGAAAGCTTTGTTGATTTGGAATAGAACAGTAGATTACAGAAATTTCTACCGCCAGATGGCGCCGTAATATTTTAAAATTCCAATATTTCAAATTCTAATTATGATTAAATTATCTTTAATACATCATTCGAAAGATATTTTAAAGTACTTTTATATTATCGAAAGTGGAATTCCAGATTTCACCCGATTTACACGTTTTGAGGTGTCCTGATTAGGTTTTTCTTTTGTATCTCAGCTACTAAGTAATATAATTTCATAAGTAATACATCATTTGAAAGCTTTGTTGATCTGGAATGGAACAATATATTACAGAAATTTCTACCGCCAGATGGCGCAGTAATATTTTTAAATTTCAATATTTCAAATTCTAATTATGATTAAATTATTTCTAATACATCATTCGAAAGATATTTTAAAGTTCTTTTATATTATCGAAAGTGGAATTCGAGATTTCACCTGATTTACAATTTTAAGGTGTCCTGATCAGGTTTTCTTTTGCATCTCAGCTAATTGAATTAGACCGTTCAAAATTGGTACATGTAAGTTAATTAGGAGGGGCTGGAAGGTGGGGAAGGAATAGGGGCGCACAGCGCGCACGAGACTGCGCTGCCGAAGGCAGTGGGGACCCGGTCCGACATTTTACCTGATGAGAAATGATTTTTTTAATTTTCTTTTCTTAAGAATAAAGGTTTGATTTCAGAAGGAATATGTGCGCGCACCGCATGTATATAAATCGTATATAATAAATTATTTGAGTATGCATATACAAAGAACGACTAATAATCACATAACACTTTTTTTTTTTTAAATACTTTTACAGAAAGCAGATAAACAAACAAAAAAAAAAAAAAAAAAAGATGCACTATTCAATTTTTTGTTCAGGGAGGATATGTTAAATATTTATTATTATTTTTTTTTTTTAGTACAAATGTATATACTCTAATTTAGAACATAGGTAAGTGCTTTAAAAATAGCATTTACTCATAAATAAATGTCATAAACTCTTTTATATTTAAAGAAATGCGAATAGTATAAATAGAAACATGATTTAAAAAATATATGCAGAGAAATACATTATTAATTACTAGAGAGAGAGAGAGAGAGAGAGTGGACTGTTTTTTAATTTTCAAAGGAAAAAAAAAAGGAGGGCATTTATTTTTCTTGTTAACAAAACTATGCCTCACAAAATTTTTAGTTTTAATGTTTATTAAATGATTTTTTACTTTAAAAACATTTAAAATTTTAAGCCATTAATACCTACTTTAATATTTTAATTTTTTGTTTAAATCATTTTATTATTATTAAATTCTTTAATGTTGAAGGTGGTACCGGATTTTGAAATGAATTATCTTATCATATTACGGATTATTATCTTTTTACATTACGTTGCGTTCAGATCGTCAGTAAAAAGATTTTCTTCCAAATACATTCTTGTTTGCTTTACATTCATCTCAGGACAATCACTAGTCTAATGCTTCGTCTGATTGGTTCACTCATCAGATATGTAAAGTCGTACCAAATCTTTGGTCGTACACGATTGGATTTTAGGTTGGACCCTGAAGGAGAGTTTGGAGGTGCGCCGCCCTCCACCGAACACTCTCCTCTTCCCTGCTTGCTGTCTTGATAGACGCTAGCAGATTACTCTAATGCATAAATACTGAAGTTATATCTATAAATTGAAGAAAAATAGTCAAAATACAATAGTTTTATATTTATTACGGTGTCAGTATTTTACTATTACAAAGATATCATTCGGTCAGAGGGTATAGCAGGTTAAATACATGAAAATTACACTAGCGTCGAATGAAGAGTCTTCCCTTCTGTTTATTTATTTATTTATTTTTATTCTGTTTATGTAACTCCCCTTGGTGACTTTTGAATTTTTATCGTCACTTTAGAAAAAAATACATATTTATGTTATTATTATTATTATTATTATATTTTTTTGTTGTTTGTTTCTTTTCTTTTCCTTTCCATTCTTTTCTGTTTTTCAATAATTTATAATTTATTTATATTTTTTATGCGCTACTTGGCGTAAAGTGGCTTTTACGAAAGTGGATTCCTTGGCGAAAAACATCCGATCTATTTCAGCATCAAAATTTAAAAATTACCCAGAATTTATCAATAAGTAAAGCTGTTTAATGCAATGCTGAATTAGCTTTCATGCCAAGCGCGATTCATCCGTGCCAAAAACATACTATTTAAACAAAAGAGGAAACAAAAATTTACAATTGAGGTATATTATTATTATTATTATTATTATTATTATTATTATTTACTCCATTTTCATATTTTCATCTTTTCATGTGCAGGAGCAAATTTAATATTTAATATTTTTTTTTTTTTTTTTTTCCCGCGTGAAGGCATATTTAATTTTATGTTGAAAAAAAAAAAAAAAAAAACAGTATTTATTTATTTATTTATTTTTAACAATCAAAAATTTAAATGTCCATTTTTAAAGATTTTACCAGGTTATTATTTTCACATTTTAATTAATTTTAAAAAATTTAATAAAAATTTCGTAACAAATAAGGTACCAAATGAAAGGGATAATTTTTCTGAATCCGTCGGTTTAATTAACTTATCGATCGGCAATTAGATTTTTCAAAATTAACTAGTATGAAAAGCTGGTGGCAACTTGCGTCTACACACAGAGAAACAGACTCAAAAATCTGTTAGCCATTTATATAGAGAGAGATAATACTAATCTATACTAATATTACAAATGCGAAAGTTTGGATGTATGTTTGTTACTCAATCTCGCCACAGCAACGGCTAAACGGATCTGGATGAAATTTGGAACAGAGATAGATAATAGTCTGGAATAGAACATAGACTACTATTTATGACACATTTTTAAATTTTGATGCTGAAGTAGATCGGACATTTTTCGCCAAGGACAGCCACTTAAGCCAAGTAGCGCACCAAAATTATAACTAAATTATAAAATATTGAAAAAAAGAAAGAAAAGAAAAGAAAATAGGAACAATAGCTGCATAAATTATACTTTGGTCTAAACTAAAACGCGACAAAAATTCAAAAGTCGCACAGGGAAGCTATATTAATGATGTACCATGATCAAGTTTACAAATTAACTATTTATTTTTCTATATACCAACTACTATTCACTAAGCATGAAGAATATATAACCACAAAATAATAATAATAATAATAATAATAATAATAATAATGTCTCATGCGATAGACGTAGCCGATCATAGCATATTGTAGTATTATATTTGGCTTGAAATTGCTGTCATTTTATGGTTGATCGATTAAATCAAATAAATATAGAAAATAACGTGAAAGCAAATATTATGTACATCACGTATAATGTTGTTCATATGTAACTGGGATTCAAATATAAAAGGGCTACTTCAAATTTTTCGATACTGTCCGTATGGAAACTGTCATATATGATAAGCACCCAAATGGAAGCCCACGGGTAAGCTATTGTCGCAGGCAATGAGGACAGGCACCAGAGACTGCGAGAACGAAAAAATCAATGCCGAAGACAGCGGGAACCCAAAGTAGCCACTGCACACTTAGAGAAAAATTTCTAAAGTAGGTGGATAGACCCTCTAGCCACCGCCCCTGAAAGGGTTAAATGTAGTGACCAGCGAAGCGGGCAAAGCCTGCTAGTGAGATAATATTTATTAAAAATAATAATAATAATAAATTATGCGAGCAAATGTAAAAATGATCTATTAATAATCGTTATTAAAAAGTAATTATTAACAATAAATCAATATTCAATGTAATTATTAGCAGGGGTAGTACACACCGCCCTTTTTTCAAGACATTTTCAGGAATGAGAAATTTCTGCAATTTTTAGGACCACTCTTTTTATACATTAGTGTGTATCCTATGTAATCACGTTACATTATTATAAAAATGCGATAAATATTTCTATAGGAAAATAGTTGTAGGAAAAAAGTAGGCGGGAATTTCCCTCATCTCCGAAAGTGTCCTGAAAAAATGGGGGCTTGTAGTATGAGTCGTTATCCGCTGCAAATAAACCCATATTTGCCAACATTCTAATTATTAATCCGTAATAATGTCAATTTTCTAGATTTCTTTTTCTTCCCCTTTTACACCAGTTTTTTTTTTTTTTTTTTTTTTCTAATAATTTTGTGTGTGTGTATTTTATTTTTCTTCTTACGTCAGTGTAATTGTATTTGTATTTCTAGAGAGTTGCTCTAAACATTAAGTGGTGTGCGAAAAAAGCGAGTACTAATAATACTACGGAATAATAATTAGGATGTTGATATCTATGTCTACCTGCCAACGTTTCTATTTTAATGCGTCATATTGTTAGGCAGATACTATAAATGTTGGTAGTTATTTAAGTTGTAAAGTATTAGAAGTCATTTAGATATTTTTAAGTATTTATTTATGTAAATTTATTTATATAATTATTAATTAATAAATAAGTATTAATCAGTAAGCAATCTATTTATTAAAGTATTTAAGTATTATTATTTAAGTGTATTTAATCGTTATTAAATATTTCAAGTTATTATATTAAGTAAGTATCATAAAATTACTATTTAATTTAGCTCAACTATACTTATGGGTTTTAAGTAAATCAATAATATTTTAATAGAGGAAGGACTAGAATTAATTTATTCTACATGAATAACATTTTTTGTGAGTGTGATTTTTTATAAACTATCTACTCTTGTTAAATATTGCCTTATGTTATTGACATAACATCGTTTCTAAATCGTTCCCATAGCCCCGCCTCTCAAAACTGAAAAATAACTCGTCACAGATTCTTAAAAATCTGAATGGTTACATGAAATGAATGACGACACCAATTCATCATTGTTTGTAAAAGCATAGTTGCATAGCTGAAAATATCCTCATTAATATTCCATAGTACTGTTAGTCCCGCCCATTGTTTGACACCAGTATATTTTTATAGCAATATTGTGCAAATTCAATTACGATTCAATAAGAAGAAAAATACTCTAAAATAATACTGGTGTGTAAATACAGGAGGAGTTAACAATACTGGGGAATATTAATTAGGACTTTGGCAGGCATGCATACATGCAATATCCTAATTAAAAATAAATCAACGATATTATAGGTAGTAAAATTTCTAAAACAAATTCTGGTATGAATTCTGCGCCCGTGTTCCATCCCAGAAATATGTCTCATATCGAAATTAGTTTTCTAATTACATACTTGCCAACCATCTCATTATGAGCCGTAAAACTTTTAGTACCCACATTTTTTTCACAACAATAACTTATTAGAGTAATTTTATTCTTATTTTTTCCTAACAAAATTTGAAGAGAATTAATCTAAAAAGATAGTGGTGTTAGAAAAGGGACGTTTTTTCAGGGGACGTTAACAGATGCATGCTTGCCAAATATCTCATTATGAAGCGTAGTACTTTTAGTCACCGCCTTTTTTTGTACACCAGTAATTTTTTAGAGTAATTTCATTCTTATTTAATCGTAACACTATTTGGAGAGAATTGCTCTAAATATAAAGTGGTGTGGGAAAAGGGGCGTATTTTCAAGGGGCGTTAAAAAGTCTACGCTTATTAATGAGATGGTTGGCAGTCCTGCAGTTGTACGGTTACTAATGAGATGATTGGCAAGTATGTTAATATTCTGTATTACTGTTCGTACACGCCCCTTTCTTCACATGGCATTACATTTAGTGTAATTCTCAGCAACTGTAATTACGATGAAATAGGGAAAAAAATACATTAAAAAAAAAAAAAAAAAAAAAAGAACGAAAGAAAGAAAAGGAAAAGAAAGTGGTGCAGAAGAAAGGTGGGTACTAATGATATTGTGGGACAGTAATTAGGATGGTTGCAACTGTGGCCGTATTTGCAAATGATTAAATAACTGGACACTTTCAGCAATGATGGAAATTCCCGCCTTTATTTTTTTTTCTTTTGTTACCACTATTTCATACGAGGATGGTGGAACCATACGGCAATGTCGTGTGTCTGTCCGCCCATAGTTTGTAAAGTGTAGGAGCAACGCCCCCCTAACATTACAAAATAAATTCACCTTTTGTCGCAGTTTTCTTAAACATTTTAAATTATATATATATATACAAGGTGAGTTTGACATGATCTGCCAAACGAAAGGAAGTGATAGAACAGCCCATGCGGAGCATAAAACACCATAGAAACCCTGTCCTATCTCTAACCGTTTCCGAATTATGGTAGATAGAAGAAAAATCAGTTTTTTTCCATCCCGTGTGAAAAAAACCTAAATTTGTGAGCTTTCTGAAAGATTTACACGCAAAATAATCTCATATTTGGAAAGAGCAGAAAAAATTCTTTTGGATGACACCTTTTACATCAGAATACCTCAATTTGACGGCGATCTAGAACATTGGCGAAGTGTAAAATCGACCACAAGCGAAGTTTAAAATTCCACAAGCTTTAGAATGAGTCCACAATAAACCACATCGGCGTTCTAGTTCATGAGAAATTTAGCCTTTTGTTTGAAATACATTCCTCACTGAACTCGACTTTCGTCGAGAAGGAGACTCACGGGGTGGTGCCATGGTACCTTAAAACTTTACGAGATAGAATCTTTCATCAAATTTTTACGGAAAGTGTGACGTCAGATGTGACACGCGAAAACAATTTTCTATCAGCAACGTCGAACTGCATCCCAGTTTGAGCCTCGAGTAAAGGTAATAATTATGCATCCCATACCTCGTTTTAAAAGGCGTCTGCCTTTTAAACTTACTCCCCTCTTCTCTGCTTACTGCCTTGATAAAAGCTAGCAGATTACTCTAATATATAAATAAAGAATTTTCATCTATAAATTGCAGAAAAAGAATTAAAATACAATAATTTTATATTTATTACGGTGTCATTATTTTACTTTTTTCATGTTATCATTCGGTAAGGCGCATAGCTTGTTAAGTATATGAAAATTACACTAGCGTCGAAACAAAAGTCTTCCCTTCTGTTTATTTTTAGCACTGAGGGCCTATTAGTCTCAATCTGGGATTTTTGCGTTGTCGATTTCGATAGTTGGACATTTGTCGAAATCTAAAATTTATCGAAAATATAATTGAATAATTTGAAAGCCATGTTATAATTTGAAAAAAGAAGAAAAAAAAAAAAAAAAAAAAAAAAAAAACTAATAGCCCTCTGTCCAAAACTAAATTCTGCTTTTGCCAGAATTTCATCAAAATCTTTTATTATTATTATTATTATTATTATTGAAAGAAAAAGAAAAGAAAATTAATAATAATCAGTATCGTTACAAGCGATATCGAAAAAGTTTTTTTTCATAATTTTGAATTAGGAAATAAAAAGTGCGCGTGAAATAATATGAAATAAAAATGAGTAAAAAAATGAATTTAATGATTTAACGTTTTTGTTTTTCGGGGGCTGCTCATGCGTATTAAAACGAGTCGAAGAAGGAAGCGAAATAAGTATTGAGTTATATTACGATAAATACGATATAAATAAGATACGATATATTAGACCTATCGTCCAGGGTTAGTAGGCATTTTCGTTGAAAGAAATACTTTGTTCGTTCGGTGCAACTTGCACACTATAGATGGGCGTTATTTCACGTAACATAATAAGTAATATTTTTATTGCATTGTAGCCTATTAGCACTGTAATATATTACAAAAAATATCCTCTTAAAAAATAATATTTTCAACTTTATCTGTGCACGCGAGATAGAAAAGAAATTTCTACCGATAAAACTGGTATAATACACTATTATACAAGTAAAAAGCTTGAATTATTTCTTTTATATAATTACTTTTCTACTTTATTTTATTTACAAAATAGAAAAATAATATTATGAACGCCGGCTAAAGACTCGCATCAAACTTTCCGCGCAGATGTTCGAATCGATTCGATACTTCACGTCTGAAAAAAATAGGTCTGAAATCTCAATAAGGAATACAGACGATTTCATGCAACTGTGTTACTCACAAGGAAACATTCAAAAGTTGTCATCTTCAAAAAGTATTGAAAAAAAAATATGTGATTCTACTCTTCATAAAACACCAGAAAATGAAAAAAATATCGGCTGAAATTAATTACAGCGACCACAAAAAAATATCAAAATTAAGCATATTTGGCGATTTAGCGCTGTTAGGCGATACGTTTGCTAGCACCGAGATTGACGTGTACGAACAGAACCGTGTTTTGCTTTTCCGCCAAGTACTCAAAATCAATCGCCTAGCAGTGTGAAATCGCCAAATATGCTTAATTTTGATAATTTTTTGTGGTCGCTGTAATTAATTTCAGCCGATAAATTTTTCATTTTCTGGTGTTTTATGAAGAGTAGAATCACATACATTTTTTCCGATACTTTTTGAAGATGACACCTTTTGAATGTTTCCTTGTCAGTGATAATCTGAATCAATAATATATTTACATTTCCAAGTTCATAAAATTATCGTTAAAAAAAATAATACAGCTGAAGCTGTATTATTTTTTTAACGATAATTTTGTAATGATAATATTTTCTAGAATGTATTACGGAATATTCCTTGTGAAATATGTTAAATTATTTTTAATAAGCTAGATAATTTTAACGTTTAGGAAAAATAACATCGTGCTCATATTAATTTAGAAATGATTTTATTTGGTGTTGATTATTTTTCAGGGGATAATAAAATCGTTTGAATAAAATACTTTGACACCATGGTTTAACGAAATAGTGTTAATTTATGCAGCTAGCATGAGATAGGTAAGGGGTGATTATTAGATGTTGATTACTCTTTCGTCATGAAGGTGAGGAATGGCATTACACTTGCTAGGTTTGGATTCGCTTGCGTATTGGAAACAGATGTTTCGGAAGTTTGATAATTGAAAGGAAGGTGTGTTTGTTTATATTTTAATTGCTTATAGCAGATGGAATTGAAAATGCGTAATGGCATACAGCATTTATTGTGGTTTTATTAAGAAAATTGTTTAAGTTTAATTAAGAATAATTTGAGAAGAAAATTGAATATTTATTTATTTATTTATTTATTTTTACTGTTTAGCTTTTCTTCACTTTTTTTTTTTTTTTTTTTTTTAATCTGATTTTTTCTTGAGACTATTTTTTTAGATTTAAAATGAGTAAAGTTGTTAAGAATAGTTAATTATGCTCTTATGTTAAAACTAAGTGTCTGAAAAAATACATCATTTTATGCAATTTTTGTAAGCAAAATCTATATTTTTTAACAATAGTTTCTAATTTTAGAAAACATATTTCAAACTGTTTGCTAAGTATGAGTGAAAAACACTAATTTTCTTGTCAATCTGGAAAGCTCAAGTTCTTCGGAAAATCAAAAGAAACAGTCACTCGGTAGTTTAAAATTTGGGATGCCTTAAAGATGTTTCTTAAAAATTTGCTATTATTATTTAATTGTTTCTTAATTACATATATGGCATATAATATGGGAATTCTTCTTCTTCTTCTTCTTCTTTTTTTTTTTTTTCAGAAAACGGCTCTTGTGTACATGTTTCTTGATATTATTTGAGATATTCTGTTTTCGTGTTTAAAGGAATTGGTTTAATGAACCTTAAGCTTACTCGATTGGAGCAAACGTTTGTGTAAAATTTTGACTCTACCACTATTTCATATCAGAGGTTTTTTTTTTTTTTTTTTTTTTTTTATTATTATTATTGAAGAAATTCTAGTGTTAAATAAAGTGAAGATTACTATTCGAAAGCATTGGGACTTAAAAACATGAAGCGCATCCACTTTGTAGGACACATGTATATATTGTATATCATCCAGAAAGGATTAGAAAGACATTAGCCATATATAAACTAAAAAGTAATAGTTTATAAAAATAATATGTTGCAAAAACCTATTACCAAAGGAAGTATGGAATGAAGTAACCTATTACTGAAAAGTAACTATTTATCCCATCTCTGTTGCACATTACAGGGTTCATACGGGCCTTATTTTTTCCCTGAGTCTCACACCAGTATTCTAAAACAATAAAATTCACCTTAATCGTATAGACTTATTTTATAACGAAAATCGTTCTACAAAATTGATGGTATTAGACTCAGGGAAAAAATAAAGTCCGTACGAACCCTGCATTAGTCCCGTGAGGTACAACTTTCACATTAGTCCCTTGAGGTACAACTTTCACTTCAGTCCCGTCAGGTATAACTTGCACATTAGTCCCTTTTCATTTTTTTTTTTTTTTTTTTTTAATCTTTTTATGTAACTCCCCTTCGCGACTTTTGAATTTTTATCGTCACTTTAGAAAAAAATACATAATTTATGTTATTATTATTATTATTATTATTATTTGTTTCTTTCTTTTCTTTTTGTTTTGTTTTCCTTTTCTTTTCAATCTTTTCTGTTTTTCAATATTTTATAATTTATTTATATTTTTTATGCGCTACTTCGCGTAAAGTGGCTTTTACGAAAGTGGAGTCCTTGGCGAAAAATATCCGATCTAATTCAGCATCAAAATTAAAAAATTATCCAGGATTTATCAATAAGTAATGCTGTTTAATGTAATGCTGAATTAGCTTTCATGCCAAGCGCAATTCATCCGTGCCAAAAACATACTATTTAAACAAAAGAGGAAAAAAATCTAAAATTGAGGTATATTATTATTATTATTATTATTATTATTATTTACTCCATTTTCATATTTTCATTTTTTCATGTGCAGGAGCAAATTTAATATTTAATATTTATTTATTTTTATTTATTTTTTTTTTTTCGCGTGAAAGCATATTTTATTTTATGTTTTTTTAAAAAAAAATGTATCTATTTATTTATTTATTTTTATTCTACAATTAAAAATTTAAATGTTCATTTTTAAAGATTTTACCAGGTTATTATTTTCACATTTTAATTAATTTTAAAAAATCTAATCAAAATTTCGTTACAAATAAGGTACCAAATGAAAGGGGCAATTTTTCTGAATCCTTCGATTTAATTAACTTATCGATCGGCAATTAGGTTTTTTTAAATTATCTAAAGTGAAAAACTGGCGGCAACTTGCGTCTACACACAGAGAAACAGACTAAAAAATCTCTTAGCCATTTATATAGAGAGAGATAATACCAATCTATACTAATATTATAAATGCGAAAGTTTGGATGTATGTTTGTTACTCAATCTCGCCACAACGGCTAAACGGATCTGGATGAAATTTGGAACAGAGATAGGTAATAGTCTGGAATAGGACATAGACTACTATTTATGACAATCTTTAAAATTTTTATGCGGAAGTAGATCGGACATTTTTCGCGAATTGACAGCCATTTAAAGCCAAGTAGCGCACCAAAACTACAACTAAATTATAAAATATTGAAAAAAAGAAAAGAATGAAAAGATAGAAGAAAATAGGACCAAAAGCAGCATAAATTATATTTTGGTATAAAACGGTGACAAAAATTTAAAAATTGCCAAGGGAAGCTATATTAAGCATGTACCATGATCAGGTTTACAAATTAACTATTTATTTTTCTATATACCAACAACTATTCACTAAGTACGAAGTATATATACCTACCAACGTTTCTATTTTAATGCGTTACATTGTTAGGCAGATACTATTAATGTTGGCAGCTATTTAAGTTGTAATATATTATAAGTCATTTAGATATTATTAAGTATTTAAGTATTATTAAGTATTTATTTATGTAAATTTATTTATATAATTATTAATTAATAAGTAAGTAATAATAAGTATTAATCATAACATCGTTACTAAATCATTCCCATTGCCCCGCCCCTAAAAAATGAAAAATAGCTCGGCACAAATTCTTAAAAATCTGAAAGGGCACATGAAATGAATGACGACACCAATTCATCATTGTTTGTAAAAGCATAGTTGCCAATATCCTCATTTATATTCTATAGTACTGTTAGTCCCGCCCATTGTTTTGACCAGTAAATTTTTATAACGATATTGTGCATACTCAATAACGATTCAATAAGAAGAAAAATACTCTAAAATAATAGTGGTGTGTAAATAAAAGGGGCGTTAACAATACTAAGGAATATTAATTAAGACATTGGCAGGCACGCATAGATGCAACATCCTAATTAATAAGAGAGAACATGTCTCATATCGAGATTAGTTTTCTAATTACATACTTGCCAACCATCTCATTATGAACCGTACAATTTTTAGTACCCACATTTTTTTCACACGAATAACTTTTTAGAGTAATTTTATTCTTATTTAATCTTAACAACATTTGGAGAGAATTACTCTAAAAATATAGTGGTCTGAGAAAAGGGGCGTTTTTCCGGGGGCGTTAACAGTTGTACTTAATGAGGGTTGGCAAGTATATAATTATATTCTGTATTACTGGTCGTACCCGCCCCTTTCTTCACATAGCATAACATTTAGTGTAATTCTCAGCAAATGTAATTACGATGAAATAGGGAAAGAAATACTTAAAAAAAAAAAAAAAGAAAGAAAGAAAAGAAAAAGAAACTGGTGCAGAAGAAAGGTGGCTACTAATGATATTGTGGGACAGTAATTAGGATGGTTGCAACTGTGGCCGTATTTGCAAATGATTAAATAACTCGTGCTCCAAGACCCCACTTTTTAGGACACTTTCAGCAATAAGGGAAATTCCCTCCTTTTTTTTTTTTTTTTTTGTTACCACTTTTTTATACACGAGTGGTGGAACCATAGGGCAAAGGGGTGTGTCTGCCCGCCCTTGGTTTGTAAAGTGTAGGGATAACGCCCCCCTAACATTACAAAAGAAATTCACCTTTTGTCGCAGTTTTCTTAAACATTTGAAATTATGTATCTGTACTGATAAGTATAAAGGATTTAAGTCCATATTCTTGATTTTTCAGGAGACGAAAAATAAAGTTAAAAAAATTCTGTATAAAAACTTATCCGTTCAATACAGTTTTAACCAAGACATTATCATAATATACAATTTTGTGAATAAACAACATACAATTAATTTTGAAGTTTGTTTATTTTTAACAGATTTGTATAGTTTTGAAAAAATGTCTGCAGGACTTAAATCCTTTGTATCACTCAACCCAGGACATAACTCCTTTTTACCACTTTCACTTGTACATTCATTTAACATTATGATTATGCTGACAGTCGAAATACTTGGCTTCAGCATTAAAAAATACTGGATTTATGACCTCAGTGGATGTTCAAAATATTTTGAACCTTATAAAAATAAGGTCTTACCAATTCTAACTTCCTCAACATATTGATTCATGACTTTAATAAGATATATGAACAAGTTGTGCAGGATTACCAAATGCTTTCATCTTAGAAATCTAAGATTAATGAAAGGTTATTAGGTAAGGGTCCATGGTAAATCCAGGTTAGTGAAACATGAACGATCAAAATTATTGGAATAATTTATTACCTCACACAAGGAATTGAATACAATATTATAGACTATCATACTAAAGATAGGAATTATTACACAATTATTGAAAATTAATGCTCAAAAGCTTTCAATGACTATGAAGTAATTAAATAAAGATAATATGCATTGATAACATCTATCAAATAAACAAAAAATATCTGATGTACAATACTACTCAAGCTAAACTGATTGAGAGGTAAATCAGTTTGAAAAATGGTTACATATTTTTGTATTTTACCTCTAGAAGCTATTGTTATAAAATTTCATTGTCCTTTTTTGTTATAAAACTTTTGAAGATTAGAAGAATGTAAATCATAATAAACGATATACTGTAGTTGAAAATAGTTAATTATAATAATGTTGATGATGATAAAATAATAATAATAATAATAATAATAATAATAGATTAAAAAACAAAAATATGTATCACCGCATTAAATGACAACAAAATACGTCATTAATAATCTACAAGCAAAACACTAAAGTTAAAACACATAATACAAAGCATTAGGATTAATAGAATACTGACCATCATAATATTATATTGGTGTTTTCTTCCACTGAATTATGGGTCATGGTCATTAATGGTCATTTTCATCAGTATCACTAAATACTAAGTCAGGGTCAATGTTCTCTGTTTCAGCTGATGTTCGTAAAGTTTTGTAGAAGTCATGGAATACTGGAGGCACAAGAGGAAGCACAGTAAGTAGATCTCTCTTCTTCTCCACTGAGATCGGAACACATTTGTTATACCGTTTCTGAATCTGGGTAATTCGGAAATTGGTTTTGCCTCGTCGAAGAAAACTGATTTTTTTGAAAGTGCCCTCAAGTAGACTGTCTCTATAAAATATCTGACCTTGTTCCTGGCAATACTTCAACCATTGTATCTCTTGCCACTTGAACGGCTCCCCATCAATGTTATTCTTTCTCACAACGAGAGTACTTTTTAACAGTAATGCAAAATCAAAACTAGTATGTTGTGGCCACCACAAGACTTTCTTCTATATTTTCCTATATACATATTCAATCAGTAACAATATTAAAAAAAAAAAAAAAAAAAAAATACGATTTTTTTCTTTTTTTTCTTCTTTTTTTTTTTTTTTTTTTTTTTTTTTTTGTTAAAAGTAATACATATTCAACCAGTAACAATATTAAAAAAAAAAAAAAAAAAAAAAAAAGATTTTTTTTTTCCTGTTTTTTTTTTTTTGTTAAAAGTAAAAAAAATCGATAACTTTGTTTTAAATTATCACAGATTTATAGTTCAACCATTCGTTTTCAAGGTATTGACGAGATCTTTCGAAAGATACCCATCTTGAAAATTTACCCCCCCCGGGGGGGGGGGAACCGGTGCCCCCACATGCACAAAATTTTTTTCGTAGTTAACTACTACTATTATCAATAATTGATATTAATTTTACAATCACAAGTTTAAAATAACGCTCATTATGTACATTTATACGAAATTTTGTCCTATATTGCCATGTTAAAAATTTAGAAAAAATGCAATCACAGCGCCACCTGTTGAGCTATTGATCCCTAAATGTAATCAGCACCAAATTATGTCGGGGACCAACTAAATACCAAGTTTGGTTAAGTTTTGTTAAAAAAAGAAAAAGAAAATAATAATAATACGATTTTTTTTCTAAGTTTTTTTTTTGTTAAAAGTAAAAAAAAATCGATAACTTTGTTTTAAATTATCACAGATTTATAGTTCAACCATTCGTTTTAAAGGTATTGATGAGACCTTTCGAAAGATACCCATCTTGAAAATTTACTCCCCTCGAGTGGGGACTTCCCCCCCATGGGGGGTAGCGAGGCTCCTACACGTACAAAAATTTTTTCCCAGTTGACTATCTCTATTATAAATAATTATTGTAAATTTCATAATGATTACTAAAAAATAATTCTATTTATGCACATTTATACAAAATTTTGTCCTATATCACCATGTTAAAAATTTAGAAAAAGCGGGATGGCAACGCAACCTGTAAGACAATTTTTACCAAAAGTTGATAGGCACTAATTTATGTCAAGGTGCAACTACATACCAATTTGTATGAAATTCTGTGCAGTAGTTCCTGAGATACAGTTGCCACAAAATTTTGTCACACACACACAGACAGACAGACAGACAGACATTTTCTAAAAATAGTCAAATCGTATTCTACAGCTCTCAAAACGTGTAAATCCATCAAAAACCCGAGGTCGAAAATTTTTACGAATCCAATACTTTCTCTATATTACATATAGAAGAAAGTAAAAATCATCTTGAGTCATTTCTCTAACAGTTAAATGATGTTTCTTTCCTGTAGACCGCACAAGCTGATACCAATCATGTGGGTGGAATACTTGAAATGCCATACTTTTCTTTTGTCTCTCAATTAGAGCATGGTCTACGTCAGATTCCACGTGCGAGTGACCCGAAATTAAAAATTTGTGATTGTTGCTGGAGAAATGAGGAAAGTCAGCCATTGCCTTCAAAAACATCGCTGACACATGGTTGTTTTTGTTTTGACCACCGCAATTGTCAGAATAGACAACGCGTTAAGACTTGTACGGATATTAATGAGATGGTTGGCAAATATGTAATTATATTCTGTATTAGTGTTCGTACCCGCCCTTTCTTCACATAGCATAACATTTAGTGTAATTCTCTGCAAATGTAATTACGATCAAATAGGGAAAGAAATACTTTTTTTAAAAAAAGGAAGAAAGAAAGAAAAGAAAAAGAACCTGGTGCAGAAGAAAAGTGGGTACTAATGATATTGTGGGACAGTAATTAGGATGGTTGCAACTGTGGCCGTATTTGCAAATGATTAAATAACTCGTGTTCCAAGACCCCACTTTTTTTGGACACTTTCAGTAATGAGGGAAATTCCCGCCTTTTTTTTTTTCTTTTGTTACCACTATTTCATACACGGGTGGTGGAACCATAGGGCAAAGGGGTGTGTCTGCCCGCCCTTGGTTTGTAAAGTGTAGGGGCAACGCCCCCCTAACATTACAAAAGAAATTCACCTTTTGTCGCAGTTTTCTTAAACAGTTTAAATTATATATATATACAGGGTGAGTTTGACATAATCTGCCAAACGAAAGGAAGTGATAGAACAGCCCATGGGGAGCATAAAACACCATAGAAACCTGTTCTATCTCTAACCATTTCCGAGTTATGGTAGATAGAAAAAAAAATCTGCTTTTTTCCATCCCGTCTGAAAAAACCCCAAATTTGTGAGCTTTCTGAAAGACTTATACGCAAAATAATCACATATTTGGAAAGAGCAGAAAAAATCCTATTGTGTGACACCATTTACATCAGAATACCTTAATTTGACGGCGAGCTAAAAGCGTAAAACATTGGCGAAGTTTGTAATCGACCACAAGCGAAGTTTAAAATTCCACAAGCTTTAGAATAAGCTCACAACAAACCATATGGGTGTTCTAGTTCAGGAGAAATTTAGCCTTTTGTTTGAAATACATTTCTCACTGAACTCGACGTTCGTCGAGAAGGAGACTCACGGGGTGGTGCCATGGTCGTTCCTGATTTCATGTTCGCCTTCAGCCCACTGTTTTGTCAGATGCAAAAAAGAAAGTTTTAAAGAAAAACAAGAAAAGTAGCAGTCGTATTAAGTTTACAAACACAATTGAATGCAAACAAAAGAAGTATGACGTTTCTCATATCTTTCACAAAGAAATATGCAAAAAAAAAAAAAAAAAAAAAAAGTATGTCACATTTATGATTAAAGCACATACGCATTCGATAGGATGTGTGAAATTTAGAGCCGCTGCTGAAATTGGTCACCCCCACACCTGATACATGCCCTTGCCCTCTTACGAACGGAAACGAAAGTAGCTCTTAGTGAAAGCTCATCCCTCAGTTTTATTATTGCATCATCGAGGCGGCTGCTTAAATCTTGCAAACTGGCAACTACTGTGCGGTAAACTTCTTGCTTCAGGAAACCCCAAACATAGAAGTCCAATAGAGTGAGATCTGGCGATCTAGGTGGCCAAGGAAATGGTCCATTACGACAAATCCATCGCGGATACTGCTGATTCAAGAAATCCCGAACGGCATTGGAAGAATGTGCAGGAGCCCCATCGTGTTGGAAAATGAATTCCGCTCGTTGGGGTACAGGAATGACATCAAGTAATCCTGGAAGATGATGTTCCAGAAACTGCAAATATGTATTGCTTGCTTCTCAGATGACCTTGGAACACATGTGGACCTATCAAGCGATCGCGAACCACTCCAAGCCAAACATTTGAATCGCGTATGGAACGATGAGTTTCGTGTTACAAATGGATATTGTTGAGCGTAATGATGCCAGTTATGTAAATTTAACATGTCATCCCGAGTGAAAAGTGACTCATATGTCCACAGTATCGTTCTAAGGAAATGGTGTTTCTCAATATCTCGCTCTAAAAGCCAGCGGCAGAATGTTACCCGCTTTTGGAAATCTGAGCGGCGTAATTCTTGTACTGGTGTGAAGTGGTATGGATGATACTGGTTTTTGCGCAAAACATTCATCACTTCACTTTGGGAGATTCCACCTTCTCTCGCAAGTATGCGTGAACTCATATTTGGATTTTCCTCCACTCGTTCGAGTACGGACTCCTCAGAGGTGGCGGAGCGGCGACCATGATCACTTTTGTACACCCTACCGAACGACATACTCTCCCTAAGCCTTGGATGAATTGCGGCAAATACAGCACGGTTGGGCGCACGATGATGTGGATAACGTAGACGGTACTCCTCTTCGGCTCTCCGAGAGTTACCATCGCAAAATCCATACAAAAAATGCATATTTGCGTACTCTTCATTTGTAAAACTAGGTATGTCTGTTTACACGTTGGAAAGTATGACAATTTGATCCCTGTGATAACATCAATTGAAAACTAGTATGTTGTGGCCACTACGAGACTTTCTTCTATATTCTCCTATATAAATTCACTCAGTAACAATATTTAAAAAAATAATAATAATAATAATACGATTTTTTCTTTTCAGTTTTTTTTTTCGTTAAAAGTAAAGAAAATCTATAACTTTGTTTTAAATTATCACATATTTATAGTTCAACCATTCGTTTTAAAGTTCAGTCATTCGTTTTATTCACGAGACCTTTCGAAAGATACCCATCTGGAAAATTTACCTACCCCCAGGAGGTACTTCCCCCCAGGGGGGGAAGTGATGCCCCAGCATGCACAATTTTTTTTCCCGAATTAACTACTACTATTATCAATAACTCATATTAATTTTACAATAACGGGTTAAGAATAACTCTCATTATGTACATTTATACGAAATATTGTAATATACTGCCATGTTAAAAATTTAGAAAAAAATACGATCACAGCGCCACCTGTTGAGCGATTGATCCCAAAATCTAATAAGCACCAGTTTATGTCAGGGGCCAACTAAATACTAAGTTTGGTTAAATTTCGTTAAAAAAAAGCGATTTTTTTTCTAAGTTTTTTTTTTCGTTAAAAGTAAAAAAAAAATAACTTTGTTTTAAATTATCACAGATTTATACTTCAACCATTCGTTTTAAAGGTATTGACGAGACCTTTCGAAAGATACCCATCTTGAAAATTTACTCCCCTCGAGGGGGGACTTCCCCCCCCCCCCCAGGGGGGATGTCGAATCTCCTAAACATATTAAAAAATTTCCCAGTTGACAATATCTATTATAAATAATTCTTGTAAATTTCATAATGATTACTAAAAATAATAATCAATTAATAATGATCATTCAATCAATAATCAATCAAATAATAATGATTACTAAAAATAATTACTAAAAGTAATTCTCTTTATGCACATCAATTTGTACGAAATTCTGTGCAGTAGTCCCTGAGATACAGTTGCAACAAAATTTTGTCACACACACACACACAGACAGACATTTTCTAAAAATGGTCAAATCGTGTTCTACAGCTCTCAAAAAGTGTAAATCCATCAAAAACCCGAGGTCGAAAATTTTTACGAATCCAATACTTTCTTCTATTGAATATAGAAGAAAGTAATAAAATTCAGAAGGGTAAACAAAAAGTGATAAAATTTCAATATTAATTTACAAAAGTAGAAGAAAAAAAGTGCTACGGAATAGGAACCAACTTGGTTAATTCGTACCAATGTAGGAAAACATACTAAGTATGAACTAAGAGAGAGCAAGTAGACGTGAGAGCAACGTGAAAAGAATCGGCCGAGATCAGGCAAAGTCCAGAAAATGCCAAAGCAATAAGCAGCATAAAACGTACAAGAAGTTGACGAGCTAATGAGCTGTTACAGATTGACTCACCTTCTGTACCCGCGAGTGGGATGCTCGCGCAGGAAGGTTGAATACATCTGCATATCACTAAGAGTCCATATGCAGATAGTCACGATGCATACGTTCCATTTACTCACCATCGTTTCGTTTGCCGAATTTCTACCAACGCCGTTTTCAGTGATGTATTTCAAACAAAAGGCTAAATTTTTACAGAAATAGAACACCGATATGGTTTATTATGGGCTCATTCTAAAGCTTGCGGAATGGAGAAGTTTTTGGTTAATTTGACCGATTGTAGCTTGAACGGTGTTTGCAGAATACGCAAGCGAAGTGTCACGTCACTGACCGTCCGTGGATGCAAGAAAATGATTTCCTATGTTAATCGCCCATTGGATTTTTTGTAAAAAATTATTAAAATCGAGGAAAATTATTTCCCGATTTTAATCCCCATATTTGGGTATGTGTATTAGTTATTATGTGCATGTGTTAGATTGAGTTATTTTGCTGTCAAATTGACAAAATTTTAATTTTAATTTTCAAAACTCTGTCGTTCTTGGCGCTTATTGTATTTGGTGATGAAAAACGTAATACGAAAATATACATGCCAGATGTATATTTTCTGAATATGCATTGTACGAAATATTGTTTCATATTATTCATTACTCTCTTAATATAAGTTACTAGCAGGCTTTGCCCGCTTCGCTGGTCACTAAATTTAAAGGAAACTCTTTTCTATATAGCTTTATAAAAATAAAATAAAATACTAAAATTGTCAAAAGCTCGCTTCGGATCCCTGCTGCCTTCGGTAGCGATTTGGTCATCCGCTAAAACTCGGGCGCTTGTCCCTATTACCTGAGACAATGGTTTACCAATAGGCTTGCATTAAGTCCTTATTAGATAACAGTTTCGAAATAGATAGTATCGAAAAAAAAAAAAAAATGAAGTATCCCCTTTATATTTGAATCCCAGTTACATATGAACAACACTATACGTGGTGCACATAATATTTGCTTTTACGTTATTTCCTACGATTATTTTGTTTATCCCCGATCAACCATAAAAATGATAACAATTTCACGCTAAATATTATAATATGCTATGACCGGCTACGTCTGTTGCATGAGACAATTAATTTTTTGTGGTTATTAGTATTCATGGTTTGTAAGCAAGATCATAGTACCGCCTTAATATAGCTCTCTTTGGCGACTTTTGAATTTTTGTCACCATTTTAGATTTTATCCCTAGTAAAAATAAGACTTAATACCTTGTAACAATATGCTATGAGCGCTATTTCTGACATATTTTAGACAACTAAACTTTTAATGGTTATATATATTTCCCATTAAGCATATTTTTATTTTCATTTATTTATTTAAATATTGATGAAATTTGAACTTCAATTTGGTCTAGTTCTAGTGTTGTACAGGCTGTATACTACGCGTTTGTGTTTGTGAAAGAAAATTTATAAAATACATACATTAGTTAATTTTAAAAAATCTAATTGTCCGATCGATAAGCTGTTTAATCCGTTGGATTCACAAAAATTGCATCTTTCATTTGGTATCTTATTTGTAACGATACGACTGATATTTCTAACTTTTTACTTTCTTCTATATGTAATATAGAGAAAGTATTGGATTCGTAAAAATTTTCGACCTCGGGTTTTTGATGGATTTACACGTTTTGAAAGCTGTAGAACACGATTTGACCATTTTTAGAAAATGTCTGTCTGTCTGTCTGTCTGTCTGTCTGTCTGTCTGTCTGTCTGTGTGTGTGTGTGTGTGTGTGTGTGTGTGTGACAAAATTTTGTGGCAACTGTATCTCAGGAACTACTATACAGAATTTCATACAAATTGGTGTGTAGTTGCACCTTGACATAAATTAGTGCCTATCAACTTTTGGTAAAAATTGTCTTACAGGTTGCGTTGCCATCCCGCTTTTTCTAAATTTTTAACATGGTGATATAGGACAAAATTTTGTATAAATGTGCATAAAGAGAATTATATTTTAGTAATCATTATGAAATTTACAAGAATTATTTATAATAGAGATAGTCAACTGGGAAAAATTTTTTGTATGCGTAGGAGCCTCGCCACCCCCCCCTGGGGGGGAAGTCACCCCTCGAGGGGAGTAAATTTTCAAGATGGGTATCTTTCGAAAGGTCTCGTCAATACCTTTAAAACGAATGGTTGAACTATAAATCTGTGATAATTTAAAACAAAGTTATCGATTTTTTTTACTTTTAACGAAAAAAAAAACTTAGAAAAAAAAAATCTTTTTTTTTTTTTTTTTTTTTTTTTTAAACGAAATTTAACCAGACTTGGCATTTAGTTGGCCTCTGACATAAACTGTGGCTGATTAGATTTGGGGATCAATCGCTCAACAGGTGGCGCTGTGATCGTATTTTTTCTAAATTTTTAACATGGACAAAAGTAGTACAAAATTTCGTATAAATGTACATAATGAGAGTTATTCTTAACCTGTGAATGTGAAATTAATATGAATTATTGATAATAGTAGTAGTTAATTAGGAAAAAGATTTGGGGCATCGCTTCCCCCCTAGGGGGAAGTACCCCCCCCCGGGGGGGGGGGGTAAATTTTCAAGATCGGTATCTTTCGAAAGGTCTCGTCAATACCTTTAAAACGAATGGTTGAACTATAAATATGTGATAATTTAAAACAAAGTTATCGATTTTTTTTTTTACTTTTAACGAAAAAAAACTTTGGAAAAAAATCATATATATATTTTTTTTAAATATTGTTACTGCGTGAATTTGTATAAGGAAATATAGAAGAAAGTCTTGTGGTGGCCACAACATACTAGTTTAATTTACTTTCCTCATTTTAAATACATGTAATTTTTATTGTTCACGTTTTTTTTTTTTTTTTTTTTTTTTTTTTTTTTCCGTTGAAAAAATAATGATAATTTTTTTGGCAACAATTAAATTAAGGAATAAACATAGGGAATAAAATTAAATATTTTAAATAAATGTAATTTTTATTGTTCACGTTTTTTTTTTCTTTTTTTCTGTCCAAAAAAGAATAATTTTTTTTGGCAACAATTAAATTAAGGATTAAAATTAAATGGCCAATTTATCAGTTATTAGAAGGTTTTTATTTTAACATTTTAATTAATTAAAAGAAAACTAAAACAAAATTCGAAAATCCGGCTTCGAGGTGCATCAGGGGAGGTCATTACGAATCAACATGCAAATTTTTGTAGCTCAGCCATCAGCCGTTAGGAACACACCTAAACTTTATTGAATAGCAATAAATTTCAAATTGACTCTAGAAAACGTTTGTATGGGAAATAGAAAAGGGCTGTTTTTAGGGTTTTCCCGGAAATTATTCGATTTTTTCTCGCCTTTTAAACCTTCCCTAGACCTCCACGAACATTTCAAGACTAAGATAAGATAAATCCGTTCAGCCGTTCTCGAGTTTTAGTGAGACTAACGAACAGCAATTCATTTTTATATATATAGATTAAAATAACCGTGATTTTTGAAAGGAATTAAATTATGTTCGCCAAATAATTTGGCCATATTTTTTTTTTTTTTTTTTCTGCCAAGGATGACCGATATCAAATCTATTCCGCTACAACGTATTAATATCTTAAATGAGATACTTTATTTAGACATTTGAAAACAAATTTGACTTCAAATTATGATAGAATATTTATCATTTTCATTTTAATTAGTATATTAGTTGGATATTTATTGTGTAAATATCCTCCTTTGAAATGAAATGTTTGTGTTTTCAATCGAATATGGAAGATTGGCATTTTTTTTTTTTTCTAGAGTTTTGAAATGAAAAACTCAAATTTTGTCAATTTTACAACAAATAAAACTTAATCTGACGCATGGACATGATAACTAATACATATCTATACCTAAATATGGGAAATAAAATCGGGAAATAATTCTCCTCGATTTTTAATAATTTTTTACAAAAAATCCAATGGGCGTTTAACATAGAATATATTTTTCTTGCATCCATGAACGGCCAGTGATGTCATCACTTCGCTTGAGTATTGCCGATTAAAGAATTTGGTGACAACTCGATTTTAAACTTCGCCAATGTTTTAGCGCTTATAGCTCGCCGTCAAATTAAGGTATCCTGATGTAAATGGTGTCAACCGAAAGGATTTTTTCTGCTCTTTCCACATATGTGCTTATTTTGCGTGTAAGTCTTTCAGAAAGCTCACAAATTTGGGTTTTTTCAGACGAGATGGAAAAAAAACAGATTTTTCTTCTATCTACCATAACTCGGAAACGGTTACAGACAGGACAGGGTTTCTATGGTGTTTTATGCTCCCGATAGGCTGTTCTGTCAACTCCTTTCGTTTAGCAGATTATGTCAATCTCACCCTGTACTTACTTATATATATATATATATATATATATACGGAATATAAAAGTCCTCTAATTAGGTCTTTTATATTAATTAATATATTCTTTAATAATGATTCAAATTTGTCCTCTGCAAATCGAAACTTTCGTTTCTGCTTTACTAAAAATAACTGTTAGGAAAATTAAACTTTTGTTTATTATTATTTAACGTATTTCTTCCAAATTGTCTTTTCCTCTCCATACTAAAAAATATCCTTCTAGTCTTAATTCACGCCCTGTCTGAAAAGAGAAGAATAAATTAAATAAGTAGATAGCACTAAACTACACACTTTTGATCACGTCACATTACGTCATTAGGAGAAAAAGTGCCTCGCCTCTTCTCATTTTCCCCTCATACAAAAGTACTCGCATTCTTAAAAAATTGCCGTTTAGGTTGATTTCTTTAGAAATCGACCTATTGCTTCACTTCGTTTATCTATCTATCTCTCTATCTGTCTATCTATCTATCTCTCTATCTATCTATCTATAATGAAAATTTTGTGTTTGTTACTATAACTCCCGAAATAATTCTCCAAATCGAACAAAATTTGGACAGTGAACTGATCTTGTAAATATCTTCGATGAGTTCGTTGACCAAGTTGCTCCGACTTTTTATTTTCAAGTGGAAGCCACTTGAAAATTTCAAACCCATATTCTAAAAAGCATATTTAAAGTAAGATTTGCTTGAATTTTGATGTAAATACAGGTCACATAAGGATCTCAATGAAGTTTATTAATGAAGTTTATCCGCCATTTTTAATAAAGTGGCAGATATTTTAAGTTAAGCGGGACCACTTAAAATCAGGCTACCACTTGAAAATTTAAAATCACGATAACTTCCGAAATAATACTCCAAATCGAACCAAATTTTGACAGTGTCTTAACTTATCTTATAAATATCTTAGATGAGTTTGTTAACCAAGTTGCTCCGCCATTTTGTTTCCAAGTGGAGACCAATTAAAAATTTCAAATCCAAATTGTAAAAAGGAAATTTGAATTTGTTTGAATTTTGATGCAAATATAGACCGCATAAGGATCTCAATGAAGTTTATTAATGAAATTTATCCGCCATTTTTAATAAAGTGGTAGATATCTTAAGTTAAGCGGGGCCACTAGAAATCACGCTACCACTTGAAAATTATAATCGCAATAACTTCTGAAACAATACTCCAAATCGAACCAAATTTGGACAGTGTCTTAACTTATCTTATAAATATCTTATATGAGTTTGTTAACCAAGTTCCTCCGCTATTTTGTTTTCAAGTGGAGACCACTTGAAAATTTCAAATTTACATTGTAAAAAGCGCATTCCAAATTTCTTTGAATTTTGATTGTATACATAGAAATTATAAGTGTCTCAATTAAGTTTATTAATGAAATTTATCCGCCATATTTCACAAAGTTTCGGATATCTTAAGTTAAGCGATGCCAATTGAAATCAGGCTACCACTTGAATACTTAAAATCATAATAACTTCTAAAATAATACTCCAAATCGAACCAAATTTGGACAGTGAACTTATAAATATTTTGGATGAGTTTGCTGATCACGTTACTCCGCCATTTTGTTTTCAAGTGGACACCACTTGAAAATATGTCATCACCATAGCTTTTAAAATACTAAACTGATTCAAATAAAAGATGGATAGTGAACTTATGGTTCAAATATCTTGAATAGGCTCACTTGTGGTGACTTGATCCGCAATTTTATTTCCGAGTGGCGGCGACTTGAAAATTTATGATTATGGTAACTTTAGTAATACTCAATCAATTCGCGTGAAATTTGGTTAGAGGATTTATCATTCAAATTTCTCAAATGAGTCCGCTAGGCATCTCACTCCGCTTTTTTTCCCAAGTGGTGCCACTTGAAAATTTCTTATGACGATATTTTTTGAAATACTGATTTAATTTGAACTAGAACTGGACAATGAATTTATCATACAGATATATTGGATGATTTCGCTGGGCAAGTTGTTTCCCCATTTTGTTTCCAACTAGCAGCCAGTTAGATGCCACTTGAAAATTTGCCATAACAATAACTTTTGAAAAACAGCACTGATTCGAATCACAGTTTGGTAGTGAACCTATGCTTCAAATATCTTGGATGTGTTTGCTGGGCAACTTGCTCCACTACATTGTTTTCAAGGGGCGGCCACTTAAAAATTTGTTATCATGGTAACTTTTAAAATACTTAATCAGTTCAAACCGAAGTTGAAAAATTGATTATTCATTCAAATAACTATGATTTCGGTGGGGAAGTTTATTTCCAAGTTGCCTCCACTTGAAAGCTGCCACTTGAGGCTTTGTTATCGCGATAACTTTGAAATACTGAGTTTATTCGAACCAAAGTTGGATTGTGGACTTATTTTGCAAATATTGTTGCATACTTGGGGGTTCGTAAGTTGTCCGAGAATGAAAGGCGAAACTTGCAAAAGGTTAGTAGTTTATTTACAGAAAATTCCAGAAGAATACAGGTCGGTTCAACTTCAGTTTCACCCGTAAACACAGTTTAAATAACAGCTAACAGCAACAAATTCACAGTTAAAACTGTATCAAAGCATTAACATAAAGCAAGGCTCATTCAAAGAGGCTCAGAACTCCTTCAGAAGCCATGCAAGCATTCGGCGAAACTCAACTGCGACAAACTGACTTGGCTCGTTCGGCCACCTTTTATACTCCTTTTTCGAACCCAGAAAAATTTAGAAATTTCCCGTAACTCGTTAATCAATCACGTTACAGCGTCCATCTTTGCTATATCGATAGTAAGGATTTTCTCGCCAAAAAGTCGCCAAGGGGGAAAGTCGCCAAATTTGGTGCGAAATCTATTACCTGCCTTATTGAAGCTTTTTAATGCGTTTTTGAGGAGAAATTAGGCTGTTTGAACTCTAAAACAAACTAGAAATGCAGAAAATTAACATTTTATCAATTTACTAAGCCTCTTTGAAATAATTTACAAATAAATAAATAAAATAAAATAAAAAAAGAATTATTTACAAATTTGCAACAATATCTTAGGTTACTTCACTGAGCAACTTTCTCTGCCATTTTAATCCTTTTAATTTTTCAATACGATGATTTTTGAGATTCTGAATTAATTCGAATTAAATTTGTACATAGACTTATCTCACAAATGCATTTGATATATTTGTTAACTTGGCCCACCATCTTGTTTCCAAGCACCAGCCACTTGAAAATTTTAAATTCACATAAAATGGTATTTATGAACTGATTTGCTTAAAACTCCATATGTGTATAGCCTACATCAATATTTCTAGCAATTCCATTAATAATTTGTAACCGACATTTTGAAACAAAGTGACGGCTACTTGATAAGGAAAAAGAAATCAACCTTCCATTCCGAATAAGCTGGAAGGACTTGTTTTCGTCTTAGTTTTGCTAAAGATTTTGTAATAGCTTTTCCATATCGTTTGCGATTAAGACTTTTATCATGTAGTTGCTTAAAGGATTTTACTGGTTCTCCACCTACGTGGAAAACCCCAGTCTTATATTTTCAAAATAAAACTGACTGGTTAAATGACTGGATTAATTATTGACTTCATTTTAGCTCGGACACGATTTTTCAAAAATATAGATTGTGCCAACTTATACGTTATATATCTGTAGGATCTTAGAAAGGGGCCAGTATTTAACAAATTTTATAAGTTTTAACAGGGGACTCTAGACGAACTTCTTCTGTTTCTTCTACGACATTCTCTTAGTAACATTAAATATGTTTATAAAACTTGAAAAAAAAAATTCCGTACTTTTGTCTGAAGTAGGGATTACACTGATGTGTTAAAAATCGTTTGTTTATCAACTTGTGTGCATCTTCCCGTTTGGATACACACTGCCACATCGTTATAGAATGTGTTCCAGTCTCGAAAGGGATATCGAGTGCCAAAAATAACTCATCTCTATTCTACAATGTTTCGGTTTTCTTTTCCCTATGAAACTACTTCTACAGGTGCACTGGCATCAATGTGTTTGCTTCAAGCAAATTTCTACAAAAGTCCTGTTCTATATGAGTGTGATAATATTTCAAGGTTTTATTCACTACACAGAGGCCGTATATTTCAGCATGTAAACAACAGAATTCATCTTGTGCAATCATCCATTTAGCGGGGTGCATTAAAAATGAATGTAAATCAAATAATTTTCAATATACGAAAAATATTGAATACAAATTGTGCGTGATTGAGGCTGTACATCAGTCAGATATCTCCCTTTTTCCCTTCCCATGTTATCCAATGGGATTTTCGTTGCTTCGTTTTATAAAAATATCTCATTCAAAAATGAAGTTTTTCAAATTCTATTTTTTGAATATTACTCTTTGAACAGGTCGCCTATTAGCTTAGTGAACAATTTTTCGAAAATATTAATTTAAACATTTTATTCAATGCATAAATTATGGACTCTAAATTTGGATCTCTAAGTAAAATATTTCAATTTATTTTTTCAATAAATTGCTCACTAAGCTAAATAACGACCTGTTCAAAGAGTTATGTTCAAAAAACAGAATTCGAAAAAGTTCATTTTTGAATGAGATATTTTTATAAAACGAAGCAACGAAAATCCCATTGGATAAAATGGGAAGGGAGAAAGGGAGCTATCTGACTGACATAGATATAGTAATTTATATAGATCTATCATCCCCATGTTAACGAGCAAAGATTTTTGATGCCGAAAAAGTTTTTGGCATCTGCCATTAGAGAGTTAAAACTCGAAAATAATAACAAAACAGAATGTTAATGAATTTTGAAAATGCCGAAATATTGCGTGGCTTTTAAGTGTTCTAATAAATATATGAAAAGAAATGGGATAAATTTTCATAAATAAGTTGTATTCAAGTAATTTATTAAAAATATAAATTTTATAATCAGTTGCTTTATTATTATTATGAAACAATTACTGTCTCTTCACATTTAGCGGAATGCTTTTTTAAATTTTAATATTTTTTAATATTTTATATTAGTAAGTAATACGGAATTCTCAAAATTCTTTTAAATGTGGTTAGCAGCCGCGGAAATTTTTATATATAACTAGTATGTTGTGACCATCACAAGACTATCTTCTATATATAATCCTATGCAAATTTATGCAATACAAATTATTTATTAAATTATAATTTATTAAAATTATTTTTCATGATGAATGCAGACGATTTTTATCTCAAAGAAGTATGATAATAAATACCAAAAGAAAGAAAGTGAGTTTTGTGCAGACATGAATATACTAGAGTATAGTAAAAAAAAAAAAAAAAAAAAAAAAAGAGAGAGAGAGAGAGAGAGAGAGAGAGAGAAAGGAAAAAGAAAAGAAAGAAGGAAAAATGGGTATCTGGGGTTTTTCATTTTCTTCTAGTACATAAATTTTAATTGCTAAATTATCTTTGTCTATTCCCGTGTATATTCACTCGGGAAAAGATATCCACAAGAGAGTAAAATGGCCGTCTTTTTTCCAAATGAAAAGGCATCACTTTTTCCCCCTCATTGATCAATCTATGTCTTATTACTATATCTATGCTGACTGATGTACAGCCTTAAGTAAAAGATTCAATAAACAACATCTTATATTTTCAACTTCGTTTGTACAGCGCAGTGCTTTAAAAGTGTTTCTACGCACAGAATAATACGAAAATAATAAATAACAAATTGTATGGATTTCATATATTTTCATGAAAGGAGCGAGAAAATTTTCAACCTTCTAACAGCGTGATTGTTTTTTTCTTCGGCTACATTATTTTCTTTCGATAAAAGAAAGAGTTTTATTTCGTTTGCTTCTTTTTATTTATGTGTGGATCCACCGTTTCCCTCCTCTCTCGAGACCAGGAGTGGAGGAGAACAGGGCGGAGATGATCTCTAGATTTGAGAGGAGACGGATAATCTCTAGACTTGAGAGGATCTGTAGATCTGGAAAAGGCAGGGAACCTAAAATGAACATTTAATTTATTAGTTTTGATCAGGCATGATGCCTATTACGTATCACTCTACCTTTTTTATAATGTATATAGTGTAAATATTTTTCTAATTAAATTAGAAATGGAAATCAAATGGCTCTGTTTGTTCCTGCTTAATTATTAGATTTGTATTTTTTAGCTGTTTGAATGTGACGCTACCTCACCCTCTTATTTTGGATTTTTTTTATGGAGTCAAATTAAAGTTGTTTGTAAAATTAATAAATATCATAAAGAACAGGCCATTTCATTTTTCAGGGCCCATCTTGCCGGTACAGCTCTTCAGTATTATTGTACGGATCCTATTTTAAGGGAGAACTTAACCCTTTTTACAAATTTTTGAGAAATTTAAAAATCATTTCAAAAATACTGCTCCTGCCGCTAATGTGCATGCCCTTCAAACCTTGCAGATGTTGCCCTCTGAGTCTGTGAATAATTTATCACACAGACTAAACACTATCATTTCAGAGGTATACCCAGATTTGACTGAGGAAATTGGCAGGAACACTATTAATTTAACACATTTTTTGGCAGCTCTGCCATAATCTATTAAAGTTACATTATTAAAAAAAAACATTAAAAACTTTAACGAGGCCGTTAAACGAGCCCAACAGATCCAAGAGATAGAGATCTCAGCTGCTATGTCCTCTAACTCGTCTACTACTCAAATAAGTGATTTAAATAATGAAATACATGCTTTAAAGGAACAAATTAATGCTATTACTCATCAAAAAGAAGATCGGGATGAAAATAAATATGATTCGGAGTACCATAAAAATAAATATAATAAAACACGTTATCTTTACAATAATTATAAAAAAAAATTATGATAATAAAGATAGAGATTCCTACAGATCAGAATTTAAGTATAATAATAAAACGGTACAATGTGCCTTTTGTGGTCGAAATAACCACCTTATGAAGGATTGCAGAGAATTTCGTTCTCTCATGAAAGGGTCGAAACAACAACATGCGTACACTAGACAAAATCGAACAAATAGTAACGGTAATAATAATTATAAAGGTAATAGACAGAGAAATCTTCCAAATGTTCATGCTCAGTCATTCGAACCTGAGCATTTAAACTAGATGACGAGTCAAATAGAGCTGATGCATTTGAACTCGTAGAAACTTTTGAGACACCGGCATCGGGTATTCAAAATGTTGTTTCAACCCAAAATTACTTGACATGCAGTGATAATATATATAAAAGAGATTCTGGTAAGGATTATTCTGAAAATAAATTATCTAAGAACTCACAAACGGACATTAGTCTTCAGCGCGAATTTTCTCAGCAAACTCAACCGAATTTGTCTTTTAATCAACAACCAGAATTTATTGCAAGTGTATATGCACCTCAAACCAAACTTCCCCTTATCAACCTACAATTTAAAGCAAATAGTTCTCCATTTTTAATTGATTCTGGCTCGTCGCTCTCTATATATCAAATAGTCTACTTCAGAAGTTAAAAAATAATAATAATAAATATAGACAAATTCCTAGGAAAGTATCCATAAAAACAATTAACTCTAAAGTTTCATTTACAGCATATATTGAAATTTCATTTAAAATTGAACAGAAAATTTTTAGACATGTCTTTTTTGTAACAGATTTAGATTGTCAGTCCGTATTCCAAGGCATTTTGGGACTGGATTTTATGTATAAAAACAATATCCAGCTATCCCCTGCTGAAGTAACAATAAAGCTATCCCCTGCTGAAGTTATAATAAGAGGTAACAAGGTAATACTTCTTGACTGTGACAAAATAAATAATAATAGCAATCATAACAATTCTAGAGAACTTGTGAATAATTTCTGTGTTGCTGAGTTTGATAGTGGAAGCCTACACTGTTAGGCCAGTATCAGGAAAAATTCGGGAGTTTCGGAAATTAAAGATAATAGTAAAATAGAAAACCTTTTGAAAAAACATGCAGTCATACACTGATCGACATTGAAAATACAGCACCAAGAAGGAATGATAATAACAGAATGAAATTTGTTGGACACATACATTATAGTAAGAAGAACAATTGATTAAATTTTCAGGAAATTTGGAGTAATATGTACTGAGAAAACAGTACATAAAGCAGCGACCTCTGTGAGCAATAACAGCACATATCTGCCTAGGCATTGAATCGAACAGCGATTGGATGACATGTACGGGTAGAGCATTTCATGAAGCTTCAACACGATGCCACAATTCATCGATCGAAGTTACTGGTGAGTGGTAAGGGGCCAGTCGCTTTTCAATGATTAAACAGTCATTTTCATTGGTGCGAGATCAGGAGAATGCACTGGCCAGAACAACAGTCGAACACATTCTGTATCAAAGAAGGTCCAGGCAATAAAAACAACTTGCGGTTCTTTGTATTGTCCGGAACATTGTTTGTATTGCCCGGAACAACTTGCGGTTGTTTGTATTGTACAATGAAGTACAATACAAATTGTACAATGTAGTACAATTGCGGTTGTTTGTATTGTACAAACAATGTAAACAACTTGCGGTTGTTTGTAATGTACTCCCCTCGGGGGGGGGGGGACATTTTCAAGATAGGTATCTTTCGAAAGGTCTCGTCAATACCTTTAAAACGAATGGTTGAACTATAACTCTGTGATGATTTAAAGCAAAGTTATCGATTTTTTTTACTTTTAACGAAAAAAAACTTAGAAAAAAAATCGTAATTCTTCTTTATTATTATTATTATTATTATTATTATTATTGTTACTGAGTGACTTTGTATAGAAAAATATAGAAGAAAGTCTTGTGGTGGCCACAACATACAACATACTAGTTTTTTTTTTTATTTTTTTTATGGTTGACTGCTTTACTTGACAGATTTGACCAGGCAAATCAATGCCACTTTAAAGAAGGTATTATTCTCTACATTTTAGCACCGGTTTCATCTTTATGTGTGTGAAGTAAGTAAATAGCTAATATTATCCCCCTCTTTTCGTGGCAATCTCTGTTTCTTGCTGGCTTTGACCAGGCAACCCTATGCCACTTTAAAGAGCATATTATTCTCTACATTTTAGTACCGGTTTCATATTTATACTTGTGGGGTTCCAAAACCATTTAAATTTGACCCCTATTTTCGAGGCAACATCTGATTCTCGACGATTTTGACCAGCCAACTCTATGCCATTTTAAAGAGCAGATTAATCTCTGTGTTTTAGCACAGGTTTCATCTTTTCACTTATCGGGTAAATAAATCATAAAATACGTCCCCTATTTTCGTGGCAACCTCTGTTTCTTGACGGCATTGACCAGGCAACCCTATGCCATTTTAAAGAGCATATTAATCTCTACATTTTGGCACTGGTTTCATCTTTACACTTGTGGGGTCCGTGAACCATGAAATTTTTGTCCGGAAGTGAGGTTGTTTCTCTTAAACTTGACGGCTTTGACAAGTCAACCTTATCAGATTTTCATTGGGACATCGAATTCTATCGATAGAAACAAAATAAGCGTTACACCTTATAAGGTCAATTTTTTGCAGCCGCCGCTTGGACTAACAGTGCATCAAATTAAAGATGAATTATTGCAGTACATCTTTTGTCTCAAGCTTTTTTTACTAATCTATATTCTATTCTATTCTATTCTATTTATTTATTTTGTAATATACAAGAAAATTTTTAAAACTTAATTAAAGAAAAAAAAAATTCACTAAGAAATGGAGAAATTATTATTATTATTATTTTTTTAAAATAACTTATTAACGCACTTTACGTAAACAATGCTATGACAAAATTTGAAGCACAGGTGTAGAGTTTTAGTTAAGAAAAAAAAAAGTAACGAAATTGGATAGATAGTTCTCGAGATACAGTTGATTTTTTGAAACTCAACATCCGCCATATTGAATTGGCCGCCATTTTTATTAGCTACCATTTTGAAATGGCAAGTTGGCAAGCATGGTTTTTTCACATCCTAATAAACCTGTCTAACTATGGTGAAAAGGAAAATTAGTACCCCCAAATTATACCGATATATCGGTTGGCTCATGAACTATTAGGGGTCCGTCAATACATTTAGAAGAAATATATTATAATTCACCACAGAATGGGTATTATTCATTAAGATTCATTCCGGGAAAAAAAGTATTGAAATATTAATTATAAATTAAAAATGAAGTTAATTTACAGAACGTTTTGTGTTTGCTTATGAATTAAATTTTTAAATAGTTTATATTTAATAAACATGGAATAGTTTATTATGCCACTCCATATGTTAAAATTTAAATAGCTAGAGTCATATGAACCCTACAATGTTTAATTATAAGAATATAGATAGCAAGATAAAAGAATAATAGTAATAATGATAATGATAATAATAATTTTAGCGGTAAAAAAAAAAAAAAAAAAGAAATATTGTTCTGTTGGGTACATCTATATATTAATTTGAAACATGTTTTTGTCTGTGTCAACTAAATTGAGAGAACGGCTAGGTGTAAAAATTTGGTTAAGGTGTCTAAAAAAAGGTCTTGTTCTGTAGATGAGCCATCGAAAGAGAAAAATAAAAAAGTCGAACGGTCCCCCCCCCCCCCAGGGTAGGGGCAGAAACATGTTTTTGTCTGTGTCAACTAAACTGAGAGAACGGCTAGGTGTAAAAATTTAGTTGAGGTGTCTAAAAAAGGTTTTGGTCTGTAGATGAGCCATCAAAAGAGAAAAATAAAAAAAAGTCGAACGGTTCCTCCCTGGGAGGGTCAGAAACATGTTTTTGTCTGTGTCAACTAAATTGGGAGAACGGTTAGGTGTAAAAATTTGGTTGAGGTGTATAAAAAAAGGTCTTGTCTGTAGATGAGCCATCAAAAGGGAAAAATAAAAAAAGTTGAACGGTTCTTCCCCTGGGAGGCAGAGGAAAGGGGCGAAAATAGTTTGAGAGGGAAATCCGTTCTAGACCTACACATGTAGCCCCTCATTTTAAAGGTCTTGAAACTTCACGTTGATTGGGGATGCTTGTATACAATATAGTGTGCCTCCTGGCGGTGAAAAATGGAACTAGGTGATTTTGTAGTAGGCCCTATCACGTTACACCTTATTTTAAAGGTCTTGGTATTTCCTGACCGTTGGCGATGTTCATACAGAACACACTGTGCCCCCTGACGATGGAATGTGCAACTAAAGGATTTTGAAGTTAGCACCACCATGTGACACCTTATTTGAAAGGCCTTGAAAATTCAAGGCGATTGGTGATGTTCGTATACGACATACTGCGCCCCCTGGTGGAGGAAAGTGGATTTTGCAGCACGTGCATAGCATGCTTGCTATACGGTGCTGCAGCCACAGGCAGCGGAGAGGTTCGTTCGGTTCCAGGTTATTTTTTGGGAAAATTTTTATGTTATTAGCGACCGGCGTATGCGGTGCCGCGGGCACCAGGGTCACAAGACAGAGTTTTGTTCGGTTCGAGGTAATTTTTTTGTTATAGCTGATTATTTTTTTCGCGATGCTTTTATTTAAAAATAAAAATTCAAACAAAATTGAGTTAAAGATATAAAATCATACAAATTTAAGGTTCATTTTTATTTATAAGCATTTTTCCGAATTTCTTTTTCCTTTTCTTTCTTTCTTTTTTTTTTTTTTTTTAAGTGAAATGCCGAAAATTGTATTAGATGTTTTGACTTGAAATACATTTAAATAACGATGCGACGATTTTTGAAACATTACGGTCAATAAAGTGGTCTTCGAATTCCACGGTATCCAGCTAGTTTTTATTTTATACAGTAAGCCCCGCATGAAAGTGTTACTATTACGTTTTACGTTTAATTTGAGGCGTACAAACCTATAATATACAATATACAAAAATACAGTTAACAAGATTTAAACAAAAATCTGAGAAAGGATATTTAATATTCAATAAAAAGAAAATATTGTTCAAAAGCATTCCTATTTTGAGTAATAAGTCACGCCTTTATACGTTTCTCTAAAACATCAAATTATTTAACAAACTCATGATTAAATCTGTACTGATAAGTATAAAGGATATAAGTCCGAAAATGTCGATTTTGAGTTAAGTACATAGTCAGACTTAGAAAAAAATTCTCTATCGATTGGTATAAAGGATTTAAAATAATAATAATAATAATCCAAATTTTTTTCGTTAAAATTAAAAAAAATCGATAACTTTGTTTTAAATTATCACATATTTATAGTTCAACCATTCGTTTTAAAGGTATAGACGAGACCTTTCGAAAGATACCCATCTTGAAAATTTACCCCACCCGGGGGGGGGGGTAATTGCGATGCCCCCACATGCACAATTTTTTTTCCTAATTAACTACTACTATTATCAATAATTCATATTAATTTTACAATCACAGGTTAAGAATAACTCTCATTATGTACATTTATACGAAATTTTGTCCTATACTGCCATGTTAAAAATTTAGAAAAAGTACGATCACAGCGCCTCCTGTTGTGCGATTGATCCCCAAATCTAATCACCACCAGTTTATGTCTGGGGCCAACTAAATACCAAGTTTGGTTAAATTTCGTTTAATTTTTTTTTTTTTTTTAATTACGATTTTTTTTCTAAGTTTTTTTTTTTTTTTCGTTAAAAGTAAAAAAAATTGATAACTTTGTATTAAATTATCACAGATTTATAGTTCAACCATTCCTTTTAAAGGTATTGACAAGACCTTTCGAAAGATACCCATCTTGAAAATTTACTCCCCCAGGGGGGATGACGAGGCTCCTACACATACAAAAAATTTTTCCCAGTTGACTATCTCTATTATACATAATTCTTGTAAATTTCATAATGATTACTAAAAAACAATTCTCTTTATGCACATTTATACAAAATTTTGTCCTTTATCACCATGTTTAAAATTTAGAAAAAACGGGATGGTAACGCAACCTGTCGGACAATTTTTACCAAAAGTTTATAGGCACTAATTTATGTCAAGGTGCAACTACATACCAATTTGTATGAAATTCTGTGCAGTAGTTCCTGAGATACAGTTGCCACAAAATTTTGTCACACACGCACAGACTGACAGACAGACAGACAGACATTTTCTAAAAATGGCCTAATCGTGTTCTGCAGCTCTCAAAACGTGTAAATCCATCAAAAACCGGAGGTCGAAAATTTTTACGAATCCAATACTTTCTTCTATTGAATATAGAAGAAAGTAAAATAAATAAATAAATAAATAAATTTAAAAAAAAGTATTCCATTAAAAATCAAAACAATATTTAAACCATAATAATAACAAAGCAACTGATTATAAAAAATCATATTTTTCATAAATTAGTTAAATTTAACTTACTTATGAAAACTTATTCCACTTCCTTTCATAAATGTATTTGTACCATTAAAAGCCGCACAGTATTTCGGCATTTTCAATATATATCAACATTCTATTCCATTATTGTTTCCGAGTTTATACTCTCTCATGGCTGATGCCAAAAAACTTTTTCGGCATCAAAAATCTTTGCACGTTAACATGAGGATGATAGATCTATATATATTACTATATCTATGGAAAAACTTACAGACATTGCTTTTAACTTTGCATGTTCCAGGTACGTATATTTATATACTATTTTAATAAAATAAAGTTTAAATGTTTAATAAAGTTAAATTGCCAGTGTATTTTGTTCTAATGATATTTAATATAAGACTTATATCTAATATATGTTACTAAACTTTACTAAGCCTAATTTTGTTTTATTCGTAATCATTTCTTAATGATATTCCATGCTTTCGTGTTTAAGTTGCTAAAGCAGTTGTTTAATAATATATTTTAATCAGAGTATATATCAATGATGTATTGTGATCATCAATCGTAGTATTAAATTTTCTTTTTGAAATAGTTTTCAATTGTAGTAATAAATAATTTTTGCATCGATACTTGTAATCAATCAAAAATGGAATCCATGATCTCATTATAGCTTTTAAATATTAAACCATATTAAAGCTAGATAAAATTTATTTGTTTTAAAAATAATCATTGACATAGATATCAATCAAATTACGAATCATCTATCTCTATATGTAATAAAATAAGATGTGTGTGTATATCCAGAGCTTTAAAAGAAAAGAAAAAAAAAAAATGGCTGATCGCAGAGAGATATGGTTTGTTGTGATTTATTTGAATGACACAAATGTGCACGATGATTTTTTATGACTTGTTCTGATGACCTTCGAAGCCTGATTTTCGAATTTTTGATTAGATATTTTAAAATTATTTAAAATATGAAAATAATAACTTGGTAAATATTCGCTTCTATGCTTCATTTTTATATAGTTTATTCTTCTATTATAATCGTCTGCTTATCTTAGCAACGGCTAATACGCTATCGGCGATTATAATGAAATGCTCGCCCTCTGGTGGGCTAAGGTGAAATTACAATTAACATGCTTTAATTCGGCTTTCATTAAGCCGCAATTGCTTGCCGATGTTTAGTTTCACATATATTTATTGAATAAAAATGAATAAATACGGTAAAAAAGATAACACATACTGTTGTGTGCTACAGTGTAACTCCAAAGGATCAAGAAATCCGGAATTAGGCTTACATTTATTTCCAAATAACAAATTTAAAATTTCAGTTGCTTCGGCTAATGGAAGTAAAGAATTAATCAGATGATTTGAAACTAATATTTGTTTAACTTCAGTTAAAAATCTACTTCCGATCGAACTTTGAATAAACTGGAATATTTTTTTCCAAAAGCAATCAATTTTCCATGATGTAATGGCGGAGAAATTATAGTACGAATATTAAGTAGAACAAAAAAAAAAAAAAAAAAAAAACAATAATAAATACACGTGGATATTTGCTAACAACAAAAGCTGAAAAAGCGCCACCTATCAATCATTACAAACGCGGATTGATTTTTTATCAATTTATTTTATTCATTTGAAAGCGAAAGCTTGTTTTGCTTTTTACTTTCTCTTACCCATAGGGTCGAGAAAGTATTGTTTAAAGTCAAATTTTCGAACGCGAGTTTTTGTTATATTTACATGTTCTGGAGTCCCCGAATACGAAAATCATGATTTAGCGAATGGTCTGTGTGTCTGTCTGTCTGTCTGTGTGTCTGTTATCAGCATATCTCAAGAACAAATAGTAGCAGAAAATCCAAATTCGGTATTCTAAATGTGTATCATATAGGGATGCTACAGTAAGGTTTTCGTTGAGATGAAGCAAATGGTTCGTGTACAGGGATACTCACAAGTATTAAAATACATTACGTCTATGGGGGAAATTGCAGGTAAGTAGAGATTAACATCTATAGACTGTACTTAACCAAATTAAACGAACATATATTTTTTGTAATAGAGATAGTCAACTGGGAAAAAAAAATTGTGTATATAGGAGGAGGGAGAAGTCCCCCCTCGAGGGAAGTAAATTTTCATGATGAGTATCTT